>CM031235.1:605158347-606406815 GCA_018340775.1 Taxus wallichiana var. yunnanensis
TCAGCATCCAAAAATCACGAACTAGGGCACGTTTTCAGTTGTATTCTTCCAATATCTAGGGCACAAAACAATGCACATCACAATTGCAGCAAAGGGCACACTTGGAACTAGTATTTTATTTTCTATTTACTCATCTCGGTAAATATGCAATAGTATTTATTTTATTTTATGGAAATTCCAATAGAAAAATATTATGGTCTAAATTTTCATACATGGAAAGTGAAAATACAAATGCAACTTGTGAATAAAAATTTGTGGGATTGTCGTGTTCGAACCAATGATGTGCTCAAGGGTAAAAGCATATCAAATACAACCAATATAGCCATGGTTGAAGACCCACCAGATGCAGAAAGTAGTAAGGATAGTGACGAATACATAATATAAAGATGCTCTAAACTTTGAATACGGGAAAGGATACGGGGTAGATTAATAGAGTCCGGATGGTTGCTCAGATAGTTCGGAGACTGTGGATCTTGGGAATTATACCCTCACAAGGATCATGAGACAACTTGATGGAGCTTGTGGATGGCTCAATATGGATTGTTGTCCAATAATTCGAGAGATCTCGTGATTTGGGAGTTCGGGAGGTGGAATCCGGAACTCGAATTCAGCTCGGAAACTACACCTTTACGAAGGTCGTGAAGCAACTTGATGGAGCCCTACCTAGTCAAAGCACTACTTTCAAAGTGAAAGCCTCTGAAGATTACGTAGTTCTGTTTGGTTCTAGTTTTGTTAAAATGTTCATTTTTGTTTTATGTAGGATAAGCCTTAAGAGGGGGTATTAGAATGTAAGGCTTATGTATAAAGACTTCATTAGTTATTTAACTAATGAGATGGTTGTAACCGGTGTAACTATATCAACCGTTTTGTAACTACTTCATTCATAATATAATGACGGACACACTATCTCCATAGTGTGCAATCCACCTTCTCTTTATTTCTTCCTTGTGTGCGTCTTCCAACATTGTATAAACATTAAGAGGCTCATTCAACAGTTGGACTTTGCCATTTATAGTAGTCATGAGAACACTATTTTGTTTAAAAAGGATGTCATCATGTTTGGGCACATTAAGAGCTAGAGGATTGTTTGGGTCTACATGATCTAAAGGGACCTAGCGCTAATTACATGCAATGGGTCAGAAATAAGTTCGAGGGAAATAAGAACACTAGAAGCAACGCGTGAGGGAGGGTCATGAGTACTATCATTAAGACCTACAGATGGTATATCAGTATTGGCATTAACTACTTGTATAGGAGGAGAAACATCAATAGTAATAACATCATTTGTACATTCAAGAGAGAGTAGAGGTACATGGAGCAACATTAGCATTTTTATAAGCACAAATAGGAACATCATCATGTGGAGCAAACATCATTATGAGTATCAACATTACTAGAAATAGAAACATGAGTAGGAATAGTAACTGCAATTTGAGCCAAGTCATCATCACGAATAACACTGTTAAAAGCAAGAGCATCATCATGAGCATCAGGAAATGTAGGAAAATTATCTAAACTAGTAACCTCATTATCACATAGAATATCACCATCACCAACTATGTGCATGACTATCTATATAAGTAGAGGAATGTCCATTATTATCATCATCAACTAAATCAGTATCAAGAAGGTAGGAAGAGTATCTTTAGGAAACTGTGTGGGACATGTCCATGTACTTGGAAACTCGTCATCATCTGAAATGGAGTCATCTAAATCCGTAGCGGATTCTATATCAGGAGAGGGTGCATGATTAGGAAAAGTGGGGAACTTAGTAGGAATACAGAATCTAGGAGCTTCATCCACACTAAGCCATTCGCTATCACTAGAAGCATACTCAGAACTGAGGTCATCAGCAAAAAGGGGTTTGAACAAGTTATCAATACTATGAGCATCTATTTGTGAAGAGTCAACCGAAATATACAAAGAAATGGGCTCATGCGGTCCCTCTAAAATGGGTAAGGAGCTGGCTAAGGAGTCATTTGTAATGTCCCTTTCTAGGGCTGAAACTGGGAATAAGGATTTGGCCTTGAATCAAATCTGAAATTGCACCTTCAAACACAAAATCAATTTGAAGCCGTTGAGAATGCTCTCCAAACAATCAACACACAATATCAATCAGCCCTCTAGGGCAGCGAACAGTATATGGGGTTCACATCAATATTTAACGATGCAAATAGAGCTGAAACGCCAACAAATAATTTATCCAACCACGAAAATATTTATCAGTCTCAAATACATCAAAAATATGGAGAAACGAACAATAAATCATAGCTGTAATTATTTTGTTTGACAGAAACCATACAGCCAAACCGAGGCACTGGGAAAAATAGATAAAATTCTCCTAAAATCACTAAAATGTAGATTCCGACCTTATAAAATATGAAGAACAAGAATACCAACTCAAAATACCAAATTGTGCCCTAGAAGGCACCGAACTCAACCCTCAAGCAAGTCGCCTAGGGCTGGAAATGAAGATCAACTGCATAAAATCACTTTGAAGTACCAATGTGACCTCTATGTGAGATCACCCTTGCACACAAGAGGGTTTTCGTCCCCTAGTGTGATCCTATTGAAGGGTTTCATCTTCAATAGGTGACCAAGGAAGGGTTTCCATCCTTCAATGGCAAGAAGAGAAGCTACTTGCTCCACCTCCAAGAGAAATCAATATCAAAATCAGCATAACCCTCCTTTAGCAAGTAAAACCACCTCATATAGGCTTTGAAGATGTCAATGGGAAAATAGAATCCTCTAGAGAGGTAAACCCCCTTAATGAAGGAAAAGAACATTAAATTCACCATGTAGGCCTCCACAAGACCGACCTCCATAATGAAGAAATAGAAATCCTCCTTGCATTGTTTGACAAGTCTTCCACCACCTAGTTGAACCACTCCAATGCCATGATTAGTAAATAAAATAATTAATTACTAAAGTACAACACTTACAACCATGGCGAGTTTCCCTCCCTTGCTCCTTCCTTGATGCCCACAGGGAAGAGGAATGGGCATAAGGTCTTCCATATTGAACTAGATTGGAAAAGGGGACATTACAAATTTGGCGGAAGGTATACAAACGGTATGTGGCTCACTAGGAGTGACAAATCGAGGTGGATTTTGTAGCCTAGGATGAGGATTATATGATGATTCGTCATACCCATACTCCATATCAGTTAGAGAAGAATATGATGTACGAGCATTACCATAATCCACATCGCAAGTGAAAGCAAACATATTAGGGTATGGTACAGAGGGATCCTACTTTTTAAAACCTCAAGCAACTTGGACTTGATTAAAGGGATAGTAATCCTTCTGGTTTTGCAAAGCATTATAACAAACCATATCTAATGTCAAGAAGAAACCCTAAATGCCCTAGGGTTTTGTATATCACAAGGCCTAAGTATGGAATAGACAAGCTAAACCCTAAGTTATGTAAAGGGTTCAAAAATGGTACGGTTCACCAAACTATATTAACCCAACATTAATTTTAGACGATTAATTCAATTGATTTAACTAGAATTAAATACTATATGTTACAAGGTATATAATAATACAATCATTTACAGATTTACAATGGAGACTAAGCTATTTACAAGCATGTCAAACTGATAGAGCAATTGAAAACAAAAGAGAGATTAGAAAGGAGAGTTAGTTGGTCTTAGGTCGGTTTGAGGCCGTGCCACTCACCGAATCTGGAATATATGAACAATTTTGAGCAAACCCAAATCAATGGATCTTCGCAAAATGCACCTCGGAGTAGGATCGTGCATGAAGGTCAAGATTGGATCCTGGCGACCTTTCCTACTATCTCAAACCATTAGCTCTTAGAATCTGATTTTTTTGGGTTTATGCATTATAGCCTATATCACAATTTTGTATGATTAGATTTGCATATAACCCTAGATTTAGCACTGTACTTTGCAAAACAAACCTAAATTCCTGCAAGAACATCAAGCACTCATTAGATCTTAAAAAAGATGCAAATGCTTGAGTCGACTAACCTCAATAGTCACCTTGTTTGTGAGTCGAAAGAGCGTTGCACTACATTTCAAACTCAATGTAGTTCTCTTAGTGCATTGTGTCAATGTGCATGCAATCTAGAAACCTTGACCTAGTGTTGCCCTTGTGCTTACACACCGATAGCGGGCTATGTTACTTTGCTCCCATGAAACCCTTGTGTGCAGATGTCAAAAATAGATTTATGCCCTCCTATGTTGTGATATGCAGTATGAAGGTTGTACTCTTGAATTCCTAGCCTTGTAGTTGCTACATAAATAGGTGTTAGCTAGATGATAAATGCTTAAGGTGAACTGGTATATATAGGAGTCTATCACTTTGAAATTTGAATCTTAGTGACACACAAAACCAACCATAAATATAAATTGTGAAAGACAAAGGTGGAGAAGAGACCCAACGGGCGAAAGGACCCATAACATAAAAAGGGACATGACCGTATATCTTGGTCGGACCTTAGTACAATCTTAACCAATCTATACGGTTTTGACCCAGCATTAGCAAAAGGCAAATAAACAATGAAACGGGCAAGAGATCTCTATGACATATCATAAAAGCATAATCAAACATTCATAAATCCAAATCAGAAGACAAATCAAGTAATATAAAAGCGAAACAAGGACTTGTGCCACTAAGACTTAGTTCTATTGTTCAAGACCCACATATATAAAGTTTACCAAAAACATGATGTAACAATGATTTTGTGCAGCTTTTAGTGTCTATAGGTGGCAACATTTGGCACAATTAGGAAGTGAATTTTTTTGAAAAAAATTCTGAAGTTCTAATTACGCATGTTGGGGTTTTAAGATGGAAATATTTCGGGAGCCATAACGCTTATAAATGGAAACCCTTTTTCCAATTGCTTGAAATTTTGAATGGAACTTTTCATGTTGGAGCAACTTGCAACGGAGTTTGAGTTATCTTTTTCAGCCTTGCATTCAAATCTAGATGGACTCAAATTCAAGGATTGCCATTCTAAATGATGAAAAGTATGCAGCTTGCTACTGAAAAGAAAGGATTCATGAAAAACTTCATATGGCAAAGAAAGAGTTCTAGCTAGTGGAGCGAAATTGGAAAAATGTCTACACTCGGCTTGACATGGCCTTCGAGATCATCAATCTTCCCGATGCCAAGAAATTAAATGCCACACTCTCCCTCTTGACTCCCCTACTCGGGAAAGGGAAAATTTGAAATCCCTTAGTTCACAAAATGAAAGAGAAATAGAGAAGAACTCATTGTGGCAAGGCAAGGCATCATCCCACTCGATGCTATCAAATTATGAAAGATGTTAAAGACCATCTCAACGGGTTGGAGGAGCCAATCAAACATATTTAGTACACTTATCAATGGTCAGCAACTTGAACCACTAAAGCAAAAGGTGGATGCACTTGAATCTCATGCTCAAAAGCATATCATTTCTTATCACAGTAACCACTCACAAATCAGTTGTATGTTACTCCAAAATCAAACATACTACTCAGAAACCAAACATTCTTCAAATAATGCTTTAAAGCGCTCGAGAAATCAATTCTCACTTGTTGGTGGTCCTTCATTTAAAAGTTAGCTGGTAAATCTTCTCATGAAGCCAAAGAATACCATTGTAATGTCCCTTAAGGGCATAAATTAATGAAATTTGGATTTCCTAGAAAACCCTTATGACAAAATAACAACAATCTGATTTTCTTCAGTAAACCCTTGTGATAAAAAGACAGCAGTCTGATTTCTTTGATTTATTAACGCAAACCCTCAAAATAAAATTACCCGATATTGGAAAACATTGATAACACCTCCAAAAATATGGATTTGATTGAAAAGATCAGATTTACATCAAAATTGAATATTTTCTTTTTACTTTTAAAATGGAAATAAATAAAAGTACGGCTGACCATTATTGGTAAAATCTTGCAAATGAATGGCTCCAACTGACTGAAAATGGTGCTCTAGGGCAGAATCTGGCTATGTGCAAACCCTAGCACCCAACCCACTTCGAATCACAGCTGCAACAGTCTTCATAGGGGGTCGTCCAGCCCTAAAATCTGCCCAAAATAAGGGTAAAAACCCCAAAACTTGTTGTCCCAACTGGTGTCTTTGATGCCCTAGCTGTATAATCATGAAATCTAACCTAGAATGTGATGCCCTAGCTGAAAAATCCAGGAACTGATTTGAAACATGCCCTAGCTGTTGAATCAGATCTGAGATTGCAAAACTCTGAATGGATGCCCAAATGCAACTCCTGTATGGAGTCACCCTTGAAGATTAGAGGGTTTTCATCCTCAAATCTGAATACACCGGAGGGTTTTCATCCTCGATGTAGATTGCAAAGGAGGGTTTTGTCCTCAAATGCAAAAGTTGAAGCACAAAGCTCAAACTCATCAAAATGAAAGAGAGATGTAGTCAAAAGTGAGCTCCAAATGACCCCTCATGTTCTTTTATAACTTTTCATGGTACATTTCACGAGGAAAGGTCCCCAAATGGGATGTCCCACTTCTATTTTGATGTTTGACTTTGCTTTATTAGAAAGTCACCTTTTAACAATAAAACATAAGTTGCCTTTTTATAACTATAACTTAAAGTTACTTTTTCAACAACTTAAGTCACTTTATGAATATAACATAAGTTACTTTTTCAACAACTTAAGTTAAACTATTAAATTATTTCCCTTACCACACCCTTTACGCCTACGGGAAATAAAAAGTAGGCTAAAGGTCTTCTCCGGACTACTTTCGAGAAGAGAACATTACAACCATAAATTCCAAGGCAGCAGTTGGATGAAGGTGTGTGATGCATGAAGGCATTGATGAGCCCATAGGACCAATTTCGCATACAGCTAGAGAAGTGTTTGATAGCCGACAACAATTTTGCAAGGTAATTATATACCCTTTAATGGCATACACATGAATGAGCAGGAACATGAGAATGACAAACAAAAAATATTAGACAAGAATTGCTTCCAAGATGGTACCCCATGATGATGAAGTATGGAGAGAGACATAAATGTTAAGGAGCTGGTTATGGGGAGCCTTACAAAATGCTCTCCTCTTCTCACGGAGATATTGTTCCTCCTCTAAGGCATCATACTCACATTTTTATATGCATTCATTTATTTTTATGGAAACCTTTTTCTTGCTTAATGGAGTCAAGTGCCTGCTTTGATATTATGTTGGAGCTATAAAATATGAATGATGGAGTGCAAAAAACAAATTAAGTTTACTGTCATCCTTTGATTTTTGATTTTGACTGAAATTCATGGATAGCCACGCAACTCTAACTCTAACAGCTATACTTGCTCAAGGTAAATGACACCATGCTTACTCTTAGGGATGGATTGTTTCAATTAGCAATTGTGTCCTCTTTCTTTGATTGTTGTGCTCTTCTTGCTATCCTAGGGTCCTCTCTTGAGATGATATATGGATGAATAGATCAATGCTGTGAATGTTAACAGGCTTGTGCAAGTGATGAGTTGCCAACAGGCTTGTGCAGATTTTGAATTGCGGACACAGTTTTGTAGATGATAAGTTAGTAAGAGGGTTGTGCAAATGTTGAGCTGCCAACAAGTGTTGAAAATGAGGGTGCTGTCTGCGGATGAGTTGCTTTTTCTTATACATCTGTAGCCTTTTGTTTTGCTTACAAGGATTTTCAGATGATAGCTTGCTAACACGCTTGTGCAGATGTTGAGTTTCCATTATGCACGCAGATAAAGATGTTGACAGGATTTTCTTATGTGGATAGGTTGCTTTTGCTCCTACATTTATATCCTGTTGTATCTCGTGGGCCTAAATATTTTCTGCATTTCTTCTTCGAGTTTCTTCAGCCAACAAGCCTATCTTGAGAGAAAATGAGCAGTTTCTTCAACCGTCTCTCGGTTTGCAGATGGATGTACTTGATACAGGAAAATTTTCAAAACTCCATAACAGGGTGTCACCCGTGCCAGACCAAAACTATACCAAAATCAGCATTGCGTCACATAGACTTTTATGGTAGGATACCAAGTATACTTAAGGGTCGAGCCAAATGAGTGCACAAGTAGAAGGAAAAAACCAAGTATTTGGAACCATTTCGTATGGTAGAAAAAACACTTGAAGCTGTTTACAGGTTTGAAACGTAGAGATGCATTGAATATTTCATGTAAGTTTTCTTATAAAGGATCTTTCTCATATTCACAATGTGCTGCTTGCCCATGTGTATGTGCAAGAAGCTTAGGAGGAAACAAGTGACCCAATCAAAATCGTGGATTAGAATGTCAAGCGGTTCAAAAACACAGGAATCAAAAAATAGTTGGTTTGAGTGGTCTAATATGCCTTACCATGTGGATTTGAAGGCCATACCAAATAATTTCACTTGATGGCCTCTCTTTACTAGGATACTCCATATAATACTTGATAATAGGAAAAGAAATGACAGGCAAGCTGGAGAAAGAATCGACGCCCATTCCGCATGACCACTGAACCATTTGGAAATATCTATCCGTACCCAACAAATAATGATACTACACACACATAAGTGATCGCTACAGAATACAGCCCTTTTATTGTTATTGTTCTTCAGGTCTGGTGTTGGCAAAGCTACTAATCATGGGAACATTTATAGAATAAATGCAACACATCATACACAATTGAACTCATCTGACATTAACACATCATACACAATTGATGAGAATTTCAAGCAGTTCAAAATTCCAGAAATCAAAAAGTAGTTGGTTTGAGTGGTCTAATATGCCTTATCACATGGGTTTGAGGCCATACCAAATAAGTTCACTTGATGGCCTCTCTTTACCAGGCCACTCCATATACTACTAGATAATAGGGAAAGAAATGACAGGGAAGATGGATAAAGAATCAATGCCCATTCACCATGACCCTTGCACCATTTGGAATATCTATACCTACCCAACCAATAGTGATACTAAACTCGTATAAGTGATCACTACAGCCCTGTTATTGTTATTGTTTGTCAGGTCTCATATTAGGGAAAGCTACTAATCATGGGAACATTTATAGAATAAATGCAACATATCATACAAAATTGAACACATCTGACATTAATATATGCACTGAGATTGTTAATATTCATTGTTAGGAATACACAATGTTCCAAAGACAGCATCTCTAACAGGATTGAAAGGCAGGAGCTCCACGGTGTCCCCAAGGCTGTATCTCTCTGTGAATACGAAGGTTATCTCTGTGTCAGAGAACACCAGGACTTGTTACTGTGGACTAATGAGCTGGACAATCACATCAAATAGAAAAAATAATCAAAAGTACAATAAAGACCAGTTATCTGGAATTCATTCGCGTATAGTTAGTATACTTCTCAATGGTAACTACAAACATCCATTCAGTTGAATCCTCCTTCGTCAAGGTAATTTCCTAAGGTATGTAAAGACGTGGTCAAATTCTAATTGACTAAAACAGGAGTGAGCATTTTACAATCTATAATCAAGTTTTCGTAAATACATCTACAGGGGATGGGTGTGTTGGTTAGTGTCACTGTAGATCTGCAGTATTCTCCACAAACATTGTCAAGTTACATTGATGCTAGTCTGCAAGTGATTATGATTCTCATCCCTAGAAACTATAGCAAGTTCTTTTAAAACTACTATGTGCAAGTGTTTCAAATAGTGTTAATGTGAGATATAACTGCACAACTGCAACCAATATTTATGCAAACCTTGATAATACAAATTTAATGGCATTGTATGTCAATATCTCCAGCACAAAAAAGATGCTTTAAAAAGTAGCCTTAGTTGAAGTACCCTCTCTCGGCCATATATATTATCAATTTATCATGCATCCAACATAAATCCGTAACCAGAAAAACATTGTAAGCCATCAAACCTCAAGCCAATGAAGAATGTATGCCAGAAAAATTTATTTTTCAGTATGTCTTACATTGCATCCTACCTTCACGTGTCTTTAGAGTCAATGCATTGTATTGAATGCAAATTGCATATTGAAACCCTTTCCCAAATTATTCTATAAGCAGCATAACTACAAATAAAAACTTTACCCGCATATACATGAAGGTATGTGAGGGCATGTGCAACATCAATAGCTATATCCAAGCGTGTTGACAAGTCCAAAGATGTTGCTCGTTGAGCTGAAATAGATGGAAGTGTCATGTGAGAAACTAATAGCTATTATGATCCATAACTACCATCAAACTCCATCAAGAATGGCCCCAAGGAAGGGAACTCTCAAGCATTAGTCAAAAACTCCCATGCTCTAACTGTTACAAATACCATGCAGTATTGAAATAAATAAGAAACTTATACTTAGCCATCAAACAAAAATGACAAACAGATCTTATGAACCATACCATCTAGGTGTTCCCTTAACGTGCCATTGGGGACATACTCAGTTACAAGAATATGTTCATTCTCCTGTTCACAGTACCCAATCAGTTTTACAAGATTCAAATGTTCTATTCTGGCCAGCATTCCAACTTCATTTCTGAATTCTTCTGTTAAGCGTGCCTCAAGTTTATCCTGCAAGATATGATGTTCGAAGTACATTGAAATAAAAGGAAGCAAACCTTATGAATAAAACTCCTGATAACTACCCTATTCATTAATATGATCCAAAAGAGAATGGCAAATATCCTGAGATTGATAATGAAATTCAAGCACTCGAGTACTAAGGCAGCCTCCTGTCAGTTAAAAACATATACAAGGGTAGAGTACCATTTGTGGGCCATAGTTATCCAACAAGCATGGATCTTCCACTATTTGTGGGCAGTAGTTATCAAACTAGCATGAATCTTATACATATAGTTAGCAGAACTTATCATCCTTTCCAATAAGGTTGAGTCAAAGTTAAGGCTGCAAGTACAGTACTCCACAATTTATATTTTGTAGCAACTAAATCTTCGTTATAACTCCTAGAGGTCTGAAACCACTCTCAAACATCCTGAAAATAAAATTATAAAATTAACTAAATTATAATAATAGTAAATACAAAGATATACATATACTTTCAAGAAGTGGTCAGCCAAGATAAGGATGACTAGGTTCCATACCCCTATTGAAAGGATGAATCCTAGGCATTTCTAAGAGAGAAAGAGAACATCAATGTGCTCTGCTTGTGGACGCAAATCCACCTAAGGAAGAAGAAGAGGAATTAGAGCTAAAGGAGCTTACACTAAGGAAGACAACATTAGCACAAAGACCTCGAAGCTATCAAAAATAGGAGCTGCACCAGCAAGGTTTACCAAGCCTTTGGAGTCCCCAACTTCGGTCTACTTAGGGCTTCACCTATCCATCTTGACTTCAGCTACAACAATCTCTCACAAAGTACTACAAGCCAAGGAGAATTCTTGGAGATTAATACGCTGTCAAGTGAACCAAAGCATTCCTAACCCTAATCTCTCTTTCTTTTATAATGTAGTCAATATTGTGGATGTTTCATGTTTCATGTATTAGATGGTATATTTTAGTATTTTCTTATTACTTCATTGTTATCTTGAATTATTGTGCACCTCAAAGCTCGTCCAAAAGTTTGTCAATGTGCAGCAATGAATACCAAGTTTTCATCGTTATCTTGTTGAATGTGCAACAGTCAATGCACAAGTATCGTGATCCATCTTTCTTTGGCACTAGAAATATCGTGCTATCACAAGGAGAAGATCTTGATCTGATCTTGCATTGATCAATAAGCTTTTGAATCTATCGCTGAATCTTGTAATTCTCACAAAAGGATCTGCAGTAAAGCAGGTTGTTTGGAAGTCAAGACCCAACAACCAAATGGATCTGATGTTTACCACACAATGTGTGGGGCCTCCATTGGGTCCATAAAGACATCTTCGTATTGTTACAGACGATTGTCGAGTTGTTGCTCCGAGCATGGAACATGGTGCGCTGCCAATGGATGCTTACTCTGGCACTCTTTGGTCTCAAGGAAGACATGAGCAACATGAACTTTTGTGCATGGGAAATGAGCTTGTGGCATTCCTTGTCAGATACCAAAGTGACTTTCATCTTCGAAAGAGACTTTGGGATGTTAAAGATGCATTCATTGACTCTGACAAATCATCATTATGATTTAGATCTGCAAGTATTGTCATGGTCATACACATATGGCTTGCCAAGTAGAATGTCCCATACCTCCAAATGCACTATGTCACAAGGGATTGTATCATGCATGGGCTTGATTCTGTGCTTGAATGTGCATTACCACTGAACTTGGGTATTCTTGCTTTGTTGGAGCCATCCGAATGAGTATGGATGAGCATGTGCTTCTATGGTAAGACCTAGGCATTGGAAAGCATCTTGTGCAATAATGTTCTTTCGCCTCCCATTGTCAATGACAACATGTATGGGTTGACCCTTAACCAAACACTTGCTATGGAAGATGCATTCTCATTCCTCAAAAGTATCAATGGCAGAGGCGCTAGTGCTCAATCAAGTAGCATACGGATCAATGTCTTTTGCTTGTACAGGGCTTAATATAGACTGCATAGTGAAGGATTGTTGGGCATGGCATTCAAATGTGTTGTGATGCTTTTGCAATGTTGGTGGCACCACTTATTGCCTTGCTTCCTTCTTCCTTTTTCCTTTGTCTGGCTCTAGGGCCTTTTGATGTGGAGTCTATTTAAGTTGCTTTTCGTGGAGCAAGGATTTTGGCTTTGGCGCTGGAGAGTTTAGTGCATCAAGTGCAGGCTTGCTCTTGCATGCGATGTTGGATGAAGCGGAAAACTTCTACATCATCTTGGCTTTGGCCTCGATCTTAGTAGCATTGTGGTAGGGTTGCCCCAATGTGTCAGACATAAAAAAATCATCATAGCAAGGATTTAGGGAGAGAGTCCATTGATTTACTCCAACGCCCTATGTTGCTCTAATGTGTTTTCACGTAGGCAAGCAAATTCTTCATGGAACTCATTTGTTTAATCTTGTACTGATTGCTTTGTAAGTTGGCACAATTTTTGGAATTCCATACAGTCATAGTGCTTGAGGGGTAGTATTCTCCAGTTATAGCACTAACAAACTTATCCCAAGTTGCAATAAGGTTATAGTCTTGTTTGCACTACGCATTGTAAGTTTTCCACTACTCCAAGACTAACGTCAACATCTTCATGCGGCAAAGGTGATCTCATATTGGTGAAGCAATTGACAAAGAAGAAGGCCTCCAATTGTCAAATCCAGCCATCCAACATTGTAGTATCCATCTTGCCTTGACACACATGAATGTCCACATTCACTTGGACCTTAGGGCCGAGATGTTGAAATGGCATGTAGACAAGCACTCTAGAAGAAGTCGTTGTGGTCAAGGGACAAACTTACATTATGATTTTCTATTTTTCCGAATTGGACACAAAGTTCAGTGCATTGCTCCATGAGGGCATCCGGTATGCATTGCTAGACGTCTAGGGGGATCATCGTTATATTAACCATCTTACACTTTCGTCGGCGTTCTTCTAGATATTCCGATACATAACCAAGTTGCACTTCTTCCTTTCATTACCAAGTGCGAGTGTTTACAAGCATATGACCGACAATCCTTTCAAAACAATGTTGCAAGAATTTGATCTCGTGCCAATGATCTCGCACCCCAAGGTTGAGGATGGTAGCATGGAGGACAATCCATAACTTAGCCAAGAAACTACCGAGTTATAAATTGAATATGCAACAAAAAAACAACTACTACACATTCATACAATAAAGAGAGCAAAATAATGCTCTTCTATAGAACTGAAATGAACAAATATGGTACAGGGGTACAAAGGCTCAGAAGGATGAGAATAAAGATTCTTATCACCAAAATTAAGGAAACACTCACTAACTAATTTTCCTTAACTAGAATGCAGAATACATGCATATCATCATGATGTTGACCTTGCAGAATGGAAGGTTATAATTATACAAGTACAAGAAGCGAGTTAGAAAAGAAGATGGTTATAGAATGGTTCAGCTTTTGCAACAAATTATGGTTCACCTTCTTGTGTGTGCATAAATTTGACTTCCATGTTTGCGAATGTGCTTGCAAAAGTCTTGTTCTTTGTGCCACAAACCCTAGAAGCATGATTTGGCATGTTGTGATGTGGCACGAGAGTTATAAATGGCACAAAGATTGAGCATTAAGCCTAACCTGTGTGGTATGATTCATGGTTGGATAGAAATTTAGGGCGCTCCAGTTGAGTTGGGTGTCATGAGAAAATGAGTGTCACTGTGTTGAATCATGGCACGGAAATCCAACACAATGAAACTCGAGCCAAAGTCTATGCAGGTTGGCGACATGTGGTTTGGTGTGTGGCATAGCATGAAGCGTCCAAAGCGACAAAGCAAAATGCGGATCGGCGTAGCTATGCTTGGATCATGCCTCCTTTCCAATCACCAAATTTGCAAGAATACAAACCACGCTCAACTTTGGAGATACTAAAGACCACCGTGGGACATCAACATAACCTCCATTAGGCTCGCCCAATGTTATAAAAATCGAAGCTGGACTCGGAACCGGCCGAGGTCCGACTGCTTTCAAACTTAATGAACCAGGTTTACTAAAAATACATAAAATTTTATATTTTTAATGAAAATAATATATTTGAAACGTTAAAAACCATAATTCCAACAATTACACACAAAATATGCAAAGTTTTCTCTTATATATATGCGAAAAGGTGTTTATAGATGAGATTCGAAACAAAATACATAAACAATGAGGCTCTAAATGGCCTCCATAGTTCAAGACTCCAAAAAAACAACATGCTATGATCATTGATACATTACAAATACTACAAGTTACAAAACTCTAAAATAAACTAGATGACATCAATGATCAATCATCAAACTCTGCACCGCTACTGGAAATAGGATCCTCAAGGTCATCCTCATCAATATCATCACCGGCCTCTGGCTCTGACTCAGACTCATCCAAATCCTCAAGTACATCTGCAACAATTGGAGCTGCACAGGGTCGGGGAGTAGCACGAGTGTGACTAGTGCTTGTTGTGTCTCGTGACGATGGCGGTGGTGTTGCTAATGGCTCATCGATTCTTGATCCAAACCAAGGTGTTTTAAAACCGGTCAAACCGAACCGGCCAGTTTGACTAGTTTGACATTTTAAAGCATGAACCGCCCTGCAAACCGGATCGGCCAACCGGTTTTAGCCCAAACCGGCCGGTTCCGTATGGTTTGACATTTTAAAGCATGAACCACCCTGCAAACCGGATCGGTCGACCAATTTGGGCTAAAACCGGTCAAACTGGTCCGGTTCCGCATCAACCGGCCATTCACTCCTTTTCGCCGTGTTGGCGCCAAAGATAAAAAAACATTTTTTAATTGTTTTCTTTTATTTTTTATTGCCTCTAAACCCTAATTTGGTGTTATAAATACACCCCCCCTCTATCACTTCACACCTCTCTCATTGAGCATTTGTGAGCATTTGTGAGCATAAGATTGAAGAGTTTATTTTTTGTAGTGAGGTTGGAAGTTGGAGGCTTGGAGCTTGTTTGACATTGCTTGTGGGCTCTTTGTGGTGATATTGACATCCATTTGTGAGCACCTCACCTCTATTTGTGAGCACCTCTCTTATTTGCAAGGATTTGGAGGATTGGGGCAGCATTGAATAGTGTTCATTTGGAGTTGTTTGGCATCAAGTGTGGGCTCTTTGTGGTGGCATTTACATTTACATTTGGAGTGTGGGCTCTTTGTGGTGCCATATACAAGTTTGGAGCATTTCTTCACCTCATTTGTGTGCACATTGAAATGTATGTTACATTTTAAACTTGCCCCTTATTTGTAAATTTTATTAAAAAGAAATAGGAAATTTATTTATTTTTTATTTGCATTTTCAGATTTGTTTGCATTTGCAATGGCCCCCAAATCAAAAGACCCTACATGGGCCCATGCAGACACAATTGATGATCAAGTTTTTTGTAAATATTGTAAGAAACACATCAAGGGGGATTCATAGGTTGAAACAACACTTGGCTGGTCAAAGAGGCCAAGTTACCCCATGTGAGGCACCTGGTATTGATGACATTAGGTTGGAAATGAAAAACATGCTTGAAAAACATAGAGAAGAGAAGGCTAGGCAAAAAGAGATGGAAGCTGAAATAGGGAGGAGGGAACATGCCTTGAGTGTTTAAGGATTTTGCTCACCCTTCATTGAGTATTAGAGACCCCTTCCAAGAAATGCCTCCCCCATCCACTCATAGTCGAGAAAACGGCCTCAAAAAGAAAGAACACTCGAAGCTTTTTTCCATCTTCCACACTCCCACCGCTATTAGTGCCTCCGTGCCAACACAAAATCAGCCTACCTTGGATAACCATTGGAAGAAGCAATACAAAAAGCAGACTTTTGAGTACATTCTTGCTAGATGGTGGTATGATGCGAGATATCCCTTTCAATGTTGCCCGCTCACCTTATTACCAGCCGATGTTTGATTCTATTGTTGCTGCTGGTAAGGGCTTCAAAGGCCCTAGTATGCATGACTTGAGAGGATCACTTTTGAAGAAAGAAGTTGGATTCATAGATGAATATTTGAAAGGTTGCAAAGCTTCATGGGCCAAAACAGGATGCACTATCATGTCAGATGGTTGGAGTGATGGCAAGAACCGCACAATAATAAATTTTCTTGCCTCTTGTCCACAAGATACAATGTTTTTGAAATCAGTAGATGCATCTAATACGGTAAAAGATGCAAATTTATTGTTTGAGCTTTTGGATGAGATTGTTTTAGAGGTGGGGTGGAAAATGTTGTACAAATCATAACAGATAATGCATCTAACTATGTTCTTGCTGGTAAGATGTTAGAGGCTAAACACAACAATATTTTGGACTCCATGTGCTACACATTACATAGACCTCATGCTTGAGGATATAGGGAAAAAAATTGGATCAAGAACATTGTAGAGCATGGCAAAAGCATCACCAAATACATCTATAATCACTCATGGGTATTGAACCTAATGAGGAAGAACACTGAGGGCATAGAACTTGTTAGGCCAGCCATCACGAGATTTGCTACGAACTTTCTCACGTTGCAATCTCTTATTTCCCAACAACATAACTTGAAAAGGATGTTTTCAAGTGATGAATGGAATGTATCAAAGTGGAGCCGGAAACAGGATGGGAAAGACACAAAGAAGAAACTTTTTGATAATTTATTTTGGAAAAAACAACCAGAGATTGTGAAAGTTGTTGAGCCTCTTGTTAAGGTGTTGCGGTTGGTGGATGGGGAAAAATTAGCCATGGGCTATATTTATGAGGCTATGGATCAGGCAAAGGAGCAAATAAGGGCAGCATACAAAGACAGGGTAACTAAGTATGGGCCTATATGGGAGATCATAGATAATAGATGGAACAATCAACTCCATCGACCTATACATGCAGTTGGGTATTTCTTGAACCCAAAATATCATTACAGAGCTCAGCTTGGAGAAGATCAAACAGGAGAAGTAAAAGATGGTTTGTACGAGTGCCTAGAGCGCATGGTCCCTGATGAGATGCAACAACTTGAGGTTCACCGACAGATCAGCTTCTTCAGCAGAGCCACAGGTACCTTTGGGAAAAACCTTGCAAAGATTGCAAGGGATGTGGACCAACCAGGTAAGAAATTCTAAGTTTTTTGAAGTTCATTTGATTAAAAATTTTAATGAATAATCATGAATTTTTAGCATAAGACAATATTTTTCTAATTTGTTGAATTACGCTTTAACCTTTAAGTTATAAGTTTATGTTTTACTTTTAATTTTTAACTGTGTTTTTAACTTTTTGTTGTCATTGTTTACTAATTAAACATTTACATTTTTTATCGCAGCACATTGGTGGGATTCATTTGGTAGTCAGTGTCCTCAATTGCAAAAGTTTGCAATTAGGATCCTGAGCCAAACTTGCAGTGCTTCGAGTGCGAGCGCAACTGGTCCATCTTTGAGCGGATTCACATGAAGAAGAGAAACCGTTTGGAACAACAACGGTTGAATGATCTTGTCTTCGTGCAGTACAACCTTCGGTTAAGGCGTAACCAGTTGTTGAACCGAAGACCTGATACTGATCCCATTGTCTTGGATGATATAGATCCAACTTCAGAATGGGTAGAGGAGAGTCAGCCAACAGAGTTTGATCCCGATGACTTGGGGTGGATGGGTTTGGATCAAGAATCTGATGAGCCATTAGCAGCACCGCCGCCATCGTCACGAGACACAGCAGGCACTAGTCGCACTCGTGCTACTCCCCAACCCCGTGCAGCTCCAGTTGTTGCAGATGTACCTGAGGATTTGGATGAGTCCGAGTCAGAGCCAGAGGCGGTGATGATATTGATGAGGATGACCTTGAGGATCCCATTTCCAGCAGCGGTGCAGAGTTTGATGATTGATCATTGATGTCATCTAGTTTATTCTAGAGTTTTGTAACTTGTAGTATTTGTAATGTATCAATGATCATATCATGTTGTTTTTTTGGAGTCTTGAACTATGGAGATTGATCATTGGAGACCATTTAGAGCCTCATTGTCTATGTATTTTGTTTCGGAATCTCATCTATGATATATGTATTGTGTATTGGACTTGGAGTTCGTGCCATTTTGCTATAAACACCTTTCTTGCATATATATAAGAGAAAACTTTGCATATTCTGTGTGTACTTGTTGGAATTATGGTTTTTAACCTTTCAAATATATTATTTTCATTAAAAATATAAAATTTTATGTATTTTTAGTAAACCATTGACATTAAGTTTGAACTGCCCGATTCCGGTCCGGTTTGATTCCGTCCGGGTCCGACCTCAAGTTTCCGATTTTTAAAACATTGATCCAAACCCATCCACCCCACGTCATCGGGATCAAACTCTGTTGGTGACTCTCCTCTACTCATTCCGAGGTTGGATCTATATCATCCAAGACAATGGGATCGATGAGTCTTCGGTTCAACAACTGGTCACGCGCTTTACCGAAGGTTATCTTTGTCTCAAAAGACAAGATCATTCAACCGTTGTTGTTCCAAACGGTTTCTCTTCTTCGTGTGAATCCGCTCAAATACGGACCATTGCACTTGCACTTGCCGGAAGCACTTTGCAAGTTTCGCTCAAGATACTAATTGCAAACTTTTGCACCGAGGACACTGACTACCAAACGAATCCCACCAATGTGCTACGATAAAAAGTGTAAATGTTTAATTAGTAAACAATAACGATAAAAAGTTAAAAACACAGTTAAAAATTAAAAGTAAAACATAAACTTATAACTTAAAGGTTAAAGTGTAATTCAACAAATTAGATAAAGATTGTCTTATGCTAAAAATTCATGATTATTCATTAAAAATTTTAATCAAATGAACTTCAAAAAACTTAGAATTTCTTACCTGGTTGGTCCACATCCCTTGCAATCTTTGCAAGGTTTTTCCCAAAGGTACTTGTCGCTCTGCTGAAGAAGTTGATCTGTCGGTGAACCTCAAGTTATTGCATCTCATCAGGAACCATGCACTCAAGGCAATCGTACAAACCATCTTTTACTTCTCTTGTTTGATCTTCTCCAAGCTGAGCTCTCTGTAATGATATTTCGGGTTCAAGAAATACCCACTGCGTAGGCCGATGGAGTTGATTGTTCCATCTATTATCTATGATCTCCCATATAGGCCCATACTTAGTTACCTTGTCTTTGTATGTTGCCCTTATCTGCTCCTTTTCCTGATCCATAGCCTCATAAATATAGCCCATGGCTAATTTTTCCCATCCACCAACCGCAACACCTGAACACCTTAGAGGCTCAAAGAACTTTCACAATCTCTGTTGTTTTTTCCAAAATAAATTATCAAAAGTTTCTTCTTTGTGTCTTTCCCATCCCTGTTTCGGCTCCACTTTGATGCGTTCCATTCATCACTTGAAAACATCCTTTTCAAGTTCTGTTGTTGGGAAATAAGAGATTGCAACGTGAACAAGTTTGTTGCAAATCTCGTGATGGCTGGCCTAACAAGTTCTCTGCCCTCAGTGTTCTTCCTCATTAGGTTCAATACCCATGAGTGATTATAGATGTATTTGGTGATGCTTTTGCCATGCTCTACAATGTTCTTGATCCAATCTTTTTTCCCTATATCCTCAAGCATGAGGTCTATGTAATGTGTAGCACATGGAGTCCAAAATATTGTTTTGTGTTTAGCCTCTAACATCTTACCAGCAAGAACATAGTTAGATGCATTATCTGTTATGATTTGTACAACATTTTCCACCCCCACCTCTAAAACAATCTCATCCAAAAGCTCAAACAATAAATTTGCATCTTTCACCCTATCATATGCATCTACTGATTTCAAAAACATTGTACCTTGTGGACAAGAGGCAAAAAAATTATTATTGTGCGGTTCTTGCCATCACTCCACCCATCTGACATGATAGTGTAAGCTGTTTTGGCCCATGAAGCTTTGCGAACCTTTCAAATATTCATCTATGGATGCATCTTCTTTCTTCAAAAGTGATCCTCTCAAGTCATGCATACTAGGGCCTTTGAAGCCCTTACTAGCAGCAACAATGGAATCAAACATCGGTGGTAATAGGGTGAGTGGGCAACATTGAAAGGGATATCTCGCATCATAAAAGTTGCTTCTTTGTATTGCTTCTTCCAATGGTTATCCAAGGTAGGTTGATTTTGTTTTGGCATGGAGGCACTAGCAGCTTGACAAGTGTGGAAGATGGAAAAAAACTTTAAATGGTTTTTCTTTTTTTGAGGCCGCTTTTCTTGACTATGAGTGGATGGGGAGGCATATACCGAAAGGGGTCTCTAATAGTCACGTAAGGGTCGAGCAAGATCCTTCAACACTCGAGGCATATCTCCTCCTCCTATTTCAGCTTCCATCTCTTTTTGCCTAGCCTTCTCTTCTATGTGTTTTTCAAGCATGTTTTTCATTTCCAACCTAATGTCATCAATATCAGTGCATCACATGGGGTAACTTGGCCTCTTTGACCAGCCAAGTGTTGTTTCAACCTATGAATCCCCCTTGATGTGTTTTTACAATATTTACAAAAAAATTGATCATCAATTAAGTCCGCATGGGTCCATGTAGGATCTTTTGTTTTGGGGGCCATTCAGAAATGCAAACAAATTTGAAAATGCAAATAAAATCAAAATAAATTTCATATTTCTTATTTAATAAAATTTACAAATAAGGGGCAAGTTTAAAATGTAACATACATTTCAATGTGCACACAAATGAGGTGAAGAAATGCTCCAAACTTGTATATGGCACCACAAAGAGCCCACACTCCAAATGTAAATGTAAATGCCACCACAAAGAGCCCACACTTGATGCCAAACAACTCCAAATGAACACTATTCAATGCTGCCCCAATCCTCCAAATCCTTGCAAATAAGAGAGGTGCTCACAAATAGAGGTGAGGTGCTCACAAATGGATGTCAATATCACCACAAAGAGCCCACAAGCAATGTCAAACAAGCTCCAAGCCTCCAACTTCCAACCTCACTACAAAAAATAAACTCTTCAATCTTATGCTCACAAATGCTCACAAATGCTCAATGAGAGAGGTGTGAAGTGAATAGAGGGGGTGGGGGTGTATTTATAACACCAAATTAGGGTTTAGAGACAATAAAAAATAAAAGAAAACAATTAAAAAACGTTTTTTGAAGTGGCCGCCGTATAAGGCAAAATAGGCATAAACCGGCCGGTTTAGGACGAAACCGGACCGGTTTGACCAGTTTTAGCCCAAACCGGCCGGTTCTGTATGGAACCGGCGGTTTGGGCTAAAACCGGTCAAACCGATCCGGTTTCATTAACGGTTCATGCTTTAAAATGTCAAACCAGTCAAACCGGCCGGTTCCGTTTCCGGTTTGACCGGTTTTTAAAACACTGGCTCGCCTCATTTGTTCTACAATCATAACACTACTCAACAGCAATACAACACTTCATACACTGAGTTTGCAAATGATACACATACTCTAGATGTCATTTTTGGGATACAATATGCATATATATGATTGCATAAGGTTATAAAAAAGGTGCATAGACCTCCAAACACCAAACCAGCTCAATTGTAGGGCATCTGACTACATACCATTCCATTTTGGGCAGTTGTTCTTCTCCTAACTATCTTATTGAGCACATTTGGCAGCTACCAAATGTGCTTAGTTTGCAAACCGAAAGTGGAAGAAGAATATCTCATATGGAGGAACCTATGTGCTCTACTCATAATGCAGGGCAGCAGTAAGCATAGGAAATTTGTGATACGCCGTGAGTTGTATATTGATGCCAATACCAATAGAATGGCTTCAAGAAAAGATGAAAGCAATGAAGAGGAAAGACGGAATACCAATGTATGCCCTATAATTAAGGAGAAACACACTAATTGTGTACACATTAAGAGAACACCAGCTTGTCCCTCTTAACAGCATTCCCTTGATTTTTCCTAGCAAGAGGAAGGCAAATGATACTGTTCAATCTCCAACCAAAAGAGCCAATTCTATCCCCTCTAGGAGACATAACTTTGATTTGAATGATAATTAAATATTTGGATGGCTTGCATGAAATTCCAATTCTCAAAATGCCATAATCTAATTGAAATTTTCAATGCTTCAAGCACCAGTTATCACAATGTGGGAATTAGTGCCAACAGCAGGAAAGTAGAAGGAACCTCTAGTTCAAAAAGAAATAAGTTATATTAATGTCCAAAACTGACCAAAGAAGTCATTGAGACTTGAAAGTGCAACTAGTTATGATGGAGAATTAGTGCACCCTAGACTATGAAACTAATTAAACACTAAAAGCTAGAGCAGAGAAACAAAACAACAAAGGGTAAACAGAAATTGGTTAAAAACCCCGAACGATAAGATCCAAGTACAAATACCCATGTGAGGGAAGGACCTCTATTGAAGCACAGGGCTGAGGAAGATCAACCAAGAATGGAAATCAGTGTTGTCACATGTCTGTAGGAAAGGATCAGACTATAAGAACCAACAACATTATCTACCACCATGAAAGGGAAAATGCAAGACCTCATAACATCCATCACAGAATAGCTAGGGCTAATGGGGCCCAGCTAAGCAATCCTAGGAGGAAGCAAGATACTCTTCCTAGAACCTCTCCTAAAGCCCAAGACCGAGGAACATCCAGTGGCAGAGAATGTGAGCCTGACCCGCAAAAGGGGATGATGGTTGAAAGAAACTTATTCCCAAGAGGACTCCAATTATGCCCTCTTTACCAATCAGCAGTACTATAGGGGAGTGGCAGATGACTATAAGATCCTCTTTAAGGTTATCACCCAGCTGATCAGAAATGTGATCCAGGTCTGCAACAAAACAGAAGCACGCAGAGGATTTTTCAAGTGCAGAGTCTTTCGTGATCACTGGAGGAGATGAAGAGAAAGATGACTCAAAATCATGCAAATTGACAAGCTCAGACGGATGTACTGGATAAGGTGTGATCTGGAGTTGATGAACTAGCTTAAGACAAGCACCAGCAGCACGTAGTTTTGAATTTATGTGATGGCGAGTATGATGCATGAATTATTTTAGAGTCTAGACAACCATATGCAATAGGAGGAAGGGGATGAAAATAATCAACCTCCAAACGTTAAAAGTTCTCCTATCTGCCATTCTTGTTGTCCTGCTTAGTTTGTCTTGAATGTTTCAGTTCTAATAAAGCCAGGAAGTCCTTTTACCCAAGCTTCATGCTTCTCTGTGGCTATATGATGTAATTTGGGGACCTAGTTTCATTTTGATGTGTGTGTGTGTGTGTTTGATTGTGATATACATATGTAAATACATATGTACATATATATATATACAACAACAAAGCACAACTTGTACAACACAACAATGTACAACAATAGTTGAGTCAGTCGGGCCCAATCTTTGAATCAAGTAGGCAAGTATAGGACATAGGATTTGATAGTCCTTTAACCTTACGAGATATACCCAAAAAGACATAATTAAACTTATGGATACATAAGCCTTTTTTTCCTCCGAGAGATTAATAGGTTCCGCGCAAATGGCATATTTATTATAGACTCACTCCATCTGAATATGGAACAAATGGATAAAGCTTGTTGACTCTAGCTTCCCGAATAATCCAATTTTTCCTCCACGGCGGTAAGGAGCTAAAAGATCCACTACTTTAATGCCTGTTTCAAAAATTGAAAATTTTGTATCCAACTGTGTAAAGGCGGGAGCAGATCTATGAATAGGAGATGTTGTTAGAGAACCTACTAGTGGGGAGAGCCGGGTCTCTCTATCAGATCAGATGATGCCGACCCTCTCTCTCTCCAGAGCCGTATCCATATAGAGTAGAGATAGGAAGCCCCACCCTCTCTATCCATAGCCGGGGAACAATACACCTCTACTCTAGTCAGTTGCTGGGTGAGAAGAGAATTCCATCAAAGCTCATTCCGGCCACCCTCCCCCTCCATAGTTCAGAATTCTAGATAGGTCCAATTCATGACCATATCCCGGGGTGGCAAATCCATTGTAGTGCCTTTTTTACATTTCTTAAAGATCAAGATCAAGTGGATATTCCATCACTTCTTCTTGCAAAACATCAATCACTTTCGAATTATTCAGTATACCCAAAGCAAATGAGTTATAAACTAGATCAGCTATTTGATTAGTACCTTCGTAACCTAGGAAGGGTCGGTATCCCAAGGGAAAATTTTGTATATGAACTGGTGCAGAAATAACTCCACAAGGAATATCAAGACGTTTACCAATATGACGTTCCATTTGAGTACCAAATATTGCAGATGGTTCCATCTGAGCGATCATATCTCCTACTTCAGCATGATCATCTGTGATAAGTATTTCATCACAGAAACCTTGGCCATCCCCCGATTCCAGAGCTCGTATATCATATATCCTTCATCCCCTGAGATTCCAAGTCCTTGATCTGATCCAAATCCCCGATTCAAAGATTGGGCCCGACCGACTCAATTATTGTTGTACATTGTTGTTAAACATTGTTGTGTTGTACAAGTTGTGCATTGTTGTTGTACATATATTGTTGTGCAACCTTGGTGGGACTATTCATCTCCATTTGTATTACATATAGAATACAGCTCTCTCTCTCTCTCTCTCTCTCTCTCTCTCTCTCTCTCTCTCTCTCTCTCTCTCTCGTATATATATACATACATACATACATACATATATATATATATATATATCAACCATGTGCAACTTGAGGAAGTGAGTGAAAACAATTAACTTCCAAACATTTAAATTTTTCCCTATTTGTCATTCTTGTTGTCCTGTTTGGTTTGTCTAGAACGTCTCGGTTCTAATAAGACCAAGGAGTCCTTTTACATAAACATCGTGCTTCTCTCGCAGCTATATGATGTAATTTGGGGACGTGGTCCTGTATATGTACATATACATTGTACATTCATATATTAAAGTGAACATGTGAATGTGTGTATCACTCACACATATGCATGCATATATGTAACATACATATATATATAACACTCTTTATCCAAAAAAGTTAAAACTTGAATTGGAATCCAAATCTCTTTTAGCTCACAAGACAATTGTTTTTAAAGAGTCCCTCGAGGACATAACACAATGTGTTATAGATGATCTAATTCATACTATAAACCACTTGTCGTCATTTAGAACTAAAATACTTTACATATACCTAAAGTCATATGAAAATACACAATTTGTAATTATTCATGAGAAGCCTATCATTTTATTTTATCTATTTCTAAGAAAAATAAATGTGCTTTCCAGTTTTAGGTAACACATATATATTCACAGATGGTTAAAAATTACAGCAGAAATGCCCGTAAATGAAACCACTTTTGTCAAATAACTCTGGTTTTAACAAGCGGATTAACAAACACAAAAACAGACAAATTTGCATAGCGCAAGACAAAGTCAGAGACTACCTTAGTGTAGCTGACCACATACTTCCCAAAGACTTTTTCAAATACATAATAGACATTTTACTGTTAATTTGTCTGAATTCTAGAGAAAAATAAAACAGAAATGAAGTCTTCAGTTTGTCTCAATCCTTGTCACTAGGACTTGATACCAGCTCTCTGGCTTCACTATTCCATATAATATGAACAAATACTTGAGAATGACAGGCTACCGAATGCTATGCTGTAGAATGGTCTTTTGATGTCTGTTCCTTTTCCTTATATAAGAATAACTTATCAGCCTTTATATATATATATAACCTACTTGCATTTTACATGCTAAAGTTATTGTATTAGTCATACCTTCCTAGCTCGTTTGATAGCAACAATTCGACCATCATCAAGCTGACCTCTATAAACCATTCCAAATCCTCCTTGACCAACCCTTAGCGATGGTGAAAAGTTGCGAGTTGCTTTGCTAATCTGTGCCATGGTAAAACCAATAGCTCCAACACTACTACTTTGGCGTGGAGAAAGTGTGTATCTACGTGGGCTAGCTGTTGCCAATTCACTTGTGGAGCTTGCCTCAAACGATGAAATTGAGTCCACTGTACCAACAAGAGTAACTATCAGCAAAAGATATAGAAACCCTTAAATATATACACGACATAAGGATTCTAGTGAAGAACTCTTTAAAACATTGGAACCAGCAGAAAGTCAGCAAAAATAAGACATCTTCAATCCACGAAGTTTTTCTTTTCATAAACTAAAGGATTATTCTTTCCTGTAAACCACAACTCTATATTACTTATCCGTGCTAAAGGTTCCCACGTGGAAGCAGCACAAAATAATGAGATAAGCACTCAACAAAACTCAATTTCAGGTATTAACACAAATTTGTGCCTAGTTTGTAGTTGTTTACAGCAACAGAGCAAATCCAAGGAGTCAAAGGGATCCCCTCTTAGTTAATTGAAGCCTTCTTTGATGCCCAAGTTTTCCTTTACCAGGATACAAAAAAGGAAAAAAAAATGTATAGAAAACAATGAGGATTGATTAAAAATATAAAAATTAAGAACAGATAATTAAGCCTAGAAGGAAGACTTAAACAGTTCTTGCATTACTTAGATTTTTGTTTCTGTTACATCAAAAACTTTAGAAGACTGATGAGCAAACAACAAGAGATACACAAACTCTGTATGACGTCACACATCCCAGAAAAAATAACAGGTATAAAGGTGGAACAAACAGGTCTGTCAAATACAAGACAGAATATCCAACTTAAAGAAAGTAACCTTTTACACAGATCTTAGGGTCGAAGGAAGATTGTTGATCAAAAAAGATATAGAAACCCTTAGATGTATATACAACATATGGACTCTCGTGAAGAACTCTTCAAAACATTGAAACCAGCAGAAAGACAGCCAAAAAAGAGACATCTTCAATCCACAAAACTTATCTTTTCATAAACTTAAGGATTATTCTTCCCATAAAACCATAATTCTATATTACTTATCCCTGCTAAAAGTTTGTTGGTGGAAGAAGCACAAGATAATGAGAGAAGCACTCAACAAAACTCTATTTTGGGTAGTAGCACAAATTTGTGCCAACTTTGTAATTGCTTAAAGCAACAGAGAAAATTCAAAGAGTCAAAGGGATCACCTCTTAATTAATTGAAGCCTTCTTCGATGCTCATGTTTTCCTTTAGCAGGATACAAAACACCAGGGGAAAAAATGTATAGACAACCATGGGGAGGATTGATGAAAGAACAAACAAATCAAGGATAGATAATTGTGCCTAAAAGGACTTAAATAGTTCTACTTGTTGCATTTTTTAGATTTTTATCTCTGGTACATCAAGAACTTTACAGTTCAAAACCTTACAGGACTGACGAGAAAATGGCAAGATAGACACAAACTCTGTACAAAGTCACAGACCTCAGAAAATTACATGTGTGCAGGTGGAACAAACGGGTCTGTCAAATACAAGACAGAATATCCAACTTGACCTTTACCTAGATCAGGGCCCAAGGAAAATTGTTAATTGAAAACACAGTGGAAGCACCTTCATAAAAGCAATTGAACACAAATTTATATAGAATGGGAAGTACAGAAACAAAATCAAAAGGTTCGTGGAACTAAACAAACCCGACAATGCAGGCCCTCTTCTTTAGATGAAAGTTGCAGCACCCAATGGTGCATGTGTGTTTGAAATTTTCAACCAGCAGAATAAAACTCTCTCCCTGGAAAGATGTAAGCTGTGTGATGCAGTATGGTCTAAACAATGTAAAGAGGAGACTAAGAAAAATAAGTATAGAATCAGTGAACTAAATAGCAAAACAAAACATATTTCAATTCAAGTCTGCAAGACTCTTAGTGTAAAGTTAACAACTATACACCCGCAAATTCTGTCTAGATAAAGATGGGAATCAATGGGAAAAATAACTGAATTGTGTTTTTGCTTAAAAATAAAGCATAAAACTGTGATCATGCAGAGAGAATGAAAACCAAATGTCAGCACATTCTAACTTCTAGTGCACTGAAGAGAATAAAACAAACCTAGCAAATGTTAGAGAGCGTGATTTTGGCTCAGCGCCAACATTGCAAATATTTCAAGACAAAATGCAAAAAGGATAAAAAAACTTCTGAATATGCCACTTTAGATCCGAGGATCAAAGGAGAAAAAGATTAACAAAAATCTAGGTTGCCAGGAAACAGAAACGGAAATGGAGACGGAAACGGAAACGGAAATGGAAACGGAAACAGATCTGAAACATGGAAATGCTGATTTTCAAAAAAACCTTAGGTACAAAACAGCATGGAAAAATCCGTACAATATATTATAAAAATATATATTAAAAAATGCATACTACTCATTTTTAGTCCATAAAAGATAAAGCACTAAAAAAATATGGTATGATAAAATTAGTAGTTTGTTATATTAATTTAGCATTTTATTAGATAATGTTGTGGATAATAAAGCACATTCGAGAGTGCTTTTGTAACTTGTAATTTCTTCTAGTTCATTGCTATGTTAGTTCAGTCAAGAATTCTGTTAGGTGTTTAGTTACTAGTTCAATTAACTAGTTTGTTTCAGTTATCTCCTCCATTCATGGAGTTTGATCTCTTCTGATCATCAGTTGTAACTATTAACACAGACTGGTTGCCACTACACCAAAATCTCAAACTGTTCGTGAGGGTAAGACTAGAGAGGTTAGAAGAGACCTGGGGAGCCCGTAGGCAGGGGTTGAGGATCCCGCGCATCAAGAGTTTAGCCCCCTAGCCGAGAGGTCCGTACTGGACACAGTCGACCACAAGGGGAGTTAGCCTGCCGAGGGCAGGAGTTGAACCCCTCCAAAATAGAGTCACCAGTTTGTTAACATAAACCGGTTGCCGCTACACCAAAAACTCGAACTGTTAGTGAGGGCGAGTCCAGAGACGTTAGAAGAGATCTGGGGAGAGTGTAGGCAGGGGTTGAGGGTCCCACATGTCAACAGTAACTCAATGTAACATGTTGTTCAATGTCTATAAACATTGCAGCTCCTTCATTAATTCAATGATCAGTTTTAAGTCTTTCATCTGATTTCTGGTTTCTAATATTTGGTATCACGGCCTACAATGCAAGCAGTTGATTGAGAGGAGAAAGAAGTTTCTGATTTTGAGAGTTTTAAGAGAGGAACCCCCAAGCACTCGCTCTCAGATTTTGAGGGTGTTGCAGTTTGTGTTTTTGTTGTTTGTAGGTGCAGATTTGAGTTATCTAGTTGCATGATGCATTGAAAAGGAGTTCCAATTTGTGGTTGCAGATCTGAGATTGAGCCCTCTGCTAAGCTCTTCCTTGCACTACCAAGCTCTGCATACCCTGCACTACCCATTTGCAGACCCAAGCTCCCTCCTTTACAGACCCAAGCTCCTGCTAAGCTCTCCCCACAGGTAGCTCGCCCCTCAAGCTCTGCTAGCTCAACCACTTCATCATACACCGAGCTTGGCCTGAGCCAGCTCACCCCCTTGCCCACAAGTTGCTCCCTGCAGCTCGCCTTTATAACAAGTTACCTGCTTCACGAGCTCCTCCTCTGCACTAGTGAGCTCTACAATGCATACACAAGCTCCTCCAGAGCTCGCCCTAACTGAGCTCTCCCAACTTGATTACCCTATGCAACGAAACAAGCCACATTCAAGTTCAGGCATTCAAAGGAGAGCCCTGACCTTGCAACTCGATGATTTTGCAATACACAAAGGCAACCAAACACCTCACCCAAGGAGGTCATTCCAGTTCGAGTCTCATCTAACTTGTATACCAATTCATCTCCCATATTTCAGTTCAGTTTCTGCACAATGGCAAAAGGTCTAAAGTTCTCTCTAATGGGTTCACATCTCCTACGAGACAATTATGGTGAATGGAAGACCAAATTGAAGGCTTGTTTGGAGTTTGAAGACTTGTATTCTATTGTGAATGGCACTTTGGACCAAGAGGCAAATGATGTTGACCTACAGTGAAAGTCGGACAAGGCGAATCAGAAAGCCAAGCTCATCATCATGTTCGAAGTCACAAGATGAGGTACAACCTCACATAAGGGATGCCAACACCACCAAAGAAATGTGGGAAAAGCTCAACATAGTTTTTGAGGTGAAGAATCAGAATACCATTCTCCACTTGCAGAGTCAATTGCACAGTTTGAAGCTGAAACCCTCTGAATTCGTATAAGCATTTTTGCAGAGAATTGCAACATTGAGGGCCTCCTTATTAGCTCTTGGAGAAGAAGTTGCAGACGACTCTCTTGTACCCATTGTCTTGAGAGGTCTTCCGCCCTCATTCAAGATGTTTGTGATGACACTCAATGTCATAGAACAAAAACCAACATTCCAAAAGTCGGTTACCCTGTTGCAACAAGAGCAGTCCATGCAACGTGAAATGGATATTAAAGATGACCATGCACTTGCTTCTAACTACAAAGGGAAGAAGAAATAAAAGTTCAATAAGAAGCAAGATTCCAACCAAAACCAGAATGCCCAAGCATCTGGAAGCAAAGCAAAGTGTGATATTTGTAATAAGGGTCATGAAACAAAGAACTGCTAGTATAATGGGTTGACAACCAAGTCGAAAGATTCAAAGCCCAATCAACAAAAGTAGTCCAACAACAAGCAGTCTTCTAACCAGCAATCCTGTGGACAAAACGAAAACAATTTGAAGAAGCAGCAACATCATGGCAATGTCGCCGATGAAGATGAAAAATCCAATGGGGATAACTTGTTTGCTACACAAACAATGGAAGAAACCTCCGCACAAAGTTCTATCTGGTATGTAGACTCAGGCGCAACCAGAAACGTGACATGGCAAAAGATTGGTTCTGCACAATTACTCCAATCTCGCACCAAAAACTTTGTTTCATTATGGGATGAAACTTCATAAAGGCAAAGAAAAGATTAAGACTTGGAATAGATATGTTGCAAAATTGAAGGCAAAGTTCATTCCATAAGATTCTCACATGAGTTTGTTTACGAAGCTCCAAAATTTGTGACAAAGGGATTTGAGTGTAAGTGATTACATGGAGGAATTTTGCAAGCTAACAATTAGAGTTGTTCATGTTAAAGATGACGAAAAAAATTCACAATATATGATGAAAGGATTACGCATCGCAATTCAGATGAGTTTGGGATGATTAGAATACATTCTGTTGAGGAAACATATTAGTGTGCGCTGAAAGCAGAAGAGAAACTAGCATGTAAGAAGCAAAGCACAGTGTGAGGAAAAGGCAAATTTGTGTGTGGTCATGGACAAGGTAGTGACAAAGAAAGTTATGCACAAGGAGAGAAGTACTTCATAGCGCGATGATTGTGTGCAGGGAACTAGAGGTAATTTCAAAGGATGAGGTCAAGGCCTTGGACGTGGATTCATTGGCACATGTTTCAAGTGCAAAGAACTTGAGCATAGAGCATTTGAGGTCCTTTATGCACATATGGATGGTGGTAGAAATACAAGTGCATATTGCACAGTAGATAAAGAAAGTGTTGCATCAATTCATCACACCAATGAACCGGAAACTAGAGAAGCACTTGTGATGAAGAGGGTGTTGTTGAAACCAGCAAAAGAAGAAGATTGTCTCTCGCGAAGAAAACAAGTGTTCGTAAACAATTTGCAAGTCTAGAGGTAAATATTGTAAGTTAATCATAGACTGTGGCTATTGTTTCACAAAAATGGTGGATAAATTGAATTCCAAGAGGATTGCTCATTTGAACCCATATCAGGTTTCTTTGGTTGGTTAAAGGTCATCAAATTTTGGAGAATGGGCAATGCTTAGAGAATATCAAGATTATGCATACAAGGATGAAGTTTTGCGTGACAGTCATTCACAATTGTAGGGTTTTCTTTGAGTTTGGTCGACTGCTAGATCACAGAACTTCACTATCAAAAGACAAAAACCAAAGGAAATCCCAGTACGCTCGAGAGCCTACATTATTAATTTTTTGAATTTCAATCGATTTTATTTTTTATAAAGTGTATTGGCATCGTGCAATGCCCTATTTATGTTGGTGATAATGCGAGGCATTGCATTCGAACACAATGGACGCCAATGCAAGCGGGCACTACCTATTTATTTATTTAAATTTATTTCTAGTTTTAAGTTATTATGATTTGTTTTAACTTTTTTATTTTTAATATTAATTATATTTAAACTTTAATCTAATTTTGTTTTTACTTTAAATTTGCTTTTAGAATTAAATTTTTGTCTTAGTATTAGTTTTTAATATTTTGTCTTTTAAATGTTTAGATATTTAATATCTATTATTCACTAAAAAAATTATTTTTAATATTTATTTTTATTATAGTAAATTATTAAAATATTTTTAAATTCTCAATTTTTATTATTTTAAGTGTCATTTCATTCCTTCAATTTTCTTAGTCAGAATGTTAGGAGGAAGAAAAGGAATACACTCACTTCGAAAGTATCACAATTGCATTCACAAAGGGACTGGTTGTTTAGCATAGATTACCTATAAAATCTGTGCAAAGTCCTTTAGGTACATACACGATAGTGAAGGCCCATTTTTTTCAAAGACTAGGTGAAGGGGTTGACCCTTGTGAATAAGGTAGTGTGCTATGAAGCTATGAGGGAACAAGAAAGAGCTAAAAGCAAAGTGACTCCTTTTAGCTCTCACGCTTAAACAATAGATCGCACGCAAAGTCATCCTATCGTAGAAATCGAGCCAAAACAAAATCAGAGTTAGATGTGTCTTTTGGACAAGTAGCAAAAGGAGGTGTCTTCTTGTAAGAGACCACACATTAGCAATTTGAACCCCATTGGAAACATGTTTGATATGCATAGCCGTGATGCAGTTCATGCAATGATTGCACGCTGCTTCCATGTGAATGGAGACCATTCATTGTTTATTGCTAAATTTATTAGTGATGAATGGGCAGCTTGGAGACAATTTAGATCGAGACTACATTGAGGTGAGGAAGATGGTCCTTGATGATCTTTTTTTGGCTGATGTAAAATTTGTTGTTTTCATGTCCCTTTTTGAAGGCTTATTTTTGAAGACCTTAACCCATTCTTCTCCCCGTGGGTCTAAGTAGGAAAGCAAGGGAATATCTAGATTATATTTTTATCACTGTTTAGGTAGTTGTTTTATTTATTATCATGCATCCTATTAGGAAGCCTAGCACTCCAATAGAAGGACTTAAGTAGTTAGGAAATAAAGGTATTATGAGCATGTAGGCTCCAAATACCAATTGAATATTTAAAAGCACTTACCTTAAGGGGTCGGCCATCATTTTTACATTGTAAAGCACTCCTTGCGGTCATATAAGGAGGTTGCTTGGTCATTATTGAATTATATTTTTGGTGAATTTTCATATCTTAGTTAAGGTTTGCTTGTGAAGCACCTTATCTACCTTTCTCAAGGACGAAACCCCTTGATTGAGGACCTTTCCCAAGGACGGAAACCCTTGGTTGAGGACTTGTGGAGGATGAAAACCCTTCCATAAGGATTTATGTATGCAAGTTGGTTTGGAAAGCAATAAATTATCATTTCCTTGCATGATTTATCTCTTGAGATCAATAATCTATTTAATTGAAGTGGAGCGACCCACTTGGGAGTGTTATTTGGTATGTGTTGTGATAATTTGGAAAATCTAAATTTATTATCTTGTTCTCCATATTTTTAAAATCCAAGATCTTGAGTTTCGTGAATTTTGGAAGTGTTTTACTATTTTCCCAAGATTGTTGATGTTCATTGGTTGAGTGTTTCATAATTATTTATTTTCAAGCTCAATTCTGATTTCTAACAGCTGATTGTGTTTCCTAAGGGTTTCCTAATAATTTTGGCATAAGAATTGAAGGGTATTGGCAAGGTTTAACCCACCTTTGAGGGTTTAAATTCTCCAAGGAAGTTGCTGCCCTAGGAAGGGTCTAATTTGCAGATTGCAGGGTTTATATTAGCCATCTACAGCAGCTACCTAATCTGATTTTGAGTTTACATCTCAGCTTTTGGTCATTTCCTAAGTCCCCCTAAAAAGGGACATTACAGTGGTATTAAAGCTCCATCCTCCCAGCCTATGAAATATGGCAGATGACAACGGTATGCAGTACTACTAGAGAAGGGAAAAGAAGAAAACCGCGGAGACCGAGGAAGAAAAATTGGAGATGATCATGAAGACACAAGAAGGAATAGTGGATGCACTTTGGATAGGCTTTCCCTAGCCATCCAAAACATGTAGGGTAGTGGTTCGGCCAAGGGGGAAGAGGATTCCTACAACCCTCATGAATCAAAGGAGAAAATTTCTTTTGCAAGGCCCTACAAACCCCAGTTCGTGACCAAAGAGGCAGTTGCTCCACATGGGAGCCCTAGACAAGCTCATGACTACACCATATGGCTTGAAGAGTACCAAGCAATGCCGGATGAGTTTCGGGAGGCAATGTCTCTCACGGATTTCATCAAATTAAGGACAGAAGAAAAACATTATGGGCAAAGAACCCTAGCGCCAAAGGGAGAAGTGCAACATGCCTTGGGTAAGATGAATCTTCCTACTTTTGATGGCTCCACAAAGGGATCAGCTAGGGCATGGATCCAAAAACTTGACACATACTTGTCCTTGAGACCTATGGCGGAAGAAGAGGCAATAAAATTTGCAACCCTTCACCTTGAAGGAGTTGCCCATGATTGGTGGCATCATGGCATGTTGACACAAGGGCATCACCACATTCATTCCTATGAAGAGTTTTGCACAAGGCTCGTGGAGAGGTTTGAAAGGATGGATCCGGAAGCATACTTCCATGATCTTGCCCAGCTCAAACAAAAAGGTACGGTAGAAGAATATGTTGCTGATTTTCAAAAGATTTCAGTCATGGTAGATGATATTTCCGAAGGGAGACTCATGGTGTTGTTTATAGAAGGGCTGACCGAACCCCTAAAGAGTTTAGTAAGGGCTTTTGACCCATCTTCCTTGCAAGAAACAATAAGGAATTCCTTGGACCTCGAAGGGGCAATCCCTAGGACTGGTTTTCATCAAAAATTATGGGCGAAAAGGGACAGCACAAACCAGCAATGGGAGGGTAGCCAAAGGGTCTTCTATCTCAGCCTAAAGTACCTATTTTGGGGCAGCCTATGAAGCCTTTTCAAGGGGCTAATAGCCAAGAAGGAAGGAAGCAAGAAGAAAAAACCAAGAGTCCAAGAATGAGCTAAGAAGGAAGAAGCTTTGCTTCACATGTAGAGATCTGTAGTCACTTGGACATGGGTGCCTTAGAAAGGAGCAAATACACTACATAGAAGTGGTGTCTGATGATGAAGGAGAGGGCAATGAAGGGGAAGAAGTGGCGGCCAATTTTGAACCAATAAAAGAAGTGTTGGAAATATTGTCATTGATGTCAAAGGAGAATTAATGTCACGATGATTTAATTATAGTCAAGTGCTAATCTATTAATCATTTATTATGATTAAATTAAAAGAGAATATTTATTATGATTTGTCTTTCTCTCGGTCACTCTCACCAAAGGGCCTTCCTAAACCATATTTAGTCGCACCCACATCTACTTTTGGGTGGGTCTTTTAGCAGTCTTAGAGGGCTGGGATGGAGGTGTCAAGACCAGACTAAGTCTAGCATCCACCGTATCTATCTCCTCCATGCCTATGGTTTGCATTGTTTCAATCTCATCCAGTCCTATTACAGCAAACATGTTGCTAACCAATACTGGTTCAGAGTCTTGCTTCTGGGCAAAAATATCCGGACTGCCATACATATCCTCCACCACTAGAGATTTAATCTAATATACGAACTTGATTCCTTGGCTTCCTGCTCGTTTACCTTCTCATTGGGCTGCATAATCTCTTCAATGACCGGACTCAAGTCTTCTTCTAACTTGTTGAGGTTCTCCTCAATCTTCTCCATCGTGCTAGCTTCCTTGACCTCCTGCTCATTTACTTTCTCTTCTGTCTGCCTGATTTCTTCAATGACCGGATCCAATACTTCTTCAACTATCCTCAAGTTTCCAATGGAGACAACCTTCGAAGATTCCACAATCTCCATATGAATCCCATTGGAAGAATTTCTAGAACCTTCCTTGACTTGGTACACCTTGTTCCCCTTATTCTCTTTGATTTTTTCTTTGTTTCGTACAGATTCGGCATTGTGACCCACCTTGAGACATGAGAAACACAATAGTGGACTGGGCTCATAATCTATTTTCTGTTGGTATTCTCCCCATTTCGAGGTGAGTGTAAAAGTTCTTGGAAGTTCCTTATCCAGTGTAAAAGTTCTTGGAAGTTCCTTATCCATAACCACATTTGTACAGAATCTAGCATGCAACAGCCTCGTTTTAGCTCGAGTAGTGGGGTCAACAACAATGAGATCCCCTATAGCCTTGGCAATGCCCTTAATCACTTCAGATCCCAATATTCAAGTGGCAAGCACGGTAGAAAACGCATACTCGGTACTCCCACATTTGTGATTCCAGAGGATTAAACCCAAGTTTCCAGCTTTGGACCAGAACCAAGGCCAGCCCCATAAACCACAGTCCGCCAGCCAAAATGTTAGTGGCATCCTCTTTTAAAGACTGAGGTGAGGACAAAGAAAGTATTAGAGTAGCCAACCACCTCCATATCTCCTCTAGGCATCCATCTCTGGGTGGCCCATTTCCTAAAGTCGTCAATATTGGGCCTCCCACCGGAATCTTGGCTAGGATGGTATGATCCATCTTCACCTTAGCACGTTTCGCTACCAAATCGGGTATTGCAAGGGAAATGCCCATTTTACTCACCTTAGGTTAAAGAACCGCCTTGAAACTAGTCACGTTTCTTGCTCCTCGCACCCTAGCCGCCCACGTGGGTGGGGCGGGGGGTTGTTGTCTTGTCCTCTCAACCGAGAACACAAAGATCCTTCATCCCTTTGACCTGATCCTCGTGCCTATAGCGCATCCTCCCCGCACCGGTCCCGTGCATCCTCCCGGTCCCTAGCGCCCATCCCGCCCATTTCCAAATTCAAAAGCTCCTTTTCCCACCTCACAATGAAAGAAGTGGCGAAGGAAGCCGAGAGATCCTCGACGGTAAGAGAGGATCTAGACTTAAGTGATTATTACATCATGGAATATTAGAGGGTTAAATAACCCTAGGAAACATAGATTGTTGTATGATATTAGGATAAGTAATCATGTAGATATCCTTATGATTCAAGAAACTAAAATAAAAGGTGATAAGTTTGGAGAAATCAAAAATAAGTTTTGGAAAGAAGCTATGTTCAGCAACGTGGACTCTGTGGGGGCTTCAGGAAGACTAGCATGTCTTTGGAATGGAAATATTGTGGAAGGAGAAGTATTAATTCAAAACCGTCACCATTTAGCTATTTGCTTTACTTGACCAGATCACAAAAAGAAGATAGATACTCTCAAATGTCTATGCCCCAAACTCGGTGTTGAGCAGGAAAGAGCTATGGAATGAGTTGTCTACCTTCAGGAGATGTTTTTGTGATTTGGATTGGATGGTAGGAGGAGATATTAATACCCCCTTCTCCTGTCTGATAAACAAGGAGGTATCACCTCTTTCTTAGAAAGCATGGATGACCTTGCAAATTTTCTGCATGCTAATGGTCTACTGGATTTGGATCTTAAGGGCTCCAGGTTTACCTAGTCGAATCAAAGAACAGTGCAGACTTGACCGAGTCATGGTTAACTTTTAATGGGTACAGGGTCATGTGTACTCACTCTCTACTCTCGTGAGGACAGGGTCATATCACAATCCCTTGCTTTTGAAGTTTGATGAAGCCCAACAGATTAAAGGAAGGCCTTTCAGATTCGAGAAGATGTGGACGTTGCACTCGACTTAATTAAGAGGATTGAAGAATGGTGGAACCTTCTCACCGTTGGTAACAACATGTATAGGGTGGCTGCTAAATTGAAGAATGTTAAGAATAACATTAAGAGATGGAATAAGGAAATCTTCGGAAATATCTTCATCCAAAAAAGTAGGGTCATGGAAGATTTAAGGCTTCTTGAGGAGCTTATGGAGGAGGGAGGGTGGAGCATTCAGGACAAAGATCAAGAGAAAGTGTTGCTCTCTGAATACCACAACCTGTTAGCTAAAGAAGAAATGTATTGGAAACAGCAATCTAGGATCAACTGGCTCAAGGAACGGGATAGGAATACAAATTTCATTCACGTTTCAGCCTCCATTAAAGCGAATAAAACCAGAATTCTGGAAGTTGCCAATCTGGATAGGACTTTGGCTAAGGAGGAAGAGGATGTTGCTCAGACTATCTTGGGCTATTTTCAGAACCTATTTGCTAAAGGCATTCAGGCTGAGAGAGGACAGATGTTCAAATCCCTTTCTCTTTTGAGAATGTTATCAATGAAGAAGAGAACGTAGGGATTATGGCAGTCCCAAGGAGGAGTAAATTAGAGCCATTATCTTCATGATGGAGGGGGATAAGACCCCGGTCCGGATGGTTTTCCGGCTTTCTTATTTCAAATGTCTTTGGGAGATTATTAAGAAGGATGTGGTACAAATGATGCAAGATTTCTTCTCTAGGGATTGATGTTAAAACAAATCAACCATACTTTCATTGTGCCGATCCCCAAGGTGAACAGAGCCTTGGACCTGAAAGATTTCAGACCAATAAGTTTATGTAATACAGTTTATAAAATTTGTTCTAAAATTCTAGTTTTCAGGCTTTGCGAAGTTCTCCACAAATTCATTTCGCCTAATCAAGGGGATTTTTTCCCTAGGAGATAAATTTTAGACAATATCATTGCAATCCATGAAACAGTGCACTCAATGGAAAAGTCTAACAGGGAGGTTATGTTGGTCAAGATGGACATGCATAAAGCATATGATAGAGTGCCTTGGGCGGTGTTACGCGGGGACGCGTCCCCCCCTTTCTACACGTCCGGGACGTCCCGGACGCCCTGGGGACTCGGGGACGTGGGGGAAACGTTTCCCCCATGTTTCCTTTTTTGGCGGGAGAGGGCGAAACGCCTGGGACGGGCTGGGAAGGAGAAAAAACGTCCGGGGCGTTGGGGACGGCCCTGGGACGGCGAGGGGCGTGCTGACATCCCGGGAACTTCCCGGGACGTCCAGACGTCCCCGCCGTCCCCCGCGGCTAATACGTGTTTTTAAAAAAAAAAACATACTTTTTAGAGATTAAAACACTTTTTTTTTTATTAGTATATGTCTAATAACATAAAAGTGACATTCCTAACCTAACCCTAACCCTAAAAGTGCTATTTTATGTTATAAATTAACAATATGGGCTCATTTCATATTCACACCAAGCAAGAGCAAGAGCAAGAGTGAGAGCAAGAGCAAGAGCAAGAGGAAGAGCAAGAGTGAGAGCAAGGGCAAGAGGAAGAGCAAGAGGAAGAGCAAGAGCAAGAGGTATTTATAATTTTATTTGCTTACAATACATGTTAAAGTTTTTTTTTTTTTTAAATTTAGAATCTAGATTATATTTGCATTTGTTAGGGGCTGTTTTTTAGCATTTGCATCTACATTCACAATGTAATCATGCATATGCCATATAGTTTGTAGGATTTTTAAAAATGCATATTGCAATTGCATAGGGTTTGGTAATACAAACTACAATGTAAATGGTTACAATTTTTTTATTAATTACATTTTTATTTCTAGTTTAAAATTTATATTATTTTTGCATTTTTAGGGGCTGTTTTTAGCATTTGCATCTACATTCATAATGCAATCATGCATATAGTTTGTGGGATTTAAAAAAATGCATCTTGCATAGGCCCTAGAGGCTAGGGTTTGGTTGTAAAATTTAAAATTTAAATGGCTACGTTTTTTTTAAATTAATTCATTACATAATCAATCAATCATATAGTTATGGTTGTTTTTAATTCATTGCAGCAATCATCACCATGAGTTCTTCTACTGAGACTGAGTATGAGTATGAATCAGAGCATGAATCAGAGTAGGAGAGAGTTGAACGGGAAGTTGAGATAGGTGGCCGTGGAAGAGTTGGTGATGCCACAATGGGGGAGAGTGAAGAAGGGGCACAAAATGTAGTGGCAATGGCAACTGGTAGTTCAGCTGGTAGTGCTACCAATTGCCCCTCTCAAATGTTGTCCAAATTTGCCATTGGACCATTTGATAAGAAGAAGCCATTGCAACAATTTGCCCAAATAATTGATAACCCCAAGTCTGGAGGGGGGAGCAAAGTATGGAAGTGCAACATATGTGCACTGACTTGGCATGGTAAGATCACTTTAGGACCAATGCACACTTGTTGCATCTTACAGGAAGGGGGGTTGGCACTTGTAAGGGTCTTTCACTAGAGCAGAGAGCTGAGATGGTGAGAATCTTCAATGGAAATACCACGGGCAATGTGCCAGAAGTTCGTGGTTCTACGGCTACTACTCCATTGAGCACTCATAGGACTGGCAAACTTACTAATACTCTGGCTGGTTCTAGTTTTGAAGTGTCAGAAGTGGAAAGCGAGGGAAGAGAAAGGCCGTGGGGGCAGCCCCAAATTCAATTATTGACATGTTTGATTCAAAGGCAAGGGAAGAGGCAGATGATGCTATTGGGAAATTTTTCTATGCTGCTGGGATTCCATTTAATGCTGCTCGCTCTCCTTATTACAAGGAGGCTATGGCTAAGGTTGCAAAAGCAGTACAAGTTATGTGCCTCCTGGAGACACAAAACTCAGGACAACAATCTTGGATAGAAACTATTCCAAGGTTAATGTATTGATGGATTAGATGAAGGTGACATGGGTGTCACATGGATGCAAAGGCATTATCATGGATGGGTGGACGGATATTAGACACCGTCCTCTCATCAATATCATTGTCTCTTAAAAAAATGGACCGTACTTCTTGAGAGCAATTGATTGTTCGGGAAGCGAAAAGATGCCGACTTTCGAGCTTTCAGATTTTGAAGGATGCCATTGAGGAGGTTGGACCTTCAAATGTTGTACGGAGTTATCACAGATGCGCTTATGTGTGCGAAGCGTGAGCGAAGCAAGCTAGTGGAGCGGGAATATAGGCATATTTATTGGACTCCATGTTGTGTGCATGCCATGAACAATGCACTGAAAGACATAGGGAAGATTCAGTGGGTTAATCAGATAGTGACTGATGCCAGAGATGTGCAGAAGTTCATATGCAATCACCACACATCATTGGCACTTTTTCGAAATTTTTCGAAGAAGGAATTTTTGAAACCAATTGACACCCGCTTTGCATCCTATTTTATTTTGTTGGAGAGGATGTCCGAGTTGCAGGAGCCCCTGCAAATTATGATTATGACACAGGATTGGACTAGGTGGCGTGAGTCCAAGACAGATCAAGGGAAAAGAGTGAAGGAAGTGGTGTTGCAGGAAACATTTTGGGTTGATATGAAATACATCATATCAATTATAGCTCTAGTTTTTAGTGTCATCAAATATGGGGATTCTAACAGCCCCAATCTTGGTGAGATCTACGAGTGCATTGATAGCATGCTTGGGCAAATGAAGGCAGCTATTCGGGTGAGGGACCCCACTTTGGAGTTCTATAATGAACATATACAGCCCATTATTCAGCGGAGATGGGAGAAGTTGAACACTCCTCTTCATATGGCTGCGTATGCACTAAATCCCAAATGGTATGTGCAGAGGCCAGGCAGAGTTGTCCCATTGGATGATGATGAGGTGAAGAAGGGCCTTATGAAGGCTTTTAAAAAAATGTACACTCCACAAGAGGCTTCACAGATCAGAATGGAGTGGCTTGACTTCACTGAACTCGATGGGTACAAAACATCAGCAAAGACAGACAGGGTAGCATTAGCACAGGAGAAACCAGTGAGTTGGTGGCGACTGTATGGGCTTCCAGGATTGCTGCGACCACTTGCCATTCGCCTCCTTTCCCAGGTTTCTAGCTCCTCTGCCTCTGAGAGGAACTGGTCTACGTATGGTTGGATACACTCTGTTAAGAGGAATAGGCTTACCTCTGCGACAGCAGAGAAGCTTGTAGTGTGTACACAGTGCTTTGCGTCTTATAGATCGCAAGACACCTGAGTACAAACAGACTCCAGCATTACGGTGGGATGTAGATCCCGAGGAGCCGAGGCAGGTTGAAGAGGACAACACTGTGCAGCGAGGATTGATTGGGCTTACCTTTGAGGACGAGGATACTAGTACCAGCGAGGAGGAGTTCATGGATATTGCTTCAGATGGAGATTCTGATTTTTAGGCTGATACTTGTAGTTGTCCTCTTTTTTTGTAATATTGACAATAGACAATTGTTGGTGTATTTGGCTATGAGATTAATGATATGAATATTAGCTATTGTCACTTGATCAATCGTATTTTAGAATGGTTATATGAAATTTCAAATTTCAGCTTGTCTCATATTCAAGAATCAAAATTCAAATATGTATTATGAATTTTCAATTTATGACATTAACATATTGATATTAGACTTTATAGTGTATTTGATGTTTATGAGTTCAAGTTTCACCTTATTTAAATCTCAAATGGTTTTATTTCAGCTTATTTATATAATTTAGTCACTATATCTTTTTATTTTAAATATTTATATATTTTTTAATCAGCCGTCCCCGCCGTCCCCAAAATTTAGAAATTTTTGCCGTCCCGCCGTCCCCGTCCCGAGTAACACTTGGCCTTGGGAGTTTTGAATCTGATTTTAGAAAGATTGGGCTTTAACCCGTTTGTTTTACAACCGATCAAGGAGTGTACTACGCCCCTGATTTTGTCTTGATCAATGGTAAACCCCATGGGTTCTTCAAAGAGAGAGGGCCTTCGTCAGTGAGACCCTCTCTCCCCTTTATATTATTTTGGCTGAAACCCTTTCCATATTTTTTCAGAGAGCTATGAGAATGGGTAGCCTCAAAGGCATTCTGGTCACTAATGGGATGCTCCTCATTAGTTTACAACATGTCTGTGGATGACACCTTCCTTCTGGGACAAGTGATGGTGGAAGAAGCTAGAGAGCTTAAGGATATTACTAAGGATTATGAGGAAGTCTCGGTCAACTTATCAACTTCCACAAGAGCTCTTGCTTTTTTATTAATGTTAATCTCCAACAACAAATGAAGGCTTGCGGCCATAATGGAGTGCAAAATAAAAACCTTCCCAGATAACTACTTAGGCATGCCCTTGTGTGGCATCAAGATTACCATGGATACCTGGAATCCCCTCATTGAAAGGTTTCAAAGGAAACTTGATTCATGGAAAGGTACCCTTCTTACTCAAGTTTGAAAGGCCAACTTCTCCAGAGTTCTCTGCAGGGGGTGGCCACCTACATCATGTTGATTTTCAAGATCCCGAGCAAGGTTAGGAATATCATTGAAAAAATCCAAAGAAGGTTTCTCAGTTGGTCCGAATGAAGATAAAGCTAGAATACCATTGGTGGCATGGGAGAATGTGACAAAACCAAAAAGGTATGGGGGAATAGGATTAAAAAATTTAAAATTCATGAACAAAGCCCTCATTGCCAAAATAGGGTGGAGAATCTACAAGGAACAGGGTTTGTGGGTTGAAATTATACATGTGAAATATATGTTGATTGTTGGTGGAAGAGATGCTCCGCTTAAAGCCCACAAAGATGCCTAAAGGTTCCATCTTTTGGAATAATCTTTGTCACTGCAAACACCTTCTGCTTCAAGGGATAAGGTGGAATATTGGAAAAGGAAATGAAGTAAGGTTTTGGGAGGATTCTTGGATTGATAAGAAACCTTTGGGGGAGAGTGAGCCATGGAACTTTCTCAAATTCCACTTTAGCTAGCTCTTTGGAGATAAGGTTCAAAACTACTGGAATCATGATCCTCGAGAGTCAAAGTGGGTTACTATCCAACCTCCTGCTAACTATGGTGGACCAATCGACCTTTTGAAGAGCTCAATAATAGATTAAGAAGAACTCCTATCCCTAATAGATTGATGGAGGATGAAATAATTTGGAGCAACACAAACTTAGGGGAGTATGAAGTTAAATGTGGGTATGATTTTTTTTTGAAAATGAGGAGAACAAGGACTGTGCTAGAGTTTGGAATAAATATCTAACTCCTAAAATCAATTTCTTCATGTGGGAATCTATTTTGAACAAAATATTGATTGTGGACAATTTGAGGAAAAGGGGTATGATCCTCATCAATAGGTGTTATCTTTGTAAGAAGGAAGCTGAATCGGTCCACCATCTATTTATAGAATGCAAGTTCTCTTTCCAAGTTATAGCGGACATAATGAATATATTTAATGTCCAACTCCCCCTCCCGGGAAGCTTAAATAATTTGTTAGAGCAATGGCAAGGGGCCTTCAAGCCTAAGATCATCAATCTAATTTGGAAGTGTTCGCTCCCACACTTTATGGTGTATTTGGCTAGAGAGGAACAATAGGATCTTCCAAAATAAGGAGGCAAAGCATAACTAAGGTGGTTAGCAAGATTAAGCAAAATATCAGAGATAACATTGAAATCTACAAACACAAGTGGGATGACTCCTTTTATGAGAAATGATATAACTATTCTCCAAGCTCTAAGAATAAGTCTGATCAAAACTAGAGGGAAGAACGAGAAAAGAAGGATAGGACGAACTCCAAATGGAAACCACCACCCAAGGATTGGGTTAAACTAAATTTTGATGGTTCTACGAAGCCAAGGGAGGTAAAGGTAGGTGGGGGTGGTTTGATTAGGGATCATCTTGGAAACTGATTAATTGCATATGTTGGCCTGTTAGGGAATAATTCTAGCAATTATATTGAGGCATATGCGGCTGTGATGGGTATTCGAATTGCCAAGAGACTCAAGTATAGGAAAATCATGATAGAAGGTGATTCCTGTTAATCATCAAAGCCATTGAAGGAAAGTATAAGTATGGCTGGAACATAAAAAACATGATACTTGAATCCCATAGCATGATGGAAGTCTTTGATGACGTGGTGTTGTGCCATGTGTTTCGTGAGTGTAATTCCAACGCGGATGGGCTGGCCAATCAAGGTAATGATTTGGCAGATTGGGGAGAATGGAGGGGAAACATGCCTTGGAGCCATGTCAACAAATGTATTAATGATGAAAAACAAAACCAATAAAGCTTGCATGAGCCATAAAAGATTAAGACAAGTTAAGCGGAATAGGTTCATCATAATTAAGTGCTCCATTTTGATGGCAGAAAAAGATAAAGGTGGTTTTGAGGGGAACAAAACCAATAAACAAAGGAGAAGAAATTTGACAGAGCAGAATGAGCCGAACATGGGTGGTGAGAGGTTGTGGATTGAGCCCACTTCATTCCAGGCGGTGAAACAGGATGCTATGATTTGGCGGATGTTGGGGAAGGGGGGTTTCACACAAGTACATCAAGCGCATCAAAGGTAACGATCCCAACCTTTCTATTGATTTTCCAAAGCTTGGGACCAGGAGGGTTAAATTTAGGGGGATAGAGATGCATGTCACTGAACAATATATTGTTGATGTCACTGGGATGTCATGGAGGGTTTGAAATTATTCAAAGACAAGAAACGCCAGAACCATGAAATCTCTGTCTTTTTGGCCCCGTGAAAATGTGCACTTATTTGAAGACGGCATTGTTAGAACTTGTCTACCTGAGAGATGGGCCCATGTTTGTAAAGTGATTATGCGTTATCTCACTCTTGAGGGCAAATTTCACAAAATTTATACCCATCATCTCTCAATGTTGAACTATTTTTGCCGTAACCAAGCCATGAGCTTTCTATTCTTCTTACTTAGGTCCATGTTTGTCTCCATTGCAGATTTTAAAGGGGAGAGGGTGGACACCCCTTTGATTTGGGCCCTTGCTTGTTTTTGGGTTGTGTTTTGCCTGGTCCCTCTTTTCTGATATGTGCATGGGGTTTTTGGTCCCCCAAAACCAACTTATTACCTAATCTAAAAATATATTTATTATGATTTAATTTAAATATTTGAGTAAGAAAGGGTTGGCCAACCCCTATTTATTATGGCACTCAAGGTTAGGGACAAGTCGTCCAAATTTAAAATTGAAAGGGACGTCTCTTTTTGAAAAGTCATACCTCTCCATGAAGAGGCTTCAAGGGCTATATAATGGTAAAGAGGGTGGATAAAGTGTGTGAAAAAAATGTTTTATCTTTCAAATACAAGCATATTTTAATGAAGGAGATCGAAATAACCATCATCCGTTGAAGAAGCAACATTCAGAAGGTGGAACTTTGTTTCTTTGGAGGTCGGTGCCTCCTAAAAGAAGAGATTGGTGTCTCTTGCTAAGTTGGTGCTTAGCAGTGGGGATTGGTGTCTCCAGTAGGTTGGTGCCTACAAATTTTGTAAAAGAACTTTATTTTATGGCTAGATTTGGACAGTAGATCCAAGCAACTTCTCTTTGTGGTTTTATTCCTAGAAAGGGTTTCCACATAAATCTTGTGTCTCTTAATTGTTAGATCTTGTGTAAATGTTGTTATTGTGGATATTAATTTTTAGTAAATAAAAGTTTATCTTATAGTGATTCACCCACCCCTCTTAGTATAAGTGTGTGATTAACAAGAAAATGCACCAAAATCTGATCCGGAAGAGAACAGCACCCTTGCTACACTTTCCGGTGCTCCTAGGTACCACCCATTCAAGGTAAAAGGTCTTCTCCATGGGCAAAAGGTAATGGTCTTAATTGATAGTGGGGCTACCCATAATTTCATTGATGAAGGGTTGGTGTCCAAGATGAAGCTAAAGGTAGAAGAATTCAAAGGTTTTAATGTCATAGTTGCTGATGGGTTCTCTATTCCTTGCACTAAGAAAGTATCTCAGCTCAACATCACACTAGGAGGGCATAAGATCCAAGATGATTTCTATGTGATTGGGATTGGAGAAACCGATTTGGTGCTTGGGGTACAATGGCTCCACTCATTGGGAGAATTCTCTCAAAATTACCAAAGCATGGAACTAAAATTCAAGGCCAATGATAGAGAGATTGTTTTACAAGGGCTGAAAGGGGGATCTCCTCAAGTTGTAACAGCAAAGAGTATGCAACGAGCTATCAAAAGAGGGCAGGTCTCTTGGGTTGTACATTGTTTAATAAGGTCCACTTCATCCATGGAAGGTAAGCAAATTATTTATGATGATCTTCAGCTCATATTGGATAAGCACGCTAGGATATTTGATGATTTGCCACATGGGCTGCTGCCACATAGAGGATTCCAACATGTGATAGAGTTGGAAGAGGGTGCCAAGCCGGTAATTTCTACTCCTTACCGACACCCAAGAGCATATAAGGAGGAAATTGAGAAAACCATAAGGGAGTTGTTGGATATGGGATTTAAGTTCCAGCCCCTTTGCTTCTTCGTGGTTCTTGTTAAGAAGAAGGATGGGACTCTAAGAATGTGTATTGATTACAGGATGCTAAATAAGAAAACCATCAAGAACCGGTACCCCATTCCAAGGATAGATGAATTGATTGATGAGCTACATGGAGCGGTCTTCTTTTCAAAGATTGATTTGAGGTCAGTTATCACCAAATCCAGATAAGAGAGGAAGATGTGTGCAAGACAGCTTTTAGATGCCACTATGGACACTTTGAGTTTCTTGTCATGCCATTTGGCTTGACCAATGCACCGGCCACCTTCCAATCATGTATGAACCACATATTCGGTGAGTACTTAAGGAAATTTGTGCTTGTTTTCTTTGATGATATCTTGGTATATAGCAAAACATGGGAGGAGCATCTACAACATCTTGACATGGTGATGGGAGTTTTAGAACAGCAGTCCTTATTTGCAAAGAGATCCAAATGTGAATTTGGTTTGAACGAAATTTTGTACCTAGGGTATATCATAAACTCTCAAGGGTACATGTGGATCAACGAAAGATACAAGCCATACTTGATTGGCCTCCCCCATCTCCATTTCACAACTCAGAGGGTTCCTTGGGTTATGCAGCTACTATAGAAGGTTTGTGAAGGGTTTTCTCATCTTGCAGCCCCTCTAACTGATTTAACTAAGAAGGGTGCATTCAGCTGGTCACCTTTAGCTCAAAGAACATTTGATAAACTCAAGGAAGTCATGTGCTCATGCCAAGTACTTGTTGTACCTAATTTTTCTCTTCCATTTGTGGTGGAATGTGATGTCTTCGGTGAAGGAATAGGGGCTGTTCTAATGCAAAATCAGCATCCTATTGCATTTGAAAGTAGGAAACTCAAGAAACATGAGCTGAATCTTCACATTTATGATAAGGAGATGTTGGCCATTATGCATGCCTTGGTCAAATTTAGGCAATATCTTGTTTGTGGAAAGTTTATAGTGAAGACCGATCATAATAGTTTAAGGTTCTTCCTTCAACAAAAGAATCTAAACGAAAGGCAACAAAAGTGGGTCAGCAAGATACAAGCTTTTGATTTTGACATTGAATATGTCAAAGGGAAAAACAATGCAGCAGTGGATGCCTTGTCACGAAAACCAGCTCTTTATGGGAATCATGAGGGAGCACAAGAGGGAAACACACAAGAAGTCAAGGTTTTGGAGCAGCTGAGTTCATCATTGCTTGAGGACAAGCAATCTTGGGCAGGGGTGACTGTCATGTCCCATTTTGAAGGTTGATTTTTGAAGACCTTAACCCATTCTTCTCCTTGTGGGTCTAAGGAGGAAGCAAGGGGAATATCTAGATTATATTTTTATTGTTGTTTAGGTAGTTATTTTATTTATTATCATGTATCCTATTGGGAAGCCTAACGCTCCAATAGAAGGGCTTAAGTAGTTAGAAAATAAAGGTATTATGAGCATGTAGGCTCTAAATACCAATTGAATATTTAAAAGCACTTACCTTAAGGGGTCGACCATCATTTTTACATTGTAAAGCACTCCTTGTGGTTATATAAGGAGGTCATTTGGTCATTATTGAATTATGTTTTTGGTGAATTTTCATAACTTGGTTAAGTTTTGCTTGTGAAGCACCTTATCTACCTTTCTCAAGGACGAAACCCCTTGATTGAGGACCTTTCCCAAGGACGGAAACCCTTGGTTGAGGACTTGCGGAGGACGAAAAACCTTCCATAAGGATTTATGTATGCAAGTTGGTTTGGAAAGCAATAAATTATCATTTCCTTGGATGATTATCTCTTAAGATCAATAATCTATTAAATTGAAATGGAGGGACCCACTTGGGACTGTTCTTTGGTATGTGTGATGATAATTTGGCAAATCTGAATTTATTATCTTGTTCTCCATATTTTTTAAGGCCAGGATCTTGAGTTTCGTGAATCTTGGAGGTGTTTTACTATTTTTTCAAGCTTCTTGATGCTCGCTGGTTGAGGGTTCCATAATTAATTATTTTCAAGCTCAATTCTGATTTCTAACAATTGATTGTGTTTGTTGAGGGTTTCCTAATAATTTTGGCATAAGATTTGAAGGGTATTGGCAAGGTTTAACCCACCTTTGAGGGGTTTAACTTCTCCAAGGAAGTTGCTACCCTAGGAAGAGTTTAATTTGCAGATTGCAGGGTTTATATCAGCCATCTACAGCAGCTCCCTAATCTGATTTTTGAGTTTACATTTCGCGTTTGGTCATTTCCCGACTCCCCCTAAAAAGGGACATTACAGTTGTTGATTTATGCAACCCATTTGTGAGGTAATCCATTTTGTTGATTCAATCCAGCCATGTTTGGGGGAGATTTATGAAGAAATTTATTCTCTGTGAAAGAATTAAAAACCACAAACTTGAGGGATCCTTCTCTATATCCTTTAATTAGAAAAAAAAAAGGTACATGGAAAATGGAGCAAGCTTAACACACTTCTACATTGTATTGTTTATGCTTTAAATCCAAAGTGGTATGATACAAAAGTCACCAATAAGAGGGCTCCATATGAGGACAAAGAAGTAATGAAGGAATTTTGGGTTGCAATGAAAAAGATTTATGGTTGAGGAGAGGAGGCTTCTATTATCAAGACTCGGTGGATTATGTTTTCGCGTGGTTTCATTCATTTTTTTACAGCAGAGGGTCTCTATGATATGCATGCAAAGAAGGATATTCGTGCTAGAGTGGTGGTGGAACCATGGCAGTGAAGCACTTGAATTGCAATCATTTGCAATACAATTACTCACAAGTAGCTAGTTCTTCATCTTGTGAGAGGAATTGGAGTACTTACGGTTTCATTCATTCATTGAAGAGGAACCCACGAGGGTCAAAGTTGGAAGAGAACTGGGTCTACATTCATAACACCTTCGTATTCTCACTTATGTAGACCCAAGGTACAAAGAAGGTCCTTCAACAAAATGGGACCAAATTCCACCTGATGGAGCAGCAGACATGGAGGATGATGTGCTCCAGAAAGTAGCCTCAATGATGAGTCCCCTGTTATATTGTCCACGGAGGAGCCACAACTTGACAAAATAAGTATCTAGAGAGCATCTTGGGAGAGGATCTAGAGGACATAATTGATGCAAAAATTGACCCTATTGTATCAAATAAGATGTGATTCCACTTCGCATTTGTATTTTTGTTTTTTAAATGCCTATTTGTCAGTATTTCAGTGTTTAAATGTACTCTTCCCTCAATTTGATGAGATATCAAATATCAATATAATTACTCAACTATTATCGACATCTAATTCCTTTATATTAAAAATTTATTAGCTTATTTTTAATCCATATTGCATATTGCATAATATATAATTCTCTAAATTTTTCATACATATATATTATAATTTTGTTTGTCATCTCCTCAAACATGTCTCCCTTTTTTGAAAAATAGTGTACCGGTACTGTACCCATCTCCGTGTACTGCACCCATACCTGTACTCGTCTCCTGGCAGCTATCATATTTTGCTTGGAAGACCTTTGTAGTTTGATTGCAAGGTGCAGCATGATGATCGTGTGCATACATACACTTTGGTGGCACAAGATGGATAGACACTTGGAATCCATAGAAGAACAGGTGTCATGAAGTGGAAACTAATCCTAAGTTTATGTTAATGTCGAGAAAGAAATCCCTCAATGAGCTGGAGTGGAATTATTTTTCTGTTGTAGAGAAGTTCACGCAAAAGTTGGTTGCAGAAGATGAAGGCAAGAAAGAGACGCTTCTGCCAAAGTGAATGACTTGGTTGGTGAGTTTGTAGAAATTGTTTCTAAAAATCTGTCGGAGGGATTATCACCAATGAGAAGCATAGGTCATCAAATGGACTTGGTCTCAAGATCAAGTCTACAAACAAAGCGGTATACAAATTGACACCGCAAAAGAATGCAGAGGTGCATAAACAAGTTCAAGAGTTATTGGACAAAGGATTGATTTGCGAAAGTTTGAGTTTGTGTGCAGTACCGGTAGTATTAGCGCCAAAGAAAAATGGTGAATGGAGAATGTGCACAAATAATCAAGTGACAAACAAGATCACAATCAAGCACAGGTTTCCATTACAATGGATAGATGCTTCGATGGAATGCTTGAGTGGCACGAAGTATTTCCTGAGGATTGACTTGAAGAGCAGATATCACCAGATTTGCCTAAGGGAAGGCAATGAAAGGAAGACGACATTCAAAACACAGGGACTTTATGAATGGTTGATTATGCCATTTGGGTTAATGAATGCACCCAGTACTTTTGTGCATTTGATGAATGAATTTCATAAACCATATTTGAGTAAGCTTGTGATTGTCTATTTAGATGATATTTCGATATTTTGTAAGTCAAGAGAGGAACATTTGCAAGATTTGTGCAAAGTGTTGATGAGATTGGAAGATGCAAACTTGCTCATAAAACTGAAGAAATGTGGTTTTTGAAGGAATAATTGGTATACTTGGGCTTTGTGGTTTCCCAAGAAGGTATGAAGATGGATCCAAAAAATGTGAGTGCAATTGTAAATTGGCTGCAATCTAAGAGTGCTTTTGAAGCACAAAGCTTTCATGCCTTAGTGAGTTTTTAAAGGAAGTTCACGAATTTCAGCTGGATATATGCAACAATTATAGATGTAATGTGCAAGGATTGAAAGGACATTGTATGGACAGTGGAAGCAAAACGAAGTTTCCAATAGTAGGAGAAGATTGTGGCAGAGCAGCTTGTGTTAGCATTACCAGATTTTGATAAGGTATTTCAAGTGGATTGCAATGCTAGTGGAACAGCAATAGGAGCAGTGTTGGGTCAAGAAGGAAGACCTATTGCATTTTTCAGTGAGAAGCTCAATGATGCAAAACACAAGTATCATGTGGATGATCAAGAATTCTATGGAATAGTGCAAGCATTGAAGAAATGGAGACATTATTTGCTACCCAAGGAGTTTGTTTTGTATATGGGTCATCAAGCATTACAATTCCTTAATAGTCGAGGTAAATTGAACCAGAGGCATATGAAGTGGGTTGAATTCTTACAAAGCTATTCTTTTGTGTTGTGGCATGGAAGCACAAAATCAAACAAAGTTGCAAATGCTTTGAGCGGATGGTTTCTTTATTTACAAGAGTTGATATTTGAAGTCATGGGATTTGATTCTATGACGACAAAATATGTTGAAAATGAAGATTTTAGTGAAGCATGGAAAGCATGTGCAGAACCAATAAGTGTGGACAGAACACTGTGGTTAGATTACCTTGTGCAAGGAGGACTATTGTTCAGAAAAGAGCAATAACACACACCTAGAGGTTCAATGAGTGAGAATTTGGTCAAGGAGAAACATGGTTGTGGATTGGCAACACTTTTGGTTATCACAAGATATATCACCAGTCAGTGGAAAAATACTTTTTCCCGTGTATAAGTTCAGATGTGCACAAGTATGTTCAGAAGTGTAGAGTTTGTCAATAGGCTAATGAGAGAAATCAGAATACACGATTGTATCAACCGTTGCCTGTTCCAAAGAGACTGGGAAAATATCAGTATGGATTTGTTTTAGGGTTTCCTAGGATGCAAAAAGGGAATGATTTTGGTATTTGTGGTGGTTGACAAGTTTTCAAGATTACACATTTTGTGGCTTGTAGGAAAACTAGTGATGCAACTAACATTGCGAATTTGTTTTTCAAAGAGATTGTGAAGCTACAATTTTTTTGTGTAGCATTGTATCAGATAGGGATGTGAAATATGTTGGACATTTATGGAGGACTTTGAGAAAGAAATCAAACACCAAGTTGCAATTCAGTTCAGTATATCATCCACAAAAAGATGGACAAATAGAGGTCATCAACACAAGTTTAGGAAATTTGTTGAGACGTATGATTGAAGATGAACCAAGAACTTGGGATAAAATGCTGGCGCAAGCTGAGTTTGCCTATAATAATTCAGTTAGCAAAAGTATAGGAAAGACACCATTCTAAATTGTGTGAGGGTTGTGTCCAAAAGGTGTTGCAGAGTTGCACAATACGAGGAGCGCATAAATAACAAGTATGGATGCAGAAGATTTTGCAAAACATATGAGATGTGCATGAACAAGTGCACAAACAATTGGAAAGGAGTTCAACACAGCATAAACATCGCGTAAATATCAAGCAAAGAGAATTTGAATATCAAGTTGGAGACATAATATTTGCACATTTGCAAAAGGAAAGGTTTCTGACAAGGACATATAAGAAATTGAAGTTGAAGAAGATTGGAACGGGATTGTTGCAGGAATATGCAGAGAACATATATGAAATTGAGTTACCAGGAGGAGACATTTCACCTATTTTTAATGTGGCAGATTCATATCCGAATCATCCAAGACAAGATGAAGAAGGAAATAAAGATTAAGATTCAGACCCAAAGATTGATTGGAAAATGCAAATGCCAAAGAAGCAACATGAAGAGGTAGAAAGGAGACTTGATACAAGGATCGGCAAGAGAACATGAGACAAGGAATACAAAGAATATTTGGTCAAATGAAAGGGCCAAGAAATTGAGGGTGTGACTTGGATAAGCATAATTAAAAATGCAAACATGGAATACTATGAGCAAAAGCATAAGGAGCTTATGCTTTTCTTTTTAACCCGAGGAGTATGATGAAAGGGCATGCGAGTTCACTTTGGCAATCTTACATCACCCAAAACATGTACAATAGAAAAATAAGCTAATTCTAGCATTCTACAAGTTTTGATTGCGCCAAGTCTTTGTTTGTTTGTTTTGTGCAGGTCCTATTTCCACCTATATATTTATAATGTTCCACATGTTCACACTAATAATAGTTTATAGTTGTTTAGTGTTTGTGGAATGACCAAAGGAGTTAAGCAAGGTTTACAATATCTTCTTAAGTAAAAACTATTTTTCAAGAGATAGAGAAAGCATGTATTTGAGTAGCGCAGCACAAAAGTATGTTTCAGTAGAAATAGAGTGCGCAAAGAATCGCCATTTTTGTGCACAACACACTAGGAGCACTTTCGAGGCTCACATTACCATCTTGATTCCATCTCAATGGCACACATCTACCATTATTATCATGCGAGGCCATTGGAGCCAAATTGTGATAGCACGCAAAGATTCATTTGAGAAGCTAATGCACAGTCTTAACCACAAGGCCGTCTTTATGGCACATAACTTTCAGTGTCCCAGTTTGGGTGAAATGCAGGACTACCTATGTAAAAAAAAATCGTACTTTTAAAATAATGGGTCGTTTTGTGTGTTAATTGCCAGAAAGTGTCTGTATTGTGTCAAGATATTCCCAGAGAGTCATATTAGCCAATTTTGCCAAATACCCAGATGCCCGAAATTGTTATATTCTGTCGCTGGGGTTTGCCTGCGGGAAATTTTTATTTAATTATTCTGAGCCCCGTTTGAGGCAAATTGTGCTCTAGTTTAACCCTGTTGTGGTCTTACATGTCAATATTCCCATATACCAGTAGGGTTTTAACCAGGAATGAATCTTGGGCTTTATCTGTGACTTTTGGCAACGTTTTGCATTTTTGGTGTTTTCCTGTTTTGTTTTCTGTGAAATTTCTCTAGGTCAATTCCTTTGCCAGTTTAGTCTGATTTCTTGCCTAGAGTATCTGGAGATCATCTATGGACGTTATGCCAAAAGGAATTTGCCAAAGGAGGTTTGGTTCTCTCTCCGAAAGACGAAGTCATGCACGAAAAAGCTTCTTACGAGCGGAGTGCATTTTGGGGAAAAGAAGGCTTTAAGCTCCAATGGGATTCTTGGTAGCGGCGGGCGGTGGGAATTTTGTACCGCTGTGAAGTACTTTTTCCCATGGGGGCAAAGCCACTTAAGTCATGATGGGATTATTAGAGGCAGCAGGCAAGCGGGAATTTCTTACCTGCCTTGCGAGGTGAAAATTCTCATTGTGAAATAAAAGAAAATCACTTAATACATTGATGGGAATTTCTTACTGCCTTGCGGGGTAAAAATCTCATTATGAAAGTCAAACAACTTTAGTGGATCATGGGATTTTTGGAGCTGCGGTGCGGTGAATAATAATCCCATTAGAAATTGACTTTTAAAAATAGAATTCACCCTTGCCAAAAATCGACCCACCTTGGGTGAATAATAATGCATTTAATAATATTTATTAATGTTTATTCACCCAATTTTGGTGCCCAAGCATGAGGAAAAGTCAACGCATGATAAAAGATAAAGAAGATTGGAAATAGAATTCTAAAATTAAATAAATTTAATTTATTTAATGCAGCCCCTCTCATGCAAAAAAGTGCGACCCATATTGAAGAGAAATAATACTTTTTAAAGTATTAATTAATAGAATTAATTCCTATTTTTTGTACATAAGGTCAAATCACACTTTGTGAAGTCAATGTGGATTTGAAGTAGAAAGCTAAAATTAAATAAATTTAATTTATTTAATGGCAGCCATGAGCATGCAAAAAATAGGCGCCCAAATTGAAGAGAAAAACATGTTAATTAATTAATTAATTGCCAGGAATAGGAGGGCAATTATTAATTATAGAATGGTGAGGGTTATATAAGAAGGGGCTGCCATAATGATGAATTAATTAATTCTTTAGCAAGGAAGTGCAGCCCAGGCAATTTTGGCGCCCAATTAAGGAGGAATTTTGCATAGAAGAAGGTGTTTTCACTGCCCGAAAGCTTTAAAGTTTGGCGCCTAGGTTTGAAGGAGCTTGAATTAAGTCGATTAATTGTCTGCATAGTGGTACAGTGCTGCTCGTGTGAAGTTGATAAAATTCATGCTTGTTTTGCATGCAAACAAAACATCAAATTTTGGGGCAGCGAGCTTGATATATGCAGATTTTACTATTAAAATCAAGTGTTCATGTTCCGGTTGCTTATCTTTATCGAATTAATTGCAAGAATTCATTACAGTGTGTTTTTATAAGAGAAAGGGAGCTTAAATCAATGTCAATTACATTGAACATATCCTCCGAATCTGAAGAAATCTCCAAATCTGCACCGGTTGTAAAGAATTTCGGCCGAATAAAGAGAAAAAGAATTGCTCAGACAAAGACGGAAATGGCCATGGCAAAGCGGGATGAAAAAGAAAGCTCAGTAGAGTCATGCATCACTTCTAAGTTTACCGACATTGAGGTACGGATCTAGGTCCGAACATCTTTCTCGAATTGATTGTGAGATCTAGAGCCGGAAAGAATTCTCTCATGCGTGCGGTCAAAAGCAGTGGAATCATTCGAGCTGCAACATTTCCATTCACAACCCAGTTGCCAGAATTCGTCATGGAGTGTGCTAGGTCTTACCACCCACTATCTAGATCAGTCTGAGATGCTGCAGGGGAAGACAATAATCCGGCTGGATGCACAGTTCATCAATTATTGTCTAAAGATTCCAGCATAACAGGTGGTGACTACTATTAGCATACAGGATGCCAAAAACAGATGGGAAAAGCATAAAGTTGACTGTGTGGGCATAATGAACAGCAGATACATGAAGAAGCCCAAATCTCCATCCAAGTTCCCGAGAACTCTTCCACGATCCAATCTGGTACAAGAGGTGGATGACATTACCAAATTGTTATGCAGGATAAATGGTGAAGCTAACGCTCACAACTTCCGCACATGGATGTATGTTTTCATCAGGGCCATTGAAATCAACAAAGTAGATTCAATAATCAATTGGTCGGAAATCATTAGTGATAACATCGGTGAGCAGCTTTGGAATGTGAGGCGTACTTATAGCTTCAAAATGACTTTGTATTTGGTCTATGCAGCAGTTTCACAGGGTGTCTTCTCCAAGCTGGATAGACGTGGTGTGCTTTCCAAGGATCCTATTTTTGAGTGCTATCCACAGCTTACTGTGCCCGCATGCTATAAAGATTACAAGGTGGTCAATGATGGATTCTTCTACAGATTCATTTGCAGGCTGGACGGCAATCTAAAGGCCAACAGGGTAAGCAAGGAAGCTTGGGAAGTTGTGTCCAAGATTGGCAGTATCTTCATCTAGTTTGCGGACTTTACATACCTCAGGGTCACCGGCTTTTCAGGAGAACCAATCAAGTTGCCCAGATATCTGAGTGATAGATTGGTCATCATGGAACTGAGCAGACAACTCATGGAGATGCATGACCTACAGATGAAACGGCACAAGTCTACAGGCTTCTTTCCGATCACAACGGGCTATTACAGCTGCCAGAGTATTCATAAAGCCCGAGGAATTGAAGCAGAGATGTTCTCTGAGTACGAGTAAGAGTTCTTCCCAGCACGACTGAACTTCAATCCATTTGGAGTAGCAAGGAAGACAATCTCCCAGAAGTACACACATGTGCCTTCATTGGAAGATTTCTGGATGAAGTGCAGAAGCGAGTACGAAGTTAGAAAGAAAGATTTCAACAAGTTATCAGCGTAGCAAGTGTTTGACTTTGGATTAGCACGGATACCTGCAGATCTTAAAGATGATGGGCTTGTGTTACTTGACGCATACCATCGGATGGGAGGAGATAGAGTTGTACTTCAGGAGAGCATAGGTGGCTACCATACGATCGAGGAAAGGTCTGTTGCCGTTCTAGTCAATACTTCAAATTGGTTGCTGACGAAGGGATATTGCCTTGATGAAGCATTGATGAATCGAGATCATAGGAAACTTCAAAGACAGAGATTCCCTCAAGAGGAAACACGAAGGAGAAAGCAAACAGAGGCACGAAAAGATTAAAGTGCACATAAAGTCTCATTCGAGGGAGAAGATCACTTCTACTATTATGGTGTTAGTTCCAACTTCTCCAAAGATCAAGTACTTCACCGATGCACCTCGGCTGATACTACCATTCCTCCGTTGAATCCGGCAACATTCATCTTTTCTCCTCGATCACTCCGTTCAAAGCACCTCTTCTCAAGAAACGCTAAAGTCATGCGATGGCGAAATTTGAAAGAGCTTTGTCTTTGGATAATTCAGAGGACGGCAGCCTGGCAACACCGTAGCGGTTTGAGATGGAGAGGAATCGAGAGAGCGAGATGGTGGTACACTCGCAACTTCTCATTCTCCGAGAAGCAATTTCTCGAAATGGTTGGCTTTGCGGTGGTTCGAGGCTAAAGAGGAAATCAACTTGGAGGAACACGACATGCGGCCGCTCCTTCCCGAATTTAGGCGAAAAGACAGAAAACCTAAAATTGCTAAGGTAACTTCAAGGTTGATCATTGAGGAGTCGGGCGAAGTTCGCCGAGATGTCGGTTCAAATGAAGGAAGAAGAAGGATGACCTCACGGCGGAAGATATAACGGTGACTACAGTACCCCTAGGTCAAGCCACTACTGAAGGATTGAAAGCAAGACACGCAGACATTGATAGATGTTTTATTCCTTAGGCTTGACAAAGAAAAGGCGGAGAAAGTTGAACTTCAGAAGCAAGTATCTTAGTTGTGCGAGATCATTGTCAAGGTTGCCAAATCTTCCACTCAACCAATTTCAAAGACAAAAGCGGTGAGTGATCATTTGATGCAGGAAGTGGAAGATCAAGCAACTGTGTTAAAGCTATCAATGAATGGAAAAGTCTAATCATTCGCCAAGCTTCGCATGCTGACTCGAGAGAGGTACCAACCCGTCTAAAGGTTATGAAGGATGCAACGGTTCAGCTGAAGCAACTGGTGACGAGCACGATAGACATGAGCACACGATTGCTAAAACTAACCTAAGTACTTTGGTCGAAATTAATAAGTCACCGAGGAGGTGCTAATTGCGAAACAATTGTGCCCGATGGATCAGTTGAGAAGGGGAAGCAACTTGAGTTTGCAGTATCTTTCCGTTTGGAGATCTGCAAAATTATGTTGAAAAGGATGCAGGCACTCGAGAGTATGGCATCATCTTTACCAGACAATGTCATTGCTTTCACCAATGAGGAAGTGGTCGGAAACGTTTCTTCGTACACGAGGATCATTCCTAGCAAAGTGCTTGATTCCCTGGAGGGATCTCTTCTGATGGTGCAAGGGAGAATTGATGGAGTTGTTAGGCCTTTCACGATGGATTCCATCAGTAAGCTGGTGACGCTGCAGTCAGATATTGAGAAGTTTGGGCCTAGCTTGGAGGATGTGGAAGCGTGCATCAGGGTATTGAACGAAGGCTTGCTGCAATTCAGGATAGAAAAGGAAGTTGTGGCTAAGATAGATGGGAAGTTGTTGAATTACATGTTCGACAAGTATATTCAGTATCAAAACAAAAAGAAGATGTAGATGTTATAGCTAGCGAATCTTTCTTCTTCTATTTTCCACGTTCCCGGATGTAATTGTAAAACTTTAAAGTTATTGGTTTTGAAACCATTACTTTAAGTTGTGTGGAACGATTCTATTAGTTAAGTGACAGATGTGTATAAGTTTGAATATGGACTCGGATGAATGTCACTTGAAGAGGAATTAGAGGGGATGATTGCACGGATGTTATCTTTATTTCTTGTTTATGTTCCAGTTCAGTTGAGTTTCCCATTTTGTATTTTCCCTTCTACATTCTATAAGTAGAAGAAGAACCTTTGGGTTAAGGATCAAAATTTGTGAGCAACATTCTTGTGTTCCAGACTTTGTGCTGAAACCCCTGATAGCTATTTGAAGCAAAGGAATAGAAAGGAGCAGATTTCCGGAGACCTTTGTGTCACGGTGCATTTCGTTTCTAGCTTTTGTCTTATTAGATCTACTTATAAACTTTGTGTTATTCTAGATCTAGATCTAAAAGCTGCCTTTGCTTATAATTACGTGTTAATATCTATTGGTTCCGTCTATGTGCATGCAATGAACTCATTATCTATTGATTGGGTTGCATATCTTCCCTCTTTCTTTCTGTGTTTTATTATTTCCTTCTGTTTTAGATATTTCATTTCTTTAACAATCTGCTTACTTCTACTGAAAACTATACAACTATGGTTCATGAGCTGCGTATGGTTAAAGTAAAACCCCAAAATAGATACTAGCATATTTTATTGACAAATCTTACACGGAGCCTCATCGGTAAATGAGGGAGATTTATGTCATGATCGCCTAGGTTTTCAGCTATGCGAAAAATCTAGCCAACATTTTCGAATTTCAAAATTCAATCATTCAAAGAATTCAACATGGGTTCATCTAACGCATAATTATAACCATTGACTCAACTTGTTTGCATCGAGTTGAGTTATCACTGGACCCTATGCTTGTAGTTGATTGGGACCCATGAGAATTTATTGAAAGTCGGGATTCCCGAAATGTACAAACGACAATAGTTTCATCAACATTATTCCTAGGTATTAAGTTTGTGTAGCTCTACTACCAAATGTCATGCCCATATGCATTTGTTAACAAAAACAATTACTAGGTTTTAGCCATAATTTGTGGTCCAAAATAAGTGGGCATGACATACATCTAATGTCTTATGGGTCAATTGTTATTTCGAGGTAACATTGTAAAGGTGGGTCTTGTATCTATCTAAGCAAGCAACAGCATTTATGTTGAAGAGGACTCCCGCACTAGCTAGAGCTATAGTCTATACTAGTCGGTTCAAGTAGCTTGTGTTTGAGGAGAGATATAATTGAAAAGACTTGAGTTAGAAAGTAGAGATGATTTACTATATGTTGTAGTGCATCTTCGTTGTGAGAATGCGACCGTGTGTTTATTGCCATGTATTTGCTTTGTTGTTGACAAATCAATAAAGTTGTGAGTTTCACATTTTGTGTTTGTATTGAGTGTATTGCATTTTATGCATATTCAGTTGTGTGATTAAAAGGCTACATGGTATTAGGTATCCCTTAATAAGGATCCTAACCGGTGGATCGCATCAAACCCTCTCATGGGAAAACTATTTGGAAGTATGGTTGAACATAAAATTAGTTGTTGTCTTTGATAAAAAGGTAAGAGGGCAAAAGGAAGAGCGAGGTTTTATACCAAACCATCACTCTCGAAACATTTAATTGAAAAAATATGGGAGAACAGAGAAGAATTATTTTGTTGATTCGTAAACTTCAAGAAAGCATTTGACATAGTTCCTAAAAACAAGTTCCAAGGTAGGATGGAAGAACTTGGAATCCCAAAAGAATCGAAGCGGTAGTCCATGGTACTCTGTGAGCGGTGTTAGAGCCAAAATCAAAACTCATACATGACTTTGTCCATAGTGCTTCATAGGGGTTAAACAAGGATGCCCACCATCACCCGGTCTAGTTGAACTTTATATTGACAAATTGGAAGAATGGATAAGCAGTTATGAAGTGGCGGGGTCCACGTAGTGTTGGCTAGATTTCATGCATAGCTGAAAACCTGGCGGTCATGAGATAAATCTCCCTCACTTACCGGTGAGGCTCCCGTGTATGATTTGTCAATAAAATATGCTAATATCTATTTTGGGGTTTTACTTTAACCATGCGCTCATGAACCATAGTTTGTATAGTTTTATGTAAAAGTAAGTAAACTTGTTAAAGAAATGAAATATCTAAAACAGAAGGAAATAATAAAACACAGGGAAAGAAAGAGGGAAGATATGCAACCCAATCAATAGATAACGAGTTCATTGCATGCACATAGACGGAACCAATAGATATTAACACGAAATTATAAGCAAAGGCAGCTTTTAGATCTAGATCTAGAATAACACAAAGTTTATAAGTAGATCTAATAAGACAAAAGCTAGAAACGAAATGCACCGTGACACAAAGGTCTCCTGAAATCTGCTCCTTTCTATTCCTTTGCTTGAAATAGCTATCGGGGTTTTAAAAGACAAAGTCTGGAACACAAGAATGTTGCTTACAAATTTTGATCCTTAACCCAAAGGTTCTTCTTCTACTTATAGAATGTAGAAGGGAAAATACAAATGGGAAACTCAACTGAACTAGAACATAAACAAGAAATAAAGATAACATCTGGCAATCATCCCCCTCTAATTCCTCTTCAAGTGACATGCATCCGAGTCCATATTCAAACTTATACACATCTGTCACTTAACTAATAGAATCGTTCCACACAACTTAAAGTAATAGATTCAAAACTAATAACTTTAAAGTTTTACAATTACATCCGGGAACGTGGAAAATAGAAGAAGAAAGACACGCTAGCTATAACATCTACATTTTCTTTTTGTTTTGATACTGAATATACTTGTCGAACATGTAATTCAACATCTTCCCATCTATCTTAGCCACAACTTCCTTTTCTATCCTGAATTGCAGCAAGCCTTCGTTCAATACCCTGATGCACGCTTCCACATCCTCCAAGCTAGGCCCAAACTTCTCAATATCCGACTGTAGCGTTACCAGCTTACTGATGGAATCCATCGTGAAAGGCCTAACAACTCCATCAATTCTCCCTTGCACCATCAGAAGAGATCCCTCCAAGGAATCAAGCACTTTCTTAGAATGATCCTCGTGTACGAAGCGAAAGCGTTTCCGACCACTTCCTCATTGGTGAAAGCAATGACATTGTCTGGTAAAGATGATGCCATACTCTCGAGTGCCTGCATCCTTTTCAACATAATTCTGCAGATCTCCAAACGGAAAAATACTGCAAACTCAAGTTGCTTCCCCTTCTCAACTGATCCATCGGGCACAATTCGTTCTGCAATCAGCACCTCCCTCGGCAGCTTATTAATTTCGACCAAAGTACTTAGGTTAGTTTTAAAGCTGCTTCGTGCTCATGTCTATCGTGCTCGTCACCAGTTGCTTCAGCTGAACCGTTGCATCCTTCATAACCTTTAGACGGGTTGGTACCTCTCCGAGTTGTACAGAAGCTTGGCGAATGATTAGACTTTTCCATTCATTAATAGCTTTAACCTGGTTGCCTGCATCTTCCACTTCCCGCCTAGATTCGGGAGCGATTGCAAGTCGTGTTCCTCAAATTCTTCCATCTGCAGCCTTCAACGTTTCTTTAGGAAGAGGTGTTGAATGGAGTGGTGAGGATAATAAGATAGGATAATGTTATTAGTGTCCAACAAATGACCACAAAAGTAGGTCAATGGGACCGCAGAGTACAAAGCAAACAAACCTGGCGAGAGGACCCAAACGGGTCGCCCAAATACAATGAGAGATGGAGAGGAGAAGGAAACAACAAATGCCGAGAGACCAGAGCGAAGAGGAGAGAGATGACAGTGTGGGGAGGGAGCGGAAGGAGTAACATCCCGACCACATCACCTAACACGCAAAGTCGGATGAGAGTAACTCGTAGTGCGCCCGAAGCAACAAAGAAGCGAGACGTGGAATGCTTGGGAGCCGGCGTCGGGAGGAAGCGCGTGCCTCGAGTAGGCCTGGTGGATCGCTGTCTATGTGGAGGTGCCCTGGGACATGCCTGAGATATGGAGCCTCGGGAGGAAGGAACGGAGTCACGAGACCTGACGGACCTAGACTGGGGTCCAGACACGTAACCAAATGCCGCTTAGCCCCTCTCACCGGGAGAGCAACGGGAAGAAGGAAGTGATCAGTCTAGTAGCCATCCGCCAGGGGGATGGAGGAGCTGTCTGGAACCTGATGGTCTCCTGAAGGTAGAGAGCAAGACATCTCTGATCATAGTATCTGAAGAAAGTTGTGAAGGAAGGAAGCTCGTGAAATGAGTGATGGAATTGCCCACGAATCTCATAGTAAAGCAGGACATCTGAAAATGAAGTGTTCTTCGGTTTCAACCTCCTGGAGAGAGCAAAGTAGGCAAGTCCACTCCGAGCGGTCTAAGTGGTGGTCGATCTTAATACGAGTCGATGTGAGCCTCCAAAAGCTGACCCGGCCAGAGATATGAAAGACACAGAAACTAATGCCGTGAAATGTACATGGGTCTAAGGATGACCCCATCACGGATCTCGAGAAAGTGTGCCGCATAGAATGACATCTTCGGACGCAACCCCCCCGGGGGGTTGGTCCATGTGTGCAGGATGAACTGTCTGTAGATATCATCACGGATAATCCTATGAAGATCATGTTGGTTGGGTAGCAGGTGGGCGAGGCATCCAGAGAATAGCTGAAGGGTGGGAGACGGTCCATCTGGATGCCAATGGACTCGAAGAGGCGTGAAACACAGGCATACCAGCAGCGAGAACGTCTACTGTGATCCGAGGAAGCAATAGCTTCAGAGGAGCAGTAGGCAAGATAAGTGTACCTGTCCTTGTCAACAGAAGAACTAGAATACCCCCGAATACGGTGCAACAACAACACAAGGCTGAAGATGGTCTCCAACCGAAAAGGGCGAGCCCCAAACTCAGCGAGGATAATGTGGTGAGGAACAAATTCTTTGCACCTGATAATGCGTCTGAGCATGAGGATCTGAACGCGCTCGATAGTGGCCCAATCTGAGTCCAAAAGAGAGAGACCCCAAACTTCTGAACCATACAGAACCGTGGGCCTAATCAAGGAATCGGAGAGGGACATCTTGGAGGGAATGTCCTGAAAGTGGTGGCAAAAACACTGTCTCTCAAGAATCGCCAAAGAACCATAGCCCTTATTAACTCGGGTTGGAGAGCAGGACGAAGGCTAAAACGAGGCCCAGAGAAAAGAATCCCCAGGTAGGTATAAGAGCAAGCGATCTCAATCTCCACACCCTTAAAGAAGAAGTGGAGGTCTGAAGTCTTCAAACAATTGAAAACCATAACTTTGGTTTTCCCAAGATTCATAGTCAGTTGTCGATGATCACAAAAAAGGGCTAAGGCATCAAGTTGCCTCTGGAGACCCTCAACGGAAGAAGCAAGGAGAACTACGTCGTTTGCAAAGAGGAGGATGTAAATCAAAACCTGGTGCAGAAGGCACCCATCACCTTCCTGTATGTGATCCTTGAGAAAGTCCTCAAGCTCATCGATATAGATCCCAAATAAGGTAGGAGAAAGGGGGCAGCCTTGTTTGACACCAATGGTACTCCTGATGAAGTCGGACATGCCAACAGAAGTGCGAAGGCGGCCAAGGACCTCCTCATAAAGGTGCGTGATGGTGTAAGAAGAGTCTCGAAATGCCTATATCTCTGAGCCTGTGGAAAAGGGCTTCCCGTGGCACAGAATCAAAGGCTTTCCGAAAATCCACGAAACAACAGAAAACTCTGGAAGAGCGGTGGCAAGCCTCTTCGATGATAGCCCAAAGAGTAAGGATGTGGTCGGTAGTCGGTAAGTCGGTCGAAAGCCCGCCTGCCCCTTAGCTCTCTGATAGTGCGATCGAGGAACTCGAGAAACTGCAAGTGAAGAAACGATATCATAGAGCTTGGAGAATGTGTGACCCACCATGATAGTCCTATAATTGTTGGGGTCGGAAGTGGGCCCCGACTTGTGAATGGGGTGGATGATGTGGTGGGACCAAGAGACTGGAAAACCTGTACGAACCACCTGATTGAAGAGGTCCACAAGATAACTGAGGAGCGTCTGCCGACCATACTTGAAGAATTCCGCATGGAACCCTTCCTCATCCCCTGCTTTACCGCAACTCATAGCAAGAATGGCATTCCTCACATTGGTGTGGGTGAAAATATGGCAAAGGGAGGGAGGGGAATGAACCTGGATGTGGGGCTGGCCCGGGAAGTCATAAAGAGTGGAGGTGTGGGTGAACATGGAATTGGGATCAAGGTCCAGGGGTAAAGGCGAATGACGGGGAAGAATGGTGTGCCAGAAATGTTTAGGAGAGTGGATAAGTGACAGACGAAGCTCACGACGCCTATGAGAGATAAATGTGTGTTTCTTATGTCGAAGGAGGCGGCAATAAGCTGACTTCAGGAGGGGAAGGAGGGAAGGGCATGCAAGAAAGAAAAGCGTAGTTTCTGATGGAAGGCTTTGCATTCCGCGTCGTACCATTTGTTCATAGGGCATGTGTCGTGGCGCGAGGGTGGAGTGGGTGACATGGGGAAGGAACTCGTGGCCGCCTCGAAGAATAGCAAAGGAGAGGGTATTAAACATCGATCTCGAGGTGAGAGAGGTAAAGTGGGTAATGGGTGGGAGAAGCAAACGAAGGCGAAGGAAAAGGTGTCGGGATCCCCTTGTCAAATTTCCAAATAGAACGTGATATGAGGGGAGGGGAGGGTGCGGTCACGGGGAGGATAGCACTGGAGGGAAAAGGAGAGGGTCGCATGGTCAAAGAAAGGGATGGGGAGACGCAAAGTGTTGTATGTAAGGAATCAAGTCGAGGGTAGTCATCGGGTAATCAACCACACTGATCCCACCACAAAATGGTCTGCAGGTGAAGAACCAGGATTCAGGGAAGCGAGGAATGTCATTCAGGATCGGTAGGTCATGAGATTCCCCTAATTGGAGAAAGTGTCGGCCAAAGGAGAAAAGATGAATGTTGCCGGATTCAACGGAGGAATGTCAGTATCCTGCTGACGTGCAACAGTTGGTGAAGTACTTGATAATGGAGAAGTCGGAACTAACACCATAGCAAAAGTCATCTTCTCCTTCGAATGAGACCTTATGTGTACTTTAATATTTTCAGGCCTTCTACTGCTTTCTCCTTCGTGCTTCCTCTTGAGGGAATCTCCTATGCCGAAGTTGCCCGTGATTTGATTCATCAATGCTTCATCAAGGCAATATCCCTTCATCAACAACCAATTTGAAGTATTGACCAGAACGGCAAGCAGACCTTTCCTCGATCGTATGGCAGCCACCTATGCTCTCCTGAAGTACAACTCTATCTCCTCCCATCCGATGGTATGTGTCAAGTAACACAGGCCCATCATCTTTAAGATCCGCAGGTATCCGTGCTAATCCAAAGTCAAACACTTGCTGCTGATAACCTGCTGAAATATTTCTTTCTAACCTCGTACTCACTTCTGCACTTCATCCAGAAATCTTCCAATGAAGGCACATGCGCGTACTCCTAGGAGATTGTCTTCCTTGCCACTCCAAATGGATCGAAGTTCAATCGTGTTGGGAAGAACTCTTGCTCGTACTCAGAGAACATCTCCGCTTCAATTCCTCGGGCTTTATGAATGCTCTGCAACCGTAATAGCCCACTTGTGATCGGAAGAAGCTTGTGGACTTGTGCGTTTCGATCGTAGGTCATGCGTCTCCACGAGTTGCACTCGGCTCCATGATGACCAATCTATCACTCGGATATCTGGGTAGCTTAACTGGTTCTCCTGAAAAGCCGGTGACCCTTAGGTATGTAAAGTCCACAAACTAGATGAAGATATTGCTAATCCTGGACACAGCTTCCCATGCTTCCTTGCTCACCCTATTGGCCTTTAGATCGTCGTCCAGCCTGCAAATGAATCCGTAGAAGAATCCATCGTTGACCACCTTGTAATCTTTATTGCATGCGGTATAGTAAGCTATGGATAGCACTCAAAAATAGGATCCTTGGAAAGAACACCACATCTATCCAGCTTGGAGAAGACACCCTGTGAAGCTGCTACATATACCAAATACGAAGTCATTTTGAAGTTATAAGTACGCCTCACATTCCGAGCTGCTCACCGATGTTATCACTAATGATTTCCAACCAATTGATTATTGAATCTACTTTGTTGATTTCAATGGTCCTGATGAAAGCATACATCCATGCGAGGGAAGTTGTGAGCGTTAGCTTCGCCATTTATCCTGCATAACAATTTGGCAATATCATCCACCTCTTGTACCAGATTAGATCGTGGAAGAGTTCTCGGGAACTTGGAAGGAGATCTGGGCTTCTTCATGTATCTGTTGTTCATTATGCCCACGCAGTCAACTTTATGCTTTTCCCATCTGTTGTCGGCATCTTGTATGCTAATAGTAGTCACCACCTTTCGTGCTGGAATCTTCAGACAATAATTGATGAACTGTGCGTCCAGCCGGATTATTGTCTTCCCCGCAGCATCTCGGACTGATCTGGATAATGGATGGTAAGACCTAGCACACTCCATGATGAATTCTGGCAACTGGGTTGTGAATGGAAATGTTGCAGCTCGAATAATTCCACTACTTTTGACTACACACATGAGAGAAGTCTTTCCAGCTCTGGATCTGATCAATCAATTCGAAAGAGGTTCTGGACCTAGATCTCAGTATCTCCATGTCGACAAACTTAGAAGTGATGCATGACTCTGCTCACTGAGTTTTCTTTTTCATCCCGCTTTGCCATGGTAGTCGTTTCCGTCTTTGTTTGAGCAATTCTTTTTCTCTTTATTCGGCCGGAATTCTTTTGACAACCGTGCAGATTTGGAGATTTTTTCAGATTTGGAGGATATGTTCAATGTATTAGACATTGATTTAAGCTCCATTTCTCCTATAAAAGCGCCGTAATGAATTCCTGCAATTAATTCAGACAAAGATGACAACGGGTACATGAACACTTGATTTTAATTATAAAAATCTGCATAAATCAACCCTGCTGCCCCAAAATTTGAAGTTTTGTTTGCATGCAAAGCAAGCATGAATTTTATCAACTTCACCTTAACACATGTACCACTATGCAGATAATTAATCAAACTTAATTCAAGCTCCTTCAAACCTAGGCGCCAAACTTTAAAACTTTCGGGCGGTGAAAACACCTTTTGTGCAAAATTCCTCCTTAAATGGGCGCCAAATTTGCCTGGGCTGCACTTCCTTGCTAAAGAATTAATTAATTCATCATTATGGCAGCCCATGCTTATATAACCGTCACCATTCTATAATTAATAATTGCCTCTCCTATTCCTGGCAATTAATTAATTAATTAACATGCTTTTCTCTTCATTTGGGCGCCTATTTTGTGCATACTCATGGCTGCCATTAAATAAATTAAATTTATTTAATTTTAGCTCTCTACTTCCAGTTCACTTAAGCTTCACAGTGTGCTTTGACCTCATCCACTAAAAATAGGAATTAATTACATCAATTAATACTTTAAAAAGTATTATTCCTCTTCAATATGGGTCACACTTTTTGACATGAAGGGGCTGCATTAAATAAATTATATTTATTTAATTTTAGAATTCTATTTCTAAATTCCCTTATCCTCTTCTTCTTTGTTGACTTTTCTCCATGCTTGGGCGCCAAATTTGGAAAAGAATTTAATCAATTAATACCATTAAAGTTGCCTTTCTATTCCAAAAGGGGTCGCACTTTTTGGTTTAACCCATTTCTATTTTTAAAAGCTAATTTTCAATGGGATTATTTACCTTGCACCGCAGCTCCAAAAATCCCATGATCCACTTAAGTTGTTTGACTTTCATAATGGAATTATTTACCCTACAAGGCAGGTTACGAAAATCCAATCAAAGCCTTAAGTGATTTTCTTTTATTTCGAAATGGGAATTTTCACCTTGCAAGGCAGGTAAGAAATTCCCGCTTGCCTATTGCCTCTAATTTTCCCATTGTGACTTAAGTGGTGTTGCTTCCATGGGAAAAAGTACCCTGCTAGGGAGGTACAAAATTCTCACCTGCCTGTTGCTACCAAAAATCCCATTGTAACTTAAAATCTTCTTTTCCCAAAAATGTGACTCGCTTGAAAAGAAGCTTTTCGTGCATGACTTTGTCTTTTCAAAAGAACCCGGACCTCCTGTGAGAAATTCCTTTTGCATAACGTCCATAGGTGATCTCCAGATACTCCAGACAAGAAATGAGATTAAATCGGAAAAGGAATTGACCTAGAGAAATTTCACATAAAACAAAACGGGAAAACACCAAAAATGCAAAGCGTTGCCAGAAATCACAGATAAAGCCCAGGATTCATTCTTGGTTAAAACCCTACTGGAATATGGGAATATTGACATGTAAGACCACAACAGGGTTAAACCGGAGCACAATTTGCCTCAAACGGGCTCGAATAATTAAATACAAATTTTCCACAGGCAAACCCTAGCGACAGAATATAACGATTTTGGGCATCTGGGTATTTGGCGAAATTGGCTAATATGACTCCATGGGAATATCTCGACATAATACAAACACTTTCTGGCAATAAAAACACAAAACGACCCATTATTTTAAAAGTACAAAAAAAATTACATAGGGTAGTCCCAGATTTCAAGGTGAAATCTGGGGACACCACATAGCTAGTTATATAATAAAACTCTTTATAATACTTGGAAACAAGTTCCAAAGGTAGGATGGAAGAATTTGGAATCCCAAAAGAATATAGGCAGCAGTCCATAGACTACTATGAGCAGGTTAGAGCCAAAATCAAAACTCATACATGACTGTCATAGTGCTTCATGAGTGACATAGGGGTTAAACAAGGATGCCCACCATCACCCAATCTACTTGGACTTTATATTGACAAATTTGAAGAATGGATAAACAGAATATGAAACGGTGGGGTCCATGTAGCTAGCTACATAATAGAACTCTTATATGCAAATGATCTTATTTTGACTGCAACTACAGCCCAACGCTTAAGAGATCATTTAAAATCTTAGAGCTACTTGGCAGAGAGGGTGGTATGCAAGTCAACACCAGCAATACTAAAAAAATTATTTTCTCAAGCCGAAAGGACAAGAAGCATAAAAGCTTCATATTTGAGGGGGGCCCACTTGATATTGTCTCATAATACAAATATTCGGGGCTTGATTTCACTAACAAGCTCAGCTCGAAATAAATGCATAACGAAAGAATTTGAGGAGGTTAGAGAGCATTATACTCTTCAAAACAGATACAAAGATGTTGATTTGTGGGATTAGAAGACCAATAGGGTATTGTTTGGGCTACCTGTAGTACCAATGAATCTCTACGGGTGTGAAGTTTGGGCCAACGGCACGCGTCGGGTCTAAAGTGGAGACAAATAGAGATAATTCAAAAATGTTTAATCCCGAGCAACTTCAAGATAAAAGCATTGGTTCCATATGAGATACTCCCGGTAGAAGCGGGTGCTAGTTCGCTAGAAGAAGCAGCTATGATACATCTCCTAGGCTATTTAAAGAAAATAGAGATCACGAAGGAGGATAACTGGCTGGTAATGAGAGAAGAGATGAACAAAAGAAAGACGGTGAGCATGAAATAAAATAAGGTATGGATGAATAAGTGGGACAACAATCTACATGAATATCCAACCACCAATCAAGAGATTATAAATAATGTGAGGGAAAGGTTTAGACTAAACATGTGGACAAAGCAACTCGGGAGGAAAAAAACAATACTACATGATCGACTTTTACCCCACCTATGAGCATGAACAAAAAAACCTACATAGGGGTGAAAATCAAATGGAAAATGAGGATATTCATAGCCCAATCGAGGACAAGATCGCCCCAACTTAGATGCGAAGGGCGGATGGAAGACCCCCACAAAAAGGTGGGAAGAGAGAATGTGTTTTTTCTGCACATTGAGTGTGGATAAAGACGGAATGGCACTATATCATGGAATGCTCCACATATGAAGACATCCAAACTAGCTACAGGGGAACTGCGAGGGGGGTATTTATATATACCATAATCAAAGAAGAAAACATTCAAAAGGCGAAGAACTTCTAGTCAAAGTGCACAGAAGAGAATGAACCTTTAGATGCAAAACAATATAAAAGATTCAATCCGGGGACCAGCTACATAAGGTTTCTTTAAACAACTTCTCACTCCTTTGGCTATACTTTTGTTCTTGAGGTCCCATAGACTGTTTTGGTATTGTAGACGTTATTTAAATCTCTATTTATAACTACGAAGGAATTGAAGATCACAAATGACATGGTGACAAATTGAGTATAACTTATCATGTGTGTGGCTTTGTTGGAGAAAATGATTATGAATCTCACCAAAAGAAAAAACAATAAAGCACCCGTTCTATTACACTTCACCCTTTCTTGTAAGAGCAATTTATTTTTGAAGGTATATACACCTAAGGAGGATAAAATTGAGGAAGCGATATCTACACCCGAGGTGGGCAGTCCATAGAATGGAGGACCGACATAGATAATAAGGGGGAAACCAAATCCTTGGCTCAAGTTCAAGGATAAGGTAACCATTGTTGACGATGTTGTTGCTTAAGTATCCGACAATCAACAAATGAATGGGAGCAACCACCATGATGGGAGCAAAAGTGTTGAGGAAAAATGGGTGGTCGAGATGGTCGTTGCTTTTGTGCCTCACGAACTTCAGCTTATCTTCTTCATGTGTTGCCAATAGGCTCGACAATCCTTAACATCATTCCTCGGTGCCTCATGCCATGGGCAATAAGGTCTTGACTCATCCGGAGAGTCTACAATCACTGTGGCAAGAGGTGTGGGTGGAGATGTTGGGGAAGGCGAGGGAATATCTCGGGATAATAGGGCTACTTGAGGAACCAACATAGGATGTAGCTTAGGCACTAGGTCACGGGGAGGATCGATAGTAGGTGAGTTGGTCGAAGGAACCAACGGGGCTTGTGGTTTAGACTCGGAGTCACTCGGTGGTCATGTAAGGAAAGTATAGTTATCACATAGTCGGGCTTCCTCCTTCATCTCCTCTAAAGCAGCAACTCGTCATCTTCATAATTGGAGGGTTGAGTCGTAGAGAGTAAAGTGGATCATATTTATGTTGTGGTTAAAATATGATTGCAAGGATTTTGGGGAAGACGTCTTAGCGGAGTTTCTTGTTGAGCATTTTGTCATTGATGTCAAAGGTACAACATTAGTGTTGGTGGAATTATTGAGGTTTGAATATTTGTTTAATATTCAACATTACAACATTAGTGTTCGTAAAATATTTATTCATGTCAAAGGTTCAAGTTACACATTAAGGTGCAAGTTGAATAATTTATTATTCAACAATGTGATAGGACCTACAAGACACATGGACAAGTGAGTTGGCCCAAGTGGGGCACAGTATAGCTGAGGTGGTAGAGTATGTGGCATTATTGTGATGTCAAAATTTGAATATTTTAATATTCAACATCACCAAGGAATCTTACGACACATGGCGGGACGCGTAAGAGATTCTATGACAGCTTATGACGTGTAAGAGATTCTATGACGCGTAAGAGATTTTATGATAGTTTATGACACGTAAGAGATTCTATGACAGCTTATGACGCGTAAGATATTCTATGACGCGTAAGAGATTTTATGACAGTTTATGACACGTAAGAGATTCTATGACGCATAAGAGGAGTTACTTAAAGAGGTGTAAGGAAGTGTAAGAAGGTTTATGACGTGTAAGAGGAGTTACTCTTACATGTGTAAGAGAATATTGCTATTTGGAGCAAATATTTAATATTGTTGTAACCGCCAAGTGATGTGGCTTGCTTATGGCGCATTTTTTCATGTAGGAGATTTAAATTGCAATATGGGTGCCAAAATTGGCCCATGGTATGGGCACATGGTTTTAGGGAAACCACAAGTGGTTTTTCCTCTCCTTTCTATATAAGCAAGTGTTGTGTGCACATTTTTATGTGTGCAAAAAAGAGAGCATTTTGTAAGAGAGTGATATGTATGTGAGTTAATATTGTAAATCTCTTAAGTGAGTATGAGTATGTGAGAGAGAAAATAAAGAAGGAGAAATATTATTGATTTGTATTGCAGATTTTCTGGAGTGGGTGCTTCAGATTGGGGATTGGTGTCTCCAGAAGTTGGTGCTTGAATTAGAGATTGCTCAATCTGTGGTGTTTACATTCAAGGGTTGAATTGGTGTTCGACTTGGAGATTGGTTTCTTCTGTGAGTAGGTGCTCACACCTTGTAAACACTATTTTATTTTGGATGGATTTGGACAGTGGATCCAAGCAGTCTATTTTTGGTGGATGTAGCCCACACTGGGTGAACAGATATTTGGTGTTATGTGCATTTGATTTTTGTGTGTGCTCTCATTTTATTTTCAGATTTGAATATCTTATTAAGTGTGGAAAAAATTAATAAGTTGGAGGAAAAAGTTTAAAATTGTTGAATATTGATTCGCCCCCTCTCAGTATTCCCATGCTTCTAACAATTGGTATCAAAGCGGGTTCCTTCTGTGTAGCTTAATAGCTAGAAGGTAGATCAGAAAGCACAATGGCAGCTCAAGAAGGATTCTCCACAAACAAAGCACCGTTGTTCGATGGATCAAACTATGTCTTTTGGAGCATAAGGATGCGGATCTATTTGAATTTTCTTGGACACGATATCTGGCAATTGGTTGAGAATGGCTATACGACACCAGCAACTCCACCGACAAATCATACTGGTAAGAGAGCATGTGAAAATAATGCTAAAGCTATGAATGCTATTTTGTGTGTTGTAGCAGATTCAGAGTTTGTAAAGATTATGCTTTGCAAATCTTCCAAGGAGATGTGAGATAAGCTCAATAGTTTATATGAAGGAGATTTGAAAGTAAAGATGGCAAAGCTTCAAACACATAGAAGAAAGTTTGAAAGTCTAAAGATAAAGGAGGAAGAGAACATTGCAGCATATCTACTTCGTGGTCACGAGACCATAAACATGATCAGAGGCTTGGGTGAAGAGATGGAAGACCTAGTAATAGTACAAAAGGTATTAAGATCTCTACTTCCTAGATTTGATGCTAAAGTTTCAGCTATTGAAGAACTTAAGGATTCGAGATAAAATGAAAATGGATGAGTTACATGGAATACTCACGGCTTATGAAATGAGAACAGAACCAAATAAGCCAAGGAAAAGAGAGTCGCTTTGAAAGCCTCGAAAGAAAGGAGAAGAAGGTTGGATCGGATGATGAATCCGATGAGGAAGAAGAAGCTCTGTTGGTGAAAAATCTGAAAAGAGGATCCGGAGAGTATAAAGGTAAACTTCCTTTTAAATGTTTTAAGCTGTGGTGAGATTGGACTTTTGCATAAAAAAAAGTGATGATGAAGAACCTATTAAAGCAACGAAAGGGAAGCCTTTTTACAAAAAGAATTTCAAGCAAGGAAAGTTTGAAAAGAAGAGAATTGGAACCGAAACAAGAAGAGTCTATGCACTAGAGAAGATGATAGCTCGAGAGGAAGACTATTCAAAGGGTGACATTGAAGAACTTTTGTTTATGGCCCTTGAAGATGGAGAAGTGGAAGCTGAAGATGCAGTTGATGAAGAAGGTGAGGTAAACTTGGAAGAACTCATCTGTGCCTTGGGTGAGATCAAGAGACTCAAAAAAAAGACCCTGAAGCAAAAAGTGCAACTTCAAGAGTATGAAGAAGCAAAGAAAAATCCACATGTTGACAAAGAATGTGAGAAGACTATTATTGATCTAAAGACCCAAGTTGAAGAGGCAAAAAGAATAGAGGAAGTAATCAGAGAACAGCTGAAATCAAAAGAAGAAGAATGTGAGAGATTAGAGTCAGATATTGTCACACTAAGACAGAAACTGAAAAGTTGAACAAGAGACTCAAGTTTGAAAAGAGTTATGAGGTGTTGAGCAACATTCTGAGTGAACAAAACCAAAATCATCCAAAGGTGGTATTGGATTCAATGAAGCAGAAAAGAAAGAGACCAAAGAACCAGTGAAGAAAGCCAGCTATGCAGATGCCCTAAAAGGCTCCAGTAAAGGAGAAAGCAGCAAGAAACAAGAAGATCATCCTCCACAAAACAACAACAAAGAAGACAGCAAGTGGAAGAAGGTGCCAATAAGAAGTTTCAGAAGTTCATCTTATCGAGGCAGCCCTACATGACCAGGTATTCTTTTCATGGTTATTGTTTTTCCTATCACAATTATGGTCATAAGATGATGAACTGTAGATCGAGGTTTCAAAGTTGGAATCGAGAACTTTCATGCTAGAAACTACAATTCTTTTGTTGCATTGTCAAATTTGAATAAGCATGCAATTAGATGTTATGAATGCAACCAAGTTGGCCACATAGCAAGATTTTGCATGAGTAAGATTACAGAAAGGCCAAAGCAAAAGAAAGAAGGAAAACAGATCATACAGAAAAGCCAACAATAAGAAAGTATGGAAAAAGGAGGGAGAAAAGGAAGAGGCTATGTTGGTGCAAACGACACTCCATGCACAAGATGAAGAACAACCTTGGTACATTGATAGTGGATTTTCCAGCCATATGATGGGTGACAGAAGCAAGTTCCAGAAGCTGAAAAAGGCTAGTAGAGGTACAATAAAGTTTGGAGATAATACTACAGCCAAGATCACAAGAAGAGGTAACATAAAATTGAATGGTCAAGCTAAAGTTGAAAATGTTTTATTTGTTGAAGGACTGAAACATAATCTTTTGAGTGTCAATCAAATGTGTGATCAAGGTTATACACTCACGTTTTATGTTGAGGGTTGTGAAATTAGAAAGAAGGATACAAGTAAATGGGTTGCAGATGCAAATAGAACAAGGAACTATCTGTACATGTTGAGTGTTGTGAAGGGAGAAAAGTGTTGCATGAGTCAAATTGATGAAAGTTGGTGGTGGCACAGGAGATTGGGTCACATTAATTTTGACAACATGATGAAAATTAGCTCAAAACAAGCAGTGAGAGATTTACCCAAGATCACAAAATCGCAAAGTACTATCTGCGGACAACGTCAACACAGGAGGCAAACAAGGGTCAAATTCGGGACAAAGAAGTAATCTACAACAAAGCCATTGGAGCTAATTCATCTTGATCTCTGTGGGCCAAGAACACAAAGCTTGCAGGTGATTCTTATTTTATGTTATTGATTGATGACTTTACTTAAAAGACATGAGTTGCATTTCTAAAGGAAAAATCGAAGCTTTTGATCAATTCAAAAATTTAAAGCTTTGATTGAGAAAGAGAAAAACTCTAGGATCAAGTCTTTGAGATCGGATAGAGGAGGTGAGTTTGTCCAACGAGTTTGATGAGTTTTGTGAAGAGCATGGAATCATAAGACAGTTTTCTGCAACAAGAACACCACAATAGAATGGTGTAGTTGAACGGAAAAATAGAATACATCCGAGAAATGGCCAAAACAATGCTAAATGAGTCCAAGTTACAAGATGTGTTTTGGAGAGAGGCGGTGTACACAACGGTATATATTCAGACAGAGCACAAATTCGAGTAAACACAAAAAAAGACACCATACGAGCTATGGAAGGGAAGACCAACTTCCATGAACCACTTGAAAGTGTTCGGAAGTAAGTGCTACATTAAGAGAGGCAATGAAGATGAGCTCGGAAAATTTGATTCCAGAGCAGATGAGGGCATATTCCTTGGATATTCATCGAGAAGCAAGGCCTACAGGTGTTATAACAAGAGACTGTTGAAATTCGTGGAAAGTATAAATGTGAAAGTTGACAACTGGAAGCCGATGAAGAAAACAGGACACTAAGTGGTGCAGAAAGAGGATGAAGAAATCAAATCTAAGAAAGAGGAAGAACAAGAACAAGAACAAGAAAAAGAAGAAGAAGAATCTGAACAATAAAACACAAAGACACCATCCAGATTCGTTCAGAAGAATCATACAGCAAATCAAATCATTGGAAACAAAGATACTAGAGTACAGACAAGGAGGAGACTAGCAAGTGCACCACAAGAGGTAAACTTTTCCTTGTTGTCAAAAGTTGAACCAAGTAATTTTAATGAAGCTAGCAAGGATAAGTTTTGGAGAAAAGTCATGGAAGAGGAACTTAATCAAATAGAAAAGAATGACACATGGGAGTTAGTGTCGAGGCCAAAGGACAAGAATATCATTGGTACCAAGTGGGTCTTTCGAAACAAGATGAACGAAGAAGGAGAAGTTGTCTAAAAAAACAAGGCCGATTAGTGTGCAAAGGGTACTCACAAGTTGAAGGCATGTTGGCTAGATTTTACTGCATAGCACAAAACCTAGGCGATCATGAGATAAATCTCCCTCATTTAACCGGTGAGGCTCCCGTGTCGATTTGTCAATAAAAATGTGTTATTATCTATCGGGGGTTTTACTTTAACCACTTAGTTCATGAACCATAACTAAGAAGTTACTCAGCAAAGTAAGCAAATTTGTTCAAGAAAGGAAGTATTTTATAAAAGAAGGAAATAAAGGAAATACGAGAGAAGAAATGGGAAGATGTGCATCCCAATTAGTAGATAACAAAGCTAATTGCATGCACATAGAAGAAACTTAATAGATATGAACACACGAAATTATAAAACAAAGGCGGCTCTAGATCCGGATCTAAAATAACACAAAGTCTATTAAGAGATCTAAGATTAAAAGCAAGAAACACATGCACCGTGACACAAAGTTCTCCGAAAACCTGCTCCTTTGTATTCCTTTGCTCCAAGTTACTCTCGGGGTTCAAAGCCAAAGTTTAGAACACAAGATTGCGCTTCTTACAAATTCGATCGATCCTTAACCGGAGGTTCTTCTCCTACTTATAGAATGTAGGAGGGAAAATACAAATGGAAAACTCAAACCGAATCGAAACATAAAAACAAGTAAATATGACATTTGGCAATCATCCTCAACTATCTTCTCCTTAAGTGACACATGTATCACTTAACTAATAGAATGGTTCCACATGACTTTAAGTAATGGTTGCAAAACCAATAACTTAGAAGTTTTACAATTTCATCCGGGAACATAGAAAATAGAAGAAGAAAGAATAGAAGTCATGTCAGCTGTAATGTTTGTCTTTTTCTTGTTCTGATATCGGATATACTTGTCGAACATGTAATTCAACATCCTTCCATCTGTTTTAGCCACTGCTTCTTTCTCTGTCCTGAATTGCAACAACCCTTCATTCAACACTTTGATGCACGCTTCCACATCTTCCAAACTCGGCCCAAACCTCGCAATGTCTGCCTGCAGCGCCACCAGTCTACTGATAGAATTCATCGTGAAAGGCTTGGTAGCTTTATCAATTCTCTTTTGTATCATCAGAAGAGATCCTTCCAGGGAATTAGGCACCTTAGTTGAGACGATCCGCACGTATGAAGTGACATTCCCGTCCACTCTCTCCTCAGTGAAAGAAATGACACTGTCTGGTAAATCTGATGTCCTACTCTCAAGTGCCTGCATCCTCTTCAACAAAACTCTGCAGATTTCCAAACGGAAAGATACTGCAAACTCTAGTTGCTTCCCCTTCTTGACTAATCCGTCCGGTACAATCTATTCTGCAATCAATACATCTCCCGGCAGCTTGTTGATCTCGGCCAAAATACTCAGGTTACTCTCTGCAACTGTATTCATGCCTTCTATGTTTGCCATCAGTTGCTTCAGTTGATTTGTTGCATCATCCATAACCTTTAGGCGGGCTGACACTTCTCCAAGTTGTACAGAAGCTTGACGAATAATCAAATCCTTCCATTCATCAATAGCCTTTACTTGATTGCTTGCGTCCTCCATTTCCTGCATAAGATGATCACTCACCTGCTCTGAAATGGGCTGAATGGAAGGTTTAGCAACCTTGGCTATGATCTCACATAATTGAGATACTTGCTTCTGCAGCTCTTCTTTCTCCGCCTTTTCACTGTCAAGCCTAAGGAATAAAGCATCCATCAATGTCTGCGTGTCCTGCTTCAATCCTTCAGTGGTGGCTTGACCGAGGGGTACTTTGGTTACTGTCACATCCTCTGCCGTGAGCTCCTCCTCTATCTTTCCTTCTGCCGGAATTGATATCTCAGCAAACTTCTCTCCCGAATCCTCGATGATCAACCTAGAAGTTGCTTTGGCAACTTTAGGCCTTCTGTCTCTTCGCCCAGGGATTCGGAGTAGGCTGCAGTCGTGCTCCTCTAAGTTCATCTCCATTCTCGCTTCTGGAACCAACTACGAAGCCAACCATTCCGAGAAGTTACTTCTCGGAGAATGAGAAGTCGTTGAAGTCACTGAGTGTACTACCATCTTCCGCTCTGCATCCTCTCCGTCAGAAAGTGCCACAGTGTTATGGCTGCCATCTTCTGAGTCATCCAAGGACAAAGCCCTTTCGAATTCCGCCATATGCGGCTTGGCGTATCTGTGGAGCAGGGAGTGAAACGAAGTGGCTGAGGGGAGAAGATGAATGTCGCTGGATTTAGTGGAGGCATGGAAGCGTCCTGCTGCTGCGGTGCAATAGTTGGTGAAGTACTGGGTACTGGAGAAACCAGAGTTAAAGTCATGGTCGTAGAAGTGATCTTCTCCTTGGATTGAGATCTTCTATGCACATTTAACTTCTCGACTTTCCTGCTGCTTTCTCCTCCGTGCTTTTGCTTGAGGGAATCTCCTGCGTCGAAGTTTCCGTGACTTGATTCATCAATGCTTCATCAAGGCAATATCCCTTCGTCAGCAACTAGTTTGAAGTATTCACCAACATAGCTCCCGACCTTTCTTCAATTGTGTTGCAGCCTCCTATGTTATTTTGCAGTATGGCTTTATCTCCTCCCATTTGATGGTAAGTGTCAAGTACCACATTCCCATCATCTTTAAAATCCACAGGTATCCGCGCTAGTCCAAAGTCGAACACTTGCTTTGCTGATAGCCTGCTGAAATCTCTCTTTCTAACCTCGTACTGACTTTTGCACTTCATCCAGAAATCTTCTAATGAAAGCAAATGTGCGTACTCCTGGGAGATTGTCTTCCTAGCTACTCCAAATGGATCGAAGTTCAGCCGTGCAGGGAAGAACTCTTGCTCATACTCGGATAACATTTGCGCCTCCATTCCCCGAGCTCTATGAATGCTAATGCAGCTGTAATATCCCACAGTGATTGGGAAGAAGCCCGTAGACTTGTGCCGCTTTGGTATCAAGGTCATGTAACTCCACAAGTTGCCTACTCACTCCATGTAGCAATCAACCTATCATTCGGATACAGGCATCTTTATTGGTTCTCCAGAAAATCCCGTAACCCTAAGGTATGTGAAATCTACAAATTGAATGAATAGACTGCCAATCTTGGACACAACTTCCCATGCTTCCTTGCTTACCCTGTTGGCCTTCAAGTCTTTGTCTAGCCTGCAGATGAAATCGTAGAAGAAGTCATCGTTGATCACTTTGAAGTCTTTCTCGCATGCAGGTGCAGTAAGCTGCGGGTAGCACTCGAAAATGGGGTCCTTAGAAAGAACACCACATCTATCCAGCTTGGAAAAGAGCGCCTTGTGAAGGCTGCGGCATACACCAAGTATGAAGTCGTCTTGAAGGTGACGATCGCTTCACGTTCGAGTTGCTCACCAATGTTGTTCTTAATAATTTCGATCGATTGATTATAGAATCAACCTTGTTGATTTCATAGTCCCGATGAAAGCATACATCCATGTATGGAAAGTGTAGGCATTAACCGCCATTCATCTGCATAGCAATTTGACGACATCATCTACCTCCTGCACCAAATTGGACCGTGGAAGAGTTCTCAAGAACTTTGAAGGAGATCTAGGCTTCTTCATGTATCGGCTATTCATTATGCTCACGAAATCAACTCTATGCTTCTCCCACTGCTTTATCGGCATCTTGAAGACTAATGGAAGTCACCACCTTTATGACCTGATTTTCAAACAATAATTGATGAACTCTGCATCCAAACGAATTATTGTCTTTCTGAAGCATCACACACTTATCTCGGATTAAGGATGGTAAGATCTAGCGCTCTCCATAACAAATTCTGGCAACTGGGTTGTATATGGAAAAGCTGCAGCTCGGATAATTCCACTTTGCTTTTAACCGCACGCATGAGTAAAGTCTTTCCCGCTCTGGATCTATTAATCAAATCAACAAGAGGTTCCGAGCCTAGATCTGTGTCTCCTATGTCTACAAGTTTGAAAGCAATGCATGACTCCATCGTGCTTTCTTTTTCATCTCTCTTCGCCATAGCTTTGTCTATCTTCGTCAATAATTCTTTTCGTCTTACTTGGCCGGATTTCTTCAATACTTAGTGCGAGATCTGGACAATTCTTGATTCGGAGGATATATGCAATGTATTGAACATTGATAAAAGCTCATTTTCCTTTGTAAAGCACCCGTAATGAATTCCTAATTTATTCGGACAAAAATGGCCACCGGAGCATGAATAGTGAATTTTAATTGTAAAAATCTACACTTTTCAAGCTGCTGCCCCAAAAATGGTGTTTAATTTACACATAAAGAGAGCATGAATCCTTTCAACAACACTCCGAGCTCTGTAACACTGTGCAAACAATTATGCAGACAAAGATCAACCTCCTTCAAAGCATGCACCAAATCTGGAAGTTTTTAGCCTTGTTGCCACCTTGCCTGAGCAAAATCCTTCTTCAAATGGGGGCGCACTTTTCCTCTTAGCTGCAATTCTTTACCTGTGAATCAAATAATTCACCCATATGGCTGCCCATGCTTATATAACCTTCACAATTCTATAATTAATAATTGCCCTAACAATTAAAGGCAATTAATTAATTAAAAATCATGCTCTTCTCTTTTAAAAATAGCATGTTTAAGGACAGCCATCCAATAAATTAAATTAATCCAATTTAATCCTTCACACATCACTTCACTTAAGCTTCACAGTGTGCCTTGACCATAGCCACTATAGAAAATTAATTTAATGTTTTAATGCCTTTAAAATCATTAAATAACTCCCAAATGGGGCGCACTTTTTGAGAGGAAGGGGGCAGCCACTAAATAAATTAAATTTAATGCATTTAATCCATTTCTTTTATTCCAATTTTGACTTGTTGACTTCCTCCAAGCTTGGGCGCACTTTTTGAAAGGATAGATTAATTAAAATAATCACTTAAAGGCTGCCATCATCTCACCAAAGGGGGCGCACTTTTTTGCACATATAATTCTATTTTTAAGAATTTTCCACAATGGGATTCTTTACCCTGCAAGGCAGGCACTAAAATCCCATGATCCACTTAAGTGATTTGACTTTGACAATGGGATTATTTACCTGCAAGGCAGGCACTAAAATCCCATGATTTCACTTAAGTCACTTTCCTTTTATTTTATCATGGGAATTTTTACCCTATAAGGCAGGCAATAAATTCCCACCTGCCTGCAACCTCTATTTTTCCCACTGCAGCTTAAGTGAATTTTATAACACGGGAAAAAGTACCCTGCTAGATAGGTACAAAATTTCCACCTTGCTTTGCGGCTTCTATTTTCTCATTACAGCTTAAATCCTTTGTTTTCCAAAATGCGCTCATCCCCGTAGGAGTTTTTCCGTGCATGACTTCGCTTTTTCCCGGTGATCCGACCTCGATGGCGACTTCCTCGGGGCATAACGTGCGTATATGTTTTTCATTGCTCCGGGCCAAAATCGGGCTTACCGCGAAAGGAGTTGTTCGAAAGAAATTTCACAAAAAAGCGAAACGGGACAACACAACATGAAAAATTGTCAAAAGTCACAAATAAAGCCCAAAACTTATTCCTAGTTAAAACCCTTCTGGTACATAAGAGTAATGACATATTCAATCATAAAGCGAGTTAAAACAGAGCGCAAATAGCCTCATACGGGGCTCAAAATAATTAAATACAAATTTCCCACGAGACAAATCCCGACGACAGAATATAACAATTTTGGGCATCTGGGTATTTGGCGAAAAAGGCTAAAATATATGGCTCTTTGGGCTTATCTTGACACAATACAAGAACTTTCGGCAATAAAAACACAAAACGACCCATTATTTTTAAAGTACGAAAAATTTTCGGATAGGGTAGTCACATTTGGGGTGAAATCTGGGTGACACCAAGAGCATTGATTTCGAAGAGACATTTGCACCTATTGCTTGCATGGAGGCGGTAAGAATGTTTTTAGCATTTACTTGTTTCAAGAATTTTAAAGTTTATCAAATGGATGTAAAATCAGCATTCTTGAATGGAAACTTAGAGGAAGAAATTTATATAGAGCAACCAAAAGGTTTTATTCTATCGAAAAATTCAGATTTTGTATGCAAGTTAAAAAGGCTCTGTATGGTTTGAAACAAGCTCCTAGAGCTTGGTACTCTAGAGTGGACAAGTACTTGCGAGAACAAGGATTCGAAAAGGAATTGCAGATAGCAAATTGTACATCAAGACGAGAAGGAGAACAAAGAGGTAATAGTTGTGGTTTATGTGGATGACATTATTTTTGAAGCGGTTGCGGGAGATTATGCAAAGAATTTCCGAAAGAGATGCGGGAGTTTGAGATGTCTATGCTTGGTGAGTTGTCTTATTTTCTTGGTTTGCAAATTCAGCAGCTCTAGTCACGGCATTTTTATTTCACAAACCAAATATATAAAGGAGATGTTGAAAAAAATTTAGAATGGAAGATTGCTGATCTAGTTAGTACACCCATGATTACAGGTTGCAAGTTGAGTAAGGATGATGAGTCTCCCGATGCTAATCAGACTTTGTATAGGTCCGTGATAGGCAGTTTGTTATATACCACAACATATAGACCAGATATTATGCAAGTTGTTGGATTAGTTACACGGTTTCAGGCGGCATCAAAGGAAACTCATGTAACAGCAGTGAAAAAAATTTCAAATATTTGAAAGGTACGTTGGATTATGGTTTATGGTATCCAAAGAGTGATGATTTCACTCTTACAGCATTCACAGATGCAGATTGGGCAGGAAGTGTTGATTACGGAAAAGTACAAGTGGGAGCCTTTTATCTTGGTGACTTTGGTTAGTGTCATGGTTCAGCAAGAAAAAGGCCTCGCTTTCATTGTCTTCAGCAGAGGCAGAGTATATTGCAACAGTGGCATGTTGTACATAGGTGCTTTGGATGAAGCAAACATTGAAGGACATAAAGGTAGAATATGAGCATCCTATTTCCATTTTCTGTGACAATACGAGTGTTATTAACATCTCAAAAAATCAGGTCATGTATTCCAGGACAAAGCACATTCCCATTAAGTATCACTTTTGAGAGAGAAAGTTGCAGATCAGCAGGTGAAATTGGAATATGTTGGGACTAAGGATCAGATTGCCGATATATTTACAAAACCCCTAAGCAAAGGAATCTTTTGAGTCACTCGGACAAAAGTTAGGAGTAATTTATGTCACTCTTACTCATTGACTATCTCAAGGGAATATGGACATAAGAGGAGCTACACATTGCAGTATCTTGAACTCCGAATATAGTTTGAGGTGACAGAGTTCAGCTATCCCTTTGTCATTGATGTCAAAGGGGGAGAATTGTAGAATGGAGGAGAATTGCAGCATGGGGAGAGTTGCATAGAATAGGTATAGTGCAACAAGATGAGAAAGAGCTCGAGGCGAAAAGTTGGATTTCGAGCAACAGGTTTTCATGTCTACTTTTAGCGGGGTTTGCCATCAATGACAAAGGGGAGTTTGTTGAGCATTTTTTCATTGATGTCAAAGGTCTGACCTTAGTGTTGGTGGAATTATTGAGGTTTGAATATTTCTTTAATATTTATCATTACAACATTAGTGCTCATAAAATATTTATTTCAAAGGTTCAAGTTACACATTAAGGTGCAAGTTGAATAATTTATTATTCAAACAATGTGATAGGACCTACAAGACACATGGACAAGTGAGTTGGCCCAAGTGGGGCACAATAGCTGAGGTGGCAGAGTATGTGGCATTATTGTGATGTCAAAATTTGAATATTTTAATATTCATCATCACCAAGGAATCTTACAACACATGGTGGGGCGCATAAGAGATTCTCGTGACAGCTTATAATGCATAAGAGATTCTATGGCGCGTAAGATATTTTATGACAATTTATGACACGTAAGAGATTCTATGACAGCTTATGACGCGTAAGAGATTCTATGACACGAGATTTTATGACAATTTATGACACAAGTGATTTTATGACAATTTATGATGCGTAAGAGATTCTATGATACGTAAGAGGAGTTACTTAAAGAGGTGTAAGGAAGTGTAAGAAGGTTTATGACACGTAAGAGGAGTTACTCTTACATGTGTAAGAGAATATTGCTATTTGGAGCAAATATTCAATATTCTTGTAACCGCCAAGTGATGTGGCTTGCTTATGGCACATTTTTCATGTAGGAGATTTAAATTGCAATATGGGCGCCAAAATTGGCCCATGGTTTTAGGGAAACCACAAGTGGTTTTTCCTCTCCTTTCTATATAAGCAAGTGTTGTGTCTACCTTTTCATGTGTGAGAAAAAGAGAGTGATATATATGTGAGTTAATATTGTAAATCTCTTAAGTGAGTATGAGTATGTGAGAGAGAAAATAAAGGAGAAATATTATTGATTTGTATTGCAGATTTTCTGGAGTGGGTGCTTCAAATGGGGATTGGAGTCTCCGTGAAGTTGGTGCTTCGAATCACAGTTGCTCGATCTGTGGTGTTTGCATTCAAGGGCTGAATTGGTGTTCGGCTTGAAGATTGGTTTCTTACGTGAGTAGGTGCTCACACCTTATAAACACTATTTTATTTCGGCTAAATTTGGACAAGAGATCCAAGAAGTCTCCTTTTGATGAATGTAGCCCACATTGGGTGAACCATGGTATATCTGGTGTTATGTGCATTTGATTTTTGTGTGTGCTCTCATTTTATTTTCATATTTGAATATCTTATTAAGTGTGGAAAAAATTAATAAGTTGGAGGAAAAAGTTTAAATTTGTTGAATACGATTCACCCCCTCTCGGTATTCCCGTGCTTCTAACAGTTCTTTGGTCCGTAAAATCACAATAGTCGAGAGAGGAGCATAATCCTGTTAATATCGTAGAACCTCCACATTCTTAGCTTGAGCCTAGCCAAACAAGGAGTCGTCAAACGGATAGCCATCATCATACTCGGGTGTAGTAAGATCAATGTTACTAACAGATTGATGACAACTTCACTAGCTGGTGTAGGAGAAGAGGCGAAGAAAGTTTATAGAAATCACATCAATCACGTTCTTGTGAGAACAGGTCACAACAAAGGGGGCAACCGAGCAATGATCGAATCACAAAGGTCGAAAATTTTGATCTTAAGGTTGATCTCATCAAGTTCATAGTCATCCAAGTCGAGGAGGCTAGGTGGGATGTTCCCGACAAGCTTGGAGTGCCGACTATATCCTCGAAACAAATAGATGGCGTAGTTGATGCTCTCAAAATGGAACACAAGATAGTTCCTCGAGAGATAGGATTTTGAAGACCCCACATTGCTGAAAGTATTCAAAATTTCATAGGTTTGTGCCACCTTGAATCTTGTACACCGAAATATCCCTTGTGGGATATAACTTGGAATTTGACAAATTAATAAAAATTTGCAGCAAATGATATTCTGATTTTTCTAGAATAAAACCCAAATAGGGCAGCGAACTGAAAAATAAAGATAACTTGCAAACCACTTGTCCAAATCACACAAAATTTTATAGAGAGCTTGCTAATATGATAACAAAGACTAAAAAAATATTTTTGGATTTTTCTGAATAATATATAACTGCCAGTAATTTTTAGAATGCCCTAAACTGCTGGAAAACTTCAAAAATTCATAACTATGTGAATACAATGGATAAAAATCTGATTTTTTGGAAATAACATCTACAAATTATATAGAAATGAACCCAACCTCCAGATCTGAAAATGAACACTTGGAAACCCTCGAAAACCTGCTGCAAATCCCTAGGGCTGACGTCACCCTATAGAAGGGGCTAGAAATCCACCAAAATGCCTCCAAAGGCTGCACCAAACTCTGCCTTAAATACTGAGAATAATCTGATATGCAAACCCTTGAAATTTCCTCACCCTAGTACTAAAAATGGCCTCTGAAACCCTCCTGAAACCCTTCCTGAAATCTCTGTAAAATTTGCCTGAATATCTTTACGAATAGGCTCCAAAATAGCAAACTATGGCGGATCTTTGACCACCATAGAGTGCCCTACTAGCTAGGAGTGGATCTCTCACCACCGAAGCTAGGGATCTTGCGGATTTTACTCCACAAGAAAGAAGAATGCAAACAACAATTGCTCAATGCCAAAATATGTGTGAGTGTAAGAATGACCTCTATCACTCCCCCAAACCTCCTTTTATAACTTTTCATTACCTTTTTCCAAGTTGGGAGCTCCATGTGGGACTAAAAGTGACTTAAGTGACCCCAACGAAGAAATAGAATAATAAAGTACCATGAGCCCCCCCTCAACGACAAAATATAACAATTATTCCCACCAAGTTGCTTAATACTAATGCCAATGGAAAAATATAACAAATAAGCAAGGGGGTAATCAGTCATCCATACCCAATAGCCTCCAACGTCGTTAGCCCCTCGGGTATGACCAAGGCTAAGACTAAAAAATGGCCCTTAGGCCCTCGGTGAAGGAATGGGGACATTACATACACTACACCTAGATAAGGAAACTTGATATGCGGATAAGGCAATGACGCACATCCGATGTGCCCATGGTCTGCTTAACAGGATGTTATATGCAAATGGAAATTTGAAGATCATAACTTTCACCCTAATGATGCGAGGAGGCACATTAATAGGTAGTCATATGCAGCCCATGGGGGACATTTGCTTTTGGTCATACCCTTGACGCATGCCACAAGTTGATTTCAGGTTATCGGTTAAATTGCCTAAGGATTGAATGAATTCCAAAGATGTGATACATGTGCCCGAACCCTTGTTTACAAGAGCTCACTTGACTTGCATGTTTTTGATCTTGACAAAGATGAAGAGAGAGGAATCGTCTGCTTAGAAGAGCAACTCATTCGGCATCATAGAATTGATTGGGAACTGGAAGATGGAGACTGATCAATAGTTAGATCGTTTTGGATCAAAAGTTCTTCACATTATTGATGTATGCTCTCATCCGAACCATGAAAGAGGGAGTCTTGCCCCAAAACTAGTGGTGAGGGGATATTCATGTCATGAGGGTTGTCATGAGGCGATTGCGATGTTTTGGTGAAGTTCGGATAAACTCAAAGAAGGGAATTTTTCTTGGAAGGTTTGAGAGTTTCGTGATTGGATCCCATTCCTCCAAGCTAGGTGATGAAAGAGTAGATTGACCACTGACGATTCCCGATTAGAATATAATCTTAAGAGACTAAAATCTCAGAGTTGGGAGGTTTTTTTCAAACTTAACAGCATTGATCATGCATGATGACAGTGCATCCCGCATGATGGAATCAGCCTTCTGCGAAATGTATAGTGGTCCATTCAGTTAGGGATGACAGAATCTGAAATAGACGGCATCAACCCTATTGGTTTAGGATGGTTGATGGCGTTGATTTGGACAGGCTTTTCAGATTTTGGGTTTTCTGAAGATGGCTCAAGGAAAGTATGTCATGTAAGGTAGACCTAAGAGTCTTGTACGTTTGAGGATGATAAGCAGGATATGCAGCATCAATAGTGGCCATCACGCATCTCATGTCATGCTTGCTGCCCATATTCTCTGTCGGCTCTAAATCTAAGTTGTCATGGTTTCAATGGTGTTAGTAGAAGATGTTGCCTTTTCCTTCTCATTGGTAGGGTGAGAAGTTGCCTCAACCTTAGAATGATTAGGCAAGGGATCTTGATAAACTCTCTGACGTGTTCCTTGGTTTGATGAACAACATTGTGATCACATTTTTGAGAATGGTCATCACCACAACCGCTTATTCATATCTCTTACGAGGCCATATTGAAGTTAGCTCCAGTAAGAAGGCATAAGCGAAGGTGCGAAGTGCTTTACAATTCTCATTGGAATGGCCCCAATTAGCGTGCAACGAATAGAAGAGGTTCTTGTTGTACCATGGGGGAGAGGGTAGGAGGTGTCCATAGGTGTTTGATATGGCTTAGGAGACACTTTCGTGAACTCTTCCATGGAGAGAGGTTGGTGACAATCCGTATGGTAGGGAGGGGGAGGAGAAAAGCACCATTTAGGTTGAGGAATGGTTGAATCAATGTTATGGATGGTTTTATGGAAAGCGTTGCTTAGGATTAAGGCTGTCGATGACTCCATCATCCATAGCATTGCGATTCGGGGTCTCACAAGGACTTGTAGATTCTTCTTAGGACTGTGATTGTTTGGATTGAGTTTTCTCAAATGTTAGAATGAGATACTCTTTGCCTCTTAGCCCGCTCAAGGGCTTCCTCCAAAGAGGTTAGAGAAAGGACCTTACCTTATTGAAGGTGGGGATCTAAGGCGTTGACGAAGATTTTGTAAAGACTATCATCAGGAAAGGTATAATCAATTCTACTACAAAGGGTTTTCCATCATTTGATGAAGGATTGGGCATTTCATTCTCACCTTGTTTACAATTAATGAAGATGTTCAAATTGTTCTCAAGAAAGTCTTGAGAATGAAATTCCTTGTAGTGCATTGATTAATCTCTCAAGTTAGACAATGGAGTTGGTGGGAAAAGTATAGTACCAATCTAAAGCATTGCTCGTAAGAAGGGTCTTAGCTAAGAGTGTGGCGGTGGCATAGGAGTTACCTTTAATCCGATCCTTGTAGACATTGCCAACGAATTTAATGTGAAGATTAAGGTTGGTGAATCCATTGTAGGTAAGAGAAGGGTGATACCTCGATATCCATAACAGCCATATAGGGAGCGAAAAGGTTCCTTCTCAATAGATTGGAGAACCTTATTGATTATGGGAGGTTATCGCATTAGGATCCCATTGGGACCGACAAGAGAAGGGTGGGGGTGGACATTGATTTGGCACACCCCATTGAATTTGTTGAGGTGTGTTATTCATGCGAGAAAGGTTTGCTTGCATTTGCATAAATTGATTGTTAGTAATGGTTTATTGTTGAATCATTTGGTTAATACGTTACAAAATGAGTTGAGTTAGATCGTTAGGAGGATTTTATAGGATTTTGTGGATTAGATTGAGGAGGTGCATTGGTGGTAGCACCCGTCGATTTGAAGGATAAGTGTTGGAGGTAAAGGTAGGGCAAGACTTGTTTTGGCTTGCCTCGGTTGAAGGGTAGGCCCAAGCCGACTGTATTCTTCCATGCGTTCTTAGATAAACTCAAAAGGTTATCGAAAAATTTGGGATAGCACTAGATGAATTCTTGCATCTCTTGCTCAAATTCTTCTGTTGGATGATATTGTTAAGATGAACCCTAGTATTCCTTGTATTGGTTGCATTTTGGGTAATCTTCTTAGTGGATGTGTCAACCATTTTGCAATCCATATAAAAAGGGGTTGGTTTAAAAGATTCCTATTTAGTATTTTTGGAGCCAAAGGTTTGTTGGTTATTTTGTAGCTATCAAAATGGTCCATTCGGGAGATCTTTAGGAAAGAATAGAAAGAGATTTTTATGAAGATTTTGAGTAGATTTCAAGATGGAATTTAATAATGTGAATAGGACTCACTCGAAAGGGTGGAGTAAGATTTGTGTAGGGTTCACTAGAATGTATGCAAACTAAGAATGGTCTACAGAATATTCTCTCTTCTCAATAATATAGATTAGAGTAAGAAGGGGACCATTTGAGGACAATATACAAGACAGTTGTAACGTGTTAATGTCGTGGATGTAGAAGATGGAAGTCCACACTCTATCAAAGATGTAGGGTTCTACACCTAAGTTTAAGATGGGGGTGGTGTCTTCTAGTATCCTGATTATAGATTGATTGTTTAGAATTACAAACAAGATGAGATACTTAAGTTAGGGTTATAAACATGGATTATAAGGATCGATAGGTTGTAAAGTCCAAAGGGCGAATTATAAGGTAAGGATTGATAGATAATAATGCAATAGATTGAAAATATCCTACTCCATTCTAACTTATGTGTATTACTAATCAAACAATCAATCAAATCTGAAATAATAAAGGAAAAGAGAGATTGGAGATACTTTCATGTAGACATCATTGGTGCATTAACTTCCCCCAAAGTTAGTTGCACCTTATGAAACAGATTGATGCGGGGGCCAAAAATGAATAGGAAGAAAACCTAAATAGATTAGAATTGGGGACTCCAAAGACTTGAGGTACCTCGTTGGTGCAAATCCTATTCTGCAGGTGTACTAGACCCAATGTTCCAAGAGAGAGAAACTGATCGGGTGATTTTATGGCTTCCTCTTCTTCTAGGTTTTGCCCAGGATGAAGACTTACTAGAAACCAATTTTGTCGTATCCATGAGGCCCAAACCCTTAATACAAAGAATTCCAAACGTAATGATCCTTCCCTATATAGAAAATAAGGATGAGCTTGTCACTAGGGATTATCTTTGAGAATGATGAGGCAATTCTAGGTTTTCTACATGCATACAACAATCTCCCTCGACTCATCACAAGAAGCACTTTTCCCTCATCCCCCATTCTTCGTCTTATCTTGGGTCGAAAGCTAATTGGATCCTCCACACAAGAGTTCGAAATCTTTGAGTTAGAAGACAAAACTCTTGAGCTCCCCCTGCCCCCCAAAATTTGAAGAAGTAAACACTTCTTTAATAGAGGACACTATCGACATCAACATTGGAACCGATGCGGATCCTAAGATTCTAAAAATGGGTTCTTCACTCTCCCCGGAGGAAGTAGAAGAGCATACTAAGATTCTTTAGGAACATGCTCACGCCTTTGCTTTCACCTATAAAGACATGACCGAAGTCAATCCCGATGTGGTTGTCCACAACTTGGTAAGTAGGCACGATGTTGAGACCAATGAAACCAAGAGTTGCCTTAATGGTCAAAGACGAAGTGATTAAACTTCTTCAAGTAGGTATTATTAAACCAATAGATTATTCCATGTGGTTGTCTAATATCATCCCGGTCCTTAAAAAGAATGGCAAGATTAGGGTTTGAATCAACTTGAGGATATTAACAAAACCTACCCAAAAGATGATTTCTCATTACCGCCCATAGACATTATCATCAACGCTACCATTGGGTATGAGTTGTTATCCCTCGTGGATGGGTTCTCGGGTACAATCGATGAGGATTTTAGAAAAGGATAGGCTAAAACAACATTCACCACCCCTGGAGAACCATTTGTTACGCGGTCATGCCCTTTGGCTTAAAGAATGTCGGTGCCACGATGACTTATATTTTTCATGACCTCATCCATGGGATTGTCGAAACGTATGTGAATGACTTACTAGCAAAAGCCAAAAAGAGAGGCAATCACCCTAAATTCCTCTAAATCATTCTTTCTCGCTTAATCGAATACGGTGTTATGTTAAACCTTAAAAAATGCATTTTGGGGTAATATGTGGGAGGCTCCTAGGCTATATCATAATCTCCTGAGGGATTGATGTAGATCCCGCAAAAAATCGTGCAATCCTTGAAATGACCCCACCTACAAACGAGTCTGGCATTAGATCTTTCTTTGGGAAACTCGAAGCAATCCAACACTTTGTCCCCCGACCGGACTTGCACCACACATCCTATTAATGGTCTTCTCAAGAAGACATGTTGCAACACTTGAACAAAAGAGTGTCACAATGCTTTTAAAGTTGTAAAGCGGTTCCTCTTGTCCCCACTGCTCTCATGCCACCCAAGGTCGATCGACCCTTGATTCTCTACTCTAGGGACACGGACATGTCTCTCAAATGCATGCTTTAACACGGGAAGATGATGACGGCCATGAACACCATTTACTTTATAAATCGTGTCCTTCTTGACTATGAGACTAGGTACACCCAAACAAAGGAGTGTCTCGCAATTGTCTTCACAACTAAACGACTAAGGCACCAAATGCTCAACCAAGAAACAAGAGTCATCGTTAAGTCAAAGCGATTGCATACTTTCCTTACTCAAGCAACTTTGTCTAAGAAAGTCGGTCGAGTTCATAACTCTCATGAATGAATTTGAGCCTACATATATAAATCAAAAATCAGCCAAAAGGAAAATCATTGTTGATTGGTTAGCTGACAATCCATTGGATTGCGGTGAAGCAATCAACTTGGATTTCCCTAATGAATGAATTTGCTATCTCGAAAAGCCTATAGTCACATCATGCTCATGGTATGCCGACATAATAAATTACATAAAAGACCGAACCTACCCAAAAGGGGCCAACTCACAGTAGAGACGGCGACTTCGCATCATATCCACTAAATACGCTATCATTGAAGTTCTATATCAAAAGGCCTTTGATGGCTTGTTGCTCTGATAAGTGGACGAAGAAGAGTCCAAGAAGATTCTCTTCGAAGATCATAGCACAGTCCGTGGCAAACACTTTGGTGGCCCTTCGACCGCCCAAAAAACTCCCCAAATGGGTTAGTTTTGGCCCACTCTCGAGCACAATGATGTAGAGTATGTGCGTAGATGCCAAAAATGCCAAGAGTTTTCACACGCCATACACACCCTTGCGCAAGCTTTGTAGCCAATTGTTACACCATGGCCCTTCTCCACGTGGGGTTTAGATTTCATAGGAAAATTCTCCCCTACTTCGCCCAATGACCATAACGTCATCATCACAGCCACAATGTATTTTACGAAATGGGTAGAAGCGAGGCCTTTAGCCACAATTCCGGGGTCAATCATAGCCAAGTTCATATTAAACCAAATCATCTGTAGGTATGGCGTACCACAAGTCATTATCTCTGATAATGGCTCATCATTCAAGAATGACGAACTATGTAATGTCCCTCTCGGGCTCAAAATGGAATTTATGACAGCCACACATGGAAACCTGAAAGTTTATGACAGCAATCTGATTTTATGCAAAAATAGGGCAGCGACCTGTTTTAGGTCCCCAAAACCCTAAGCAACCTAGGTAAAATTCAGATTTTAGTATTTCTCACACACAAATCTTCATAAATATATCAACTTCTTGAAACCCTTAATGAAATAATGCAAGATAAATGTTTCAACAACAAAATACAAACTGTTGGAATTAATTATTGTCCAAAAACAGCTGAAACTTCAAAAATCCATCTTCATAAATACTTGGAGATACAATGCAAATGATAGCTCAAAATGACCACAAAAATGGCAGCTATCAAACAAAATTAAGTTCAGATTTTTCTAACCACAGAAATCCACTGAAAAGTGATCCTAAAATCTCCGAATGAGTCACCCAAGCTGGAAATGAGTGTGACATCCCCAAAAAGCGTGCCCTAGCATGGATGGAAACACTTGTTGTTCGGAAATTCTAAATATAAACTCGCTTAGGACTCCGGATGAAGCCACCAATGCAACAAATGAGGGTTTTCATCCCCAAGTGTTGTGACTATTGAGGGTTTTCGTCCTCAATAGGATCCAATGAGGGTTTTCGTCCTCAAAGACTGAAAATGAGAGCTAACTACTCCAATTTCCAAAAAGAAGTATCAAACTTGCACGATCATGCCTACAAATGAGCCCCAACATTTACCTTTATAGTTTTTTTCTTCCTTTTCCTTGTGGAGCGCTCCATGTGGGATACTTTATTTCTTTTTTAAACATTTACTTTTCCCCTTTTTAGTTCTCCTTTTGGGTCACTCCACTTGGGCTTTTTTTTTTTTTAAATTAAATGCAATTTTCCCTCTTTTTAATAATTTAATAAAGTGCCAATAATTAAAATTACTTTAGCACTTAATATTAAATTATTAACTTACTTCCCCTTTTAGCTGACTGAAAATAATGAAAATAGGCTAAGGGTCTTCTTTCTGCTTTAGTATTTAAAAATACATTTTATTTTAATAATAATATTATTAAGTTGCCCATAAATAGAGAGTTATTTGGGCTCAACTTAAAAATATTATTAAGTATTTCTAAGTTAGAAAAGGGGACATTACAAAGTATGAGAGTTGTGTGAGAAGTTTAAACTTTCTCATCACACAGCCTCTACATACTACTCTCAAGCAAATGACCAAGTTGAGGTTACTAATAAAATGTTAAAGTCCATTCTTCTCGAGGCAATCAAGGAGAATAAAAGAGATTGGCACTTAAAGCTCTTCCCGACTTTATGGGCCTATAGGACTTCCATTTGTACCTAATGGGGGCAACACTGTTATCCCTGGTTTTTTGTTCAGAGGTTGTTTTGCCTATAAAAGTCAAACTTCCTAGTCTTTGTGTGTTCTTACAAGGCATATTAGATGAAATGAATATGGAAACACGCGGTGAACTAACTTAGAAAACCTAGATGAGAAGAGGCTCGGGGTTGAGCAACATCATCGAGTTCACACAAACTAGAATGGGTCGACGGTATAATAAAAGGTCTATGAACACCCAATTCATGTTGGGGACGGTATAATAAAAAGGTCTATGAACACCCAATTCATGTTGGGCACCTTGTGTTGAGATTTGATAGTCGTATAGAAAAGAAAGTGTGCAAAGGTCGGAAATTCATACCTAAATGGCTTGGCCCTTATCAAATAATCAAGATTTTAAAAACAAAATTTACCGTTTGTGCACTTTGGAAGGTGAGGAGTTCGGTGAATCCGTCAACTCGCTCCACCTTAAACGTTTTTACATATAAACCGTGTTTGTCTCACATTTCCACGGTTTCAAGTTCACAATTAGTGTCGTTTGCATTATTACTTTGTTTAGCTAGTACTTCTAGTCTACTCGTTTGATAATAATTCTAAACTATTTGTACATTGGCAAATATCTCACCATTACACTCATGATTTCATCATGTTCTTTGTTATACTGACTCATCTCACAAAATCTCAATCCCAAGTTGGAATTTAATCTTGATTCTAAAGGAACTTGTGTACTTTACTCCTTTACTGACTTTCTTATTTCAAACGGTTTTCACCTACAGTTGAATCTAGAAGCTTCATGAAGACAAGTCTTCCCTTCAAAAGTTCTCTCCTAAATAAAAAGCTCTATCATCTCCGCCCAAATCCTCTATTCACCCATCTTGGTCTTAAGTGAGGAGCCCTTGCATCTTACTAGTTACATGAAGGCCAAGATCGGGGGACAAGGGTTTCTTCCCAACAAGCACAAAGCAAAAGCAAGACAAGTTGGCCTAAAGGCAAAGAAAATAAATAAATATAAATGACAAGTTGGCCTAAAGGCAAAGAAAATAGAACAAAATAAATACATATAAATAACTACACCTTTCGTCTTCCCTAGTCTTCAATGATGAGCCCACAATTCTTACTAGTAGTGTGAAGCTAGGACAAGAGGAAGGTGCCCTTACTAGCCTTTATGTTTTGCCTTCGGTGATGAGTCCTTACTTCTTACTAGTAGCATGGGGCAAGGCATAGGGTGTCGTTTTAAATAAGATCAAAATAATGTGATGCAAAGTGCTTAAAAATACAAAATCCCAAAAATATAGTTCAAAAGCTTATGTTGAAAGAGAGAACCATTCCCTAAAACCAGATCTTGTCAATCAGTAGGCCATCCACGATCTAAGTCTAGGACAAACTTATAAAGTGTAAATTGTTTTTAAGTCAATCAAAAAAAATTCAATGAAGAACAAGTCACAAGTTTTCAACAAATCATTATTAAACCTCCTACTTTATTTTCATCATTTCTCGACCATGTATCACTCATTCACATATTTCATGTCCTTCTTAACCCTCGGTTATGAGCCCTCGCATCTTACTAGTTGCGTATGGGGTTAAGAATGCAATGAGATGCTCTATCTCTACATCTCTCGGTGTCGTATTTTTCCAATGGTATGAAAAGACTTAAATTATTTAAAAATTGGTGCGTAAAGTACAAATATGAACTTGTGTATTTCCAATCTCATTTTTTTGATCACTTTGTATTTGCATCCATTCAAAATCATAAAAACATCGAACATTCCTAACTTTTCAAATTGCCTGAATGAGGTGAAACACGTAGATACAAATAGACAAGGGAGTGCCGAACCAAAATCAAATCATATATATATGTATCACCAAAGTTCTAGCACAATGTCGTCACACCAAAGGGCAAGTGTGGTCAATACTCTCAGCAATGAGTTAAAATCTCAAAAAAAAATAGTATATACACAAAAATATGTTTAAAGCAACAAAGGTACTAGGCTTAACCATCCCTTCAAAACCCCTATGAAGTAGTGGGCCGAGGGCTCCTATTACAACTCCTATGTTGCAGCCTACTATGCCCTCCATGAGAGCCTCTGAGGAGCGAGCGATGAGAGTGATCATGTGAAGCTGCAGTGCTTATGGCCCTACGACGGCTAGGCCGCCCTCCCACAAGTATCTCTTTGTAACTAAATACCAACTGCCTCAACACAACATTCTCGGCTTGCGTCCGAGAACGTTCATTCGTTGAATGCCAAGAAAGTGCAAAAACATCAGAGCAACTCGAGAAAGGCCAAGCGAAAAATGTGAACAAGTCGAGGATTGCCCGCAAAATGAGCTCTCTCCACTCTACAGTAATAGTTGCAAACAACACACAAAAATAGATTAGGAAAAACTACTAACACTCAACCAAATAAGTCTAATCCAAATAACAAGAGAAGTATAATCAAAATTACTCACATGGATCCCCCTCAACCCAATCAAGGTTTGTTGCCTCCCTCAAGCCTCTGCCTCCACGCCACCCTCAACCTCCTCCTACCTTCCTCCACGGTGCTCCTCTAATCTAAAGGACTCTAGCCGATGCCCCCTCCTCTGTGAACATGCCCATGTGCAACTCTACGTAGCCCTATTAGTACCCCTCGTACCATAATCGCCCATCTCGGCCTCCGCAAACGACTAGTTCGGCCTCCCTTGTGCCTCTCGAGCACAATTTGAACCACAAGCAAGACGTCAACATATGGGTGGCCAAACTACTAAGGAACCTGAGCTACGGGATGTGCCTCTATCGTTCCCCACGATCATCGGTCGTGCGATGCACGAGCATGCATCTAAAGCAATCCCTCTCCTACCCATAATCTAAGCATAACCTCGTAAGGTTGTGCAACCATGTTCGTGGTATTCAAAGTGTTGGCCACCTATGGTGTGGCTCTAAGGGGTGTCATGTCCACCCATCTCGTTGCTCGATAACAACCAGATTTGCATCTCCATACCACTCGATGAGGGGATAACCCTCTCATAGAGCCATGACATGACCGGTGTCGGATGGCTCGAAGGATCTCGATCTGCATCTAACCACCTTGCAGTCGTGATATGTGGTGGCCAAGATATCCTAACCCCATGAGTAAATCCTACCTTGATCCTCTATGCTTTGTATAATAGGAGCCTAGCGGTATAAGAACATGTCCCTACCCTTAACCCCATCAAATACGAAATCAATATACGGATAATGGTCTTGTACGGAGGGGGATTGGAGTTGTCTCCACCGTGACTAGCCCGAATACCCCGATTAGCACTCGTGTCGAGTGCCCTTGCATCTCACAAGTATGTCGCCCATCTTTGGGCCTCATCGATGAGTCGGCCCTTTTCAAGACTAGCCTCCTCCCTATAACCGGAACCCCGAGAATCCTCGTAGACATCCTCCATTGTGATAGTCCACTCTCCGCAGATGTCAAGTAATCAAAAGGTGTTTCGATCTGCATCCCAATATGTCAAAAATCACAAAGTATCCTGCTAGTTAGGGCAATCGGACAAGTTTGCGCCAACTGCCATATCCCCACCCTCTCAAGACGAGTTTGTCTCACCCCGAGTCAATAAGGGTAGAACCCGTGCAAGTCAGCCCTACTCTTGGGCTTTCCTCCAACGAACGTAATCCCCTATGTCATCGAGAAGAAAAGAGAGGTATTAGAACATCCCATCAAAATAGTAAACCCACAAAATTTAAAACAAAAGGCGAGAAAAATCAACAAGTATGTAAGTCTTTTCTTCTTGGCATAGGCGGCGGTTATCTGAACCACCACTCTGTGGATAGCAGTGGTTGTGAAACCGTCGCGAAGGTCGTGTCACCAACGGATGACACGGCCCCGATTCTCCTAAAAACATTAAAAGCGAGTATAACACAAAAATAAACAAAATTTGCTTACATTTTCCTAATCCTTGCCCCCTGACAATCATTTCAACTGCAAATTTGCAGAAACTCCCCTCCCCTAAAGTCGCTTTTTCAACAAAAATCCAAACCTAGGGCAAAAGGGGAAAAACGTTCATAACTAACCTATTCTCGAGCCTCACCCGCTACTGCTGGATCTCTGGCATCGTAGCGAAATGCTCATCGTTTGACTATACTGTGTGCAAAACGGTCACCGAAAATCCCGAGCTCTAAAAATAGCAAAAGAGGTTGTAACAAATGATTTTTAAATATAACAAAAATGTGATATATATAGTATGTTTTAATGTCTTGACGCCTTTTTGGCAAAATTTTGCAGCACAGGTGACGATGGAGCAGGTAGTTTTATACCCCCCGCACTAATGGTAAGTAATTTTGTCTTTTCATTTCGAAATCTTTTGTTAATCCCATTTATTATTGCACTTGATTCTCGTCTCTTGTTCGTAGGTGGCGGAATGTCTCGGTTGGCATCACCTCACCTTGAAGGTGAATCAAGTGATTGTCTAACCCTCCCACTTTGGGGCACACCATACTCAGAAATCATGTTCTCACCCATTAATGGCCAGAACATTATTCTGAGGAGGCAATATGTACACACCAAAAAATTACATGGTGCAAGTGCACCACCCACTAAATACATCTCCAATGATGATAGAGCTACTTCTAAGACAAGAACGAAATTCAAATCCACCTGCCATTTGCTCTTGCATACCCATTTTTGTTTAACCAAGCCTTTCGGTTTGTTAACAAGCTTAGAACAATTCTCAAACACAAATTGCCCAAGGCATTAGTGGCGGTTTCACAACCATCGCGCTATTGTGAAACCGCCATTGTTCTGGCAAGCGGCGATTCTTGCAACCGCCCCTTTGGCAACAAGTTTTTGTCACCGCGGAAAGCAAAACAAAAAACACGTGATTTTAAACGCATGTTTTGATTGTAATTTGTTTTTCTCCGAATTTACAGGGGCAAAATTTGCCAAGAATAGGCTCATTGGATTCATCTTTGCTTTCTTCTCCCTTCCTGCTAAAAATAGCATATCGATTTGTTCTCCATTTGTTAAGTCATTCCCTTCCATTGAAAATGTGTAGTCGACTTCTTCTCCAAAGAACTTACAAATACTTCTCATTCGGTTGTTTCATGGGTTGGTGATTTTATGTTTTGCGAGGTGTTATGCTACTTGAATTTTGGAGAGGTTCTTGTATAGACAGCCAATTCTCTATCTTGCTTCCCTTCTTCTCACATTCCAGCCATTGTTCTTCATACTGAGACCAACCAGCTTGTTTTCTTGATTTGTTCTTTACCCGATCATTGTTTGCTCACCCGGATTACTTGGATTTCGCACATTGGAAGGAGCTTGAAGCTGAGGAGACAAAAAGACATCACTAACAACATTGGGACAAGCTACCACAAACACTATAGTGACCAAGTCGGGGATATATTTTAATTTCTTCTAAGTTTTAATAAAGGCATTGTTTGAAATATGAAAAATTAGTTGGGTTATTTAAAAGGAAAATATTGTTACTTCATGTGCACATATATTGTATTTGCATTCATTTATGTCTTCTGACATCTTCTATCTTTGATAATCACTTCCCAACCAATCCATGTGGATATGCTTTGGGAAAGATTGGAGATAGAAGAGAGGAAACCTTGGAATCTTTTGTCATTATTTACACTTTTAATTAGATTAGAAGCAATTTTGCTAGGGAAGGTTTGCACAAGAGATGGGAAAAAGCTTCTGAGAAGCTTCCCTCCTAGCGAATTAGAGACAAAAGCTTCATTGGAGGAAGAAATATTTTCATAAGGAATAAATGATATATTTGTATCATTGAAAGCTTCCTCGTTAGATTTAGTAGTTAAAATAACCCGACAACAGAGGAATAATTACATTTGGTTGTTCCCTTGTTAGTTTAATTTCAGATTAGAAGAAGTAATTACTTAGTTCGAGTTCTATTATTTATTTATTCAAGTTGTACACTTTCTTTATTTCATAAATAGACCAAAAGAAAAACATTAGTTAATTTTATTTTATTTATTTTTTAAAAACATTAGTTAATTAAATAGCTCATTTTTTTTTTTTAAAAGCTCTTTGAAAATACAAAAAGAATTAAAGTAGTCATGTTTGTTTTATTCGAGTAATTAATTGGAAAAGAACTTATTAAGTTGAAGAGAGTAAACACGTCTTTCTTTCATTTTATTTTAATTATTTCCTGCTTATTTGTTCATCACTAGGACTCAACATAGATTAGAAACCAAAAGCAAAACAACAAACCTAACTATTAAGAATTCACGCTACCAATTCATAGCCTCTTGACTCTCCTTTAATTATTCAACTAGTTCTTTCCCTCACTCACGAGTTGATGTCTACACATGACTATTTCCGATTCGGCTCAACCTCGTAAGAGAATTCACTAACCCAACATTAACCCAACGGATATCGATCGATATCGGGAGACAGACTTAGGATTACGTGCATTAGTCTTCCACTCTACTCCCTTCCCCCACAAATTACCAACCAATTTGACGCTCTAAATGAGCAATTATCTCAGTAATTGAAACAATTTTGGGCCGACCAAGAAAACCGTGTCAAAATCTAAATCTTTAGTTTGTTCTTGCATTGCCCATATTCTTGCAGACCCTCTCTGGAGTCTCTGGAGAGGAATATTTAGAGACGAACGAGCATTTCCGGAGAGTCCATCAACCCAACCAAAGCATCTTCGATCTAACAAACATAGATCGGGAACTACGAGCAGCAATTATCATCGATCGTAGTATCCCGCACACAAAGATAGGAAGAGCTTTCGCTATCCTTGACGAGCGAGTTTCATACTTGCGAGTTGATCGATTGAGAATAGCTCATCCATTGGTTCTCAACCATTAGTCACCCCCACCTTTACCACATTTACCATTTCTCATTCCTCCACATTCATTTATCTTCCATATATTGGTTGTCTCGGCCCAACCTCGAGAAGTCGAGTGCATAAGAACACCCATGCCATTTTTAATATGTACAAAGGTGTTAGAATTAGGTTTCGAGTCACAATAGAAAGGACGCAATCAAAACCCGGACAAACCAAGTTCCAAGATCTAAGATTTTATAGACACTATTACGACACTCTACACAACACCCTTACTCAATTTTACACCCCTACATTTGATAGAATGGTGACTTTTTCTAAACCCTAATTTGTTATAAGCTACTTTCTACAAGTTGTGTTCAAGCATAATTACATCCTTTACATAACCACGGGACTGTAGTTTTGTATTTTTTATTATTTTGAATATTTGTTTGATATATTCAAAGAAAATATTTACAAGGGCCTATACAAAAGAATCAGGAAATGTACAGGGAAAATACAAAGAAGGTTACACTTTTCTTAAGCAAAACATACAACCAAATCAGAAAAAAATTGGGGTCAAACCATTTAGCTTCTTTAAGCAAAAGATGTCCTTTTGCAAGTAGTTGCATTTTGACTTCAATTTGCCAAGCCCACTATAAACTTTCCCACTCTCTCTACAACATAATTGTATCAAAGTTTCCATAGGATAAAAAGGGTCGAAATCCACATGCAATGCCATATACTTTTGAAAGGACCTCAAACAAGCATGTTGGAATCTCCCAGCAAAGCTGCCCTCCAATGAAGATGTCCCTGGAAAACTACTGCCATTATATTATAAACTTTCCTCCAACAAGCTTTCACAAATGAGCAATCCGACAATAGGTGTTTAACAGTTTTTAATTTAGCACAATAAGGGCACAAACCATTTGTAAAATGTAATATCCCACTTTCGGGATCAATAGAAAATATGCCAATCAACAACTCTTCAACACTCCAATCAAATGCAAATAGCAGAACTCAATAAACCCTACTTGAACCAATCAAATAGATGACTCGATAAACCCAATGATAGAGGTTTTAATGGCCTCTATTAATTCCCAGCTGACCTAATAACACCTGAAATCAGATTTCATTCCTAGCTCAGAACACCAAAAATAAGCCTTCAAAACTGACCAACTAAGCATGTAAGAAGGGTAGACAAAATCTGATCTGAACGTCTCTCTTCCAGTCACTGTAATTGCTTATCAAAAGCAGTAATAAAATCAGAACTCACATCCTTAATGCAGATCGCTGTAACAGACCTTAATCTCTTGGAGCATAGAAGGTAATGCAAAGGCTCTTAATGTTCTACCCAAACTCCCACAAGCCAATCACTGCCAGACTGAAGTCTCTTAAGGGAGAGATCTAAATCGTTGCCACTATATATAAAGTATCAATCCTTCAATGAAACATGTAGGAACAGCAGTTTGAATTAGATCATGAAATATATGAAATTAGTGTCATCTTGTGTAATATAAGTCGCTGCCAAAAGGGAACTGCAGAAACATCACCAATTCATGCATAAACCAAGTCGATTCATGCCCAATCGAACTACCCTATCAGTTATGCCATTTTACTAGAGTTAGGAAATGAATAACTCTCACAACAAGACGCTACAGCTGGAAACATACCCAAGGAAATTCGCTGTACACAGTCACACATTAAATTTGATCGGTCCACATCCACTTATGGCCAAAAACAGTTCATAAAATATTAAAGGAATTCGCTGAAGCTAGAGGGACTGTAAATCATGCCCAGGCTGGTCGCTGCACATTAGAGCCATTAAAAACATGCTTTTAAACACCCAAATGGTTACATCATGAAATCGCTGGCCAAGGGTAAATAACAGTCTTAATCTATATTGAAATCAGATCCAAACCATGCCACTAACTCAATCGATTCACAACAATAATGCACTAAACCTGATCACAGTCATTATTAAAGCAAGTCGCTATAAAATAGGACATGAAAGCATGCAAAAGGCTGACTGTATCATACTCGAAAATGCATATAAACAGCCCACAAATATGATGAAAAGGGATCGCTGGAATAGAAACCCCATACACCAAAGTCGGCTTGCAAAAGACTCCAAAGAAACACTTATTTTTTTCACCATTCAGCTGCTACAGTGACATCGCTACAGTAAAAGGGCAGATTTTCACTTGCAAATTAAATCAAATGCTTGCCAAAGCCAAAGACATGGATCTCACAAATAAATACTTCAAATAAATCTCAAAACCAGCTCGATCCAACCTCCCACGCAAGAGAGATAGAACATCAAAGGGCATACATCCCAACTCCAAGCATGGAGTATCAAAATAAGTTCATCATAACATAATAATAATAATGGTCCTAGCACTCCTTTTATAAGCAAGGAGGCACAAAATTCGAAAACCCTAGGAGAAGGAAAATATTAAATAAAAGTAGTTTGTCTTCCCTAGGTGTGGCGTCCCCTTTGCAAAGGGTGATTTTATAAATTAAAAGCCACCTAAATATTTATTTAATTAATTCCCCATTTAATTTTTATATTTTGGGAATTAAATTAAATAATCTTCATAATTAAATAATTAAATAATTATTGCTCCAGGCAATAATATTTAATTATTTAATAAAAATGTTCCCCTTGCACATCCCGAAGCCCACGGGGACGCATAGGCTAAGGGTCTTCAAAAATGGGGACATTACATAAAACGACTTTTGATAGCCGACTTTTGTAGGCAACCCACGTAAATAACAAGCCATGCAAATACCTTTAATTTATACAATATTCTTATTGCCCAAACATTATGCAATTTACGTATCAAAAAGGATTCAACATCAAAAGAAATCCATCAAGGGTTAAGGATAGGTGCCAACAGACATTTTTGGTGCAGCAATTGATAGAACCAGTGTGTATCATATTGATAAATGGGATGGCCAAATATCCATCACCAGTCTCTCCAAATGGGACATTTCAGTTCCAGGTTTAACTTGAATATGTCTTCAGGAGGGATAAGGCTTTGAATATCCCTAATGACTCACCAAGCTGCAGTGGATAATGCGAAGTGTCTAGCTAGTGTCTTCCACTCCTTCCAATCATGTGCACTAGCATCTCACAAATCCTTCCAAATAAAGATTTCTTTTTTCCTCAGTCTGCGAGCCTAAAAGCGGGGGTAGAAGCAATGGATGTCTCTTGAAGTTTCCAAGAACAGATTGACCTCTTGGCCGTACCATCCCTTTCAAGCTCCAGCTAGCCTCCACATGAGGAACCCTTCAATTTTTTCCGACACTCCAACTACTACAAAGAACAACAGATTCATGGATCTGAAAACTGTTAGGATCCACAAAAATATCACAAAGTCCATAATTACCTTTGACCTTGCCTAAATGTTGGGTTGAGCGTATCCCGTGCCACTTGAGAATTTGGTAGGTGGAAGATCCTTCATGAGTTATCCATTTTGCTAAGAAGATGTACCCTTAAGATATAATATCCCTTAACCCCAACCCTCCTTTCTCCTTAGGCATTATGCAAACAAACCATGGAACCATAGGGAGGCCCCTAGTAGCATGCTTTTGGGGGATTGCATTTTTTAATTTTGTCTTCTTTGCATTTATTGTTGTGTGGGTACTTGGATGGGGACTTGGATGAGTAGGATGTGCCTAGTTGGAGGGTGACACATGTCACCCTCCCATGGGCTTGGGGATTTGGAGAGCTTGCTCTATTTCTATCCCCATTTTTGAAATTTTGGGGGCTTTTGGTGAGTTTTGGGAGGATCTTTTGGAGAAGGATTCTTGGCTTGCTTGGAGCTAGAGCTTGTGTGGAGTCCATAGGAGCATTGGGAGCTTGAGGAATTTGGCTTGATTTTGAGGTAGGCCTCACCCATTTGCTTGGTTTTATTTGTAAGTGCAATGCATGTAACCCTTGTTGAATTTGATGATGGTTTGGAATTGTTGTTTTGGGTATGGGAGTGGATTTTGTTGTCTTCCCTTATTCTTGTTGGTATTTTGGTTTTGTCCCTCCACCCCTAATGGGGAGTGGATTTGGGAAGGGAAGGGATCATTTCTTCATCCTCATGGCATCTTGGGGAAGCCATGAAGGATCTTTTTATTCTACTCCCTTCCTTGGGGAAGTAGGAGGCATTTCCATTTGGCTTGGAAATCCCCTCCTATCCTTGCCAAGGAAGCATGCAAGGCTTGAAAATCCTTGGCAAGGAGGAGAATATGGAGCTATAAGGAGATTGGTGGGTGATATGGAGTTGTGGAGTTATTATATTTGGAGGATGATCTTGGCATATATGTTCACTTTTGGTTTTGGGATCCATTCTTCCCCTCTTCCCATTTCCTTGTTTTTGGTTACTTTGGTGTTTAAGTCATCTTGTGTTTTGGTGGAAATTGGTTCTTCCCTCTTGTTTATCCTTGTTTGGTTAAGTTGGAGCATTGTTGTTTTGCTTGGCATCTTGGTGGCATGCTATCCCTCTTTCCCATGGGCTTGGGGGCTAGCATGCCTTCTCTTGGGAGAAAGGCATGTAATGATGCCTATGGTTAGGAGGTTTTCAAGCCTTTTTCTTTGTGGTGTTTGGAGCACTTGGCAAAAATTGGGAGCTTGGAGCTAAGTTTGGAGACATTCTTGGAGTTCTTGTTGAAGGAGAGTTGTTTAAAAGTTTAGTTTTTGGGCATGTTGTTCCCACATAGTGGGAGGCTTGTAATCTTGTATTTTATAAGTGTTTTGTTTCTTACTTGTCTAGAAACAAATCTGAATTCTATTTCTCTCTTGGAGACTTGTTGTAAGGATTGGGAAATCTTATTTTGGGAAGCATTCTAATGGGAAAGAATTGTTGTTGTGTATCATTATCACTTGCATGATTATACGAAATTGCTAAAGTGAAATAAAGGCTTGTGAACTAGTTTAAACATTGGGAAAAACATATTTTGGGTGTTTAAAAGATTGTTGATCTTGCTGGTTTAAAATGTGTGTAAAAGAAAATAATTATTTTAGTGGTGCATTTCCAACTTTATGAAAATTCAGATTTACTTGGGAGCTAATATCTCCTTCCAACTTGTATTTTAAATGTCTTTGAAAAAATAGAGTTTCATTGAAAGCATGATAGTAGTAAGAACATTGATCTTGGAAATGCTTTCATTCTTGCAACATAGTTCTTGATTTTTAGATACTCATACATACATACATACATACATACATACATATATATATATATATAAATAAATGTTCCATGGTTATATATAAGCCTTTGATTTCTTTTTTTTTTACAACCTATTATTTTTGGTACATCTCTGATTAACAAATTATAATCAGGAAAATACAATATTGAATTAATCCTTCAGAATAATCTGATTATTATTCTTATTCATAGATGTATATAATATATATATAAACATTCGATTACCATTTTATAATTTATTATTATTATTTGGCAAATCTCTGTGATCGTATTACAATCAGGAAAATAAAATATTATTTTAACACCTTTTAAGATCCGATTAGGTATCTATTCATAGCCAAATATGTGTGTGTGTGAGAGAGAGAGAGAGTAAATTTATATAAGAATAGTAATAAATACTTGAGAAAATTCGTATCACAAATGAAAGCGATATATAATAGTAATAAAGACTAAAGAAAATTTGTATCACAAATGAAAGTGAATCGTATCAACACCATGGCCGCAGGCCTGTGTTGTTTTAGTAAATGAAATGGGAGTAGGGTCTGGGAGGAGTCATGGCCATGGTCGTGACCCCTGCCCAAACCCTACCCCCATACGTATATAGGGGACAGGGGTTGTGGAGAGACCATGAACCCAGCCCAAGCCGTGCCCCCTTCTTCCTACTTTATGCCATGTCACTACAGTCGGCCGATCCACCTTGCAAAAAATGCAACGGATTTCCTATACCATTATATCTAAATGAATGAATTTATGTATGTATGCATGTATGTATGTATGTATGTATGTATGCATGTATAAAGATATTTATAATCTCTCTCATCCATATAAATAAAATATGGGTGCTTATATATATATGTGTGTGTGTGTGTGTAGAAGCACAGATCCATTTATTTGTGGATTTGGATCCACAAAAATAAGAAAGTTCTTTTACCCACAAATAATATGGATGGAAAAATAAATTTGGAGTGGTAAGAAAATCCATACAACAAAATCAATTTTTCAAACAATAAGAAAGATTGGAGCATTTGATCCTCCTCCACCTTCCATGAAAGCTCCCCAAAGCAACATGTAAGAAATCAGAGAATAGAAAAGATGGGAAATGAGAAAATGAGTTAATAAAATGAAGTTGAGGAAGAAATATCTTCCATAAGGGATTTTTAGGGCATCCTAGCTCAACCCTAAGATCTAGGGTGGAGAGCCTTTCAATCCAAAGGCTCTCCTTTAACTGGGATGTGCACTTGTAAGTGGGTCCCATGGTGGGCCTTCCCACTTACAAGTGGACATTTGAATTTAAAGTTGGAAGAATAATTTTATGGTGTTTTAAAAATTAAATTTAATAAATTTAAAGAGCATGGGTCTATGGGACACCCTTTAATTAAACCTTCGGGGTAATAATATTAAACCATGTATTTATTTGGGGAAAATGGGATTAATTAGTCTCCCGTTTAATTAAAAAAACTTTCACAAAAAGGAAATTAAACTAAATTAATTTTACAGAATTAATTGTACCTTGGAATCTGAAATTTAATCTCCATAGATCCAGAGTTTACCATGGTGCTGGAATTAAATCGTGAAGGTATTTGTTTGCCGAATTATTAACACTAATGATTACTAACACTAATGATTACTATCACAGTGGCACATTTGTAAAAGAAGTATTAACTTAAATTTAATCTTCGTAATGACTTATAGTTAATTGCTACACTAGCATAACATGGTATGCGACACGCAGAACAAAACAAAAAAAATTATCACCTTTATAACTAGATTTTAATGGGTAACTGACGAAATAATTTGGGGTAAAATTTGGGGCACGACACCCACAAAAAGGATCTTTATTCTGCCAAAAGAACAACTTCACTTGGAATTTCTGCAAAACCCAAGCCCGCATACTTACCAGAGAGGGATCCATCCCAAAGGTATAAAAACTCCATTCTGACAGGAACCCAAAAGGACAAGTATCCAACCCAACAAGCCAAAATTTTGTCTAATGATGACTGGAAATGGCACCAGATGCATTGCAAAAAGTATCCAAACATTCCCTTACTCCAGCAATGGAACTTGGTGTTGCTTAAATAAAGACGAGAGAATCATTTGCAAAATGATTATTTAGCATTTGTGATGCATCAGGCAAGTAAATACCATTTACCTTGTTTTGTGCACATGGAACGTCCAACAAATAGCCTAAGGAATCAGCAGTGAGGACATAAAGGTACAGGCGAGTTGGCATACTTGTGTCTCTTCTCCTCCATGACCTTTCCCATTCTCCAGTGCACGGAGGACATGAGAAAGGCTATAAATACATGTTTGTAGAAGAGAACAAGATCATCGAAGCATGAAAGCAAGTGAGCAAGAAGTTCTTAGTGTTGGAATTGTGTTTTGTAGAAGAAAGGAGTGTTGAGACAGAGCAAGCAAGTAATTGGGAGGAAGTGTGAGATATTATCTACTTCTCTTTCATACTTATTGTAATTTTTGTACTTATTGTTTTGAATTGGCCAATAAAAGTGGGAAGAAAGAGCAATTGCCCTTCCCGACTGGTTTTCCTCCTCTGGAGGTTTCCAGGATAAAACTTGTTGGTGTTTATGAGTTTATATTCTTTCCTTTCTGCAATTGTGGATTCTAAGCATAAGCAAAATTCATTCACTAGTTATCTCTGTCATTTTCTAATAGAAAGTAGAACAACAACGTTTAATTTGTGATTCTGTGGATAATTCCAAAGTTGAAGAGTTTACAGATCATTTTGGTATCAGAGCTAACAAGTATCCAGGACTGTGGTATTCGTTCTTGGATTTGTATGACAGTGACGAGATCTAAAGGCGAAGAGGCTTTACCTTGTGATCCAAAATTTCTACAAAGAAGTGGAAACAGAGAATTCGGGGACAAATGGAGGAAGAGAACTTGGTCCGTAGAATCGAGATGCTGGAGACCATGATGGATAGGATGTTTAGAAGGCAAGAAGAACTTGATTTGCAAAAGACAACTTCTATCAAGCAAGACTCCATGGACTCAGTGGTTCGAGGCTTAGCTGAAAAGTTTGGCATAGGGAAGAGCCACCATGAGGAAGATTATGGGGAAGAGCATGAAGAAGAGACTTCAAATGCAAGAGAAAAGGTAAAATCTGATCATACTCCTTTTAAAGTTGAGACGAAAGTTGAGATTAAAAGCTTTGAAGGACAAGTAGATGCGAGAGTTGCTTGATAAATGGTTAAAACAGTTAGAAGTCTACTTTAGCGTCCATAATGTCACTGAGGCACAGAGGATCACCTTTGCATGTCTCAAAATGGAGGGACACGCTCTAGTTTGGTGGGAAACCCATCTAACCACTTGTGAAAAGAAGAAGCATCCTATTGTGAAATCTTGGCAAGAATTTAAAGAATTACTTAGAGCTAACTTCTATCCTATTGGCCACAAGACTAACCAAATGATTAAATGGCAATATTTTAGACAAGGCAGTGGTCAAAGTGTGCAGGACTATACTACGGAGTTTCGGAGGCAGGCCATGTTGCTAAACATGGACTTGGAGGATGAGGATATTCTGACTAAGTACTTGGGAGGACTTCACACTCACCTTCGAAGAAAATCATCTCCACAAAGCCCAAAGATCTCAACAAAGCATGTGTGCAAGCATACTACATAGATGATGAAAAGAAGCAAGGAGAAGTAGAGCCAAGGGCAAAGCAGTCGACAAATCAGCAAAAAAAAGAGTATGGGCAAACAAGTAACAAGGGTAAGTGGAAAGGGAAAGGTAAACAAACTACCACTACTTTAAATACTTGTAAAGATCCCAAGAATTTTGCAAGAATTGTGATATCAATGGTCATACTTGATGCTACATGTTGGAAGTTGCATCCGGAGTTACATCCGAAGAACCGAACCAAGGACTCAAAGAAGTCCATGACAGCTGTAAAAACAGAAGGGGAGGTGGAAATCGAAGATGACTCTGATGTAGATGCGAAAGGCTTGGATGCACGGCCACCAACATGGACAGCCAGGAAGAGGAGATGAGTAGACTATTCCAATCAAAATCCAGATCAAGAGAACTAAGGTAAATGCTTTGGTTGATACCGGTTCTCAGTCTAACTTGATTTCTGAAGTAGTTGTAAAGAAGCTTGGTCTTGAGACTTACGAGCATCCACACCCTTATCCTTTGGGTTGGGTGAAGAAGGGTGTTGAAATTCAGGTAACAAGAAGATGTAAGGTCAAGTTTGGGATAAATTCCCAGTATATTGATGTTTTGGAAGTTGACGTTATTCCACTTGATGCTTTTGATGTTGTATTCGGAGTCCTTACTTGTATATTAGGGATGTTATATTTATGAGAAGGGAAAACCGGTACAGATGGGTCAAGGATGGGATCAGCTACAACATCGGGCACACCAACGTAAGACACGGGTTACTATGGTGAGTGCTTAACCAAGCAAAATGACTTATTCAAGCAAATCATAATCAATTTTGTTTACTTTTGTTAAAGGATAAACAAGATGGGGTAGAAGTTTCAGAGATTTCTAACCAGGGAAAGCATGATTTGGATAGTATTATTCAGTCTTTTCAGGAAGTATTTCAGGCTCCCAGTGGGTTACCACCAAAACGGGAAGTAGAGCATGAGATTCAACTATTGCCAGAGTCCCCTCTACCGAACATCGGGTTGTATAGGCAATCCTTGCTTGAGAGTACTTGAAGTAAAGAAACAACTCCAGGAACTACTAGACCAAGGGGTGATACGTCTGAGCACCTCACCATGCGGTTCGCCTATTGTGATGGTGCGAAGAAGGATGGTTCTTGGAGAATGTGCATCGACTACCGCGCTTTGAACAAGATCACCATAAAGAACAGATATCCACTTCCCCGCATAGATGATCTCTTGGACCAGCTTCAGCATGCCAAATTCTTCACGAAGTTGGATCTCAAGTCAAGTTATCACCAAGTCAGAATGAAGGAGGAGGATATATGGAAGACTACCTTCAAGACAAAACAGGGTTTGTATGAATGGTTAGTACTTCCTTTTGGGTTATGTAATGCACCCGCTACATTTATGAGATTGATGAATGATGTATTGCGGGATTTCATAGATTCATGTGTCATTGTATATCTAGATGATATCTTGATTTTTAGTGCCACATGGGAAGAACATCTAACTCATTTACAGCAAGTCTTGCAAGTTCTCAGGGAGAAACAACTTGCTTTGTAATATGAAGAAATGTGAATTTGCCAAACAATCACTTGTCTATCTTGGGCACGTGGTTGGAGGAGGAGAGCTACGAGTGGATCCAAAGAAGGTGGAAGCCATCACTAATTGGCCAACACCAACAGGAGCCACAAGACTAGGAGTTTTGTGGGAGCAGTACAATACATGCGGAAGTTCATTCCGGGCTTCTCCGCGATTGCAACACCTCTACACACAGTGGCCACAAAGAGTAAGGGTTTTGACTAGGGTAAGGAACAAGACAAATCCTTTGAGTTATTGAAATACAAGATTAGTCATGCTCCAGTACTTGCTCTTCCTAATTTGCAGCAACCTTTTGAAGTAGAGACAAATGCTAGTGATTACACTATGGGCACAGTGTTGCTTCAGGAGGTAAACCCGTATGCTATCATTCTAAAACTTTCACTTCAGCAGTTAAAGGATATTCAGTATATGATAAGGAAATGTATGCACTAGTTCAAGAAATTAAAAAATGGAAGCATTATTTGTTGGGTAAAGAAACTATTGTGCACACTGACCACAAACCTCTCCAATATTTGCAAGCACAGTCTAAATTGCAGCAGGCAAGGCACTACAAATGGATGGGGTTCCTTCAGCAGTTCCATCTGGTGATCAAATACAAGAAGGGTAGTACAAATTTGGTGGCAGACATGTTGTCTAGGCCGCCCACACAAGAGAAGTTTTCTGTTTGGCCACTATCTCTCAGATCGAGCCCTTCACGAAGGAAGCTTACGGAGAGGCATATGCCCAGGACAGAGACTTTGGGGTGACATTTCAGCAGTTGCAGTCCCAAGGGACTGAAAGGACAAGGATTGAAGATTGTTATCTCAAGGACGGGTTGCTCTACCGATGGGGGAAGCTTTGTGTGCCTAAAGAAGAAAGACTTCTATTGATGAGGGAAGCACATACCTCGAAAGTAGCGGGACATTTCGGTGTTGGTAAGACCCTAGCCCACTTGCAAAGGTATGTGTATTGGCCCAATATGCAAGAAGAAGTATCAAAATTTATACGTGGATGTAAACTTTGTTGTACTAACAAGCCTAAGACTAGGAAGGAGGGTTTGTATATGCCTTTGTTAGTACCTACTCGTCCATGGGAGGACATTTCTATGGATTTTGTAGGAGGATTACCTATGTCTAAACATGGCCATGACTATCTCTATGTTGTTGTTGATAGATTCAGTAAGATGTGTATTCTTATGGCATGTAAAAAGACAATAAAAGCACATGAGGCAACAGATCTTTTCTTTGCTAATGTATGGGTGCATTTTGGTTTGCCAAAGTCTATTGTTTCTGATAGGGATTCTAGGTTCTTGGGAAGTTTTGGACTACTTTGTGGGACAAGATGGATACCAGGTTACAGAGGAGCACAACTTTCCATCCACAGACAGATGGACAGACAGAGGTGGTGAACAGGACTTTGGTACAATTGATCAGAGGGTATAACAACAAATACCCAAGGACTTGGGATGAGTCCTTAGCCTACATTCAACATTCCTATAACCGGGCAGTACACACATCCACTATGAAGTCACCGTTTGAAGCATGCTTGGGATATCTACCTACAAATCCACTGGACATAGCAGTTGGGCAGCAGGATGAGGAGGAGACACGAGACACAGAGGTGACTAGAGCAAACAAATTCATTGAGAGGATCCGGAAAATCCATCTCAAAGTCAAAGAACAACTAGAGAAATCTCAAGCCAAGTACAAAGCTAGGCACGATCAACATAGGAGGGAACATAAGCTTCATGTTGGAGATAGAGTTTGGCTTTACTTGAGCAAGGAGAGACTACAAGGTCAAGCACGGAAGCTCAAGCCACTACGATATGGGCCCTTCACCATATTGGAGCAGGTTGGAGAAAATGCTTTTCGACTTGATTTGCCATCATTTATGAGGATGTACTTTGTAGTAAACTGTGAGAACTTGCACCTATATGAGCCATCCATGTTAGATGAAGATGAAGGACTACAATTTCTACCTTCCATTGAGGATTGCGTCTTGGACTCACGAGGCGAATTGGAGGAGGATGTAGTGCTGCAGCAGAAGGTCAGAGAGACTAGGAGAGGTCCACAAGAGTCTTGGCAGATTGGATTGAAAGGAAAGACACCAAGGCAAGCCCGGTGGTACTCGAAGGAGCAAGTGAGGGAATTATTTCCTCATCTACTCCCCCACTAAGCTTTTGTGGGACCAAAAGCCTCCTAAGCGGGGAGGTGTGATCCATAGGGATCCAAAATGACTCTACTTCATCAAATCAATCAACACGAAGAAGGAAAAATAATACACGGAGGTTTTGTCTTTTAGTAACAGGACCACCGCTCTATGCGAGCGGCGGTTCTGAAAACCGCCACCCAACCAAGGCGGCGGTCCTAGGACCGCCGATCTGCATTGGGCGCGGTCCTGGCTCTTTCGGATAGAAAACAAAAATATGAAACGAACAGCCCCAAATTTGAAAGGTTGTCTATGTCTCTTCTCCTCCATGACCTTTCCCATTCTCCAGTGCATGGGAGGACATGAGAAAGGCTATAAATACATGTTTGTAGAAGAGAACAAGATCATCGAAGCATGAAAGCAAGTGAGCAAGAAGTTCTTAGTGCTTTGGAATTGTGTTTTGTAGAAGAAAGGAGTGTTGAGACAGAGCAAGCAAGTAATTGGGAGGAAGTGTGAGATATTATCTACTTCTCTTTCATACTTATTGTAATTTTTGTACTTATTGTTTTGAATTGGCCAATAAAAGTGGGAAGAAAGAGCAATTGCCCTTCCCGACTGGTTTTTCCTCCTCTGGAGGTTTCCAGGATAAAACTTGTTGGTGTTTATGAGTTTATATTCTTTCCTTTCCTACAATTGTGGATTCTAAGCATAAGCAAAATTCATTCACTAGCTATCTCTGTCATTTTCTAATAGAAAGTAGAACAGCAGCGTTTAATTTGTGATTATGTGGATAATTCCAAAGTTGAAGAGTTTATAGATCATCGATGCCTACGTTGCCATGGTACATATCATGCATCTATGGGGCATACTATTATTGTGTGCTTCATTGTTATATCTTTACTTGTTACATTGAGGCAAATTTCCCTCTCTCTAGCCTTCACAATCGACATTCTATATACTATTACAACCACTTTATGTTTATGTTTGGATGGCAAGTTATGTGTTGTGCTTACGTGATGACATCTTTTCTATGTTTACATATCATGTATTTACATATATGCTTTTACAATGATTATAGCTCTTGCTTTACTTTTTATACATGTTACACATGGTGTGCATAACTCCTTTTTTAAGATTAGTGATTTGCAGGAACATCCCTCACCTCAAAAGGAGGGGCATGTTGCTTTTCTAATTGGAGGGCATCCACTTTACCTCTCTATTATCACCAATTTTGACTTAAAAAATTAATTTTAAAAATGGAAATTTTGAAATTTTTCAAAAGTGTTACTTTGCGTGATTCATCGCCCTCATCGCGATCGTCTCATTTTGGTTATCGTTCAGTCTTCGTTTCGTCCATTTCGGGCAAGAACTCCTCCCGCCTTTTCAACAGTCTTAAAATGCATTAAGCTAGGTTACATGGGACGCCCACCTCAGCAGCGGCCGGAGCGGAGCAGGAGCGGCGAGAGCGGGAGGTTTGGGGCTGAAGCGCGGATACGGCTCGCGTGTTTCCAGCCCCTACCCGCTCCCGCATAGGAAAAACTTTTTAAATTTTTTTTATGTTTTTAAAGGCACACAACAATAAAAAATTATAAATTCTTCTAATCTAAAACCTAAAAGCTACCTCTAAACAATAAAACAAAAGAACAACACAAACAAAACATAAAGCAAACAAACTCACATTGTGGCTCTCCAAAATTGCATTGTGCTTGTCTAGGGTTTGAGGAGCTATTGCTAAGCTTGTAGGAGTGTGAGGAGCTATTGCTAAGCTTGTAGGAGTGTGAGGAGCTGCAAAGGAGGATTTGTGAAGGATTTGATTTGTGGTTTACTAAGTGAAGGTAAGTTTTTTTTTAATTTCTAGCCTTGTTCCTCTATTTTTTTTTTTATTATTTAATCTTTCACACATTACATTTTTTTGCTTATGTTCATTTTTATTTTGCTCTTTCCATTTAATTTTTTTAATTTTCATTGTTCAATCACAATGCACCGCATGCCATTGTTTTCTTTGCTTAATTTTTTTTTAAACCTTGTAGGTATTTATACAATGGCAACAAGTTCTGCTTCTTCTAGGCAATCTTTGGCCAAAGACTTTGACCCAAATTCACCGTTATGGAGGCACGTAACAATAGTTCAACAACTTGCAGTGTGTGGTTGTTTTGAATGGAAATGCAATGAATGTGTCTTTGGATATTCAAAGGCTCTTACAGTAGGGTGAAAAGCCATTTGTGTGCCATAACGGGTAATGGTATAAGAGTATGTAGGGGGAGGAATAATGTTGGGGTGCCAAAAGCAAATGTTTTGGCATATATCAAAGAGCAGGAGGATGCAGAGGCTAAAGTGGCTATGAGAGTGGGTCATCCATTGGCCAAAAGAGGAGGTTCATCTCGTTCAGCAAGGCCTCCAGTTGCTCCATCACCTAGTGGATCCCCAATTGTGGCCATGCCACATCCATTTGTGGCTCCTATCTCCACAGATGAGGATGTTTCCCTTGCACGAAAGAAAAGTAAGACAAAAGGGCCATTGGAAAAGGCCTTTAAGAATGAGAACAGGGAGATTGCAGATGAATGCATTGCAAGGTGTGTATATGCTAATGGTCTTTCTTTTAATGTTGTGAGATCACCTTATTGGCATGAGATGGTGAAAGCCATCAATGAGGCACCAAAAGGGTATAAACCACCAGGATATGAGAAGATCCGCACCACCCTTTTGGATAGACAAAAAAAATATGTGGAAACCTCTTTCTGACCAATTAGGGACTCATAGACCAAAACCGGTGTGTCCATTGTTTCGATGGATGGAAAGATGCAAGAAACCGCCCTTTAATCAATGTGATTGCAGGTATGCCCTAAGGGGGCAATATTTTTGAAAGTGGTTGATTGTGAGGGGCAAGTGAAGGATGCCCAATTCATAGCCAACATTCTCTTTGAGTCCATTGAGGCGGTGGGGCACGAAAATGTTGTCCAAGTGATAACTGACAACGCCAAAATCCAAAGCATGCGGAGATGCTAGTTGAGGCACGGTATGGGCATATTTTTGGACACCTTGTCTTTATGCATTCATTGAATTTAATGCTAAAGAAAATGGCAAACAAAATAGAGTGGATCCAGTAAGTGTATGCAGAAGCTGAAGAAATCCAAATGTTTGTCACCAACCACCACATGTCACAGGGCATTTTTAGATCATTCTCACAGTTGGAGCTACTGAAGGTAAGGACAAGCTTTATTTCTTTCTTTCTTTTTAATTTAAAATTTAATATAGGTTTTTTAGTATTCTTTTAGCTTTCAATTTTATAATTTAAATTTTATTTTTAATTTTTGTTCCTCGTTCTTATTAGGTTGCTGAGACTTGGTTTGCATCACACACAATCATCTTGAGACGACTAGTGAGGGTGCGAGAGGCACTCATGAGGATGGTAACATCCAATCTTTGGTCTGTATGGAGGCAATCAAACACTCAAGGGGCTCAAAAAGTGAAGAACTTGATCTTAGAGGACTCTTGGTGGGATAGAGTGGGTTATCTGTTGAGTTTTACGGAGCCCATTATGAGCATGATCCGGTTTACTGACACGGATCAACCATGTCTAGGAGAGATATATGACGGCATCGACTCAATGATTGAGAAGATAAAAGCCGTCATAAATGCAAAAGAACAAGATCCCGAGGAAATATTTTTCAAACAAGTGAAGTCAATCCTCATTGAGCGGTGGAACAAAATGACCACCCCATTACATCTACTAGCTTTTGCATTGACTCCTAGATTTTATAGCACAGAGATCCTTTCCTTGCCAGGAGGGTAGCACCATACAGGGATGCGGAAGTCAGTGAGGGGTGATATATGGCGGCATTGGCTAGGCTCTTCCCGATCCACGAGGCCCAAGACCGAAATTATGGTAGAGTTTGGCAATTTCATGCGAAAGCGGGTCATAGCCTTCTCGCTCTTCAAGCAAATACAAGATGGATGCACATATGTGGTGGTACCTCCATGGTACTTCATCGGCTTACTTGCAACCTCTTGCAATCAAGGTCTTGGCACAGGTAAGTTTTTAATTTTTTTATTCTCTTTTCTTTTAGTTTTTTAAAATTTAAGTTTGAGTGTTTAAATCTGAAGTTGAACTTTGCATTGACTTTGAAGTTTGGGTTGCCTAATAGGTCAGAGTTCATCTTCCTCAATGAGCACAACTAGAGTACGTATAATTTCATCCACTCAGCAGAAGCGCAATGTATTGGGGCCAAAAGGGTGAAGATTTGGTATACATACATTCTACTAAAAAAACGCCTTTTATCCCACAAGCAACAGTAGTACAAGGAAGGGTCAACAAAACATTGGGACATTGATCCGAAATAGTTGACTTGGATGCTTCCATTTCCACCATGGAGCATATGATGATGAGACGAGTTTTGTGGCACCGCGAGACCTACATGCACAATGGGGTGCAACTGGCAGTGGCCCTAGTGCGAGTGGTTCGAGCCCATGTGGTTCTAATGAACCACATAATGATGATGATGTAGCAGTTTTGATCCTCTTGATGAAGAGGAATATGATGAATATTGACAATGAAAGATAGTTTGAGCTTTGAATATTGATCTATGATTGAATTTAATATATCATGAGATTCATGACATTCACATTGTGTTTGATTTAAGTATTTTAAATTTTAATTTAACTTTTAAGTTTTTAAGTTTCTAAGTTTTATCGGTATCCTAGCTTGTTTGTTGTGGTTATTCACTAATTTAGCTTATAACTTGTCTTTTATCTTGTCTTTCATATGCATAATGTGGTTAATCATTAAATTCCTATTTAGAAGGCTGAAATTTATATATTTTTTAATTTTTATATAGTTTTTGTCTTTATCCTCGCATATACAAGGTCAAAAAAAAATTGCCGTTTAACGTATCGTCATACCCCGCTCCCGCTCCCGTATCTAAAATGTTTCTAACTTAGGCATTAATAATTAATTAATTAATATTTAATTAATTTATTATCCTTTATTTGATAAAATCATTTTTTATTAAATTTGGGGTTTTTAATTAAATAACTATTAATATAGTAATTATTAAAAGTCATTCGACAAATTTTTATTTTATTGCCGAGGAAGTAAGCTTATGCTTCCAATCAGGGAATGCCAAATTGGCTTCCCAAACCTGGATTTCCCTTTTCCTGGCAATTTTATTTTAATTTCCCGCTTGTGGGATTTTCTCCACCAATTGCCAAATCATGGATTGGCAAACGGGCAAGAAATCTCCCAATTTCCCACATGGGGAAATTGAACAGATTGCCAACCCACCTTGTCATTCCGTTGGCAATTGGCCGTTGCTTTCCCCATTTCCCCTGGCAATTAATTCCAACACCGGGAAGAGGGGAAGTCGGTTTAGCCTTCATAAATTCCTCCGTTGGACTCGTTGGAAAGAGTCGTGCGAAGCTTTCCGATTGCTTCTTATTTCTTCTAAAGAACATAATATTTTATCACATCCCACAATACTGTGAAACGCCATTGTGAAGAAGAAATACAAGGAGGATAGCAAAATCATTTTTCATGCATTGGTGAAAGAAGACAGTCCAAACCAAATCAAATTTCAACACTGGTGAAGGAGAAGACAGACAAGCTTCCACGCATAGGAGGGAGGGCAGCAGGTGAGAGAAAAGCCAAAAGCTGCACAAGTTTCCAAGGAGGACAGTCAAATTTAATTCTCCACGCATGTACAAGGCTCAGCCAAAATAAAATAAAAATACAGTCACAGCAAAACAGCAAGAAGACAAATACCTGCGCAGATTTTGAAGGAGAGGACAGTCCAAAATAAGCAAGAAAACAAAATTCCCACGCATTGGCAGAGGGAAAACAGCAGGTAATAAGAAAAGAAAGGAACACCATTTTTCACGCATGAGCTGAGCAAATCACCACGCACAGCAAATCCAGGACAGTCCAAAACACATAAAGGACAGCATAAACTAAATCTTCCACGTGGGACAGCCCAAGGAGTTTCCACGCACCCACCAGATCTGTCCACGCTGAGGAGAGAAAAGTACCACGTTTGCATGAGAAAGAGACAGCAGGTAAAGAAGCCAACAGGCCACGTGGGGAGACAAAAGACCTGCACATGTTTTAAAGAGAGAGGGCTTTATTAAATATAAAAGAACAAAAAGAAGACCACACGCATTCAGCCAGAGGACAGTCCAAAATAAAAAAAAATACAGTTCAGCAGAGGTGATCTTCCACGCACAGTCCAAAATAGAAAATGAAGCATTTTTTTTTCACACATTGGTAGAGTTAAAGGGAGCACCACTCAGCCAGAACAATGCAAAATACATTTCCAAGCACATTTTCAATGCAGCCAGAAGTGAAGATTAGAGCACTGTCCACATTTTAGCTGGAAATAAACTGTCCGCATAGTCTAAATACATATTCATCAAGCATAAAAATATATATATATATATATATATATTATTGCCCGATTTGTAACTCGAGCTTAGTCTCGATATTTTGCTTGTGTTCACATTTTTTCTTGTAACCAGAATTGGTTATTATTATTATTATTATTAAAATAATAATAATAATAAAATTAAAACGAGTCATATTTTTCTTGCACTAGCGGGGATTTCGAAGACTGAGACCCGACCCCGCTTGCATTGTTTTGCATGCCTAAGTCATTCTTCTGTAAAATTCATAATGGCCAAGAAATCTAACAAATCCACAGGAAGATCGAGGAAGCCAGTGGAAAAATCGAACAAATCCGCTCAAATATGAATTCCAAGGAATCATCCCTCCCAGTTCCATTAAGTCAGCATATGACAACATCACTGATACAAATTTGGGTCACATCAATGTGCAACAATTCTGCGAGTGGGTGAAAACTAAAGGCAAGACCATATTCTCGAATAGGCTTTACCATAGTGGTCTACCCCAAGCAACAACATTTCCTGTCTCGGTGCAGTGTCCAGAGTTGGTTATTGCTTGTGTTGAGCACTATGATCCTGAGAGACGAGGAATTTTTAAAGATAATCGCGAGCCTTTCCTCTTAATCACACCAGAGCACATTGAGGAATTGCTCGGCATACCTGACTTTCCTGAGAATGCGGATATCACTCGCCAGTCAGCACAAGAATTCTAGGATGAAGAACCCCTGAGATGGAGCAAGATGGTTAATAACAACTGGTTAGTAACCAAGAGGCCTCGAATTGACAAGCTTCCCAAAGAACTGTACCGCGTTGAGTTCGTGGAAGAAATCGGGGACATGATTACTCTCCTAAGTTGAGTTTTCGGTCTACCCTCTGCTAGGATTTTCCACCCATGGATGTATCAGTTTCTCTGTATCATCATAGCCAAGAAAGAGTTTGTGGATTGGGCCACCATCATCAGTAACACCCTTCACAAACAATTGATAGAAGTTAAGATGACTGGATGCTTCTACATGACATCGTATTTGACTTATGCGGTAGCAAGAAGAAAGCTATTTTCGGGACTTGAAACGAGAGGAGTCATGGGGCCGTCAAATAGTGTTTTTCATTATTACCCTCAACTCAGTTTCAAAAATAGTTCTCACCATTTTAGAAGAATCAACGGTGCATTCACCTTCCGCGTGATTCGAACTCGAATCGGAATACTTTGAGGAAAGGTTTTCTAAAGAAGCCATGAGTGTCATTTCCCAATGGGGAACCTGGTTTATTCAATTTTCATCCTTTTCCTACATTCGCGTGAGTGGCTTTGTTAGTACTCCATGGAAACTTCCTAAGTACGTCAGTGACAGATGGGCATTAATGGAGTTGGCGCGACAACTATTCCAAGTTCACTGCCTTCTTAGTGACAAGCACCGTTCAGGAATTCATTTCCCAATCCAAATCGGGAATACCAATGTCCAAATCTTTTTAGTGCACAACTCATGGAAAAAGAGTTCGCTCTCATAACCATCCATCCATATGTGAAGAGAGCCCAGTTTGATATCAATGGATATATGCAAAAGATTCTGGGAGCAAAGTATCAACATAATCCTACCATGGAAGATTTATGGGCTGCTTGTTCGGACGAACATGAAGTAAGAAGACGAGAGTATTCTCGCCTAACACTTGCTCAGATCAAGGCCTTCCGCATCAAGAGCCCTCCCGATTCATTCATAAATGATTATGAAGATGTCATTGATCCCTCATATGATGCAATTGCTTTTACCCCATTGCCTCAAATCGACTGGACCAAAAGAGATGAATTTTCTCTTGATAGCAAGAATCAAAATCAAACAATGCATATCTTGGTACAACAGAACTTGCCAAGTTACAATCAATTCAAGATCATGCTTCGGGATCACAAAAATTGCCAACACGAGGAGGCCTCCATTCAACCAAAGTCTCTTCTCGATCAACCTCTGTACCATCCAATCATACACAACAAGCAAGAAAGGAGTGGTTGCCAAAATCCACTTTGCCAAGTAACATGTCACGAGGAGAAAGATTTAAAGATCCTAACCCCGAAGAAGGAAGGGAGCGTGTATCCGGATTTTCTACCTCGAGTAGAAATTCTTCTACCCACATCGTTAATAGTGCTCAGAAGCTAGTGGCAAACAATCCTCAGTCATGCTTCGAACAAGCATCGACTCAGGTGCAGGTAATTCAAATATCAAACACTTCGAACATGTAGTTCAAGAAGGGATTTCCCAAAATCTCCCGAATAATCAAGAGGTGGATATTGAGGTTATTTCCCCTCAAATCGAGGTCGTAGATAAGATTGAAGCAGATCTCATGATGTCGAGAACAATGAGAATATTGATTTGAGCTCTAGGATTTTGTATGCGAAAATAGTGCATGATACCCCTTCCTGGGTTGATTCCGAGGTTAAGAATAGGAAGAGGGTTATCAAGGCAATTGACATTGATTTTGATGCCCTTTTCAAACTTTCAAACGACGTCATTCCAAAGAAGCCTAAGGTGCTTTCTCGAATAATGGTGGATAGTGACGGAAATAGATTTGCAGATCTCGCCATCCCACAAGTTGATAAGGAGCATGATGCCATGACACCTACTGATTATGAAGTTTCCAGACTTGGACTTGGGAGGTCTACATTAGAAAGTGACATGGCGATGGCTCGAGATTCAATTGATATCGTGCTAAAGAGACTTGAGAAATATAAGTCTCAAAACTCTCAGCTCAAAGCCGAAAAGAATCAATTGGTGGAATATGTTCAACATTTGATAAATCCCATATCATCCACTTTCCCAGTACCTGATGCAGTGGCTGCCCCAGATGAAGAGACTCTCAATTTGTCAAAAGAAATAAACACATTAGGCCATGTCACTAAAACTTGGCTTTCAGAGATTCTCGTTTTAGGCCAAGAGACAATCAAGACTGCGGTTAAGCTTCATGAAGATGTCAGTGCGTATCTTGATCCAATTCTTTCTTTCAAAGAAACTTTTGTTTCTAATATATCAAATTTGGATGAGATATTGCCCAGTTTGCAGGAGATGACAAGTATGGAATCCTCAATTTTAGCCATTGAAGGAATTCTCGAATTTGAACATCGAGGGACACGTTTTCTTTAGTGTTTGCATCTCAAATCAAGGAAGACGCTTCTCGAGGATTCTATGATCCATTATGAAAGCATGTGCAATGAAGCCTTCACTTCACTCTCCTTGATTCAAGAATTCATAAAGATTCCTTACTGACCTCGTAAATGAGCATAATCAAAGGTGTTCATCGGAATGTGGAAGAGCAATTTTCACAATTGTTTAAGGACATGTACACTCCCGCCAACAATTTCTCGTCAGTTTCAATGGAGCGGTGCATCAAATTAAAGAACTTGTTTGAGAACGCTCAATCCAAAATTGTTAATTTAAATGATATGCCAAGTAGGATTCTTGAATTGCAGGTATTTTGTGAGGCTATTCTTCGACCAAATGAACCTCCAGAAGAAGAAAAGATGTTTGAAACTTTGGGAAGGTTTAGATCCTTTCAACTGGCAAAAGCGGCAGATCCTAATTTCACCGGCGGTTCAGGGAGTTAATTTTCTTGGTATCTAACGAAGTGGGAGAGTCCATTTCTCATACGCTTGAGATAGGCGGACCCCATTTCAATGGATAAGGCACTGGTTATTATTGTATATTTTAAAAGGTGTTGTTATTTGCTTTCGGAAACTATGGATATTTTAAGTAATTTCTATTTTTGGGTTGTCTTTAATAAAGTTGGTTGAAAAAGTCAAAGGTCACTTAAGTGCCTTATTTAATGATCATGTAAAACCCTAACTACTTTGTAACCAACTTTTGGGTTATAAAAGGAAGTGAGGGGCTCATTTGTAAAGGGTGACTTTGAGAGAGGAGAAGAAATACTTTTGTGTGCAAGCTTTGTTTCAGGAAGAAACTTTGTGTTCTTTTGTGAAAACATTTTGGAGTTAATGAAATACGAACTTTGTGTCTCATTCATTGTCTCTTGTAACATTTGATGCTCTTATGTTCATTAGATGTTAGGTGTTTGAATCTTGCATGCAAATATTATCTTTGATCTTATTGTCAACGTTATTAATCGGTTGTTCTAGTTCACAGTGATCAAGCTCTGATTATCTACTTGCTCATGTGTGTTCCCTTTTACACGTTCTTGTTTGGCTAACTCAAACTCTGTTTTATTTGTGTTAGTTATTCGTCTTTCTTCCTCATGCAATATTAGGCTTTGTTTTACCTAACTCTTGCATGTTCCTTCCATTCCATCTCCCTCATTCACTTTTCTTTCCATTGATGTTCCAAACCCCCCACATAAAATTTTGAATGTATAGATGTAAATACAGTTTTGGTTTTCAATAAAGGCAGCCTCACCTTCATTGAGGAGGGGCTTCGTTCCCACACTACACTGTTGCATGTCATTTGCATGCGTGCAAATCCATATGCTAACACTCTCAACTTAGGTTTTCCTTTTTTGCAAGTGCGATGGTATGTTCATATTCAGATTTTGTTTACTTCTTTGGCCAAGAAGTAGACGATTTAGCCTCTTTGGGTTGGTTTAGGATTGAAGACATCAAAAGTTCTCCAATATAATAGGTTAGGTGTCACCCATGGCATTTCTCCAAGGTGCAGCAGTGCATCTCCACTTTAGAGGCAGTTTCAGACAGTTTTTCCATTTGGAGCAAGCAAAAGTTCTCCAAAGGATTCAACATGGACAGCATGGTTCACCCACCAAGAAGTGTATTTGTTCTTTGGCAGTTTAATATTACAATGTTTCAAATTTTCAAATTTGGTTATCATGTTTTCATATTATCAAGGCATTGAATTACTTGCATCTTCACTTGCTTGCAACAACTGCTAACAACGGAACATTTCATCTACAACATCCTCTCTCTACATTACACTCTCACAATAAGTTAATGTACATGTTTTCCTTAAATGTAATGCACACACCACATTAAAAGGGGGGCATTATTTAGTACTCTAATTTTGGTACAAAGCAAGTGGCAACATCTATTCGACTCCTAGGATGCCTGGGCCTCTAGCACACATTTAGTCCGTTTTGACATCCTTTTCCCTTTTCTGATTGCCTTCGTGTCACCTCTATCATTTCTTAATTCCCTTTACACACACTCAATATCAATTTTGGTTTTCCTAGGACACTCATCACACCTTTGTAGACATTCATTCTCTTTTTCGCAGTTGTTTCCTGTTTTTAGCACTGGGACAGGTTCAGCACCGCCGAACATGTCCCCCTCTGTCCAACGGTCATTTTTGCCATTCAGGCACTTTCCTGAGGTTGGCCTAGATTTAAATTTAGGGTCGTCTTGCACAGGAAATTCAATTAGTGACAGCTATATAAAGAACACTCTAAAGGTCATTTACAACTAAGTCTTCACACACTATGGACTTCAATCCAATTGGAGACCGTTATTACTTGAGCTATACACATCCTAAGCCACTCCAAAGTCTACAAGAGCAGTCATCAAACTTCTTATCGAATCTAAAGCATATCCAAATCAAAGTTGCATGTTCCCAAGTGCCTTGTGCTAGGAGAAATGATCGTATTATTACATTAATTGGGCATATACGGAGAGCGAAGAACATACACTACACTCAAATGGGAAGTCTGCATAGACTACATCAACCCTGATTCACACAGATATCTAGTGCAGTGCTCTCGTAGAAATTCCTTTAAGAGGAAGATTTGGGCCTAGTTTAGGGCTTTTTCTCTCATGTTTTATTGAGTTGTGCTAGGGTTTTAAGCAAGGAGAAGGCAAATCCAAAGTATCACACTTCACTTGGAGAACATTGAGCAAGGTTATTAACATAGTTACCTAAGCGTTGAGGACGTGGGAACAGCAAGACAAAGGGACGGGAATTTTGGGAGGGCAAAAAATATCTCAGATTTTGGGCACAGCAATGAGATGGATATCAAAATAATTATAAGAATTACTATTTAAATATTTTAGCTTTATTCAATGATATCTAGGAGTTTAAATTATATTTGATGTTTTTTAGGATACTTTCGAGATTAGAATTCAATGTCTTTGTAAAAATAACAGCTTTTTTAAAAGTAAAAGCAAAAGAAAATTTTCAAAAATTACAAAAATTGGGGATGTCCTCTCCAAGTCCCTAAAGTGTTTGGGATGTCCAAGACATCACCAAAATCTATGGGATGGGTCCCTGTATAACACTGGTTATTAAAGAACACATAAAAAACACGCATATCAAAATTCAATCATGCACAGTCAACACAGGTCAAGTTCAACAGAGCAGGTCAAGTTCAATGGAGCAAGTCAAGTTCGGCCAATCGAACTTGACCCCGGGCCGAATCAATCCCAAACACGGTTCTAGATCGCCAAATTCGAAGTCTGTTTCTGCGCCTATTATGAACTTCTTGATCATCCACAGTCATCCATTTTTTGAATCAGGTTAAATCTTTCCTTACGCTCTTACATCTCTCTCTAAATCAATTCAATTTTTTTCCTTTTCAAATCTTGAAAATTACCGTTTATCATATTATTCTTAGTATCTAATTTATGCAATGCTTTAATATGTTTTGGGCTATTTTGTGTAAAATAATTAAAATAGATAAGAGATTCTGTTTTGGAGAATATTCCTATACTATCTTACAAAAGAGAATAATTCTAATTCAGATATGGGAATACTATTTTAAGAGAACAATATTTTGAGAGATACAATGCCTAAGCCATTTACAAAGGATCTAGGAGGCAGTAAACCTTGCCGAGGTTGAAATTTCTTTACCACTCTTCAAAATACAAAATGTAATATGCATCAGAAAGCTTAGGATTTGCTCTTCCCATAGGATGACAAATTTACCTTGTTCCACATGGCCCTCAAAATGCAAATTACAAATATCTATAAAAAAATCCCCAAATTTGCAGAAACCGAAATGTTTTTTTAACAAGTTCCACTTCATGACAGATCCTATTCACTTCTCAGGGGACAGTTGTCAAACAGATTTTTCGATTCCCAATCCGAATTATTTCTTCTTGTACAATGCCTCTTTGGAATCTACATACATTTCACTTCATCTACTCTTCCTCATCTAACCAATCATACAATCGCACATAGCAAGGAGAATAGCAAAGCATAGAGGGAGCTCGATAGCCAATCCCTCTGAGTACAAATTGGAGGAGATCGGAAGGGGGAGGGTGGTAGCTTCATGACTACTCAGAGATTGCCACCTTTTTGCAATATCCAAACTGATTCCGTACATCTCTTCTCAGAGAGAGTTGTAAATCTCTCTCAAATCAATAAATAGTTGGCTCATTTATTCAAATATTCTTCTCCTTGTGTATATTTTGATGTCCAATAATTCATCAGTCATTTAGTTACAATTAAAGAATTAGCTATATACTGAAATTGTTGTAATTAATTGTTTGTAAGTATAAAACATCTATGTCCCAACCATTTAGCATGCTGTCCATTGGATTGCCAATAAAAGCTGGATCAGCTAGCCATTATAATACAAGCTGGGGATCTTCTCCACATTACATCATTCTTTGTTTGCTTGAAATGGTATATGATTTTCACATGCCATAACAGAGCCCCATCCTTGACTTGCTTTGCCCTCAAAACAATTGGTGTCTTGGATGTTGAAGTTCTTCTTGCCAACATCAGGCCTTCCAAAACATAAAATCAAAACTTTATTTGTAGCTTTTTAACTGTGATTTCATCCCTTTGATCATCCCCTTGCACTCCATAATATTGACATCAGCCACTACCACTTCAAAATTTTGTGATAGAACATCTTTTAGGTCTATAAACACCAAATTTGCATCTGTGAGGTTATGAGCAATGACGGAATTGATAAGGGCCACTGCCGTTCTTCCCTTTGCTTTGCACTTTACCCTCAAGGTATGACATTAAGTGATTCTTGGCATGGCAAAAGGGAGGTAGTTAGGATCTGAGTTTATGCTTGGTCCTCTATATGGGTTTTTCTTTCCATTTCTCCACTTCTTCACTGTCTTTTATAGCCATCTCCTTATCATATTCCAGTTTTACATGTTTAGAAAAGAAAATAACGAGGAAAAACATTGTCTAAGCGATATCAGTTGGTAGGGTCTTAGTTCATGTTTAAGTAACACTATTCTTAACCTCTAAATCAATAATAATAATAGCAATCAAAAGTTCTTTAAGAGTTTAAACATCAGAGAGATTATAAAAACTAGTCAAAATCAACATTTAAACTAATCTGACATTGAGAGTCATATACAGAAGCATTACTGATGTAATAAAAATTTATTGAAAAGAAAATAAGGTTATGATAAACCTAAGTTGAATCAAAGTAGTTTGTAAACATTTTGTTTACTCACTTGAATGTGGAGCATGAGCAAGAACAGGTCGCTCTGTTTCTTTCTTTTTGACACGAAAACATGGGCATATGATTACGCAAGAAAGAAGAAACATTCCTCCAACTGCCCCAACTGTCTGCATTGCGGTCACAGTAAAAGTTGAGATTTGTTTTTCCTTCATAGCAGCTGCCATTTGCTTTTGAATGGTGCTTGATTGGGAACCATTTATTGAAATTATTTTCCTTGCTGTCCTTTTTGATGAATGACCTGTACATGCTACCGTTAAACAAAGTTAACAAACATTTCAATAAATTGTGGCATGCATCAGGATTGTGCCTGAAACAACAGACGAGTCCATGTATGACCAAAGGTTCAAACCAACCATAAGGCTGAAACCACGGAAAACTCAGATATGATCAAAGAATAACAATTATTTGATTCATGAAAGCAAACAAATACAAATAAATGTAAACCATCCAAGATATTAGGACGACCTGGGGCTTAGCCAATTTCTCACTACCAGTATAATGCTGACCAGAAGAAAAGGGTTTTATTATTTAGGCGAAGCATAATTGTTACAACGCAGACAAGTAAGATTCCTATTCTATGGCAAAGACAAAGAGAACATGAAGAAGATATCTCTACTTGAGAATGGTAGCCTCAATACCACTGGACCACAATCAATACAAACACAATGACCTGACCTATGGGTTTAAGGGTTAGAAAGCTTTTGGAAAATAATATTGGCTACTAAAGTGCGAGCAAGGATGATAGTAACAAGATAAGATTCATTCTATTCTAGGCCAACAGAACACTCAGTCCAACATGTTCTCTATGAAAGCAAGTATAGTAAAAAAACTTCTGATGCATTTATTGCAGCCTGCCTAGCTCCATAACCTACATCCTGCACTTTTCTGCTAGGTCATTTTTCAGCAAAGCCAAGAACATTTCCAATCATTCTGCTCTATGTTTAGTTCTGAACTTCTACAGACCCAAGTCCTAATTTAGCCCCTCGGTGGTGTCTTTGGTTGTTTTTGCATTACCACAAACTAAAAGTCGTGTGTTCCAATTTAATACCATATAATAAACTGTATGACCTAATACTCTTCAAAATATGTCACTGTGAAATGCAGTTCCTGTATTTTTCACCCCAGGACCATAAAGTACACAAAATTGGAGATTTTTCCAGTCAAGTTGCCATTTTGTAACCCCAAAGAGTTTGGCCTACATCTGGTCAAATCAGATTTGTTTTGTTGTGAGTTATGTTTCAACAGTTTCACAGAGAGGATTTGATGCACAGGTGTTTGAAAGTGCCGACAACAACTCATTTGGCAGAAGGGAAGAGTTTCTCTGTTGTAAGTTTGGTTGTTACTCATGCTATGTATTATTTATTTATGTAAAAATGGTCTACATGTCAGGAAAGGAATCAACATGTTGATGGTTTGGTTGTAGATGGTGTAGATATCAATGTACTGGAATACAGCATATAATTGTGACATCAATCTCCTCGATGAGTTAGCTATGATCGGACAGTTGGGCAGCAACCATCAGCTTATGTGCATAAATGTTCCACAGGGACATGTCCACACCCTTCGCATCCCACTGTTCTCATCCCTGTCCCCATGCGATTTTCCTATTCAGATTTCATTTCTAGGATATTAAGGGTACTTCTAGGCATCCCCTTTTTGCATTCCACCTCACTCTCCAACACATAGAAGGGGACTCGATGGAACATAGGTATAAATAGATATATAGGATGGAATGCTAGTAGCAATGATAATGAAATAGGAACTCAATAACATATCTCTTTTGTATTCTTTACTTGTAATACACCATAAAACATGACAGCTAATCTTGTCTGTTTTGGTCTTCTGTAAAGATTGGTCGACGAAATCCGAACAAAAAACTGAATCTTGATATACCCGAGAACGAAATTTTTTCATTACCACACGATGTATTGGCTGCTGTGGATTACCCTATTAGAGTGCAATTTGGAACGGGTACACTCGATGATATATACTTGCTATGATATACTTACATACAGAGGACCAAAAACAGACAAGATGAGCTGTTATGGTTTATGGTATATCACAAGTAAATAATACAAAGAAGATAGAACATTGAGTATATATATATAGACATATACATACATATCATTGAATTAGCCTGATGACATTGAGCTGTTAGGAAGGTCCTGCACCAACATTGTTTCTCTTGCTGCTATGTTGGAAGAACATAACAGATCTTTAGAATTGAGGGGAGGATAATTCACAAGGGAAAATGCAATAATAGGCAAGAAACATCCACAGAATAGGACCAAGACTAAAAAGAAAAATGATACTTGCAATGAAGAACTTCCTTAAAGATGTATAAATTTAGCACATTTATCATTTGAAATGATGCATGCCAGCTTAAAATAAAATAAAAGAAACAATGTTATAATGAAAAAATACTTAAAACGCTAATCGTAATGCATATCCCATTAAAAAAGCATTGAAAAAAAAAGATGCATGCCACCGTAAAATGAAATAAAAGAAACAATGTTATGATGAAAATGTATATAAAAGGCTAACTGTAATGCATATCGCATTAGAAAAGCATAGATGCCTTTTGGAGAAAAGCAGAGACAACTTAGAAAGCCAAGGAGTTCATTTGGATAAGTGCACAGTCATTCAAGCAAAAAGGCCATTTATATCAGTAAAAAGCCATTTGAAATGGATTAGAATAGAAAAGATTGGAGAAGAACCAAGTAGAGAGGCAACTAGAAGAGCTTGTAAAACACACTGGAAGACCTGGAAACCGACAATTAACAAGTGTCTATGATGGGTAAGCCGCAAAGAGCATGGACACACTTCAGTCTTCAACAAGTGTGCCCCAGATCAGATCAGATCAGATCATTAAATAAGCTTATCCCGGAAGTATGACCCACACCTTATTTCTTCCTTGTAACATGAAATGAATGAGTTCTCTTTCTAACAACAGCAACTAGACCATGTAAAATCTCCCAACGTCATAAGCCCACAGTCTCTTTCTTCCACTGCATATTTCTTCACATCTCTTTCTTTCTGAGTATTGAAGTCCTAGGGTGTGGCACTTTTCATTTGATAGCTTTTTGAATTTTTGGAAGATATTATAATCTTTATTTCAATTCCCAAATGACAACCCCTAACGTTTGTGGATGCAAAAACCTCATACCAGTCCCCTTAGCTTTTGGCATTTTTGGAAGATATTATAGTCTTTGTTTAATTCCAAAATGACAGACATCTATTGTCTGTGGACTGCAAAAACCTCATCCAGCCCCCTTGAGGTTAAGGGCCGCTTCCTACCAAAATCAAAGTTTATACTGTATATGAAGCCCACATCAAAACCATATAATTCAGTCTTTTTGCTTCATAATAGCTATATCGATCATTATAAACAGAATTAGAAGAATATACCTGTAGTTGTAGCAAGAGCAGGAACAGGAGTAAAACAGGAAGAGGAAATGAAATCAAAGGTGCAAAGAGTCGTGGCCACAATGCTCCATTCTTGTGTGGGTGTGCCTGTGCAGAAGCAGCCATTCCTGTAGGCAGATTGGAGTGCCTCACAAAAGACCATTCTATCCCTCTGCAATTCTGAAATGAAGACTGCATCCTGATGACCCAAACTCTGGTATCCGGCATGCCCTCAGCTCGTTCAAACATATGCATATCCCACCTATTGTAAGCTGCAAACCCAAAATCAACCTCAACAAAAACACCGCCTCCATTGCCTACACAGCAATCAACTCGTTATATCCATGCTTGTTGGCATAATCCTTCTCCTGCTCACACAATTCAATTGTAAGACATGTTGCCTCGGGTATTTGAGTGGCTCACCTTTCAAATTACATTCAAGTGTCTTGCCAAGCAGCCCGGTTTGGTGTTTTGGCGTGGCCTTACAAGTAGAGTAGTTGACCCCATATCAAATTACATTAACTTGCTTTGCTTCCAAAACTAATTCAAATACAACACTCCTCTCATTTTGACCTTTTTCCTCCTCTCGCCGCCCTCCTTTCGTGCTTTTATTGGGTTTCCGTCGAATTATTAATTAAACAAACAATTAATTGAATGATATTGTCTCCATTTGGTATGCAAGCATAAGTTTACGACTAGAATATAAATTTTTAAAAAAACAATCCCACATTTCAATATTCAACATGATGATGGAAAAGTGCACATAAGAGCTGAAATTAAATGGATAAAAAAAAAATCATGATTGTTTAATTAAGAGTTGATTGTCACAGGTTTAGATATGAGATGGGGTGGTGGATGATTCATAAGGAGCAATACGAAGAGACGGTTTGTGTTTGTTTCACCATAAATGCGGTCAAAATTGGGGAGTGCTTCATTCTCGAATATCCTCAATACATGGACATATAGACCAAGCACGAGAAAACGTTAAGAGTGAGCTCCACAGTTGAGTTATTCAAGGAAAAAGTATAACATATTGGGGTGTTGCTAACTCAAATTAGCAAAAGGAGCAACGATGTAAAGGATATAACGAGCCTCAAAAATATTTACGTGAGGGAAGCAATTAGTGTAATTGGTGGTCCCATAGATTGTTGGGTCTCGTGGACGTAATTAAAACCATTTCATTTCAATGATAGGAAAAGGAATGACTTTCTAAATTTGGGTATATGGGGTATGCACGAGGCACTTAATTCACTATGTTTTTGGTGCTTCACATATGAGACCTATATATCCCATACACTACAAAAATTGAACTTAATGACATCCCTTTCAATTATATAAGTTCTTTATTATTTAGGCAAACTCAATAATATTATTGTCCAAAAGGTCAAAATTGACCATGGATTAAGTGGGTTGTAGTCCAACGATAAGGATGATGGTGTAAAAGGTGTTGCCTAACCATCCACCAAGGTATGAATCCCATGATATACCAATAAAAATGGATGAGGCCGAGATCATGCCTCAAGCAAATTAGTGAAATCGAATACCCCCTTAGTCCTTGGCTCTTAGCTAAAGAAATGCAATCTTGTGCAAAACCCGTGCACTATTAAGCTTTGATTTTTTTTAAAGGGCCACGAGACTCAAAAAAGAAAATGTAAAGTAAAGAATAGGGAATACAAGTGCAACTCCATCAAACTAAAAGAGAACATGAACTAATAAGGGCATGCATCCAAGAAAAATATGTGAAAACAAATCATTTTTTTGTTTAGAGGTGCCTTTTCATGTAATTGACGTTGAAACATGTACATGTCATGTCCATAACTTTAAGAACTTCACTTTACCATCTCGCCTTTTGACAAATATGTAAAAACAAATCGTATATTTCGACAGTTCACAAATCTCATCATATCTACGAGCTTATCGTGGGTATAATATCAAAATTCGTGGTTAATCTGATTAAGATAAATAGAATGTATTAAAAATACTCTAGAATTGGAAATATTGAAACATATTAAACACACATATCCTATGAATGTGTGCTTATAGATAACAAAAATAAACAAAATATTACTACAGAATTTATCCAATTAGATAACAAACTACCAAAAAATGGCATCCATATATGTTTCTTGTTATATAATATTGTTTTTTATTACCCTAAGATTAAACTCCAAATTAGATTCTAAACAATCAAAATAATTGGTATTTAAATATCACAATAAGATTACACACCAAATTAGATACTAGATAACCAAAAAATTGGTATCCATATATGTTTCTTGATATTGTGGACACTCAAATTTGGAAATTTACCCTTTCAGACTGTTGATTATGATTGTGTTTTTGCTAAGATAAATAACCTCCTTCGATCCCCACTCAATACATCTTGTTTATTCCCACGCATTGATGTGTCAACACTTTCTAAGAACATATGCATAAGATCAATACTTAAACTTTATCTTTCATTCGGAACTTCCATATCACATCCACTGTCTCCCTATCCAAAACCAAACACTAGGGTTAGGATGTGGCATTTGGTCTTGGCTGACCTATATGGTCTTGGACTAACACATCTTCTAATTATGCTTTCAATTTAATATCAATTGTTGGGTCTTTTCATCTTCTTGGGTTGGCCTTATCATAATGATTTACCTTCAAAACCCTATATAAGCAAGTTAACATCACCTCATTTACTCACCCAACACACTTGCCAAGAATCTAGCAAATCACTTTGTACTCTAATTATAATACATACAAAAGGCACTCAAAGCTCCCTAAATCTTCCCAAATCTAGTGCAAACCCATTAGGACAACCACTACTACAATTTGAGCACTCAACCAAGTCAAGGAGTCTAGCTTCCCTCACTTCCAAGCACACTAAGATCCCTACTTTAAAATTTTTATCAAGAACATAATCCTCTCGAACATGACTAAAGTGGTTCAAGTTGTCAACTAACAACATTCACATAAAACATGTTAGGTGGAGAACTATGTGTGGTTTGAGGCCTCTTCGAGTAATGTTGACATAGGAAGTGCATGAATTGCACTTCAATCCAAACACTAACCTTCTTGTAGGGTCTCCCACCCATGATTAAGGTTTGAGTGTGGTTCAATTGATTACAGATGGTTTTGGGATTATGTGACAATTAGGGTTTGACATCAAAAGACATTTCTAGGCCACTAAAGGACGGAGCAAGTTGTATAACTCAAAAGAAAGCAATTCCAAGACCATATAGTAGGTCATGGACCATGTAATCGTTCTGGAAGACCTATACAATCATGAACCAAGAGGTTTTCCAGGTGAAAATATCTAAAATGAAGCATCTACAGGCTCATCTCTCCCAATTTTTCTAGTCTATGCACTCGGATCTCTCGTAGTCTTCATAGCTAAGTACATCTTTTCTCTTGTGTTTTCAAGCTTATAACATATTGTAATCATTAGTTGCAAAGTACCAATACATTATTATGATATTGTATGATTAATGTTGGAAGTTAATTAATCATAATAGCTCCTAGTTTCAAACCTCACATTCATTTTTGTTGTTTTTATTCCATAACATATAAAGATCATCAAATCGGAAAAAAGGGTGTAAACATTTGGTGAACCTGACGTGAAGATTATATCTTGCACCTTCTTTCATACCCTATTTTCCCTAGGGTTCCATCTCTACATTATCTATTTAGATCTTGTTGTTTGTCAAAAAGGACTTCGTTGAGAGCAACAATTCGGGGACAAGAAGTCCCTCCTCTTTAATGGGAGAGGTTCCCTTATTCAAAAGCAAAACTTATTTACATATATACAAGGCATAGTTTATATGTGGAACTTGGATATCATGAAAGTGTTTTAAAATAAAATAGATCATCAATACAAAAGTATGGAGGAATGACAGAGTAGAAAGGAACAGAAAGGCATTTTCCAGAATTATAGATAACAAAGTAATTCCTTATGCATGCCAGAATAAAATTGTTTGAATAAAACCATTTGCATTTGAATCAACAAGATGCTATTGCAAAGACACAAAGTTCCAGAAATAACATCTATGAGAATACAAAGCTTCTTGACACAATGCAAATAAATAGTTCAGCGATATTCAACGGATAGCAATGAAAAAAGCAGACCAGATGAACAAAGAAAGAAAGTTCTTTTGTATTGATTACTTTGCTACTCTTTACACTTTCAAAAATAAGCCAAGTTCTTCTCCCCTGAAAATGGCGAGAGATAGGCCATTATATAATTTGAAAAATTAGTTACACTTGGTAACTACTTCTTTTAACTAAAATATTTAGTTAAGGGATGCTTAACGCAAAGCCCCAACTAATTTACAATAAAACCAAAATGAGAGAAAGAAGGAGAGAGAAGCCAAGAGGGGAAGACAAGTGCTCATGACTGGGATGGGCCCACTGACTTGAGGATCCATTGTCTAAACCTTTTCAAAGCCTCTGCTATGTCTCTGCCACGTGGAACCGATGTGTTGGCAGTAGCTTGGGTCCAAGAACCCAAACATTTCTCCATCTCCTTGTCGAACTCAGTGTGTGTATGGTATTCTTTATTTGCTTCCTCAATGGCAGACTGGAGGGAGCAGATTTCCTTGATCTTTTCCTTGGTGATGGAGTCCTCTTTGAACAAATTTTCTTTGACAAAAGCTCTAAATTGAGCTTTGATTTCCTGCAGGGAGAAAGGTACACCTGAGGTCTCATCATGGAGATGACAGTGGATATCCTTAAAAGCGATATCACCAGAGTTTTGAAAGCTTCTCCCTTCGCCAGTTGTTCCTCAGTTCTCCCAAAGCCTCCTCTAGCACTCGGATCTTCCATTCTACGTTGAATACCCATGATTGTGACAAATTATCCTTCACATCATCAAAGACCTTACTCGCCATCAAAATATTTTCATCAGTCTTGCCCCATCAGGTGAAGGTCTACTATGCAGCTGCTCCAAAGTTTGAGCTCCTTATCCATGTTTCCAATTGTGGAGGAGAGCTTCTGTTGCAAATTATTTACCTTCTCATTGAGCTTGAAGGCTTCACCAATGAAATTTAACCCTGCAACAAGCATGTCATCCACCATGGCCTCCATAGCCCTTCCATAGATGGAATACCTATGTATATCTTTGATGCTCTGGACTTCATCTTGACTGAGAATCACAGGTGGTGGGAGTGCAGTCAGTGGGGTAGGGTCTAGAACCTTATCTTTAGATAGCAATGACTTGATGAAACTAGAAAGTACTTGAGCCTGCTCCTCTAGCTGCTCTATAGTCTGTTGTCCTTTCTCTACCCTCCCAATGACCTTGGAGACTGTTTCTTGGAGGTTGTGGATTTCACCCTCAGGAGTAGACTCTCCCATTGAGATCCTTGAAAGTTCCAGATCAGAGGTCCAAATCCTACTCTGGCTTATCAACCTTGGGCTTAGCTATCTCAAGGAATTGCTGACCTTGAGCATCAGATACTATTCTTGAAGTGGTCCTGGCTTTCTTGGCAGGAGCGAAGGAGTAGTGCCCAACAAGGCCGCCACAGCATCAAAGTTGGGCCTGTCAACCGAGAAGAAGGCTTCCTCTTCCTACTATCAACAAAAGGTTGCACCCATGTAAAAGAGGAGGAGGAAGAAGAAGGGGGCAAGAGGACCAAGAGAAAGGGAACTCATGGCACTCAGAGTATGTACCGTTGTTGCCTCCAGTTGAGATGTGAGTGGGGCAGCTGAGGCTTTGGACAGAGGAGTCAATGGTGCTTGGAAGCTCAGTGCTTTGAACTTCTTTATCTGTATCCATTGGGGTTTCTGAGGCATCTGCAGGAATTGGTATTTCATTATCTTCACTCTCACTGAGAACAATGATGTTCTCTAGCCCAGAAGGTAGTTCTGAATGCCTTGGCAGAGGGTTTTCTTCAATGGGCTCCTTCTTAACCTCCTTCATCTTCTTTTGATAGACTTGAGTAGAGGAGGAGGGAGTGGAGGATGCAGGGACTTTACTCGATGAGGCAGGAGGAGTCTGATGCAGGTATCTCGGAACTGGGTGTTTGTTCCTCCTTCCTTGGTGTCGAGGTGTCTTTGGAAGAGGATTCTCCTACGTTCTTCCTCATCTCACAAACCTTTCTATCAATCCAGACTTTAGTCCTTACCAGGACAGGGCAAGGATTTCAGCCAAATCATCCTTTTCTTTTTTAAACCAATCCATGTCCTCTATGGGAGTATGCTTAATCACAGTTTCATACTCATATGACAACAAGTCTGTGTTGTCATCCTGAAGTCCTTCAGGAATTTGATACAAGTTAAGCTCTTGAACTAACTGAAGAGGAAGCCTGCCATAATGCCTCCTTCTGGCCTCCAAGTCATCTATGCAGTCAGCCCAATAATCTTCAGTGTCTACCCTATGATGGTAATTGATTCTGAGATTTTGCTCAATGAATTTCTTCAAGTCAAAGTAGGTTCTAGGCCTGAAGAAATGGATGGTGATGGCAGCTAGGGCTCTCTCTATGTTTTGGGCATCCAGAGTCGTCTTGCATGTGTAGTTCCCCAAAGATATGGGGAAGTGTAGACCAGTGATTTTCTTGTCTCTACAAGTTCTGTGCAATTTTCCAACTACCTGCACACCTCAATCAGGGCCATCTTATCATTACAGAACATGGGGAGCTTGAGAGGGGTGCTCTCATAACCTGCTAGCCTGATATAAGAGAACCTTCTGAACTGAATGAAGTAGGCTCCGTACTTTGCTATCAGGCTCATGGCTTCATCTGAGAATCTCCTAGCAGTGTCACTTTCTAGGAGCCTTACAATGTACATGGTGAAAGCATCATTCACCCTCCTGAAATTATGATTGCTAGTGTTCAGGGTGAACTAAGGACAATAATCATATATGGGATCATCTTTCTGAGCATCAATGTAGGTGAAGCCAAACCACTGCCTGGAAGCTGCAAGGGTATACATCAAGTAGGAAGTCATGTAGAAATTTTTGTTTGTTGTACATGGGATAGCTGCTCTGTCAGATTCATGTAGATAATTTCGCCCCATTGATGTTTTGGGTACCTTCACACACTATGTTGATAAGTGGGCACATCCAAAAGTGAAACTCGTTAGTAGAAGGCAAGCCCATGACCCGAGCCAACAAAATTATGAAGTCTGATAACTCCTCATTGAAATCAGACCTAAACAGGGCCTTGGATAGTCGTGATGCCCCTTTCTTAGGGTTCTTCAGCCAAGACTTCGCAACTCTGGCTTTGTATTTCTCACTGTCCTGATCAAAAAGTGCATGCTTGATTCTAGGAGATTACCATGGAGTTGTCCATTTCTGGGATTCTTAGGGCAGCAGCGATGGTGGCAGTGTCAAGCTTGCGATGAGCTCCCCATGTACATTTGTTAATTCACACGAACCGGGGTTGAAGTGAGCCCCGCAGTGAGTACCGTGTCTGCACATTGCACCGAGATAGGAAAACCAATAGCAAATGCCAAGCCGCTATCATTAATCATTTGTGCCATTGGAGAGGGGTTCGGTCTGTCAACCTGGTCCAAAAATTGGCAAAGTCCAGGTGATGAACTTCACTATCCCCGATATCGGGAACGGTAGACTCGAGTGGAGAAACCTGCTCCTGACCTTGGAATTTAATCTTCATGTTGATAGGACTTAGAAAAATGAATGCACAACTTGAATTCGTGATGAAATTACGGGGGGAAATGGGGACGCGAGCAAATGGTTTCAATCGCAAGGGTATGAGCAGATGTTAATGAGAAGCAGTGTGTAAAAATGCGTAGAGGGCAATCTATTAAATAGCCATTTAGGAGAGAGGGCTATAAATGCGCATTAAATTCATACCCACCAACTCAAAAAGCAAGCATCGGAAAGAGCAAGAAAAATTAGCCCAAATGGCCTTTGGTACATTTGGGACACACAGGACGTGAAAGCGCGATTCGGCCAATGCGGGAACAGACTGCATGAATGTTTTGGGGACATGAGGGGCAAAAGTACGCGGATGATGTGATGCGGCAAAGCGTGAGGCGAATAGGGAATAGAGAGCCCAGGTGAACTTGGGACAATTGGAACAAAAAGTTCCGACGGGCCCGCAAGTTAACAAATTCCGGAGAAAGCGGTCGATCGGCGAACAGAGAGCCCGAGTGAACTTGGGACACGCGGGACAAAAATGTCCGACATACCCGCAAATTACACAAATGACTCAAAAATGTAGAATTTTCCTAACTTGTCGATTTTTCCCTTTACCAGAATATCAGAAAAAGGTGTCAAGCTCAATTTTTTTTTAATATTTTGACTTTCAAAAGAGGGGAACTTTTGAGAAGATGACAGATCTAAACTTTATTTTCATCTATCACATGCCCTAAATTTGGTTTGCACAATTTTCTCTAGGGTCTCATGGTTAGTCCTACCCTTTGGGTATCTTTTTAGGGATTCTTAATTGTTGAACCACCTTTCATCGCATATCTCAATCATAACGGCTCTATTTTCAAATTTCTTTGAGTTTTTTCATTTTAATTTATATAAACCTCTTTTTGTTTGCCTTAATTCTTAGCACAATTTCCAAAGTAAAGATTATTATTATTAGTAATTATGGCATAATCAGAAAATTTTACACTTTTGTGCAAATTCCTTGGAGGTTTTTATTTCACATAATCAAATTCACAAATACCTCTTTTTCATTAAATTCACAAATCATTTTCATATATGATCATTTTTTTATAATTTGACGATGGACACTTTTTGCTAAAACATCACTTTTGGGTCTTATCCTTTATGGTCTTTCGATTATCGTCCTTCCATGTGTTGATTCTTATTATTAGTTATCTAATTTGTGCCATCATGGCCCATGTCATTTTAGCTCCTGCTAATAATGATGCCATCTTTTATAAAACTCCCCTAGAGTCTATTCAAGTATTACAACATGCCTTTCAATCCCAAATTCAAGCTATGAGTACTGAAATACAATCTCTTAAGGATGAGATAGCACAGCTTAAAGGATTCTTCCGATTCTCATGTCCCTAATGTCTATATGCATCATGATTAACATAGTTCTAACACTACCAAAAAGCAATGTCATAAACGTGTTATACATGATACATTTGCTCATACAATAGAATTGAAACTCCTACATAAAGGCAACAATGTGTATGTTCCACCAGATCAATATTGAATACTAAGGCAACCACAAATGAATGTACTTATTTGGTTTGAAAAAAATGCTCGACAATGTGATATTATTCATGAGTTATTTCATAATCAATTAATCACTTTATTACTCGATCCTTACCACCCCCACTATCGGCTTGAAAAAATCAAAGATCAACCATTTTGCAATTAGCATGGAATTAAAAGGCATCATGACAACAATTGCTATGTTTGACAATAAAGAATCCAACAACTTGAGCATAAGTGATTCATTTCCTTCTATACATCACATTTTCTTATGCAATCATCTCAAATCCGTAAACCTTAATGGGTGTCAAAAGCTATATTAGATGAGCATACTACAATGTTGAACGATGCACATTTGGATATACAACAAGAGTCCTCTTGTTGGCTAGATTTTTCAGCTGACAAAAAAAACTTAGCGATCATAAGATAAATCTCCCTCATTTACCGGTGAGGCTCCTGTGTATGATTTCTATCAATTATGGATCCAAGTAACTATTCGTGGCTTTTACTTTAATTGCAAAGCTCATGAGCCATAGCTAGGCAATTTTTTGCAAAGTAAGCATCTCAGTAAAGAAATATTTGCATAAGAGGAAAATAATTAAATATGGGAAGAAAGAAGAGAAAATGTGTAATCCAACCGATATTTCGGAGAGTTGGTCTCATGCACATAGATAAAACAAATAGATCTCACAATAAAAATTTAAAGAAAATAAAAGTTTCAAATCTAGATCTCGAGATAATGAAAGGAACGATAAGAATATTGTTCTAAGCCGCGATCTCAAGATGATAATAGCACACCACATTATATTTGCAAAAACAAAGAGCTAAAATACCATATATGGAAATCCATCATAATCCATAATGCTCAATACATTACAATAGAATGACTTGAATTATTCAATAAGAAAGATGTACATATAGGAGGAGGGAAGTGCAACTACTACCTAAATCAATGGTGAAGAACTCCCACTAATTGATATTGGTAGTTAAGTTAACTCCAAAAGACTAGTAAGCTAACTCGACATAACTGAGAAGCTAACTCCACACAACTAGTACACCTAAGCAAGCTAACCCAACAAGTGTAGGGCTAACACAAGTGTAAGAATTATCCTAATAAATAAATAAAAGGATAAATAATAACCTACACTAACACCCTCCCGTAAGCATAACTTAGGTGGGTGGAAAAGGTGGGTCCCAGCAATAAGGCCTGATGAGGTACCCACGTACAACAACTAGGAAAAATAGACACCACAAGGTACCCAAAACCAGTAATAACAAAGTAGAGAGCAAAATCTTGTTGCAAGATATCCTCAGAAGCTCAACTCCAAAAACTTGTACAATGTTGAAGAAGTGTGGTGCACACTATGGTCTGAATCCACTACTCGATCATATAACTCAAAAACAACTGACATTGGGCTTCACTAGAATAGCTCCATGCAAGGATACTGTCAATGGAGTGATGTTGAAAAGTGAAAAACAAACACCAAACATAATTTGATCAACTGCTACAAATAGGTGTGCCATGATCCAAGAAAAATAAGGCAACAAGGCAAGGACACGAGATCCAAATAAATTGGAGTGCCACGATCCAAGAAAAAGCCAAGGTAACAAGGCAAGGGCATGAGACCTGAAGAAGCAGTATCAACACCACACCCTCCCATACTGCATAATGGGTAGAGTGACACCATAGATCTGTATGAGTTGTCAAAATCAACTACTCGAACACTGACAAACTAACACTAGGCTCCACCAGAATAGCTCCCCACAAGAGAGACTATCAACATGCCAAAAAAAGTGTCGAAAATATAGATCCAAAATATCTCAACAAATAAGAGAGATATAAATGTATACACCCATAGATACAAGAATGCAACACCTAAAATTTTAGGACGTCGGGCTCAACCGAAAATGCATCCACAAGTGATCACAACACCCTCCCGAATTTGGCACTTTATAATTAAGTGCATGTAAATATTACAATGAGTAACAATACCTTTTACATTTGAAATATGTGTATAAAAATTTCACCAATGCGTAGATCTTGAAAAAATACACAATTTCAAAAAAAGATCACCTTAATCCGAGCTACGGATCAAAAGTTATGAGCTCTACAAGGTTTTGCTATTAAAATAATATTTTAATACTGATCTTTTAAAAGGTACATGTGACACCCAAATGTCCAAAGGGTAAAAGAGTGCATCCACACGATACATGCTTGCGACCAAAGGATAAAATCCTGCGCCCAAAACCTAAAATGTCCAGAGGGTAAATCATTGCGTCCAGAGGGTACACGTTTATATCCAATGGATAAAAGAATGCACCCAAAGGGTACATATCTGCATCTAGTGGATAAAAGACTGCATCCAAAACCAAAATACTAGAGGGTAAAAGAATGCATCCGGAAGGTACATGCTTATATCCAATGGATAAAAGAATGCACCCATAGGGTACATATCTGCGTCCAGTGGATAAAAGACTGCATCCAAATCAAATACCCAGAGGGTAAAAGAATGCATCCGGAAGGTACACACTTATATCCAATGGATAAAAGAATGCATCCAGAGGGTACAAATCTATGTCTAGTGGATAAAAGACTACATCAAAACCAAAATACCCAGAGGGTAAAAGAATGCGTCCAGAAGGTACACACTTATATCCAATGGATAAAAGAATGCACCCAGATTTGACTGTCTCAAAACATGGTCAAGTTTACAGTTGATTCTAGGGTTTTGGCACCTTCCAAATCCAATTCCACACTCCATTTTACATAAAAATGTATGCTACAAAAATTTCTAACAAATTCCATATACATGAAAAAAACCTTTGCTTGCAAAGAAAAACTTACTGGATGTCTACATCATCTATCGCTCTGATACCATGAAAGGAACGATAAGAATATTGTTCTAAGCTGCGATCTCAGATGATAATAGCACACCACATTAGATTTTCAAAGCAAAAGAGCTAAAATACCATATATGGAAATCCATCATAATCCATAATGCTCAATACATTACAATAGAATGACTTGAATTATTCAATAAGAAAGATATACATATAGGAGGAGGAAGTGCAACTACTACCTAAATCAATGGTGAAGAACTCCCACTAACTGATACCGGTAGTTAAGTTAACTCCACTAATAAATAACACAAAGTTTATGCAAAGATCTACACATAAGTAAAAACAAATGCACCGTTGACATAAAGTTCTCCAAAAATTGTCTCCTTTCAATTTCTTAGCTTTCAAAAAGATATCAAGGGTTTTAGCTCAAAGTCTAAAACACAAGAATGTTGATTACAATTTATGATTCTTTAACCCGTAGGCTCTTCCTCTATTTATAATGCATAGAGGGCAATTAAAAATAGGAAAACAATCCTTGAACTGACACATGCAAAAGCTATAAAGAAAACAACTAGTAATATTCCCTTGAAATTTCTCTCTAAATGACATGCATCTGAAGATTAAATCAAATTTTTGTATGTCTGCCACCTATTCTCAATTAATGACCTTTTCAGATAACTAAAAGTAATGGCTTTTGACCAATTACTTTAGTTTTAAAATTTTGTCTGAGAAAATAAGAATAAGAGAAAGAAGTGAAGAAGAAAGATAATATGTCGGCAGTCATACTCTAAACTTTTCCACTTTGTGCTTTTCCCATATATTGTTGGCATCTTGCATGCTAATTGCAATCACCACTGGTCGTGCTAGAAGCTTAAGGAAATGATTAATAAATTGTGCATCCAACCTGATTATTGTCTTCCCTGTAACATCTCGATTGTCCTAGAAAGAGGATGATAAGACCTTGCACACTCCAAAACAAACTCAAGCAATTGAGTTGTGACTAGAAACGTTGAAGCTTGAATAATCCTGCTACTTTTTATTGCCCGCATAAGAGATGATCTACCAATGGCCTTGGATCTGTCAATCAAATCAGTGATAGGTTCATGGCCCATGTTTGTATCATTGATTTCAGCAAATCTGGAAGCAATGCATGATTCTACTGACCCTTCTCTTTCATCATGCTTCATCATGCCTGGAATAATCTTTTTCTAAGCTCTTTTTCTTTTAATTCTACAAGAATCCTTGTAGTTGGATCAATTTGTGCATATTCGACAATTTCTTCTGATCCTGAAGATATATTCAATGTATTTGACATTGATTTGGACTTCTATTCACCAATATGAGCACCTTTGATGAATACCTGGGCACTTATACCAACATGTAGATACTTGGAATAATAAAAATAAAGCTATTCCGACCTTAGGCACCAAAAATTAGAAGCTTCCCGACAGTGGAAAATATTTTTTAGTGCAAAATACTCCTTCCTTTGGCGCCAAAATCCTTTCGGGCTGTAAACTCCATCAAAAATATTTAATTGCTTCTCCCTTATGTCGTTTCATGCTTATATAGATATATGCAGGCTATTTTTAATAATTGCCTATCCCTATTTTTGGCAATTAATCAATTAAAAGCCTTGCTTCTTCTTCCAATTTGGGCACCCAAGTCTGCATGCTTCTGCTTGTTTTTTTATGAATTTATTTTATTTATTTTTAGCATGCATCCTTGACTTCTCTTTAGCTCATCCACTTGCCTTGACTTTCCTTCTATTTATGGTGCCAAAATTGACTAGAAATAATATTAATGAATATCAATTAATGCATGTATTAATGCCAAGGTGGGTCACATTTTTGGCAAGAGGAATTGCTAAAAATAGGAAGTCAAAGCAATGGAAATTTTTACCCTACAAGGTAGCTAAGAAAATCCCACTTTTCACTTAAGTGACTTGACTTTCATAATGGGAATTTTTACCCTGCAAGGTAGGCAAGAAATTCCCACTTTTCACTTAAGTGACTTGACTTTCATAATGGGAAAAAGAAACTAATGCACCGTTGACACAAAGTTCTCTGGAAATCTGTCTCCTTTCAATTCCTTAGCTTTGAAAAGATATATCAAGGGTTTTACCTCAAAGTCCTGGAATACAAGAATGTTGATTATAAATTCTAATTCATTAACCCGTATGCTCTTCCTCTATTTATAGTGCATAGAGGGAAATTAAAAATAGGAAAGCAATCCTCGAATTGACACATTCAAAAGCTATAAATAAAACAATCTGCCATTTTCCCCAAATTTCTCTCTACATGACATTCATTTGAATATTAAATCAAAGTTTCTCATGTCTGCCACCTATTCTCAATTAAGGACCTTTTGATATAACTAAAAGTAATGGCTTTTGACTAATTACTTTAGTTTTACAATTTTGTTCGAGAAAATAAGAATAAGAGAAAGAAGTGAAGAAGAAAGACAATATACCGGCCGTCATACTCTACGCTTTTCCTCTTTATGCTTTTACCATATGTTGCTGGCATCCTGCATGCTAATTGCAATCACCACTGGCCGTGCTGGAAGCTTAAGAAATAATTAATAAATTGTGTATCCAACCTGATTAGTGTTTTCCTGCCGACATCTCGATTGTCCTAGAAAGAGGATGATAAGACCTTGCACACTCCAAAACAAACTCAGGCAATTGAGTTGTGACTGGAAATGTTGAAGCTTGAATAATCTTGCTGCTTTTTATTGCCCACATAAGAGATGATCTACCAATGGCCTTGGTTCTATCAATAAAATAAGTAATAGGTTCAGGGCCCATGTCTGTATCATTGATTTCATCAAATCTGGAAGAAATGCATGAATCTGTTGACCCTTCTCTTTCATTATGCTTCATCATGCCTGAAATAATCTTTGTCCAAGCTCTTTTTCTTTTAATTTCGCCATAATCCTTATAGAATCGGATCAATTTGTGTAGATCCAGAAATTTCTTCGATCCGTAAGATATATTCAATGTATCTGACATTGATTTGGACTTCTTTTCACTAATATGAGCACCTTTGATGAATACATGTGCACTTATACCAAATGCATATACTTGGAATAATAAAAATAAAACTATTCTAACCCTAGTCGCCAAAAACTAGAAGCTTTCAAGTAGTGGAAACTATTTTTAATGCAAAATACTCCTTCCCTTGGCGCTAAAATCCTTTCGGGCTGCAAACTCCATCAAAAAGAATTAATTTCTTCTCCCTTATGGTGTCTCATGCTTATATAGCTATATGCATGCTATTTTTAATAATTTCCTTTCCCTATTTTTAGCAATTAATTAATTAAAAGCCATGCTTCTTCCAATTTGGGCGCCCAAGTCTGCATGCTTTTGATTACTTTTTTATGAATTTATTTTATTTATTTTTAGCATGCATCCTTAACTTCTCTTTAGCTCATCCACTTGCCTTGACTTTCCTTCTATTTATGGCGCCAAAATTGACTAGAAATAATATTAATAAATATCAATTAATGCATGTATTAATGCCAAGGTGGGTCGCACTTTTTGGCAAGAGGAATTGCTAAAAATAGGAAGTCAAAGCAATGAGAATTTTTACCCTGCAAGGCAGCTAAGAAATTCCCGCTTTTCACTTAAGTGACTTGACTTTCATAATGAGAATTTTTACCTTGCAAGGCAAGCAAGAAATTCCCGCTTTTCACTTAAGTGACTTGACTTTCATAATGGGAAAAAGTAACTCTTTAGGCAAGCAAGAAATTCCCACCGCTGCCATCGCTGTCAAAATTCCCACTAGCAGTTTAGATCCTTCCTCCCAAAAAGTACGACTTGCATGGGTGAATAAACTTCTTTGATGGGAAAATTCAACCTGTTAGGCAGCTCCAAAAATCCCATTGGTACTTTAAGTGATTTTTCTTTCATAATGGGAAAAAGTAACCTGCTAGGCAGGCAAGAAATTCTCGCCTACCTGCCACCTCTAAAATTCCCATTGGCAGCTTAAGTGATTTGATTTGATGGGAAAAAGTAACTTTATAAGGCGACGATAAATTCCTACCGCTGTAGCTACCGAAATTTCCATTGATAGCTTAAATCCTTCCTTCCAAAAAAAATGCAACTTGCATGAAAGATAGCTCTTTTCCAAAACTTTGACTTACATTATGACTTCGCCTTTAAAATCGCGTGAAAATTCATCATTTAAGACAACGTGGAAATTGAAAGTGGAAGGCGACCTTGAAAATTGTGACTAGCATGAAGAATGCATTTCTTTCATTTTTGGATTTTTGGTGAAGAATGCACAAGAGTAGAATAAAATTTGCCATTTTTGGAAAGGGTCCGAGAAGATGTAGCAACAAAATTTGCATGTGCCATAACTTTCATTCCGTGGCTCTGTTTTAGGTGTTGTTTTCTCTAAAAGTCATATTTTCTCAAGTTGTATGCATTGATGGCAATATTTTTCTTATTTTCATAAAATCCATTTTTGCACCTTTTTGGAACATGTGACTTCTTGCAATCTTTTGAAAGAATCATGTGTTCTGAGCACCTTTAGACATATTAGTAATTAAAAATATTGGATAGCTTTTCAAAACCCTAGGCCTAAGGAAATATTTGGAAAGAAGAATGAATAGGCTACGGAAATTGTTGGAGAAAAGAAACCAAAACATGGACAAAAAGAAATAAAACAAAATAAAAACAACTGCGGGGAATTGCTAGAAATATTTCTCCATTTAGTTGATCTCGCAAAAATTATTCCCAGGGTGAATGTTTTGTGGTAATAATGATGGGTTGAAGTGCTTTATATAACCCAAATCCTCCAATTTTAGCTCAATCTATTTTTAAAAGAACTTTATTTATTTAATAAATAAATAAATAAAATGCTTGCAAACAAGGTCTAGCGAAGGATTTGAGTGAGTTTGGGCATATGAGTATTTTTCGAATTTGGCTTTTATGAATCTCTGGGGACACCTTAGAGAAATGCAAATAATTGCAGGAAAAACAACACAAAAAGACCCACTGTTTTGAAAAGAACAATTTTTTTAGAAGGGGTAGTCTCATATTTCAGGGTGAAATCTCGGGGACACCAGTCGGCTCCTTCTATGGACATCATTACCTTTTTCAAAATGATAGGAGTGAAGATGAAATCCCATCTTCTCTGGTTTTGTATCTTATCCATTGGGATTTGAGGGGTTTCACTCCTTTCTTTTTAGCTTGCTCCATTCCTAACAGTAATGCTTCATACTCCACCATATGATTGGTGTTCTCGAACATCAGCTTGTGGGAGTATGGGAATATCTCATGATCTGGGGATATTAGTAGAACGCCGAATCCTGATCCAAAAGAATAATAGGTGCCTTTAAACTCTAGAGTCCAATTTTTTTCTTCATCTTTAGCTGGCTCTAGCTCTGGTTGAAGTTCCGGTTCGTACATTTTTATCCATTTCCAAGAAATAGACCCCACGGTCAGATTCCTAAAAAAGAATCTGAGATCTAGGATCCTTATATTTTTTAACCATGTACATGGACTTCTTTTCCGACTCTAGCTTCTGATTTTATTCTTTTGATAAAAATATGAGCACATGAACAATCCATCTTTACTCCTCCTCTCAGGCTCTTTGCATAAGTTTATGCTCAACAACATCCCGTAGGATACTAGAATATCATATACAAGGATTGTCATCTTTAATCTTTTGTCAAGAAAAGTTGTTAGAACAACTTGTGCATCTTTGATTTATCCGATTAAAGGGACTTGTCTCTCCATGGAATAACACATTTTTATGGTCTTTGCCAAGGTAATCCCGAGAGCATCTGCTGAACTTTAATCGGCATGACATTGTTGGAAACACGCAAATCTAGAATGCGATTGCTTAACTTGAAACCATTAAGCATCAAGGACACATGGAAAGGTTCAACTCTTTTAGAATATGATGAGGGCTTAACAAGCTGCGGTGTTGTTTTGGGGAGAAGTGTCTTTGGGCTTAGGAAAAAGGCCCTTTGATACATTGGATTTTCATGGTGACTGCACATACTTAACTAGCCTATTTAGCTACTCAGGAAAGGCTCTCAGGTATTCATCTTCTGACATTTGAATCCTAGTTTTCTTGACATGATCAACAATGTCAAAGGAAGGTATATAGATTCGAATACACGAGCTACTTTCTATGGTCGAGATGAATAATTCACATTCTTATTTCTGGGAGCTAAGGAAGAAGGTAAAGGGCTGCCCCTTCTTTGTTCATCAGCTAATGCCTCAGCTTGCGAGTTTGTGATTGTGTAAATATTGCATATGTATGACCATGATCATCTTCAAGAAGATCCTCATAGTCATGTTTAGATTTGTAGTTTAGGTAATTAATGTTGGAGTCACTAACAAGACCTACAAAATCATCATTCTCGAGCTGATCAGTGACAACTCCTGGTCTTTTTCATTCATTTCCATGTTGTTTCTAGGAGAGAAATGTTAATCTTTGGGAACCGGTTTTGCGGTTTCAATTGTTGTTGAAATTACGAGCGGGGGGAAGTGTTGTTTCCATGAGCCATTTGAGCCATTTGTTTCTTCATCTGTGACATCTCATTTGCTAACTTTTGCAATAGTGAATCGAAGTAGTAGAGGATGAACTTTCATCTCTAGATGTGCTTTACTAATAATATATATAGGGGATTGTAGGTAGTAGTTCATCATCATTTGAGCATTTGAGTCTTATTTTATGGTTTGGAGGTTGCCCCCTCGAAGTGGCGAAGCTATTCTAATTGCATATTGAGATCATTATTCTGAAATATTGTGTTATTTGGTGTTCTATTGTTTCTCATAATCTGAATTATACAAGTAATTTCATTACAAGTGGTATCAGAGCTGCGATCCGGGCCAAAATTAGGGCAAAAACCCTAATTTTTTGTTTCCACTCTATCTTACGAACCACATCAAATTTTGGGTAATTTTTTTACCAGAGTTGTGAATCATTTCAAGTAAAAATCTCTAAAAATTTCAGACCTTTTTGATATCTTTTGCAAAAGTTATTGCAAATTTAGGGTTTTTGATAAAAATGCTCCCTAGACCGAAATTTGTGGAATTTTTTAGATTTCTTTACATTTTCGAAATCTCTCAAAAAAATAGTATTAGTATCTTCTCTATGTTTTTTCTGTTCATCCAAATTTGTATCGAAACCTAAACCCTAAGGTTTGACATCATGGTGGGGCCTTCCACAAGAGCAAAAAAGAATCCGGTCACTCTGGGTAAAACCCTAAATAAAGATGGGGTAGTGATTGAAGAGTTGGAGTCAAAAGGGGTAAATACAGATTCCTTAGCACTAGGGTTTACCTCAGTTGATCATAAGGTGAGCCAACTTGAGTATGAGCTGCATGAAATGTACAATCTGAGATGGCCTCTAAAGGAGACATAGACCAAATCAATCAGCGGTTGGATGATATCATGCAACATGTAAAGGGTAAAAATATGGCCCAAATCCACCCCATATCAACCAAGGAGGATCTTCAGTTCAAAATCATGGACAAAATAACCATGTTGGATCACTTTTCCAGCCCAATCAGAATCCAACTTATTCACAACCACGAAACATGATGCCAAAAGTGGATATGCAAAATTTGATGGTAAGGATCCCTTGAATTGGATAAATCAAATGGAGAACTTCTTTGAGTTACATCAAACACCATCAGGACAAAAGGTGACATTGGCATCCCTGTATCTTGAACCAGACCAATTCATTTGGTATCGATGGTTATGTGCTTAGAGGAAAAGAATGGTCTCGGTGTCACTTGGACAATTTTTACCAAGGAGTTGCAATTGCACTATAGTTCCAGTGTTTCAGAGAACTACTTTAGTCAATTAGCAAAGTTACGGAAAACAGGATCAGTCAAATATTATGTGCATCAATTCCAGAACCTATCCTTAAGGGTGGAGAATATTCCAGAAGAGAATTTGAATGACCTGTTTCTTGGGGGTCTTAAGGACCACATCGAGCATGAGGTACATATGTTTAATCCACTCAAGCTTTCTGATTCTATTATCATGGCACGTCGAGCAGAGGAAAAATTTCTTTGTAGTAGGAGGCCACCTTTCATTAACACCAGAGACCGTAGTATCTCTTCCCCTTCATTCGCTAGGCCAATTAGACTGACTCCTCAACAAATGGAAGAAAAGAGAGAAAAAGGATTATGTTTTAACTATGACAACAAATATGGACTAGGACACAAATGTGCTTTGAGAAGAAGTTGTTCTATATTGAAGGAGGTAATGAGGATAATGAGGAAGCTGAAATTATAGGAGAGGCTGAGGAACCAGTAGAAGATGAAGTAGAGGATCACCAACCTACAATTTCTTGCCATGCATTGTTAGGTATTAGTACTCCTCAAACACTCAAGGTTATTGGCTATCTCAAAAAAGAAGGTGATGGTGTTGATTGACTTGGGGAGTACTCATAACTTCATAAATAGTAAGTTAGCTACCCGCCTCAATTGTTTTATTTACCTAGCTCTAGAAATGCAAGTTATGATTGCGGATGGTGGGACAATCAAGTGCACAGGAAAGTGCCATAGTATCAAGCTTTCCATGGGAGACTACATGTTAGACTCACCTATGTTTGTTATTTCTATGGGAGGGGCAGATATTGTTTTGGGTGTCCAATGGCTCACAACCTTAGGTACTATAGAGATGAATTTCCAAGAATTGTTCATGCGATTTCATTCAGATGGAAGGACAATACAATTGAATGGGATGGTAGCTAAGTCTCCATAGATTATTAGCTCTCATCAAATGTAGAAGGTTCTCAAAAAAGGAGTAGATGGATTTATAGCAAAGTTATTTTCCATAGAAGTACAAAATACTAGTCTTCAATGCCACCCGATCTTCAGAAGATTGTTGATGCTCACTCATCTATTTTTGATGCAATTCCAAAGGGACTACCACCAGTTAGGGATCATGATCATGCCATTCAGTTGATTCCAGGGATCCAAACACCTAACATCAGACCATACAAATACCCATATTCCTAGAAAAGTGAGATCGAGAAAATGGTACAGGAAATGTTGAAGGCATGTATCATCAGGCATAGCCAGAGTGCATATTCTTCACCAGTGGTCATGGTACGTAAGAAGGATGAAACATGGAGGATGTGTCCAGATTACCGAGAACTCAACAAGTACACCATCAAAGATAAGTTTCCTATTCCAGTAATTGATGATTTACTTGATGAATTGCATGGTGCTATTTATTTCACAAAATTAGATCTTCGTTCGGGGTACCATCAAATTAGAATAAAGAGAGAAGATGTTCATAAAATGGCTTTCAGGACTCATGAGGGCCATTATGAGTTTTTGGTAATGCCTTTTGGTCTTACAAATGCTCCCTCAACCTTTCAAAGCTTGATGAACACTATTTTTAGGCCATTTTAAAGGAAATTTGTATTAGTTTTCTTTGATGACATATTGATTTATAGTAAGACATGGGAAGAACACTTACAACATGTAAATAAAGTGTTGGAAGTTTTGGAGAAACATACTCTCTATGAAAATCCATCCAAATGTTCTTTTGGTGTATAAGAGGTAGAGTACTTGGGTCACATTGTATCCCATGAAGGTGTCAAAGTTGATCCTCAGAAGATCAAAGCTATGGTGGAATGGCCAAGGCCCAAAACTCTCAAAAATCTTCATGGGTTCCTAGGACTAATAAGGTACTACAGAAGATTTGTGTGGGGATATGGTAGAATAGAAACCCCACTCACTGCATTTCTAAAGAAGGATGCCTTCCATTGGACATGCATGTAGCCACTAAATCCTTTGAGCAACTGAAGGAAGCCATGTGCAACACCCCAGTTTTGGCTACTCCCAACTTCTCAAAAACCTTCATTGTTGAATGTGATGCTTCAGGATCAAGATTGGGAGCAGTTCTAATGCAAGAAGGAAGACCAATTGCATTTGAGAGTCACCAATTCAAAGGAAAATATCTGCTCAAACCTATCTATGAGAAAGAAATGATGGCTATTCTTCATGCGGTCAAGCAATGGAGGCCCTATCTCATGGGTAGACACTTCAAGGTAAAAATTGATCATGATAGTCTCAAATACTTTTTGGAGCAAAGGTTATCATCTGAGGAACAACAAAAGTGGGTAAAAAAATGTTGGGTTATGATTTTGAAATCATATACAAAAAGGGTAAAGAAAATGTAGTAGTTGATGTGTTGTCTAGAAGGGATACATCCATAGATGCCTTACTATGTGGAATGTCCATGTTGAAGGCCGATTGGGTGGATGAAGCAAGATTGGAATGGGATCAAGACAAGGATACACAATCTCTAATACAAAATATCAAGCAAGGCTCTATAACATCTAAAAAATTTGAGTGGAAAGGTAATGCCCTATGGTACAAGGATAGGTTATACTTGAGTAAAGATTCTGAGTTGAAGCATAAGATTCTTGCAGAGCTACATGCCTCACCTGTTGGAGGACACTCTGGGTTTTTGAAGACATATCATAGAATAAAAAGAGAATTATTTTGGGAAGGACTCAAGGGGATGTACAAAATTTTGTATCAGAGTGTTTAGTGTGCCAACAAAATAAAGGGAAACAATTAAGACACCAGGTCTATTGCAACCCTTACCAATTCCTAGCTAGAGATGGGAGGAGGTCTCCATGGATTTCATCACCGGATTGCCTTGTTCAAAGGGTAAGAATGTTATTTTGGTGATTGTGGATAGGCTCACAAAATATGCCCATTTTTGTGCCCTATCACATCCATTTGCAGCTAGTATAGTCACAACTATTTTTTTGGAGACAGTTCAAAGGCTACATGGAACCCCAAAGATAATTGTAAGTGATCGTGATCCTATTTTCACAAGTAATTTTTGGACGGAATTATTTTCATGTTTGGGTACTCAACTAGCTCACAATTCATCTTATCATCCTCAAAATGATGGGCAAAATGGAAGTGGTCAACAAATGCTTAGAGGGGTATCTACGTTGTTTTGTATCAGATAAGCAGGAAAGGTGGATTAAATGGCTACCACTTGCAGAATGGTGGTATAACACATCTTTTCATACCTCTTCTCAAATGACCCCATTTTTAGCATTATATGGTTACCATCCACCTTCTATCACTTCCTCCTTGAGGGTGAAAACTAAGGTTAGAGATGTTGAGGAACACATTCAACATCAACAACAGGTTTTGGCTAGTTTGAAGGAGAATTTAGCATTGGCACAAAACAAGATGAAAATAACAAGTAGATCAACACCGTAGTGAAAGACATTTTGAAATTGGTGATTGGGTTTTTGTACGTCTCCAACCTTACAAGTAGATGTCCCTAAAGAAACAAAAAAAGGACAAACAAACTTGCTCCTAAATATTATGGCCCTTATCAGGTTCTACAAAAAATTGGCGTGTTGCTTATAAACTAGAGTTGCCTCCATCTTCACGCATACACCCAGTATTCCATGTTTCTTCCTTAAGAAGGTTATTGGAAAAAAATTGAAGCCCAGACAGTTACCAAAACTTGATGAGGAAGGAAGAATCATTTTGGAGCCAGAGAAGATTCTGTAAACACATACTAAGAGGCTAGAACCAGAGACATTAAGGAATATTTGATCAAGTGGAAGAATCTAAGCATAGAAGATGCGACCTAGGAGGATGAAGGTTTTTGCAAACATCCAGGATTATTCAACATTGAGGACAATGTTGGTTTGAAGGGGAAGGGCATGCTACACCCTTAACCTATTGCTTGTATTAGGATATGAGTAGCCAACTTGTGGCTTACCATATCATTTTATTATATCATTTATACTTTCTCATGCTTAGTAGGTCGGCCTTGGTGATGGCCATAACATATGAATAGTATATATAGGGGATTGTAGGTAGTAGTTCATCATCATTTGAGCATTTGAGTCTTATTTTATGGTTTGGAGGTTGCCCCCTCGAAGTGGTGAAGCTATTCTAATTACATATTGAGATCATTATTCTAAAATATTGTGTTAGACTAGATGTATGACTTCTAACTTAAGGAGGATGATTGAAATTGAATCGCTCTGCAATATATAAAAATGACATGTCCTTCCTTGAGCTCTACTAGAATGCTTGAATGGATGTTATGTCAGGTTGAGCATATAATATAAAAGGGAACTGCCAAGAGAAAGCTCTGGTTTTCTAATTTGTGTTGTTCCCCAACGGAGTCACCAAAAAATTTTTGCTAGATTTTACGCATGACAATGAAAACCTAGCGCATCATGAGATAAATCTCCCTCATTTACTGCTGAGGCTTCCATGTAAGATTTCTATAAATTATGGATATGAGTAACTATTCGTGGGTTTTACTTTAATTACAAAGCTCATGAGCCATAGCTAGGCAATTTTTCAAAGAAGTAAGCAATCAAATAAATATTTGCAGAAGAGGAAAATAATTGAATCTAGGAAGAAAGAAGAGAAAATGTGTAATCCAACCAATAGTTCGCAAAGTTGGTCTCATGCACATAGATAAAACAAATAGATCTCACAATACATAATTTAATGAAAAGGAAAGTTTCAAATCTAGATCTGAGATAACACAAATTTTATGTAAAGATCTACACAAAATTAAGAAATAAATGCACCGTTGACATAAAGTTCTCTGGAAAATTGCCTCCTTTCAATTCCTTAGCTTTCGAAAAAATATAGAGGGTTTCAACTCAAAGTATGGAACACAAGAATACGATTCCAAATACTTGATTCTTTAACCCGTAGGCTCTTCCTCTATTTATAGTGTATAGAGGGCAATTAAAAATAGGAAAGCAATACTTGAACTGACACATGTGGAAGCTATAAAGAAAACAACTGGCAATTTTTCCAAATTTCTCTCTACATGACATGCATCTGAAGATTAAATCAAAGTTTTGCATGTCTGCCACCTATTCTCAATTAAGGACCTTTTCAGATAACTAAAAGTAATGGCTTTTAACCAATTACTTTAGTTTTACAATTTTGTCTCGAGAAAATAAGAATAAGAGAAAGAAGTGAAGAAGAAAGACAATATGTCGGCCGTCATACTCTACGCTTTTCCACTTTGTGATTTTACCATATGTTCTTTGGAATCCTGAATGCTAATTGCAATCACCAATGGCCGTGCTGGAAGCTTAAGGCAATAATTAATAAATTATGCATCCAACTTGATTATTGTCTTCCTACAACATCTCGAATTGTCCTAGAAAGAGGATGATAAGACCTTGCACACTCCAAAACAAACTCAGGCAATTGAGTTGTGATCGGAAATGCTGAAGCTTGAATAATCTCGTTGTTTTTTATTTCCCACATAAGAGATGATCTACTTATGGCTTTGGTTACATCAATCAAATAAGTGATAGGTTCAGGGCCCATGTCTCAGATCATTAATTTCAACAAATCTAGAAGAAATACATGAATCTGTGACCCTTCTCTTTCATTGTGCTTCATTATGCCTAAAATAATCTTTATCTGAGCTCTTTTTCTTTTAATTATGCTAGAATCCCTTGTAAGTGGATCAATTTGTGCAGATCTAGAAATTTCTTTTGATCCGGAAGATATATTCAATATATCGACACTTGATTTGGACTTATTTTCACCAATATGAGCACCTTTGATGAATACACTCCATGGCACTTATACCAACATGTATATACTTGGAATAATAAAAATAAATCTATTCCATCCCTAGGCGCAAAAAAACTAGAAGCTTTTCAAGAATGGAAAATATTTTTAATGCAAAATATTCCTTCCTTGGCGCCAAAATCCTTTCGGACTGCAAACTCCATCAAAAAAAATTAATTGCTTCTCCCTTATGGTGTCCCATGCTTATATAGCTATATTCATTCTATTTTTAATAATTGTCTTTCCTATTTTTGGCAATTGATTTATTGAAAGCCATGCTTCTTCTTCCAATTTGGGTGCCCAATTCTACATGCTTCGCTTGTTTTTTTATGATTTTTTTAGCATGCATCCTTGAATTCTCTTTAGCTCATCCACTTTCCTTGACTTATCTTCTATTTATGGTGTACAATTGACTAGAAATAATATTAATGAATATTACTTAATGCATGTATTTATGCCAAGGTGGGTCACACTTTTTGGAGAGAGGAATTGCTAAAAATAGGAAGTCAAAGCAATGAGATTTTTTATAATGCAAGGAAACTTAGAAATTCCCACTTTTCACTTAAGTGACTTAACTTTCATAATGGGAAAAAGTAACCTGTTAGGCAAGCAAGAAATTCCCACTTGCCTGCCACTGTCAAAATTCTCACTAGCAGTTTAGATCCTTCCTCCCAAAAAGTGTGACTTGCATGGGTGAATAAACTTCTTTGATGGGAAAATTCAACCTGCTAGGAAGCTCTAAAAATCCCATTGGTACTTTAAGTGATTTTTCTTTCATAATGGGAAAAAGTAACCCGCTAGTCATGCAAGAAATTCCCGCATGCCCACAACCTCTAAAATTCCCATTGGCAGCTTAAGTGATTTGACTTGATGGGAAAAAGTAACCTGTAGGGTAGGAAAGAAATTCCCACCTGCTTGTAGCGACCAAAATTTCCATTGGCGCTTAAATCCTTCCTTCCAAACAAATTTTGAATGAAAGATAGTTTTTTTCCAAAACTTCGACTTACATTATGACTTCTACCTTTAAAATTGCGTGAAAATTTGTCATTTAAGACAACGTGGAAATTGAAAGCGGAAGGCAGCCTTGAAAATTGTGACTAACATGAAGAATGCATTTCTTTCATTTTTGATTTTTGGTGAAGAATGCACAAGAATAGATTAAAATTTTCCATTTTGGAAAGGGTTTAAGAAGATGTAGCGATAAAAACTTGCATGTGCCATAACTTTCATTCCGTGGATCCGTTTTAGGTGTCGTTTTCTCTAAAAGTGCATATTTTCTCAAGTTGCACACATTGATGACAATATTTTTCTTATTTTCATAAAATCCATTATTACATCTTTTTGGACCAAGCAACTTCTTGCAATCTTTTGAAATAATCCTAAGCTATGATCACCTTTAGACATATTAGTAATTAAAAATATTGGATAGCTTTTCAAAACCCTAGGCACAGGGAAAACTTTGGCAAGAAGAATGAATAGGCTACGGAGATTTCCAGAGAAAACAAACAAAAACATGGACAAAAAGAAAAATAACAAATTAAAAACAAGCTGCAATCAATTACTAGAAATTTTTCTCCATTTAGCTGATCAGTAAAAATTCTTCCTCTCGGGTGAATGTTCTATGGTAATAATGATGGGGTAAAGTGCTTTATATAACCTAAATCCTCCAATTTCAGCTCAATCTATTTTGAAAAGAACTTTATTTATTTAATAAAGAAATAAATAAAATGCTTACAAAGTTTGGCGAAGGATTTGAGTGAGTTTGGGCATGTGGGTATTTGTCGAATTTGGATTTAATGACTCTCTGGGGATATCTTACAACAATGCAAACAAGCAGTAGGAAAAAAACACAAAATTACCCGATATTTTGAAAAGAACGATTTTTAAAAAAGGGGTAGTCCCAGTTTCGGGGTGAAATCTCTGGGGACACGAGTCGGCTCCATCTGTTGACATATTTACCTCTGTCGGAATGACGGGGAGTGAAGATGAGATCTCGGCTTCTCTAGTTTTGTATATTGTCCATTGGGCTTTGAGGAGTTTTACTCCTTTATTTTTATCTTGCTCCATTCCTAGTAGAAATGCTTCATACTCCGCTGTATGATTGGTGTTCTTGAACATCAGCTTGTGGGAGTATGGGAATATCTCATGATTTGGAGATATTAGTAGAACATCGGCTCCTGATCCAAAAGGATAATAGGTGCCTTTAAAATTTAGAGTCCAATATTTTTCTTCATCTTTTGCTAGCTCTAGCTCTGGTCGAAATTCCAATTGTGGTACGTTTTTATCCATTTCCAAGAAATAGACCCCACAAATGATTCTGAAAAAGAATATGAGATCTAGGATCCTCAAATTTTGTAACCGTGTACTTGGACTTCTTTTCTGGCTCTAACTTCTGATTTATTCCTTTGATAGGAATATGCACATAAGACCAATCCATCTTTACTTCTCTTCTCGATCTTTACGAAGTTTCTTCTCAAACATCCCGTAGGATCTTGGAATATTTGCTACTGAAGGATTGTCATCTTTAATATTTTGTTAGGAAAAGCTTCTAGAACAACTTGTGCTTCTTTTATTTTTCTGATTGAAGGGACTTGTCTCTCCATGGATTGACACCTTTTTATGGTCTTTGTCAACGTAAGCCCAAGAACATCTACAATTTTAGCTAGCATGACATTATCGAAGCACCCGAATCTAGAATTCATTGCTTAACTTGAAACCATTAAGCAACAAGGAGACATAAAAAGGTTAAACTCTTTCTGAAGATGACAAGGGTTTAATAATTGCAGCGTTTTTCTTGGAAGGAGTATCTTTGGGCTTAAGAAAAAATCCCTTTGATGCATTGGATTGTCCTAGTGATTTCACATACTTAATTAGCCTATTTATCTTCTCAAGAAAGGCTCTCAGGTATTCTGCTTCTGAAATTTGAATCCTAGTTTTCTTGACATGATCAACAATGTCAAGGGAAGGTATAGATTCAGATACTTGAGTTGCTTTTTGTGGTTGAGATGAAGAACTCACATTCTTATTTTTGGGAGATAAGGAAAAAGGTAAAGGGCTGCCCCTTCTTTTTTCATCAACTAATGCCTCAACTTGGTGAGTTTTTGATTGTGTAAATGCTGCATATGCATGATCATGATCATCTTGAAGAAGCTCCCCATAGTCATGGTTAGATTTGCGGTTTAGGTAATTAATGTTTGATTCACCAACAGGACCTACAAAATCATCATTCTCAAGCTGATCGGTGACATCTTCATGGTCTTCTTCATTCATTTCCACGTTGCGATTGCTAATCTTTGGGAACCAAAGCAATGCGCTTTCGATTGAAATTACGGCGAGGCGATGTTATTACCCCGAGCCATTTGTTTCTTCATCCGTGACATCTCTCATTTGCTAACTTTTGCAATAGTGAATTGGAAGTAGTAGTTGAGGATGAACTTTCATCTCTGAAGTGCTTCTCATTATTTTTCCACCACGATGAGGTTGTCTTTAATTTCAACCGCCATGTTTTGGGTTGCTAACGTGTCAGCAAGACGTGCTCTTCGCAGTTGATAGATTACTTAGGGAAGTAAAACATTGATGAAGAATATTTTTTGATTCTCATCATTTAGAGAAATAGAAGCCAAAATTTTGTATAGTAATCTTTAGAATTTTGCAATAAAATCCCACATGTGCTCATATGGCTCCTTCTTTAGTCGAGTCAGTTGAGTTAACAATGTACTTTAATATTCAGTTGGTTTGAATCTTTTCAAGAATGCATCTCACATAGTATCCCAAATGGTTATGGTACCAAGAGCTAACTGGTAGAACCATTTTTTATCCAAGTCATGCAGAGTCTCTATGAAGAGTCTAATAGATACATCTTCATGTTTGATCATGAGGACTCCACAGGATATAAAGAACGCAACCAAGTGGTCATCTGGATTTTACTTTCCATCTCCAAAGAATTTTAAAAATTCTTTCTCGTCCCTTTAGGTAGATCATGCATAGGAGGATTGATTTATAGCTCCAAAGGTTGCACCCCATGGAGCAAATGTTGCGAGGGCAAGTGGTTGATTCTACATCATGAAAGGAACACATTTTCTTTGAGAATATACTTGGTGAATAATCAGACCATTTTTTTGAATTCCTTCAGCTGTTGTACTCTCATTACTAACCTTGATATACCAAGTATCCTTCATGCATGTATTCTAGTTGTGTCAATAACTCTTTTAGATGTTCGATATTACCAATGTGTAGAAGGTACTCGTCGTTCACATTGCACAAAATCATAGAAAGAGCCTCATGCATTTGTTGCAAGAATGCATTCATGTTATTTATAGTTGCTTGATGACCGGTGGGAGCAACCTCAGATCTAGAAACAAATGTACCAGATTTTCCTCGCCATAAATTTTGTTTTGACCCAAATGTTGTAGTTGGTTTCATTCGGGATCTGGGTTTTGTCAAGACGCAAAATAATTTGGACACCCTTGTTTTCCTAAACCTGTAAAACTCACCCCATTATAATATACAATGATACTAAAGAGTTAGATACATATTTATCGATAATAAAAACAATACTTTTAATATAATCAAATCTAAATTTTGTAGATCTAAAGAAACTATTTGATCATAACTAATTTTGTTATTACAATGCATTATAATTAACCTCCACGATCAAAATAATAACCCATTGATATAAAGGGCTCTGGATTATACCCCAAATTTATATAAAAATATTTTCGACCATATAAAAGTGAAGAAGAGACCCTAAGAATGCATAACAACATTAAATTTACGAAAAAAATAAATATAGACAAATATCCAACCACTTAAATTTAACGTCTAAATGACCATCATAATTACTTATTTTTGGTCTTTCGTGACATCATTTATTTACCGTAATTTTAGCACATTGAAAGTTTCCTAAAACCTACGAGCTTAAATTTGACGTCTAAATGATCGTCATACTATTTTTTGTTTGGTCTCTTCGTGACAGTCATTTGACCGTCAAATTTAATGAAGCTAAAACTTACTTGTGTATTTCCCGAATGTGAAATTCCGAATTTCTTCTTTTGTATAATATTAGGGAGGTTATATTTTAATACATTATAATAATCTATTATAATTTATAATGTAAAAATATATACACTTTAAAAAAAAAATAGTTTATAGAATGTAAATAAAAAACAACATATAGTTCATAAAAATTATAAACTATAGTATATTGTTTTTACATAAAAAACACATAACCCTTATTAAAGGGGTTTAAAGGACATAGACTATGTTAAGAGAATTTTACCAGGTGCAAGTAGATTTATGAGAGTATAGATTAACTTGCATATTTTACAGAGGAGACAAGTAATTTCACCCGACCAATGAAATAAATTAAAATCCCTATTTTCATGAACCTTGTCTCCTCCCTTCATTTAATCTTAATTTTACCCTGCACATATTTAAAACTATGGAAATATTACAAAATATTTTATATAATTCCTGCAAGCTAAAAACTTTAAATATTTTATGTGGCTATAACTACCAATATTTTAATAAATATTTTCCACACTTCACGTGGGCCACCAATAAACTAGCCTTTTTTTTAATTCACAATTTATACCCGAGAATTCCACATTTATACTTGAGATATTATCCCATTTTATTCTCCACTCTCATTCTTATATAAATAGTTAGGGACACATGTTAGGTTTTATTTAGTAAGTATTAAGATTTTAAAAATAATCCCTTCATGGCCAAACAATAAATATGATTCAAACTTAGGTTTGTTTCTTCTTTTTTAAACTATATATGCCTAAATTAATAAGTTAAGTTTAAATATGATTTAAACTTAGGCTTAGAATATGCTCTGTTGACTCTTCCCCCAATCCCATGTAATTTTAATATGGTTTAAGACTTTTAATATATAGTTTTTTTTTTCAAAACTATATCAATTTTAATATGATGTTTATATAAATTATTTTATAAACTGGTCTCCTTTTTCTTGTATTTAACTTTGTGTTTTTATTTTGAATATCTTTTTAACCTGTACATATTAAAACTATAGAAAAAAATAATTCAAATATTTTACCCTTACCTGTACACAAGTTTTCACGGAAGGTAAGAAATTTCTAAATTTTTCACTTGTGAATTCACCTTAATTCTTCACAAAGAATTTTTTTAGGTTGCACAATGGAAAGAAGGGGCCAATTATTTTAAATATCCTTCCAGGTTGGTTGAAAAAAAAACCGTACAAATTAAATAAATAAAATACACAACATTTGATCTTAATTTATTTAATTTACCTCGCTCTGATACCATGTTAGAATTTGAGGATTCTAATAAATACGGATTTAATCAACTTACATATTATATAATGTTATAATAAATATTTAAATAAACATTACATCATAACATAAGTAAATAAAAATACTAATATGAAATAAATAACATAGGTGACACAATATTTATAGTGGAAAACCCCAATAGGGTAAAAACCACTTTGAAAATAACCTTTTACTTCAGAGAACTTATTTTACATCTAGTAAGATCACCTCCTCCTTTAAAACCCTATTTACCAAGGGTAAAACCAAATCACTTGATATATTTCTGAATATATCAAATGAGGACCTAAAATATTTTTATATAAGGTGATCGGGTATGTCACCCGACCCACCTTTTCAACCTAAACAGTTGACACATACACCTAGGTTTATAATATACCACTTTGAAAATAACCTTTTACTTCAGAGAACTTATTTTAGATCCAGTAAGATCACCTCCTCCTTTAAAACCCTATTTACCAAGGGTAAAACTAAATCACTTGATTTGCACACCTTTGATATATTTCCTGAATATATCAAACGAGGACCTAAAGTCTTTTTATATAAGGTGATCAGGTATGTCACCCGACCCACATTTTCAACCTAAACAATTGACACATACACCTAGGTTTATAATATTTAATATTAGAAATATAATCATTTTATGATATTAAATATTTAACCTAAAATATATACCTATGTTAGCATATTTAATAATATAAATATAAATATATAATATTATTAAATATTAACCTATATATTAGTGATGGACCCATATACATTAAGGGTTGACCAGACCACTTAATCATTATGTTCCAACAAGTGTCAACATAGGTAGTGCATGATGTGCACCAAAACCCAAACACTAACCTTCTTGTAGGGTCTCCTACCTATGGTTATAGTTTTAGAGTGATTTGATTGATGACAGACAATTAGGGTTTAAAAATTAAGTACAATTCAAGCGACAAAAGGACCCAAAAAGTCATAGATACAAATTCCAAAGGTGTCCAAGGAAATACAAAATGGGTTGGATCATATTATACATCTTGACTAGACCGTACAATCTTGCGCTAAGATATTTTCCTATTAAAATTCCAATAATGAAGCTTTTCCGTGCTCTGCACTTCTCGTTTTCTCCAATTTGACTACCATATTCTTCATGTATTGATGTGTACAACTAAGTCTCTCTCTTTTGTGTATTTATTTATTGAAAGAACCAATACATTATTTTGATTTTATATAATTAATGTTGGAAGTTAATTTATCGAATAGCTCTAATCTCTAGAACATGTATTCCTTTTTATTTGTTGTATCAATAACAAACATAATGATTCTAAAAGGGTGTAAACATTTTGGTGAACTTAAACTTTGAATTAAATATTTATTACTTAAACCTTAGCTACCCTAGGGTTTAGTTTTGTATGTTCTTCTTATATATTCTTAATTTTGTTTGGATTTCTATATATCATCATGATTAACCACCGAATCTTCTATAATATTTACCTTAAACCTTGAGATTCATGATATTTTTCTACCATGAGATATTATTCTCCTTATGTCGGCATACATTGTGGCACAATGGCCCCTGCCATTAGCTCTTATTCTACATTGACATCATTACTAATTCTATCCTAACTATTATCACTAATCATGTATATGGTGAAGGATATAATGCTAAATACGACAATCATTCCCATGGAATTTTGTAGGATGAGGCAAAACATATGAAACATTTCTTGCAAGAGAATCTATCTCATATCGATATCCTCTTTTATCTTTGCCAAGGAACAACTTAAGCACATCTCTCAATCTAATAAAGAGACGTCTAATGTTCCCATTTCCATTATGCCTACATATATGGGGCACCAAGCGCCCTAATATAAAATGTTTCTATGTCTATCACTAAATCCATCGCCATTCCTAATTGAAATCATAGTGTTTCTCATGTCTCTTCTTCTAGCATGTAGACCCTTGAAACCCTTGTTCATACTTTACAAGCTCAAACATTGCAATTATAACAAGGTACACATAAAAATTCTCATACCATGGATTCTAATCAATTTCTTCATAATCCATATGCATTTGGAGTAGCCTCTTATCCATTTACTCATGGTTTTGTTGCTCCTAATTTGCTTATTTATGATGGCAAGAGTGATCCCATGAGCACCTTCAATCTTTCCATGTGGCTTTGTTGGTTGGATATTTTGTTCAACCACGGTATGCGGAAAATATCCCTCCTCGAATAAAGGGGAGGCACTTGTGTTTATCACTAAGCTAATGCATGCCAAATAATATTTACAATATTTACACTAATCTAACCATTCGGGGTTGGGATCTCATCCTAGTAGATTTTATTTTTATTAGAAAGGAATGTGTGTAAAGAGAGAGGAAGAATATGAACATGAGTAATTTCAGAAGAATAAGAAGAGAATAGATAGGAAGATGCTTTCACTTAAGCAAATGTAGATCAAGATATAATCACATGTGAGCAGATAGTAAGAAATTATTGTAGATTCAATAAACTAGATATTAAAATAAAGAACCATTTAGTGCATTGAACTTAAGAACAATACCTAAAATGAAAAAGATACATCCACGACAAAAAGTTCGTAAAAGATATCTTTATTATTCTTCAATAGTGAAATAGAATTTTTTTGTCTCTTTAACTTCAAGATCTAATTCATGCAAAAATATCCAACCCTTTGTAATGCCACAAAATTTTACATTTATAGAGAAGGGGAGGAGAAAAATAAGGAAACAATTAAACTGCATACTAAAAATAGTAAATACAATTTAAGAGTTCATTTTACTGGTTCTTCCATGAAGACCCGCTTAACCTTACAAATTCGAAGATGTCTTGACATTTTAGAAAAAGACATGTCAAAAGTAAAACAAAAATGACATGATAGATTTTTCAATCAGACTTGTATTTTTCTTCTTCGACTTTAATTTGCTTTGACTGAAATTCCTAGAAATTCTTGATCATCTCCTAAGTTTCCTTTTTATCTAGCCCATAGGAGTATCAATTTAATACTTCGCAAGTCTCCATGACATTACCCACTTTCCATGGAAGTTTTTGATGTTTCCTAATCAATTCACACAAGTTACACAAGACATTTTCACATAAAACCAACTTATCAATAGTTCCCAAATTGAAATATTCCTTTGTGGAAGACCCCTTTTAAACCAAACATTCAAATTATATGGATAATATATCAATGCAGGTAGAATATTAAAACTACCATCCAATACTTTCTTAAAAACCTTGAACAATTTTTCTTCAAAATCATTAGCATTATCAACCGCCTCTCCCGGATTACTTGTAGTTATCATAGGCTTCTTGGAGAACTTTAACTCAAAATTTAATAGCTTTGCATAATTCAAAAGGCCTATCTCGCATCCTTTATAATCCCTTATTTTATCAAGATTTTTGATTTTACTTTTTGAGCTCACTAAGAGCTTCCAAAGTTAACTCCCAGTTACCATTTTCTTCCAAAATTTCACCATTCAATTTATCTACCTCCACTTTGGCATTCTCAATGTTATTGTAGGCATATATGGTGTCCTTGATTATCTTTCTTTGTTGCATAAGAAGACATTAGATCCAATCATCCACCGCTCTACCTTTATAATTGATTTTCTCCATTTTGGGTATGGACGAGAAATCAAAATGGATTGGAGTAGGAGTAGGAGATGGTATCTGATCTCGTGTGAGCTTTGAGAGTTTGAGTAGAACATATGTCAATTGCTAAACCTTTTTTTTCAGTTCATCCTTGGAGGCCTTAGTTTCTCTCGCTTTCTATAAAGGTTTTCCATAACAACTTGTACATCATGCGGAGTACCTTCGAGTAGTGACCTTCCCGAGATACACCTTTGTGTTCGGTAGTCCGAGGTCATAATTTTCTCCTTGGTTTTTTATTCAAAGGTGAAACAATCTCTAAAAACCATTGATCGAATGCATCAACAGTGACATGCAAAATATTCTTAGGTTTCTTGGTGGATTTGGAAGATGTTTGCTTTAGAGAATTGAAATCAAAGGCCTCGGGGGAACACATGTCTTCCTCTTCTTTGGGGTTTGAATGAACAAAAAAAGAGGGGACTAAGGAAGAAAGTGCCTTCTGAGGAGTTGTGATCATCATTTTGAACTTGGTGGAGTGAGTAAAGTAGTTACCAAGGACATGGGAGTGGAAAGAATGGTGGTGTCGATGGTAGATGATGTTGGAGGAGGAGGGATGGAAACTAAAGTTTCATAAGCAAATGAATATGAGTGATATGTGGGGATCCCTAAGTCACACCCATTTCATTTGAAAGAGGGGACAAGGATGAGAAAACACTTACCATGAAAGATACAAGTGGGGATGAAGGCGATGGAGGTGAATATGGAGAAGAAAAGGTGATACATGTAGAGGTTGTTGAGATCTGCAAGGTAGGATATGGAGGAGGACAAAAATGTGATGGGGAGAGGAAATGGAAGAGGTCGTATGAGGTTGTTGGGTAATAATAGGGACTGAGGAAGTGATGAGAGAGGAAGAAGGAATGGGCTGGGTAACCACGGTGCTCACTAGTGCTTCTTTGGCATGTGAAGGAGAAGGATAATCAATCACCACCACAGATGAAGTAGGGATGGAAGATGATGAAGGATGAGACTTAACTCCACTGCTCACAAAATTGAATTTTACCTTCTTAGGAGGAATTCCACCTTTATCCTTTTCCCCATGGGAGGGGCCCACTTTTGACGTGAATGTGACAGGTAACTTTGGAAAATTTGGGTCATTGTCTTTGAATACCTCATGAATACAACCACACATTATTCCGAATGAGGATTTGAGAGACCTCTATCTTGAATTTATGAAGATTCTTTGATGGACCATTTGATTGGAGGAAAACATACATTATCACTTTGTCCATTTGTTCATACATGGAATCCACAATATTTCCTATCATCAAGGGTGTCTTCAGGAATATTAGCAAGATCTAATGTTCTAATCTCATCTAGGAACAATCAGTTATTATCCTTTCATCTGATTGCCACCTCATTCCTACAATCAATCCATATATCCTCAAGATCTATAACATGAAGTTGCATGGTTCCATGAGATTTTAGTACACCTTGATAGTCAAATCTTGGCCTTGGAGGTATGGTCTTCTTAAGTTTTCCTTGCATTTCACTTACCACATTCTTAGCTTTGATGACAGTGGAACAAGTATACCTTCTAATAGGGATAGGGAAGGAAACTATAGCCTTATACTTGCTCTGTTGAAATTTACAAAAATCTAGAAGTTGCCTAACCAATTCCATGAGTATTCATTTGTCACTTGGGTACCTAGGAAGATGCATTGGAGATCCCTGAAACACCGTGTCTTGTAGATAGGTTAATTTCTAGAATTACAAAAAGATGCAATGCGCTTTTGAAAATGTGTTCCATGTGGCATTTGATACCCTTTTCTTAGAAAGATTGGGCTGCAATCTACATATGTTGTCACAAAAAAGTGTCATTGAACATCCCGGAATGTGTTTGAGTCTCTTTAAAGGACATTTAGGGATAGACTTTGTAAATATGATCGGTAGACTTGAGCCCATTGTCTTCAACCCATGATAATGCCTCATTCCAGCCATGGCATAAGTAACATATGACATCATATAAAACTTGCATGTAGTCAAGACTTCATTCAACCGAGTGTCAATATTATTACTAATAAACATTCCCGACCAAAGAATTATTCGTTCTTCTTTATGATAGAGATAAAATGATACATCCATCCATGGAATTCCTTAGCATTTGGGATCCCAAACACTCTTTGTCCTGAGGAGTGTAATGATATCATTGATTTTCAAAATGAAATCACTCCTAGGAACAAGCTTAGGAAACTTGGATACAAAAGGCTTTGTTTTCAATAGGTATTTCTTGTTGACACATTTGACACATTTATCAAGTCTTGATCCCAAACCTTCGAGAAGATTTAGGATCTATCCCGACATATTTAGAGAAGTCAAGGAGTTTAAGGAGCTCATAAATGTAATCAACATCTAACTTGATAACCACGTCACCTGCTTGATTTTGAACATACCTCGTGTCTAAGTCATAGTGGTTGGCACATGCAAGGATAAATTCTAGACTTTGAGTAGAGACCACTAATGTAAGCTAATCATAAAGGTATTCCACTTGTACAAAAGCTCAATCCATCAATTTTGAGAATAACTTTGTACTCTGCTAAAAAACTCATCCATGTTAATGTGCCTCATCTTTGTGTCTCTGATATAAACATTAGATTAAATGTTAGAGGGAGGCACAATTCCTTGATATTTATACTTCATTTCCTTTGATGATTCCTTTTTCCCCTTGCCTTTTCCTGAATCTGACATGAGGATCTACAGAAAATGGTTTGTAAAGCCTCTTGAAATCCTTGAATTAACTTCAGGTTTTACCTCCTATTATGCACCCCAGAAAGTCGACACAATAATAGGAGAATTTACTATATTTATCAACTCAAAGTACTTGACACATGGGTTAGAAATTGAACCTTGCTTGACACCTTGAAAAACCCAATACACTATCAGATTCGATCTTGTTTGGAACTTGAGAAAACCCGACACATGGTGGAAAGATGGACTTTCTCATAAACGACCAAAACCCGAAACACTGCGGAAACCTGAACTTGTTTGACAAGGATAAAAACTCAAAAACACTTGATCAGAAAAGCAACTTGCTTCAACATGTAGAAAACCTGAAATGTGATTTAGGTCAAAATTTCTTCAAGTGATCTTTTTCAATTTGTTCCATTAGAAACCCTTATAAAAATGAACAAGTTAGAAACCCAAAAAAGACTCCCACTTCCCATGGTAAGATAAAAATAAGAAAAACTGAAAAATGAGGAGTAAGAAATATTTAAAAAAGGAAAACACCTCTTCAATAGTATAAAACCTAAAAAAACATAATAGAATTCATCCGGAAGGAGATCACTTACTTGAAAGGCAAATCCACACTTCAAATCTAAGAAAAATAATCGAAATTGCTAAGAAAACGCCAATCGGACTTTTGAGATGCGAAAGCAGGAGGTAAATATGAATGGTAAAGGGAGTACAAAAGTAAAAATGACGTGGAAAATATATCTATTTATTAAAAACCCTACATTTATTATACATAGGCTGACACATGTGGGAAAACAACTTTTAGCTTGACATTTATGGCATTGACTTCGGGGGTGGCAGTTTGAACATATGTGACATTTCTTGCAATCGTGTAGTCAGGTTCTATAAACCTAATACAAAGGAAATTGGCAAAGGGTCGGGTTTGGGTTCGGAGAACAAACAACACAAAACATGCAATCCATTCATTTTGACCTGATGCAAAAATACTGAAAGTTTGTCATGTGTCGGTGTCTTGGGTTTCGAGTTCGAGAAACACAAAATATATTACATGTGTTTCGAGGGCAAGCTATTTTGATGCATTTAGAACCTAAAACCTAAAATCCTGCAATGTTTCAAGTTTTGGGGGCACAAAACACGTAGCATAAAACATGAAAAATGTGAATGAAACCCATAAATTTGATTCAAAAAGCAAACAAGGCATTCCAAAGCAATTCTTGGATGAAAAAATGGATCATAAACAAGTTTATCATGAGAAATTTGATTGCTTATCCCATTTTATCGATAAACTCAAAAATGGGATAACAATTAGCTCTGACTGGGGACTTTCTTTGATACTTTGAAGAAAGAGGAATCCCATATCTCTAAAGTGTCAATCTATTGGGTTACAAAGTTGAAAAGAGAATAAAACGACACGAACAAAACAAAAAAAACCAAAGTAAAGGAAAAAAAAGCAAATACAATTGTAGAGAAGGAAACACATAGTAGAAAAATCAAACTATGATATAGTGCAAGAAGAACTTACACTACTAGACAAAAATCTTGAGATGTTTCCTGTTGTGAGGTAGCGGAAGTTGAGTTCCATCAAGGTATGACAAATAAAAGATATTTTCTCCACATAATTGATGAATCTTGAAAGGTCCTCTCCACAAAGAATCAAATTTTCCATGCATTCCTTTTAGTTACCTTATTTTATCCCACAACAAAATGAGGTATCCAACCTAAAATCTAGCGACTTAGCTTTCTTACTAAACACTTTCTTGACCTTGTCCTGATGCTCCATGATCCAATCAACCACTTTGGACCTACTTTCCTCCAACTCTCAAGTACATGATTCTTTTTCAACGGAGTCTTGGAAAGTATCATCTTCAATCAATTTGGCCAACCTCAAGGCCGATAATTCCAAGGAAATAGGAATCTCTGCATCAACTCCATACAACAATAAAAAAGTGACATCCCAATTACCCTCTTTAGGGTAATAATGATCAGCCCACAATGCATCGTATAATGCCTTGTGCCAGGTTCATTGATTTTCATCAACCAACTTCCTAATTATAGTCACCAAGTTCTTATTACTTGATTCCACCTAACCATTTCCTTAAGGATAATAATCTGATGAGTGAGCCAAAGTAATCCCATAACCATAGAAAAATTTAGTGAGTTCATAAGACAAATAAATTGGAAGCATTATCAGAAACAATCTTATGAGGAACACCAAACATGACTATTATTATATTCTCTTTAATGAAGTTACAAACAACTTTAGAGGTAACATGTTTTATCGGGATGGCTTTCACCCACTTTGTGAAATAATAATTTGTACTAAAGACATAGCTATGCCGAATACTAGACAAAGGATTCAATTCTCCAATAAAATCAATTCCCCATTGTTGAAAGGGTTCTTCAATTACCACTGGCCTTAGGGGAAGTGCTGCCAATTTTGGATGACCAACAAACTGCTGAAAAACTTCACACTTTGCTACCCACATGGATGCATCTTAAAAGAAAGTGGGCTAATAGTATCTTTCTCACAAGATCTTGTGAGTTATAACGGATGATGAGAAATTCCCTCCACATGCTAAGTTATGAAATGCTTCTAGAAGCTTACCTTGTTGAATTTTATCCACGCAGTGAAGGAATACTCCATCAATTCCTCTCTTGTACAAACCATTATTCCAGAGCACATACTTAGCTAACCTCAACTTGACCGTTTGTTTCTCTTTAGGGCTCATATGTCCAAGAAATTATCCATAGGTTAGAAAGAAAGTAATATCTGAATACCATTCGTCTGTTGTACTTATAAATAGTACCATGGGAACATCTTCGTGATTTTCCTCATTATGCAAACTTCTTCTTCGAGGTTGCTTTTAGTGATTAATTGACAAAAACCTCTTCGACACACAATCTTCATGTGTTTTATTTCTCAATCATATTCTTGTACTTGTAGCAATCCAATTATCTCACCGACTACCTAACTCTTTCTGGTGAGGATGGACTTCACTTGTCAGTATTAGGGACACAAAATAGCATGTAAGAATTCAAGATGTAATACCTAAAATGTTTTACTACTCAAACCACGACGTAAGCATGATTTTAAATCTAGGACATCTTGATCTCATGATCCTTTAAAGGGAAAATGATAAAATCAATTGAATATTTAACTCCTTTGGCATAATTTTTGCATTAGTGTAGCGAGACACTTTGTATGAGCTGAGGCATAGCTATACATGATAAAATATTTTTATAAATATTTGCATACCATGATAGGGGAATGAGCTATGGCTTCCTTGATTTCATCAAAGGAAAGTTTTCCATCAGCATTCCATCAAAATGGAACTTTACCTTTCATCATCTCAACAATGTGCCAAGTCTTATCAAATGAAATTTGGGACAAACCATCTCAAGAAATTAACCTTCCCAAAGAATGAATGCACACCTGTTTTACTTGTAGGAAGAGTGAGACTTTGTATAGCCTTAACCCATTTAGGGTCAATCTTAGTTCCTTATTTCATCATGATATGTCCCAATAATTTTCCTTCTATGACTCCAAACATAGATTTCTTGGGATTCAAAGAAATCTCATGTTGTCGACACCTTATCAGAACTCTCTCTAGATGATCACAATGGTCATGCCTATTCTTGGAAAATACTTGTAAGGTCATCTAGATAAACCACAATGATTTTTCCCATCAAGTCTCTAAGTGCTAGATCCATTGCCCTTTGGAAGGTAACTCCAAGCATTAATAAACCCAAATGATATCCTTCAGTAAGCAAATGTACCACATGTCGTAGTGAATGTTGTCTTATGCTAATCTTTTATGGCAACCTCAACTTGATTGTATCCCAAAATCCATCCAACATAGAAAGCATTTCTGACCATGTCACTATTTGTAGCACTTGATCCATAATAGGTAGAGGTAATTATCTTTCAATGAGGATTGATTGAGATTTCAAAGTCAACGCAAATACAAATTTCTCTATTCTTCTTATGTACATGAGCGATGTTGGCCATCCATGTAGAATGATGAATCAAAAAAATAATCCTTGTGTCTAACATATTTTGAATCTCTACAAGAACGGTTCCAAAATCTTGGGGTTGTAATGACGTTGTTTTTGCCTATATGGCTGAGCATTTGTCTTAAGAGGAATACTATGTTGCACGTATTTTGATTTGAAAGATTTTAAATTTGCATAAGACCATGCTAAAACATCCATGTATTTCTTCAAAAGTGCAATGAACTTTCGTTTATCCCTAGAGAGAATCATTTGCCAATGTTTACAATCCATGGCTGCTCAGGAGATCTAAGATTAACTTGTTCAATCTCAGTAGAAGAATTAGCTTTAGACTTGTTTCTTCTTTTGAATGAAGTGATCATGTTTGTCAAATAGTCCTTTGAGAGACACCAAGCCTTTGTGAATTTTGTTCCCCTTTAGTTGGAGAACTTCTCCATTGATTTCTTGCTACGACTCAAAAGTGGATTCATGGAAGGCTGATTCAGAACCCTTAAAATAAAGCTCACTGAAATTATCAGACTTTTCTAAAAAATTTAAAATCTGTTGATCATCATTGAAGACTTTCCAATGCGAAGAATTTTTAGGTACGCTAGGCAGTGTTATTAGTATTGTCAAATTGTAATTTGAATGAAAAAGGAAAATTTGAAACTCAGAAGAAACCAATACCACACCCATGTGAGACCCTGAAGTAGAGCAACTACCATCAAAATCTAAAGTCCAAATCACATTGGATTATGCTTCCGTGACTGAAATGGAAGTGAAGTCTTGATCCGAGGTCATGAAGTAGTTCCCTAAACCAGCATCTTCAAAAAGGATTTGAGCCTTAGGATCATCAGACTTTATGACTAGATATTTCTCTTAAGCTTTGGGTTTAAGAACATGCATGGTTCCATTGAATGAGATTTTAGCCTTTATCCAATCCATATGAATTTCTCTACCTACATCCCTATAAAAACCTCTCTCAAGTAAGATACCATATGTTGTTGGAATATCAACAACTAAAATAGTCATCTTGACTCTCTTCTCTAGAAATACGGAAAACATGAACTCGTGTGCATCCTTAATTTGGTGATCAATGGGACTGCTTAGTTTCCATGGAGTAGCGGCGTCTAAAATGATTTGTAAGAGTGAGCCCCAGAGCATGAGCTACCTTTATAAGAATAACATTATCTGAAGCCCCAAAATCAATAATATAATTAATGATTTTGAAACCTTTATGAGAAAGGACAAATAAAATGGTTCAATCTTCCCAGAGGAGGAGGTTGATGCCATATTATTTTGAGATAGAGAATGTACAAGATTGGGGAGGATTCCTTTTGATGAAGCACTAGGTGGTACGGAAACTTTGCTTCTAATCTACTTGGTAAGCCTTTCAAATTTCTTCGGATGGGACTGTAAGTATTCCACTTCAAACATTTGAATTTTGGTTCTTTTAACATGATCAACAATATCGAAAGTGGTGTAAGAAGGAACAATCGAAGGCGCATATCCTTCAATATTTACTTGGTGGATTTGGGGAACTATTCTTAGGAATAGTGGAAGAATGGGAGTTAGACGTAATGGTAACTTTCTTGGTAGCCGATTTCTCCTTTGATTTCACAGGAAGAGGAGTCCCCTTTTAGAAATAACTATTAGATCTTCTTTTTCTTTAGGTTTCTCTACTTCTTTCCTTGAATTATGGGATTAAGTGAAAACAACAAAAGATTGACCACTAACCTCGCAATCATCTTCTTCATATTCCATATACCCAATGTTGGAGTCACCAAATGACTCATCAGCATAACCAGAATCTTCAAAATCCTTATTGGCCTCACCATTTACCTTTTCTTCTTCTTCTTCTTCTTCAACTACCTTAACCGTTGCATTAATGGGAGGATCTTCAATGGCCAATCTGGGTTGTGTGGATGACAAATGATTCCTATCTCTCGTGGGAGCACCATTGTTATTGTGGAGTTTCTCACAGGGATATCCCTATAAGGAGAAACTGATGCATGCTGAGAGATTCATTTCTTTCGATTCAGTAAATCATTGGCCATTCTCTGTATCATAGGATTAGTGATACCTTGAGAGGTATTCAGATTCTTTTCCTTGGAGGAGTCTCTTCGATCTTTCCACCATGATAAAAGTGTCAATTTATATTGTTGTTGACTATGCGGTGGATAGGTCGGGAATGTTGGATCTCCTCGAAGAAAAACTCACTTTAGGAAGTTATGCATTGACAAAGAAGCACTTTTGATTTTCAAGAGTAAGAATGACACGTTCCAGGATTTTATAGATCAAATTATTAAACTTGGACACAAAATCATGCATAGGATCATGTGATTCTTTCTTCATATGTGTGAGTTGAGCTAACAATGTATATCTTCTGTGGGTTTGAATATGGATTTAAACCTTGTTCTCATAGTGGCCCATTTGGTGATGCATGCAGGCGGGAGATGATAAATCCATTTTGTGGTGGTACCTTGAAGTGTGTCGACAAACAACTGAACATAAATATCTTCATGAGCCACTCCTAGAACCACACAAGCTATAAAAAATGCAGCTATGTGTTCGTCTGAGTGTTTTTTTCCATCATCGTTGAATTTTTGGAAATTCTTATGAGATCCATTTGACAACTCATGCAAGAGAAAAATAGGCTGGACCTCAAGGGACCGGAGCTTGTGGTTGTTGTGCATCCATGAAATTTGTATGTGTAGGAATGCGTGTACCACTAAAAATAATGCTCTACAAGTAGTAGATTTGTTAGATATTACGTATACACGATTCCTACACCTAGACGAAGAATTACTTGCATGTCCAGAGGAACACCTTTCGACACGAGATTAAAATAATGTCATTGTAGTATATCAAATAAAGGATAAAATTCACCTTTCGATCGGCTAGTTTGAGTGTATACCCTTCTTGCACGCTTGACTTTAGAAAGAAACAATAGAACACAGAAAATACAGAGTCACCAATAGTATAAGAAAATTAGTCTTTCGTGTCCGTATTCCCCATCGAGTCATAAAAACTATTGGTTAGATAATTTTTCAAAGACAAAATATAAAGTTCAACCACAGTATATGGGATAAAGTCCCTCCTTGAATAAAGGGGAGGTGCCCTGTTTATTACTAATCTAATGCACACCAAAAATCTTTACAATATTTACACTAATTTAACCATTCGGGGTTGGGATCTCATCCCATAGATTTTATTCTTATTAGAAATGAATGTGTGTAAAGAGAGAGGAAGAAGATAGACAAGAGTAATTTTAGAAGAATAAGAAGAGAATAGATAGGAACATGCTTTCACTTAAGAAATGTAGATCAAAAGATAATCACACGTGATCATATTGTAATAACTTGTTGTAGATTCAATAAACTAGATATTAAAACAAATAACCATTTAGTACATTGAACTTAAGAACAATACCTCAAATGAAAAAGATACATCCACAACACAAAGTTCGTAAAATATATCTTTAATATTCTTCAATAGTGAAATAGAAAACACAAAGTTTTTCTCGTCTCTTCAAGTTCGAGATCTAATTCATGTAAAAATATCTAATCCTTTGTAAAGCCACAAAATTTTACATTTATAGAGAGGGGGAGGAGAAAAATAAGGAAACAATTTAATCGCATACTTAAAATAGTAAATATGAAATAAGAGTTCATTTTACCAAGACTTGCATGAAGACCTAGTCAACCTTACAAATTTAGAAGATGTCACGACATTTTAGAAAAAGACACGTTGAAAGTAAAATAAAAATGGCATGATAAATCTTTCAATCAAACTTGTAATTTTCTTCTTTGACTTTAACTTGATTCGACCAAAATTCTTAGAACTTCTTGATCATCTCCCGAGTTTCCTTTTCAACAAGCCCACATGAGTATCGATTTAATACTTCACAAGTCTCCATGACATTACCACTTTCACTAGAAGTTTTTGATGCTTCTGATCAATTTAGACAAGTTACACAAGACATTTTCACATAAAACCAACTTATCAATAGTTCCCAAATCAAAATATTCCTATGTGGAAGACCCCTTTTAAACCAAACCTTCAAATTATTTGGATAATACATCGATGGTAGAATATTTAAACTGTCATCCAACACTTTCTTAAAAACCTTGAACAATTCTTATTCAAAATCATTAGAGGCATCAACCACCTCTTCCTTGGATTAGTGCAATTTATCACAAGCTTCTTGGAGAACCTTAACTCAAAGTTAAATAGCTTTACGAGACATTAAGAGGCCTATCAACATCCTCTACAATCCCTTCTTTAGTCAAGATGCACTGATTTAACCTTTTTGAGCTCACTAAGAGATTACAAAGTTAACTCCCGATTCTTATTTTCTTCCAAAATCTCACCATTCAATTTATCTACCTCCACTTTGGCATTCTTAATGTTATTATAGGCATCTATGGTTTCCTTGATTATTCTTCTTCCCCACACAAGAATATGTTGGATCGAATCATCTACCGCTCTACCTTTCTGATTGATTTTATCCATTTTAGGTACAAATGAGAAATCAAAACAGATTGGAGTAGGAGTAAGAGATGGGATATGGATCTACACGGGATTGAAGAGATTTAGTATAACATCTATCAATTGCTCAACCTTTTCTTTCAGCTCATCCTTGGAGGCCTTAGTTTCTTTGGGTTTTCTACAAAGGTTTTCCATAGCAGCTTGTGCATCATGCGAGAACACCTTCAAGATAGTGACCTTCCCAAGATCCACCTTTGTGATCCGATAGTTTGAGGCCATAATGTTATCCTTCGTGTTTTATATAGTGGGCACAACAATATCTATAAACCTTTGTCTAGATGCATCAACAGTGATGTGTGAAATAGTCTTAGGTTTCTTGGTGGATTTGGAAGATTCTGGCTTCAAAGAACTGAAATCAATGGCCTTGGGGAACAAATGTATTCCTCTTCTTTGGGGTTTGACTAACCACTCAAGAGGCGAATGAGGAAGAAGGTTCCTTTAGAGGAGGATATGTGATCATCAAAGTTGAACTTGGTGGAGTGAGTAAAGTAATTACCAAGGAGGAGGGAGTGGAAAAATGATGGTGATGATGGTAGAAGATGTTGGAGGAGGAGGAAGGAAACTAAAGTTTCAGGATCACATGAAATATGAGTTACTTGTGGGGATCCCAAAGTCACACCCATTCAAATTGAAAGAGGGGAAAAGGATGAGAAAACACTTGCCATTAAATATACAAGTGGGGATGAAGGTGATGGAGGTGAAGATGGAGAAGAGAGGGAGATAGATGTAGAGGATGTTGAGATCTACAAGGTAGGATGTGGAGGAGGAAAAGGAATGTGAGGGGGAGATTAAATGAAAAAGTTTTCCGTGGTTGTTGGGTAATAATAGGGAAGGAGGAAGTGATGAGAGAGGAAGAGGGAATGGGTTGGGTAACCACGGTGCTCACTGGGTGCTTCTTTGCCATGTGAAGGAGAAGGAGAATCGATCACCACCACAGATGAAGTAGGGATGGTAGATGATGAAGGATGAGACCTAACTATACTACTCAAAAACTTAAATTTTACCTTCTTAGGGGGCTTCCACCTTTATCCTTTTCCCCATGGGAGGAGCCCGCTTCCCGACATGGATGTGACATGTAACTTTGGAAAATTTGGGTCCTTGGGATGAATGCCCCATGAATACACGAATTAGCTGGATGAGGATTTGAGTAGTTACTGCAGAATTGATTGATTATTTGACGTACCATTCGATTAGAGGAAAACCTACATTATCACCGTCCATTTTTTCATATATGGCATCCACAATATTTATGTTATCAAGGGCGTCTTTAGGAATATTACCAAGATCCAACATTATTATTTCATCTATGATCAATTGGCTATTATCCTTTTGTCGATTGCCATGTCATTGCTTGCTGATCCATCCATATATCCTTAAGATCTGGAACATGAAGTTGCATGGTTTCATGAGCTTTTATTACACCTAGATATTCAAAGATTGGCCTTAGAGGCATGGTATTCTTAATATTTCCTTACATTTCACTAGTCATGTTCTTAGCTTTGATGATGGAGGAATAAATATACCTTCTAATAGAGATAGGGAAGGAAACTACAACCTTATGCTTGCTCTGTTGAAATTTATGAAAATCCATAAGTTGCCTAACCAACTCCATGAGTATCCATTTTTCACTTGGGTACCTGGGAAGATGCATTGGTGATCCCTGAAACAATGTGGCTCGTAGATAGGTGAATTTATGGAATTGCTAAAAGATGCAACCCCATTTCAGGACCATGTTCCATGTGGCATCCGAGACCCTTTGTTAAGAAATATTCTGCTGTAATCTACGAGATGTTATCGTAAAAGAAAGTGTCATTGACCCTCCTGAAATGTGTTTGACTCCCTTTTAAGGAAAATTGAAGATAAACTTTGTAAATATGATAAAAAAACCTTGAGCCCGATGACTTTAACCCATGATAATGTGTCATATTAACTATGGCATAAGTAACATATGAAATCATATAAATTTTTCCTATAGTAAAGGATTCTTTCAATTAAGTGTCAATAATATTATTGATAAATGTTCCCGAGTTGAAGAATTGTTCATTGTTCTTTATGATGGGAATAAAATGATACATCCATGCATGGAATTTGTTAGCATCTTGGAGCCTAAACACTCTGTTGAGTAGTGTTATGGTATCATTGATTCCCATAATGGAATCACTCCTAAGTATAGTCTTGGGAAACTTGGATACAAAAGGCTTTTCCTTCAATAGGTACTTCTTGTTGACATTCTTGACACATTCATCCAAGTCTTGATCCCGTGCCTTCGAGAAAATTTAGGATCTATCTGAAAAATTTAGAGAAGTTGGGGAGTTTAAGGAGCTCATCAAAGTAATCAACATCTAACTTAATAACCGCCTCACATACTTGATTTTGAATAGACCTCGTATCTCGAGTCATAGTTGTTAGCACACACAAGGATAACTTATAGACATTGAGTAGATATCAAGAAGACAACTTCTTAAGGTATTCACTTGCAAAAATTCTCTGCATCCATGAACTTCGCAAAAGAAATTTTTACTCTTCTCCAAAATAATCCATGTCAATGTGCCCCATCTCTGTGTCTCTGATATAAACATTAGATTCAATGTTGGAGGGAGGCACAATTCCTTGATATTTATTATTCATTTGCTTTGATGATTCCTTTTCCCCTGCGTTTTCCATAATCATACATGAGGATTTGAAGAAAATGGTGCTAAAGCCTCTTGGAAATCCCTAAATTAACTTTGGGTTTTACCTCTGTTATGCACCCCCGAAAGTCTAACACACCGTCGGAGAATTGACCTGTTGATCAACTCGAAGAACCGAACACATGGGTGAGAACTTGAACCTTCCTTGACACCTTCAAAAACCCAATACACTTTCGATTCGATCTTGTTTGGAACTTGACAAAACCCAACACATGGCGAAGAGATGGACTTGCTCGGTAGTTACCAAAACCCAAAACAACTGCGGAAACCCAAACTTGTTTGACATGGATAAAAACCCAAAAATAATTGATTAGAAAAGTAACTTACTCCAACATGTAGAAAACACGAAATGTGATTTAGGTCAGAATTTCTTCAAGTGATCTTTTTCAGTTTATTCCATTAGAAACCCTTACCATAAATGAACAAGTTAGAAACCCAAAAAGACTCCCACTTCGTGTACGATAAAAACAACAAAAACTTAAAAATGAGGAGTAATAAATATTTGAAAAATGGAAAACACCTCTTCAACAAGTATAAAACCTAAAAAAACATAATACAATTCATCTAAAAGGAAGATCACTTACTAAAAGGAAAACACACACTTTAAATCCAAGAAAAATAATTAAAATCGCAAAGAAAATGCCAATCAGACTTTTGAGATGCAAAAGCAGGAGGGAAATCTGAATGGTAGAGGGAGTACACAGGTACAAATGTTGTGGAAAATATCCCTATTTATAAAAAACTCTACATTTATTATACGTAGGCCGACATGTGTGGGACAACATCTTCCATCCAAAAATTTATGGTGTTGAATTTAGGAGCATAAGTTTGACCGCATGCGACATTTCATGTGATCATGTAGTCGGTGTTGGGCCCCTAGAATATTGAATAAGTACAAAAGTGTAGGCACGCAATGCCCCGATTAAGGAAAGGCGCGTTAGGACAAAGCGCACAAGGTAGGATTTAAGGAATCCGTGGCACGCACGACATGCATGGATAGAACCAAGGGTTCAAGACTTAGTCAAATTGGATGTCCAGGGTAGAACATGTGAAAAGCATGACCCATTATGCATGGATAAGGTGCCGACTGGCGGCAGTTGGCCTAGGAAGGAGCATACTGCGGTAGAAACTTGTAGAAGCACATCATGATATAAAGTGGAAGGCTCAAGCACGGAGAAGCATGCTCACATGGAGGACCACATTCAGACACTTGGCATTGGATCTGAGGGCGCTGGAGGATGAGTTGGCAGTCCAGAAAAGCTATAAATACAAGTACCTGCAGAGTAAACAAATATACTTAGAGAGTGGGTGGAGCTCTGCAGAAATACTTTGCAAGAACTCTGTTAGTGGGTAATTGTATTGGGGAAAGGATGTATGGGGTAAGGGGATTGTAATTTTTCTTTTTGGTAGCATAGTTACATTAGTCCAGTTGTAATGCATGACTGCGGTTTGCTTCTCTGTGACACTCTGTAATGGCTCCATGGATGTAATGAGGTTACCGGTTTATATATATATGAATATAAATGATTTTGATGTGTATATCTTGTTCATAGGTTCTTTTTCATGTTATGCTCGTATGGATTCTCATATTCTTTTTTTTTTTTATGGTACAAGTTATATAATCTATTAAGTACACTTTCTGGAATGACTACAAGGATCTAGAGGCCGTTCTGAGCTCTATGGTTCTTGTATGTCTTAAATCCTTTTGAAATCTCTTACACAAATCATAGATGATGTTTCCCACTAAAATCAAATAAAAGAGAGACTTGCTACCTGTGCGTGCCTCGGGTGAGCACCCAGCTTCCATTGGGTAATAGGCCGACACATATGGGGTTCCTTTCTTTTGTGATAGGGATAAAAATGGCTGCATCTTGGTTCCATTGCCGGGACCTCTTTTTGAAGTTGTAGTGGGAAATATCATTCATCATGATCTATGTAATGAGTAATGACAAAGTGATTAAAATTGGAAAGTGCTGAATCTTGGTTCAAGAGCATAGAGGATGAATTTTCTCAGAGATTCAGCATTGGACCTGAGTTTGATGCACGTAGATGGGTAGAAGAGAACTTCTACCATGATATGTATGAAATTTTTTTCTGCTACTTCCCAGTGGAACTGTATGAATGGCTCTCAGCCTATGCATCTAGATCAAGTTAGTGTTATGGATCATGTGTGTGGACCCAAGAAGAATACCAAAGGTTGCAAGATGCAGATCTGACATGGACCCGTGTTGTGGATCATTGGTGGAAAGGAGTATTGGCTAGCTATACTCTAGAGTATGCCATTTCCACATATTCCTATCTTGAGGTTGTTGAGTTTAAGTTTCTGCAGGAGCCCAGAGGATCATTTCTACGTGATGTCCCTCTGCTATGAAAATATTGATGGTTACCATGAGTTTAGAGGCATTCCCAATGGCTAGCTAAACCATTCTGAGCACTAGGCGAGGAAGCTAGGGTGGAGGAAGATGGTAGATGTTGCGACGGAGAAAGAAAGGGAGGAGATACGACTCAAGTATGGTGAAGCACGTGAAAGGGAGATTGCTAGACAACATGAGGTTGCAGGTGTGATGGATGTATAACGACAGATGTTACGGGAAGGATTTGAGGTTCACGCAGAGGATGTGGAACCTGAGTAGTCTATGCGACCCCATCTTGGCAAGTGCATAAGAGAGACCCCTTCGGCTTCTGATGAGAGTTCATCGCGTGGAGAAAGAAGAACCGTTAGTGTGCATTTAAGCCCACCTAGTGACCGACCCGACACTTGGTTTTCTAGATCAGGGGGAAAATATTGCTAGCCCAGTTGGTTACATTGGAGGTGATCGGTCTACACCCGGAGGTATAATTTCTCGTTTGGGCCTTTTATGGCTGCAAACACCAACCCAGTGGTAGGAATTTTCGGAAAGGTATAGACACACAAGCTTTTGGTCTTGCGTCTGGGAGTGGCATGGGGTATACTATTGGTAGTGGGGCATTGTCGTAGACCATAGGTGCATAGCTCAGTGGAACTATGGGGACCCTTGACACGACCACTTTAGGACTTGGTGGATTTGGTGGCTCCGGTGGTGTAGGGTTTGGTGGGTCTGGTGGATCTGGTGGTTCAAGACCTAGTGGACCTAGTGGATCAGGTAGTAGAGGAAACACAGGTGGAAACCAAGGCTCTGGCTCAGGAGGATTTAGGCCCCAACCACCCCCAAAAGTTTTCTTTGAAATGTCTCTACATTTTCCTGATTATAGAGGTATTGAGGATTCTGCGGAATAGGTTCACAAGTGTGAACTGCTATGGAATGCAAAGGGTATCAAAACCCCGAGAATGGAAGGCTATTCGATTTTACTGAACCATGTTGTAAGGGCACGCGCATAAGCGGTATAGGAAATATGACCCTCATCAAACAGTGGTGGACTATATTGCTTTAAAGAACACATTCTTGGTAGAATTCCACATTCCCGAGTTTGAGCAAAAGAGCATCATCGCTTTGAAGGAGATTCAACAAGGAATGACAAAGAGTGCAATAATATGATGCGCACTTTAAAACTCTCTTGTCTAAATTACCATATGATATTCACCCTTTGCAGAGTGGTTTATTGGAGGATTGATCACCCCTTTTAGAAGGGCCTTATCTAATAAAAATTTTACTGAGACCCACGAGGCATTGGAAGGCTGCTTATGCGTCTTTGAGGCTATTGGTTGTGTTGATCTGAGCATTAGCTCGTTCTGGAGGCTCAGATTGCTGCTATGGCCAAGCGGTTGGAAAAATTGTCTACGAACTCAGCCCATGAGATTTGCAGTGGTTTGTGGTGCATAGATTGTGAAGTAGATGGGCATGTTAAGGATAGCTACACCCAGAGGATAGTACACATCATGGTAGTAGATTGTGAAATTTGTCATGGGAACATGATGCAAGTAGATGCCCCTTACTACAATGTGCAATATGGAAGAATGTGTCTTGTTACTGCAAGATTTTCACCTCTACAACCCATGATACTAAGGACTGTAGGGTCATTGATCAGATCCATGGGGCCAGTGATCATGGGGTGTGCCAAACATCGTTGCTTGAGTAGCTCCAGGGTGATGATCACTGTTATGAGGAGCGCGTAGATGGAGGCATGCGTGGAAGAGGTTTTCGAGGAGGATTATGTGGTCGTGGTAACCACGGAGGAGGAAGGAGTGAGTTCCGCGTGGAACCTGTTTCAATTGTGGATCTATAGAGCATTATAAACGAGAGTGCTTAGACCTGTTGCAATGCTCATGGTGTGGGAAGAAGCATAAGTATGAGGAGTTCCCGGAGTTGTTTGAGCACATGAATCAGTAGCACCAGAAAGATAAGGCACTTTGTGATGGTTAGCATTAAGAAGGTAGAGATACGGTGGATTCCTCGGGTAACGTGGGATGCGGGCTTGGAGCTGTCTTGGTAACAACAAGGGTAGAAGCCACACATGTAAGAGAGATACCAAGACAGAAGAACCTGGTTTCAAGGGAGGAAGTAGTTCATGGAAAGTACCCAAACCCTGCACATCAAAAGGAGGTATATCAAGACACCATGGATGTCATTTGGAGTTTACAAGGGGAAATCCAATGCCTAAAGGAGCAATCCAGGGGGAGGAACAATTGAGGAGAGTTGAGGTGCCAAAGGATGACCTGGATGAGGTCAAGGAGGTGTGTAAAATGTTAAGGCAAGAGAATATCATTCCCTTGCTAGGATCATGGTTGAGAGAGAAGGTACCATGCGTTGGAGAAGAGCATGAGAGGTAGGTCTTACACGTAAACCTTCCCCCTCACAACCTTGACTATGACAAGGAGATCACATTGAATGCAGTTGTAGATGGATGGCTCCTTAGTAATATCCTCATTGACACAGGCGCGAGAGGTCAATGTTCTAACTCTGGATTCATGACATCAGATGGGAAGACCCACATTACAACCATCTTTGAATGTGCTTGTATATGGTAAACAAGACTAAAGTAATGCCCATTGATGTCCTAAAGGATGTAGCTATCACTATCCAGGGAGCTAAGTTTACTTGGAGACTTCGAAGTCTTGGCGCTCACCGAGGCAGACAATTTCCTAGCACTACTTGGGCACCCATGGTGTTACAAGAACAATAAGGACCTTCAGTTCAACAAAGGGTAAATTAGCTTTGAAAATAAGGAGGAACATGTCATTATACCCTTGGCTAATGGGAAGTCAACAACCTATATTGAACCTTTGGGGGAGGAAGTTCTAGACAGGATATATGTGTGCTCAATCAGGGACCTAGAGATAATACATCCTACTAACAGAGTTATCCAGGTTGAGGATGCTTAGTTAGTAAGTGATACCACCAGATCTAGCATGTGACAATTAGGTGCATGGAACTTATGAATTGAGGGATGACAGGTTGAGAGGGTCGGTGGCTGCGTCCCATCAATTCATAAGTTCCCAACTTTGTAACTTTGCATATACTGATCATCCCCTTTGGGTTGAAGAATGCACTGTTATTTTTTCATGCATCGTGGTGTAAGCATTCCAGGACTTGATCCATAAGTTTCTTTAGATCTATTTGGATGATTGGACAATGTATGGTCTATTCAAAGACCACTGTGACAATTTGAGGTTAATGTTTGAGAGGTGTAGGCAATTGAGGATATCCCTCAATATTCAAAAATGTGTATTTGCTACACCCTTTGACACATTATTGGGGCATATCATATGTAAGGAGGGCTTGTTGGTAGATCCCACTAAATTTGTAGTTATTATGGGGTTAGGGGAGCCTACTAGCCAGAGCGCAATGTGTGGATTCCTTAGGCATACGGGTTATTACAGGAAATTCATCAAGGGGTATGCCAAGATCACCACGCCTTTAGAGGAAATGCCTAGACATAAAAGTGCCTTCCATTGGGGAGAGGCGCAACAGAGGGAATTTGATACATTAAAGGATAGGCTTGTCACCACACCTATATTACGTTTTCCCTCTTGGGACAAGCCCTTCCATGTCCATGTAGATGCCTCAGGAACCACTATTGGAGCAATGCTTGCTCAACCAGGTGAGGGAATTATTGATCATCCTCTGTGTTTTGCAAGCGTGAAGTCGACACCACGATGAGCGAGAATTACACCACAATCCGAGCATGAGGCATTGCCAATGACCTACGTGCTTTTCAAGTTTAGACAATATCTGCTGGTAACACCCTTCATGTTTTACACCAACCACATGGCATTAAAGTATTTGGTGAACAAGCCCATTCTATAAGGGCGCATATGTCGATGGGTATTGTTATTTCAAGAGTTTGAGTTCACCGTAGTAGTGAAGCATGGAAAAAGCAATTATGGACCTGATCATCTATAAATAATTGATTTAGGGGAGAATGCGTAGAGTATTGAGGAGACAATGCCGGAAGTGCAACTGTTTAGGCTATGGCACGCACCCTCGTATTTGGAGGAAATTGTGGTATTTTTAAAGGAAGGTGTGGCACCGAAAGGAATGAAGGTGTTAGAAAAGAAGTAACTAGGCATATGCACCGTGCCCTACATGTTGATCGGTGGAGAGACGTATACAAGTTGGGACATGATGAAGTTTTTCGTAGGTGTGTTTTAGAGCATGAGCACCTCGCCATCTTAGAGGAAGCTCACGAAGGAAGTGTGGGTGGACATTATTCGGTGACGCCATTGCACGTAAGATATTAATGGGATGTTTGTGTTGGGAAACCCTATATAAGGATTGTAAAGACTATTGTAAAGAATGTGACCATTGTTAGCGCATTGACAAGCCAGGAAAGAGAGATGAAATGCCTTTGCACCCTATCCCTAGCATGGATCCTTTTGAAAAGTGGGTAGTAGATTTTTTAGGCCCTATTACACCAGTGGCATGTAGGACTGGGTCACGCTATGTCATCACTTGCACGGATTATTTGACAAGGTGGGCGGAGGTAGCCCCAACTAAAGATTGCACAACAACCACAACGACAAGATTCTTGTGGGAGAACATTATCACAAGGTATGGATGTCATTTCAGTTTAACCAGTGATAGTGGTACGCATTTCTTGAATGAGACCATGAGGATCCATTTAGTAGAGTTCATGGTGGGTCATCACAAGACTACGCCCTATCACGCACAAGAAAATGGAACCGTGAAAGCATTCAACAAAATACTGAGTCATACCCTGACCAAAATTTGTGATGTCGGAAGACAAGATTGGGATGACAAAGTTTTAGCAGTGTTAAAGGGCTTACATGACAACTTATAAAAGGTTGAACAAAGCCACACCATTTCGGTTGGTGTTTGCACGAAAGTCATTTTTGCTTTGGTTGAATTCATGTTTTCTCTATGAATAGTGTGTGTATGAGGGTTAATCGATGAGAAAGTCTTTGGAAGAAAGAATTGATGAGTTAATGAAGCTAGATGAGAGACAATCACTCGCTGGTGGATCTAAACAACAGAGAAAGCAAATAAGAAGGCTCGGCATGATTGCCACATAAGAAACAAGAAGTTTGAGGTTGGGTATATGGTCTTAATTTATGATTCTAAATTTCTGTGCCATCCTGGAAAGTTGAAAGTCCATTGGTTGGGTCCTTACACAATCTCGTACATCCTTGATTCGGGCACGTCTTGAATTACAAAGTCTTTGGATGGGATAAAGTTTCCTGGACACTTCAATGGGAGTAGGCTAAAGCCCTACTATAAATAAGTCTTCTTGGTGTTTGTAAATAAGGTAGTTTTTCCAGTTAGTTTAGAATTTCCTTTACGTGTTTCTTTTCTTGTGTTTCCCTTTTGCGTTGTTGTTTTGTTTTTTGCCTTGGGCGCCGGTAACCTTATTGCTACTTTTTGACAATTTGTGAGTGTGCAGAGGACCACACATCATTTTAGTGTGGGGTGGAGTAATGTGAAGGAGCACATGGTTAAAGTGCTAAGGAATTTTGTGTTCAAAATCCCAGTTGAATGGCCTAGGTGAAAGAGGTGTATGGAGGGAAAATATGGAAAAAGGATGGGTGGTGTCAAGATAAAGCTACTTGTACAAAGGAGGAGAAAGCGCATTAAGCAACACGAGGTATGCAAGAGAAAAATTTAGGACAGAAGAAGTGCTTTGGCGCTGGTTACGCACACACAAGAGTCTCCTGTCATGTTGGATTGGTTGCACACCAGAAGGTTGGAGGGTTGTCCTCGCAGGTTGGGCACATGAGTGAAAGTGTTGAAGACGAGATTTGTTTGAAAAAGCCGCATTAAATGAAAAAGGTACGGTGGTAGGTGAAGTAGCAATTAATGCTCAAAAAGGGAAAAACTATAAATAAAGGGGTCGAGACACTTCATTTTTCACTTTGCGTATAAGGAGAACGAAGTGCTTTTTGCACCTTTGCAAACTAGGGCTTCCAAAAAAATGATCTATGTGAAGAAAAAATTAGAGAGATTGAAGTGTGGGTAACTAGTTTGGATTTGCGAACCAGGAGGAAGGGATTTCATGGGCGTAGGAGAAGTTGTGAGAAGGCGTCATCTTGTGAAGGGAGTATCCCAGTTAGGGTTTGAAGAACTAGGGCATGAGTTTAAGAAATTTTCTTCACAAGTTCGAGATCTAAGGTTGGAGAGAGCAGAAGAACAGAGTAAGACAGAGTGATTGAAGTGGGAAGAAGACCTAGAAAATGGCACCCAAGAAACCAGCTAGTACACCCAAGAAGGGCAAGGGAAAACATCAAGAAATTGAAGCAAGCAAAAATGAAGAGTGGTATGTAGAAATGTAGTACCCAGATGGAGTGTTGTTGGGGAAGGAGTGGGAGTCCCATCTTAGGGACATGTTTGTAAACAATTATAATCATCGGACAAGCACAATAAAAAAGGAGTTGCACTGGAATTAGTGCACCCAACAAATAAGAGGACACCAAAGGGTTTGCCCATTTATAATGATGACGTGAAGGTCAAGTTAGAGAAGGTAGGGTTATTACAACTCTTTGAGTTGCCCTACTTTGGGAAACCTAAGCGACTATATCAGTGGCTGATGTCGCGCATGCATGAGGACTATTTCCACTTCATAGGGTGCAAGATGTGCATAACTCAGCTAATTTCACATTTCACAGGCCTCATCTATGAAGGAGACGGGTTAGAGGATGACTTTACTGACAAAGAAGCGATTAAGGAAACTATCGCCGCTTTTGCATGCAAAAAGGGGTCAAGGTATTATGATGTCGCAGACATCAAGGATCCAGTAATGAAGATGGCCACACACTTGGTGTCAAAGCTAAATGGCTAGGAGAGATGGACCCAAGTCAATAAGCCATGGTTGAACATTTGCAGAAAGATTTCAGAGGGCACCATCTATAATTTGTCCACATTCATCGCGGATGAAATTATCAACTGCGTGAAGGAAGGTGACAGGATCCTTTTTGGAAATGTGCTACTAACCATTGTGTTTTCGAGAGATCAGGGTACCGGATGCATCAAATAAGTTCGTATGAAAACCCTCACCCACTAAGAGGTTTGAGAAATATGCTTGTGACACTATGACAATAGTGCACAAGGCGCGATTGGAAAAGTGGTACACACCTAAGGAACATGTTCAATGTAGAATGGAGAATTCCTGAACAACTACCAAAGCCACAAGGAGAGAAGTGGAATTTGTTATGTACCAAAGCATTTATGTTTGGTAGATTTAAACTATTAGATGGGACATGGAGCCCATGGTGCAAGCTCCCCTTTTCCTTCATAGCTCAATACTTCCAAGTGGGAGTAAACAGGTTCAAGGAGTCCAAAAGTTTAAGTTAGACCTTGGTAATCTGGACTAGGACCATAGGGAAATGCGCAAAGGGTTGGTGTACCCGACAAGCATGCATACGTGGAGCGGTACATATTGCATGAAGTTCAAATGACAAGGCCCATGACTCTACCCATTACAGAAGGATCCGCAGCGCACGTATACATTCACATAAGACCAAAGTCGAGAAGGCACATATCTGGAGAACAAGGTATCTATACCTCAGGATCCAACTGGGAGGAAAATACCCATGCCCAAATGGGAGGAAAAGGAACCAGAAAATAAAATCCCAAGTGTGGTGGAAACATAGGCAATAGGTTCCCCTGGGACAAGTGCCAGAACCAACATGTACGCGCGTAAGAAAAAGCCCATAGTAAAAGAGAAGACTCCAGAGCCAGAAGAGCCATCAGATAAGGAGTCATCAAAAGAAGAAGAAACAAAGTCACCTACACTGGAATCTTTGGTTAGGAAAAAGTAGAGGGTAGAAGAGGAGACCACCTCGGAAGAAGCTGGAAGTTTGGGCAAGTACATAGGAGAGAAGGATGGTAGTGGAGAAGAAGTAAGTGGGGAAGAGGACCCCGAGAAAGATCAAGGGCTGCCTATTTTTAATATACATGATTTAGAGGAGGAAGGTAGAGAAGAAGAACAAGGGTTCCTTTTTGTGCGATGTAAGGATTTCCTGTAGGAGGAAGCACCCGTGACATGGGAAAAGATGAAGAGGCTAATGCACGAAGCAAGAGGTTATAAGCTCGACACAAGAGCATATGGCTAAGGTGGCGAAAGAAGAGGAGACAAGGGACATATAGACCCTAGCAGAGGACAAAGTGGAACTCGGTGTTGAGCCGTTGTTGAGTAAATAGAAGGAGAGCACGAGAAGAGGAACGTGGTAGCACTAGAGGCCCAATTTTAACTGTATGTATACCCAAAGGTACGTGTGCACGGAGGAAGGTGCGCAGAGGGGGGAGGCCAGAGATGGGTTATATTGATGACCCCAAGAAAGTGTTTCATGCACAGTTCCATAGTACACTTCCGGCGGAGGAGCTTATATGCATTTCATCTTTTGTCAAGGAGGCTACCTACCTGTGGACAAGGAAGATGATCTCTTGGGAAATTGAGTCCCACCTTGATGAGCTAGAGTTTGAGGTAAGCCACAGGGCAATAATAACATTGCTAGGACCAAGAGAAGATAACCCAGTGGTGGATACCCAACAGCTCTCGGATGAACAACTGAGCAACATGCTTAACAAAGTCTCCATTGAGTTAGAGGCTAGACTCTTTGGGTAAAATGATAGGATCAGGGATCTAGAAGGGGAGATGAAGGAGAAAGAGGAAGAGCTAGCTACATTAACCAAGGAGCTGAGCCAAGAAAATTTAATCAGCACCCAGTGGCAGTGGGAATTGAAGGATGAAAAGGCCAAGGTGAGCGTTGTGTACAAGAAAGTAGAATCCATCAATGGGGCCATACTATTAAAGCATTTAGACCTAGCATCACCCACATAGAAGTATGGATCTGCCTTGGGATGCTTGGAAGATTTAACAAGGTTACTCACCATGGAAATAAAACCACTAGCCTTAGAGTCTGCAGAGGAAGTGGCTGCGCCCTAGAGAAGGAATACAAGTTGAAGATCGTAGCGCTTTTCGCAGAGTATAACAAAGTGCTTGCTGATGTAAGGGCCGCTTCATGGACTACTGAGGCCATGTACGACAATTGCGCAGATAGAGATAAAGTGGCAGGCACCCTGGTCACCACTCATGAAGTGGAACTCAAGGAGTTCTAGGAGAAAAACAAGGGGAATAGGGTGGAAAGAGACAAAATCCTTGCCAAGGTTGAGAATAAATCAGAGGCCATTGAAACCTTAAGGGCTTCAATCAAAACCAATTGAAGGAGATATATCTATGTATCACACAAAGAATGGATGCGTTGGAGGATATATGCAAGGAATTGGAGAAGATCATGGATACTATGAGTGCACAAGGAGATGGAATAAATTTTGGGGAGGTGAGCGCCTTGGTCGGTGACCTCTGTCGAGAGCACAGGATGAAGTCAATGCCTGGAATAAATTGGAGGCCAACTTGCAAAAGGATTTTCCTAGTCTGTTGCAGTGATTCTTTCACTCTCCCATTCTTTCTTCTTTCCCTATTCTTTTAGCCCCTTATTCTTTTTCCTAGGCATAAGTGTATTATATTATTTCTCTCACTAAGAGAAGTGTTCCCGTGGATGGAGAATAGGTGTAGTGTGGGGTGATGTTGGGCCCCTAGAATATTGACTAAATACAAAAGGCGCTTAGGTGTGCAAGGCCCCAATTAAGGAAAGGCATGCAAGGATAAAGCGCGCAAGGAAAGGTTTAAGAAAATGGTTTAAGGAAACCCATGGCACATGTGACACGTGCAGATAGAACCAAGGGTTCGGGACTTAGTCAAATTGGACATCCGAGGCAGAACATGTGAAAAACATGACCCGATTGCATGTGGATAAGGTGTCAGCCTGGCCACAGGTTGGCCCAGGAAGGAGCATGCTTGCGGTAGAAGTTTCTAGAAACATTATGGTATAAAGTGGAAGGCTCAGGCCTGGAGAAGCATGCTCACATAAAGGACCACATTCAGACACTTGGCATCGGATCTGAGGGTGCTGGAGGATGAGTTGATAGTACAGAAAAGCTATAAATACAAGCACTTATAGAGTAAACGGATATACTTAGAGAGTGGGTGGAGCTCTGTAGAAATACTACAAGAACTCTGCTAGTGGGTAATTGTATTGGGAAAGGATGTATGGGGCAAGGGGATTGTAATTTTCCTTTTTTGGTAGCATAGTTACATTAGTCTAGTTGTAATGCATGACTGCGGTCTGCTTCTCTGTGACACTCTGTAATGGCTCCATGAATGTAATGAGGTTACCGGTTTATATATATATGAATATCAATGATTCTGATACATATATCTTGTTCATAGGTTCTTTTTCATTTTATGCTCAGTATAGATTCTCATATTCTTCTTTCTCATTATGTATGTACAAGTTATATAATCTATTAAGTACACCATTTGGAATGACTGTAAGGATCTAGAGGCCGTTCCCGAACTCTATGGTTCTTGTATGTCTTAAATACTTTTGAAATCTCTTACACAAATCATAGATGATGTTTCCCACTAAACTCACATAATAGAGATACTTGGTACCCGCGCGTGCCTAGGGTGAGTGCCCAACTTCCATTGGGTGATAGGCCAACGTGCATGGGGTTCCTTTCTTTTGTGATAGGGGTAAAAATGACTATAGTTAGGTTCTAAAAACATGATACAAAGGAAATTGGCGAATGGTTGGGGTTTGGTTTTGGAGAACAAACAACACGAGACATGTAATCTATCCATCTTGACCCAATGTAAAAAATATTGAAAGCCCATCATGCGTTAGTGTGTTGGGTTTCAAGTTTAGGAAACATAAAACATATTACATGTGTTTTGAGGGTGAGCTATTTCGATGCATTCGTAACCCAAAAGTTGAAATCCCACGTGTGTTTTGGGTTTTCAGGGTGGAAAAAACATATCATAAAATAGACAAAATGTGAATGAAACCGCAAAATTTGATTCAAAAAGAAAACAAGGCATTCCAAAGTAATTCTTGGATGAAAAATGGATCATAAACAGGTTTATCATGAAAAATTTGATTGGTTATCCCATTTTATCGATAAACTCAAAAATGGGACAACAAGATGATTTTGACGATTCCTTTTATGGAATCTTACTCACTAAGCTCTTCCCTAAGAGTCCTAAAGAATCAAACTTACAATGGTTATATGATCTACCAACACATTTTGTGTGATATTTCATCACTTTGGTCTATCAATTTCATGTACAATTGTTTATCAATATTGCAACAAAATTTCATATGCTCAAATGTATAAAGTCCACCATGAGCCTAATGAACACATTAGTGCCCACCTCTTATGCTATAATACCATGCTTACTAAAATGAATAATAACTTAGTTGATAGAAAACTTCAAAATATCTTCACACAAATATTTTTTTACTCCTTTATAAGACTCGGTCATATTTGACAAGTGAACTTCAAAATATCTTCACATAAAGCTTGTTTACTCCTTTGCAAGACTTGTTCATATTTGACAAGTTCCTCTCATTTTATCATGTATGCCATACTCTCAAGGAACATAAGGCCAAATTTCTCCACATGAACAAAATCAAATAAGTTGCTAGCTCATCTTCTGCATCCCATGTCAAATTCCCAACTAAATCTACATTTTAATGTAAATCCATTGATAATAAGGCTAATCCTAAGGATGTTGTTAATAATATCTTCCAACCTTCTAAGCTACAATTGTAACCTGCACAAAGGTAATTCTTGTGTTTACTTTACACTCCCCATATTATGTTAAAGTAATTACTTGAGTGTAATCTTGTGTCTCTCCCTCCACCACTTGAGGTCTATGCCAAAAGCCTCACTTTTAGAGTTTTGATCCTAATTCCTATTGTGATTATCATCGATGTATTGGTCATGTCACTAATTTATGTATCAAGTTAAACATGTTATACGAGATATTATTAATGCCAAAACAATTAAATGGGATGAGCCTCTTGAATCTTCCAATACTAGTAATTATAATGCAAAGCTAACAATTTTTATTGACCCATTGCCTCATCATAACTTTGAAAAATAAACATATGAAGTGCATAACACTTGTCATGTGGTACCACCTCCACCTTTCTATGACCACCCACTAGATGCAATTATTGGCGTCGTTGTTCCTACACTACTTTCTACATAAGTCATTATCTTTGGCAACTTTTATTTAGATGACACCCTTATTTCAAATACTCTATACATTATTACATCTATCAATCAAGTTCTTATACATAATGTTTTGTTTTATCCACACAAGGATAATCTATGTAGTTTCATGTTACTTCACTCTCTCGATTATTCTAAGAAACATGTACACATAATATTAACTCTGCTTATGGTCATATTGTTCTACCAATTATCATTGGTCATGTTACTACTCTGGTTCTATTTCTAGTGGCTTCCACTCTTAGTTTCTATGACATTCATTTAAGTCTCCTTCGTTATATACTCTCGGGATTTCTGTCTATTTTACACCAACGTGTTAAGTTCATTTCCTAACAAAAATTTATCACAATCTATGGTATTCCTTATGAGGATTCTCTTATAATATTATCTCATCATGTTTCTAAAATTTCTCCTTCTATGTCTCTTGAGTGGACTTTTGGTGCACATATTGTATGTAATGACTCTAACCCTCCCGAGTCTCTTGATAGGCCTTCTACAAAACAATTTATCTCTAGCAACTTGTGCTCTCCCAAGTATTCTCACAAATATCCTCACACATGTGTTACACATCTAGTGGTTCTCGAGTCTTTGATCCATCCTCAAAGATTTATTCCATCACATACTATTTTTGTGGTCTATTCCACCTTAGTATCCTCCTCGAGATCTCTATGTCACATGTTACTACTATAACACAACTTACATATGACCATTCTTCATTGGAAAAATTGAGGATCACACCTCTTATTTCTCCTAGCTCTGCCTCATCATGATGCCCTCATTGGGTATCTCTTGTGCTACCCATCTTTTTATAAATAGTTATATTCAATAATACAAAAATTCATATATTTGTAAAATAACAAAACCATGACCTATATATGTAGCTTACATAGTTAACACTTTACATTACACATCTTGTTAGTCACTTTGGTTTTATTGATATCATATATTTTCTACTCTTTACACACATGTGTTCATGAGGTATATGAGTTTGGTGCAAGACAAGTATATCATTGCATGATAATAGGATCTACCATGATTCCTTACATTATTCTCTTGGGGAATCCCTACATAATATATAGGTGAAATTATTTCATTATATTTCCTTTCTAATTCCTCATTATGTTTGATTACATATATCATGTATATGTTATTTTTTGAACTAATAGGATCGACACATGTATTTTGTGCAACATTGACATATCTTACTTCATATGATCTCTTATTGCTTATTGTTTTCATCATTGTTTGACATTATTGTCATGTATACTTTCTAGTTGCATGTGTTACTACTTATATGCTTCATTCTATAGGGCTTGAGTGCCTTGATTGTCTTTTGACACCGTGTCCCATGTTTATGGCTCCATACCTTCTTGCGTGACATTTATTTCTCTTATATGTGGGCTAAGTAGTTTGATTGTCTTGTGACATTATGGGTGTCCCATGTTTGCAAATTTATGCCTTGATATGACTCTATTTTACATGCTCTTTTGTGTGTTTTTCACTTGATCATTGTGTTGCCTCTATTCTAGTTTTATTTACATCTATGTTGTTGTTATTACTATTGTTCTACTTGCTATCACTACTTATATTACTCATATTGCCATGGTTTTTTGCTTCTTTTTGCACCATGTTTGTTACCATGCGCAACCCTATTTTACAAGCACAAGCTATCAAAAGGCGGCCACCTCTTCAAAATCCTACACTCTTCTACATATTGTCATACATATAGTGCATGTAAAAACATATATTATTTTGAGCCATGTGCTCAACATGTTTTTTCACACACACCTTAAAAGAGGGGGCATTCATAGAGATATATTCTACACTTACAGGTAGAATCACATACTTAGAAACATGTATCCACAAGGAAAAATTATTCAAAAACAGCTCCATAAATCCATTTTTGGAAGTAAACACATAGGATCAAATTTGTACAAAAGGGTCAATACCATACAAATGTGACTGACCACACCATACATTTTTGCCCTGGGGTAAAAAATACCATATTTATCTACATTTTCTAGTTTCTCAAAGCACAAGTAGAGTTTTTTTACACCATATCATAATCATATGAAATAATTTAGATCAATTTACAAGTGGCATTAAATATTTCACTCTTTTTCTCTTCAAGACCCAATTCTGGTTGTAATATACATGTGTTTTAGGGGCTTGGGTCTCCTTCGCATTGATATTTCAACATATTACACGTTCTTACTTATAAATAAGTCACATGGGAGAGCACAAGGGAATTTATTCTCTTTATACCTTATGTATATATACTCATACATTGAGCCTAGATCCATCTACAATGCTTTGTGGTCCACGGGGTTACGTAAAGTATCAAATCATTTAAGTTCTTTGTAGGTAGTTTTTCGTTTTGTCATCATTAATGGGGAGATATTGGAGTTACTAAAAACTTTGATACATGGTCTTATTCCTTCACATGGTGTATTGAAACCTTTTCTTTATACCATTCGGTGTTGGGTTTCATGCACCCAATACTCTAGCTTCTCTTTTGACACAATTGGGGATTAATCACCCCCAATATTTCAAAAAAATTCAACAACAATATAAATATCCAAATTTCTAACTACAAGAAAGGAAGGGGAATATCTTCCATTTAAAAATCAAACACGTGTACTCTTTCCATAATTTACATATCTTTATTTGACTTTATGCAAGTTCAAAATTGACAGATTCTTATTGATTTATAGTTCTATTTTCTACTATGGAAATTGATTACACTTTGTATTGCAATTCTCATTGTGGAGCATGCCAACACCAACACATATGGATAAATTTTTTTGAGCAAAGACAAAGTGTGTCTACACACAAGTATCTTTTCCTTTGAGCATGTAATTTTCATTTCATACTTAATGGGGGAAATGTAGCCACTCAAATTTGGAAATTTACCCTTTTAACATTGCTTATTGTAATTGTTATTTTTGGCTAAGATAAATGTTAGTGTAGGTTATTTTTTATCCTTTTATTTTTATTAGGATAATTATTACACTTGGGTTATCCTTGCACTTGTTTCGTTAGCTTGTCTAGGTGTACTAGTTGTGTGGAGTTATCTTACTAGTTGTGTTGAGTTAGCTTACCAGTTGTGTGGAGTTAGTTTTCTAGTCTTGTGGAGTTAGCTTAACTACTAGTATCAGTTAGAGGGAGTTCCTAACCACTAATTTAGGTAGTAGTTTCTCTTCCTCCTTCTATATGTACATTCTACTTATTGATCTAATTCATGTAACGAGAAAATGGTAGTATGATGGATTTCCATATATGATATTTCAGCTCTTTGTTTGTATATCCTTTTATAAGGTTATTCTGATGAATTCCTTTCAAATTATCAAATCATGTTGTGCTATTATCATATGGTATTTCATGGTTTGGAATAATCTACTTATTGTTCCTTTCATGGTATCAGAGCGATATATGATGTAGACATCCATTTGTAAGTGTTTTTTACAAGCGAGGGTTTTATACTTTTCATATTTTTTTGGAAATTTTTAGTATGTTTTTGCAGCATGTATTTTTCTACAAACTCAAGTGCTTCATTGGATTTGTAAGGTACCCAAACCCTAAGATTGATCAGTAAACTTGACCATGCTATGACATAGTCAAATATGGGAATTTTAAGGGGTTTTTTTGACACTCTTTTCAAAAAATCCAACAATTTGTATAAACCAATTTTTTTGAGAAAAACTTTATATCATCTTATTGGGTTTCTCTCTGTTTATTGATAAAGATACCAAAAAAAGAGATATTTGCATTCTAAGTTTGTATTATCCTTTGGACACAAATTTGTACCTTATGGATGCATTATTTCACCCTCTAGAAATTTATGTTTTGGATGCAATATTTTATCCATCGATGTAGATCTCGTACCTTTTAGGTGCATCATTTTATCCTTTGGTCACAAACGTGTACCCTCTAGATGCAGTGCTTTACCCTCCGGACGTGTACCTTCTGGATGCAGTCTTTTTCTGCTAGACTAGATTTGTACCTTTTGGGTACAATCTTTTATCCTTTGGACATAGATGTGTACCCCTTGAATGTAGTTTTTTACCCTCTTGACGTGTAGGTTTTGGGTGCAGTCTTTTATCCTTTGGTTGTAAGTTTGTACCTTATGGATGCACTTCTTTACCCTCTGTATATTTGGGCATCACATGTACCTTGCTCTTCTAAAAAAACCACCATTAAAAATATATTTTTAATAACAAAACCTTCTCGAGCTCATAAATTTTGATTTGTAGCTCATATTAAGGTATTTTAAAAAAAATTGTGCATTTTTTCAAGATTTCCACATTGGTAATATTTTTATACACATATTTTTTTGATAAAAGGTACTTTTATTCCTTAAAATATTTACATGCACTACTTTATAAAGTGCCAAAATTTGGGGGTGTTGTAATCGCATGTGAACACATTTTCGGTTGAGCCCGACGTCCTAAATTTTTGGGTGTTTCCTTCTTACATCTATTATGGCTTCTGATAAGGAGATGTTTTTCTCTAAAGTGTGTGGACTTCAAAAGGAAATGGTCAAATTTGTGGAACAAAATAAATCACTTAAAAAGAAAATATCTCTTCTTGATAGCCTTATTCATGATAAATATGCACTCATATACTCTTTTCAATAAAAATTTATACCCTATAATATCGTCCTCATGTTGTGGACTCTAAAACCCATGTTCCTAGTCTACTTGCAAATATTACTCATGTACCCACTGACCTTATTTTGACAAACTTCTCGAGCCCGATCTTCTTGCTAATGCTCCTAATCCTATTGTACTTATTACTGCATGTTCTACTACAAATCTATCTATTGTAGTAACATATTTTATGTATCCCATTTTAGCTCCTTCTACCGACATTCCTAGCTCTTTTGATAAGCATACCAATGTATTTTGTTCTCGCATAATCCTTTCTATGGGTTTTATTAGTAGAGGTATTAACAGAGACATTCACAAGGTATTATTTCCGTCTTTAGCATGTTTTGTGGATTTCTTGCCACACCATTAGTTTTTGAGTAGGTGTTGTTATCCATTTTCACCCCTCGAGTGAAATTGGACAACAAAACAGTTGTCAACACTTCAAATATGTAGGTAGATTTTGGTGTTTAAAGCAGAATCGAGGTCTTTGAGAGAATTAAGGGTTATAAGAGAAGTTTTCCTTTTCTTGGTATTCATTAAGTTTCAAGTTTTATTCAATTTAAGAACTAATGTAATGGGGCCCACCTTGCAACACTAAATGTTAAAATCCAATAGTTCCTTCAACATCTACTTCAAGGCTATACATAATAGAACTATTTCTACTAGTGAGCATCACCGAGAAACTTCTAAAATAAGTGAGCTATCCCACATAGAAAACTCAATCGAGTTATAGGAGACCTTGGAAATCGGCGGGAAATGAGAGGATCCAAAGAGCCATTCAAGAAAACTAAGCGAGCTCATAAATGAAGCCGAATTGTTACATGGGTGAGATAAGAGGAGTCATCAAGCTAAAGACAATCATTAATCTCATTTTGAGCTTTCTTAGCGACAAGGTAATTGGCATTGTTTTGAGGTCAAAAGATTTCACCACTAGCCACAAATGAGGTCTAAATCAATCAAATAATAGGATAGGTGAGTTCAATCAAAGAGATATCTACTCGGAAGAGATAAGATCAATCAAGGAAAGCCATAAACAATGCAAGAAAATAAGGAGTTTAGTTCATGACTCACAACACTTAGCTAGTCCGAATATGGATCGAGTTAGGGAAGTCGAGCCGTTTGTTCGAAACCGAGTTGGACATTACACTCTTGATCAAGCCAAGGGATAACTTGCCGAGGTGAGGAGGTACATGGAGCATCCGTCACGGACGATGTAGAATAAAGTTTCCACAGAATGAGGAAAGTATGAGTTCAATAAAATGGTAAACCCAAACAACATGAGCGAGATAATGAAGCCATGGAGGGTGCCACGTGGCCCCTCGGTGCATCTTTAATGGGCTAAGGAAGGATGGGAACCCTAAGGAAGTGCAACACATCCATGTAGACCATGCTTGACACGCACTGAGTCCACCAAGAAATATACACAACATGGATAACTAGCTCAACACTAGGAAGAAGGTGACTCGGTCATGTGGGGAAGACATCAGTGCCCGAGGCAATGCAGAAGAGGTGAGTCACCAATTAGTTTGGCATCCGGGAGGATAACTTGGCTTGTAATGTGAATGAGTCAACAAGCTTGCTGGTTGGGAGTATGTTAGTGCTTGACTCATTGTCGAGTTGGGCCAAGGAAGGATGGTTAACCCAACATGAATAACATAATGAGCTAGAGGTTTAAAATTAGAACTTTGGCATTATGAATAATTGGTGGTGGTGTATAAATCACCAACTTGACACACATCAAGGGAGACGATTTAACATATATAGAAGAGTCTACCAAAATAAACTGCGTAAAAAACTTGATGCACCAGAAGACAAGTAAGTTAGTAGTGTGTGAGCATGACTTGACACTTAGGTGTCAAGTGCTCGATGCCCAAGATAGAATGAAGAGCCCAACATATGGAGGAAAGTAGAGCCATCTCAGCCGAGCTGGCAACATATAAACATTAAAACAAAGACTCCCTCATCGAAGGAAACAAAACCAAATGATGATGGGCCCACAAAAATTTAATGAAAAATCATTTGAAGATATGCAAAAGCATTGGAGAAAGGGAGAAATTTATTAAATTGTCTTTTCTAGCCAAGGAATTTGATCCACTGTCCCATGAAGCTGAAGCAAGTCAAGAAAATCCAAATTACCTATCTGCACTCATAAGCTCATAACTTGAGCATTTCTCAATTAAATCACAAAAATGTACTTGTTGGAATCGTGGCTCCAATCCCAATGCACCGTAACCAATAAATTCAAGGATTGATGAATATTTGATGAATAATTTCATAGAAAACTATCCCAATTGAGTTTGGTTGGTTGTAGTGGTAAGGAATGCATTAAATGAGCATGACCATCATTATTTCACTTTCTTTGCAGTCATGGGACATCATGGGAAACATTTTTCAAGAAAAGTACCATTAATTACACTTATTTATTGCATCTTACAAGTGGTTGAAAGGGAAACTTTGGGATTGTTCTTTCCCTCTCTCATTGTAGTCAAATTTTATACCCCTTAACAAATAAGGACAATCCCATGTGCACCAACGTATCACCCAGCGGGCGTTGGGCATTCACCTGAGGCACGCGCGGGTGCCGAGCCCCTCTTTTATGTGAGTTGTGCAAGAATGTAACATAGATGTGTAATATAAAGACAAAAGAAACTCCTTATTTAATTGAGAAATTCGAGTAAATGCTACACTAATGTATTCATTTAGACAAGAAGCATGTTGACAAAAGCTAGATTTGAATCATGAGGGAAAGAGGATGCATAATGATTATACTCATTCATATGAAACACACTAAACATAACAAAAAGAGATATGTATGAGCCGCGAACCACATATATTCATATTTGAACATGTCCAGTAATCACATTACATCTATTAGGGTCATTATAGACCAAAATGATAGTGTAAATTAGAACCATGTAGCAAGATTGGACTTACATCCCTTACAATGTAAAAGAAAAAATATGTACCCATCCCTTGATACATCATTCTTCCTATAGATCTCCTAGCCCAACCCATAAAGCTCTCCATGTATTTCTATAGAGATTCACCTCTCATCTGCTCTCTCTAATCTCTCTCTTTTCCTTTACTGGGTACTTGTATTAATAACCTTTCACAACACCTTCAAGCCTTTGCAGGAGTTGCAGATTTGTTACCAAGTGTCCAAGGTGGTCCTCCATGGGAGCATGCTTCTTCAGGATCAAGCTCTCCACTCTTTGTGATGATTGCCTTCTAGAATCTTCCATCACAAGGTATATTCCTTCCTCGACCACCTTGTTGCCAGTGGCACCTTATCCACTCCACACGCATAGTCATGTCATGTCTGTTCTCATGTTCTATCTGATACGCCAAATATGGATAAGTCCTAAAACCTTTGCTCTTCCTTGTGCGCGTGCCACTGGTTCTACCAAAACCCTCTTAAAACCCTATCATGCGTGCTTTCTCCCTACGTGTACTTATTCAAAAGGCCTTGTGCGCCCACGCACCTTTTTTTTACTTAGTCAATACTTTAGGGCCCAACATCACCCCCTACTATGCCTATTCTTTGTCCTCGGGAACACCTTCTCAAAGAATAAAGAATGACTGTATCTTTGAATAGTTTGGAGAAAGAATAAAGGAATGAAGAATTTTAGGGAAGAATGAAAGAATGGGGAACTATGATTATTTCTGTAAGAGGAGAGGGAAATATTTTGTCAAGTCTACCTCCAACTTATTCCAGGTATCAAATTCACTTTGTGCTTGTTGACAAAGGTCACCGACTAGGGTGCTCACCTCTTCAAGCTTAGCCCTTCTTTTTGGGTATTCATCGTCTCTACGATTCCCTCCAACTATTTTCCCAAATCCTCGAGCACGTCCATCCTTCAAGTGATATGAGGATACAACTCTTTCAATCGGTTTTGATTGAGCCCCACAAGGTCTCAATAGCCTCTTATTTCTTCTCAACCTCGGCTAGAATTTTGTCACGTTCCACCCTATTCCCCTTGTTCTTCTCCTAGAAATCCTTGAGCTCTGCTTCATGGGTGGCAACCAAAATTCTCATGACTCTATCTCTATTGGTGTAGTTGTCATAAATGCCCTCAACGACTTGGGCGATGGATTTCACATCTGTGAGGAATTTCTTATACTGAGCCACAATGGCCATAGCCTTCATCTTGTCCTCCTTTTCCTAGCATGCCAAAACTTCTTCCGTAGACTCTAATGCTAGTGGTTGCCTCTCCATGGTGAGAATGTGAGTTAAGTCTTCTAGGCATTGCAGGCTTGATTCATATTTTTGTGTGGGTGGTGTCAAGTTTGGATGCTTCAAGATAATGACACTTGTGATCATCTCCACCTTCTTGGAGACTTCACGTACCTTTGCCTTCTCTTCCTTTAATTCATGCCTTAGCTGAGCACTGACTAGTTCCTCATGTTTTAACTCCTTAGTCCTTTCTAGGAGATCTTCTTCCTTCTTCTCCAGCTCTACCTCTAGAAACTTCACTCTGTCATTCCTTCAAAATTTTGGCTTCTACCTCGACTGAGACTTTGTTCACCGCATTACAAATTTGTTTGTTGGATAGTTGTTGAGAATTCACCAAGGGGTTTGTCCCTTTTGATTCTGGAACTTGCATCAATGCTCCTTAGCCCACTTCAAACTCAGGCTCGTTGAGGTGGAACTCAAATTCCCATGAAATCATTTTCCTCATTCAAAGGTATGCACCTTCTGCATCAAATGATGCCATAGCTAGGAGTTTCTTCATCGAAATAGTGCTCTGGAAGCGTGCGTGCAACACCTTGTTTGGATTATCAACATAATCCATCTTCTACCTTTGGATCTCTATGTTCCTTCCTCCTATGCGCGTGCCCTTTGGGAAGCTCACCATAAAACCGGGTCCTTCTACTCACGTTTGTCATGATATTTTTTGACACTTTCTTCTTCATCCTCCTTCAGCACTATCTCCGTGCTTCGCTCCAACTCTTGTTCTACCAAGGTTTCAATTATCTTTTCCGCTTCCTTTTCTATAGCCTCATTTATCTACTCCTTTTTGAGGCTTGGGGTCCTCTGATTCCTTGTACTTACTTCCTCACTCCCTCCTTTGTCTTGAGCACCTTCCTCCTCCTGGCTACCCTTCCTCCGAACAAAGAGGTAGTCATTCTTCTCTTCCTCTCCCTCTTCCTCTGAATCATGCACCTCGAAAAATGTTGGGCCTTGAGCTCCCTCAGGTTCATCATCTTCATCATCATCCCTTTTTCCTCTGTAGGCCTCCAAGCTCTCCATATCCTCTGAATCAACTTTCTCCATCACCTTTTGTTTCTTCCTAACTAGGGACTCTAGTATGGGAGATGCTGCTCTCTCTTCTTCCTTGTCTGGTGAATTCTCCTTTGTGATAGGTTTTTCCTGTTCTGGCATCTTTTCTCTGACCGAGGACTTTTTCCTACGCACATAAGTGCTAGGATTACCACTTGTCTCTGGAGCGCCCATTGTTGGTACACTTTGGACACTTGGTGCCTTTTTCCCTTACACCTCTTCTCTTTCTCTCTTTATTAGCATGGGCTTCCTTCTTCCCATAGGGTCTTCAGGAATGGAGACATCACATTCTAGGTATGCACCCTTTTCAAACTTCAGCCTTATGCATAGATACACCCTTGCTGCAGTCCTTCCTGCAATTGGTAAAGTTAGGGACTTTGTCATTTAGACCTCGTGGGAGACATACTTCTCCATGTATGCATGCTTCTTGGGGTAGACAAGTTGTCTGCGTAGCTCTCTATGGTCTTGATCTACTTCACTAAGGTCAAACCTTAGTCTCTTGGCCTCTTTAAACCTATTCACCCCTGCTTGAAAATATTGTGTGGTGAAGGAGAAGGGGAGTTTGCACTAGGGCTCATAGTTTCATCTACCAATTTGAATATGCCAATGCAAAAGTGTTAGTATACTGCAAACTCTACTTCTTTGTCCAAGAGCACTGGTAGTTGCTATGGAATTATCCACTCCACCCCGAACACATCCCACATGCACTTGTACCACTTTTCTAGACGCCCTTATGAGTGGCCATCATGATGCCACAAGTATATTTTGTGAACCTTTTAGCGGGCAATGGGTCTTCCCAGGATATTCCCAAATAGACTTATCCGGTCCATCGGGCACTCTGATTTCTGAGAAGACAATAGTGAGGAGGATGTTGCCAAATAATATTTTTTCACCCTCTTGCATGTCTGCTTATGATTTCATCTATGATGAAAGTGGAAAAATTATAGATGGTCCCCTCAGCTATTTTCTAGACATACATTAAGCCATGCCTTGTTCACCTGCGTCCATCTCTCCTGATCATTAAGCTTCATAACTAGGCACATGCTCATCCTCATCACGGGGTCTGGGATCTTAGTGATGTCAAAGTATCATGACCCTTTCTTGTAGGCATACATAACTACTGTCTCCTTGATGGCCTCTTTGTCACTCAAGTCATCATCTAGACTCTCTCCCTCACAGGTAAGGCCTATGAACTTTGAAATTAACTGGGGAGTTATGTACATCTTGCATCCTATGAAATAGAAATGATCCTCATACACACGTGACATAAGCCACTAGTATAGGAGCTCAAGATTTCCAAAGTATGGTAGTTCATAAAGTTGCAGCAACCCTGCCTTCTCCATCTTAACTTTTACCTCGTCATTGTAAATGGGCATGCCTTCGGCATTCTCTTGTTGGTTGGGCACACAAACTCCAAGGCCATATCCTTCTTTGTTGTAGTTATGTGATGGTTATAATCTCTCACTGTCATCTTCCTTAGATGTGATTCCCATTCTTTCCCCAAAAACACCCCGTCTGGGCACTACATCTCTACATACCATTCTTCATTTGTGCTCTCGAGTATGTTGTTGTTTGTTTTCCCTTTCCCTTTTGTTTCTACTTTTTTGGTGAGATGGTTGGTTTTCTAGGTGCCATCTTTCTGACTGGTTTTAGTACGTAGAACATCTTCCTCTTGCTCTACTTGACCACTCTATCCAGCCCTAAGCTCGATCTTCATGGAAAAATCCTTCTAACTTCATGCCCTAGTCGCCAAACCCTAACTGGAAAAACCCTTCCACAAGACGACACTTGCTTACTTAACTTCTCCATGCCCATGTACTCCTTTCCTACTGGTTTGTGAATTTACCCTAGCTATGCACTTCAGATCTCTCAAATTCTTCCTTTGTCATAAAGATCTTGCTTTGGATGTCCTCATTCACAAGAGGTTTCTTCCCTTTGTAATCACAATGCAAATAATGAAGTGCTCGACCTCTTATTTATAGTTTTTCCTTTTCCTAGCATTAAATTCTCTCTCACCTACCACCATACTTTGACCTTAAATGTGGCTTTTCTACTAAGCTAGTCTTAAGCACTTTTTTCCATGTTCCACATCTTGCACGAAAACCCCTTTACAACCTTCTTGGCATGCAAAAATCCAACCCGACTGAAGACTCTTACGTGTATGCGTTCATAGCGCCGAAGGCACTTCTTTTGTCCTCTTCCCTATTTTCACATTCGCCTACCTCATGTTGTTCATGTGCTCTTCCTTTTTCCTGTACATAGTTTCTTCAAGGATTTCTTGACACCAACCATTCATGTCCATCTCTTCTCTATGCACCTATTAACCTTACACGCCTTTAGTCCTTTAACCGGGCCATTCACCGCAACTTCTATTGCCAACACACACTTGTATTACAGGCCTATACTTCCTTTCACTCCATCCCACACTAAACCGATGTGCGGTCCTTTGTGCATACACAACCTCCCAAACATAATGTGGTTACTGGTGCACACGATGTAAAACAAAAACAATAGAAAGGAACAAACAACGAGAAAGGGAAACACAAGAAAAGAAAATGCATTAAAGGAAAGTCTATTCTAACTAGAAACATTGCCTTATTTACAAACACCAAGAAGACTTATTTATAGTAGGGATTCAACCTATTCCCATTGAAGTGTTCTGGTAATCTTATCCCATCCAACGCATGCAAATGGCACGTGCTTGAATCAAGGATGTACGAGATGATGTAAGGGCCCAACCAATGGAATTTTAGCTTCCCAAGATGGCACAAAAACTTGGAATCATATAGCAAAACCATCTTCCCAACCTCAAACTTCTTGTTCTTGATGTGACAATCATGTCATGCATTTTTTTTTTTTTTTAGTCTTATAGCTCCACTTGGTGAGTGACTATCTTTCATCTAACTACATTAATTTGTCAATCCTTTCTTCCAAAGACTTGCTTATCAGCTAATCCTCATACGCGCATTATACATAATGAATGTAACATGAATTCAACTAGTAGGATAGCCTCTAGGCCAAACACCAATTGAAATGGTATGGCCTTATTTAACCTCTTGTAGGTTGTCCTGTATGCCTAAAGAATGGCTGATACTTTGTCATCCCAATCAGGTTGTTAGTGTAGAATCACACCACCCCCAACTGAGCTCTAAAAGATCTACTTTTCTAAGGTAGGTTCATTTGGTGTGATTGCATAACATTGAACTTTCCCAAGGTGTGAGACCTTGCAAAATGGGAAATCTCTCCGTTGAAGGTTGGTTCCTTTTTCCTCTGTTTAGGTGCATACGTAGAAACTTGCAGAGGGTCTATTCTTAATCCTAATCTAAACTTTACCAAGGAGACATGGATAGAAGGAATACATAAATTAAAAAAATATAAACTACGAGGTGATGCACCAAAGGAATGATGAACACTTGTTTTGCTAATAGACATAAACCAAAAAAATGCATACAATAGACAAACACAGATATCAAGATATATAATGGAAGACCAAATGAAAGAAAAAGAGACAAGAAGGATCTAAAATCGATCACAGATGTGTTTTATTGCTCTGTAGATTGATATAGTCCATTACAAAGTAGCCAAGAGGTAGAAACATAATGCAATTTTGATAGAAGGCTTGAACCCCACAAATCCCTTTGCTAGAAGGAGAAGGGAGCCTATAAAACAAAGAATGTCCAACCCTTTACAATGAATCTTGCTCCTAACTTTATAGATTCAGCCTGAGAGAAGAAGGAGAAAGAGAAGTAGGAAAAATAGGTTATAGCTCAACCACCGCTGTTAATGCCTCTGATGAAATCTGCCCCCAAATCTATCTTTACTGCATCGATCCTTGGTTCGGCGTCTTGGAGGGAGAGGAAACAATGGAAATAGATCGAATCCGATCTGCTTTGTTGAGACCAAGTGGATCCTATATTGAAAGCTCAAAGATGTTTTCCTCCATTTCCTTTACCTAACCTCCTCAAAAATAAAGTCTTAGACCTCCATTGCATGGGCGAGGCCGAGATCTTTCCAATGGTGTTAGATTCACAATATTTCAAGCCCTGAGTCAAAGATATGCCCCTTCAAAGTTTGTATCGAATCCGTACAAGTGGGCGGGAAAACTAGTTTTAAAAACATGCCCCTCTTTAATATGGGACACGTGGCAGTATTTGGTTGGTTGGGGAGATGCACTCCAACTTTTTCCTTTATGCCTTTTGAATGAAAGGAAAAATTTCACTTTTTCCTCGACTCCCTGCCTTGGCTTTAACTCGGGTCTAAGTGCTGACTTTTTCCCTGGGCGGAGTTACGGGCCATTTTGTAACTTTTACCCCCTTTTGAGGTAAAGGGCAAAAAAATCAACTTTTTCCCGATGCCTGCTTTCCTCTATGACACGTGTTAGTCTAGCGCTCGTTTGGAAGCCTTCTCTTTATTCAATCTTTGAATCAGCACCATTAAGACACTTGGCAGCCTCATTTGGCTTGTTTGTGCATTAACTATTTAAATGACTCTCGCCCCACTGGAATGACATGTGGAGGCACCACGCTTAGCTTGAAAACCCAAACCAAAATTTGCCTTTGAGAAGCACCGACGTTAAAACACGTGGCTCCTTCCATTTTACCTCTTTCATACTTAGTCATTTTTGGACCATTCCCAAATTGTTTCAAGCCCGAGGACTTCAAATCTTCATCACTTCTTCTTCTTCTAGTTTCTGGTTCCTCTGTAGCATCTCCCCTTTTGTCTGACCCTGCTATTCCATTGTTGAGTCTACCTGTAACTTGCAGAATGAATTTAAGGCATAGAAACGGCCCGACAGAGTCGTTTCTTTCTATACAGGATCCTTTGCTCTTTCTTCATCTCCACCACTTCATTCTTTGAATATTTTTACAACCAATTTGCGGGATCAAAATGAGTTCTCTTGGTTCCTTTTATGCGGTCGTGATTCAATCCAATATTTAGCTCGGGTGAAATATGGATAACACTTGTCTACCAACATCACAAATCTTAGCCAACATGTGACTAAGCATTTTGTTAAATGCCTCACTTGTTCCATTTTCTTGACAAAGTGATAGGGGTAGTCTTGTGATGGGCCACCATAAATTCTTGATAAAACGAGTGTCTTGACTGTCTCATTGAGAAAGTGTGTACCTCTATCACTTGTCAAAATAAATGGGCATCCATACCTGCTGATTATATTTTCCCATAAAAATCGTAGAGTAGCCCATGTACTGTACAATTGGCTTGATAGAATTTTAGCCTTTGTAGGTGTTGCCTCTACCCACCATGTCAAATAATTAGTGCAAGTGATGATATACCGCGAACTAGTCCTTCGCGCCACTAGCGAGATTGGTCCTACAAAGTCGATATCCCATTTCTCAAATGGTTCCACACTAGCTATTGGTTGTAAGGGAATTTCATCCCTCTTTCCAGGTTTACCAAGAATGGTCACAGGCCTTGCAAAACTCAATACAATCTTGGTAAATGGTTTCCCACCAAATCCCTACAAGTAGAATCTTCCACGTGGTTGCATTTCCCACATAGTGTCCTCCTGTGATCCCACCATGCGCTTCTTCCATAATTGTAATGCGCTCATGTTCTAAAGACGCATCAACGTAGAACCTCATCACGAACCGGTTTATAGATCACCACTAATCAACATGTAAGGTGGGACATGTATGGCCAATTGTTTCCTCTCCAAGGCCTTCATTCCTTCTTGCACCACACTGCCTTAAGAAATACTACAATGTCCTCTAAATTTGAGGGCACACACCACAACCTAAACAATTGTGTGTCTAACATAGTCTCCTCAATGCTCTACGTGTCCTCCTCTTGAGTCAATCCTAGACAAATGATCGGTCCAAAATTACTCTTTCCAATCTTCACAACTACGGTGAACTTGAATTCTTGAAATAATAGGACCCATTTCGACATATACACCCTTGAAGAACAAGTTTATTGACTAGGCTTTTTAATGCCATGTGGTTCAGTATTGTAGAATGGCCACAGCCTTGCAAAACTCAATACAATCTTGGTAAATGGTTTCCCACCAAATCCCTGTAAGTAGAATCTTCCACGTGGTTGCATTTCCCACATAGTGTCCTCCTGTGATCCCACCATGTGCTTCTTCCATAATTGTAATGCGCTCATGTTCTAGCACACATCAACGTAGAACCTCATCCCGAACCAGCTTTATAGATCACCACTAATCAACATGTAAGGTGCGACATGTATGGCCAATTTTTTCCTCTCCAAGGCCTTCATTCCTTCTAGCACCACACCTGTCTTAAGAAATACTACAATGTCCTCTAAATCTGAGGGCACACACCATAACCTAAACAATTGTGTGTCTAACATAGTCTCCTCAATGCTCTACGTGTCCTCCCTCGAGTCAATCCTAGACAAATGATCGGGTCCAAAATTACTCTTTCCTGGCTTCACAACTACGGTGAACTCGAATTCTTGAAATAATAGGACCCACTCGACATATACCCTTGAAGAACAAGCTTATTGACTAAGTATTTTAATGCCATGTGGTCTGTGTAGAATATAAAGGGTGTTTCCAATAGATATTTCCTAAACTTATGTAACATGTAGATCATGGATAATGCTTTGTGCTCAGTAGTTGTGTAATTTTCTCTGTTGGTGTTAACTTTCTACTGGCAAAACACAAGGCATGATCAATAATCCCTTCACCAGATTGTGCCAGTACTGCTCCAATGGTTTTGCCTGAGGCATCAACATGAACATGGAAAGGCTTAACCCAAGAAGGGAATTATAGTATGGGTGCGGTGACAAGCTTATCCTTTAAAGTATTAAATGCCTTTTGTTGTGCCTCTCCATAAAGGAAGGCACTCTTGTGTTTAAGAAACTCTTCTAAGGGCATGGTTATCTTGACATATCCATTGATGAACTTCCTGTAATACCCATATGCCCAAGGAATCCACACACTACGATTTGGCTAGTAGGCTCCCCCAACCCCACAACAATAATAATTTGGTGGGATCTACTAGTAAGCCCTCCCTACATATGATATGCCCCAATAATGTTCCAAATGGGGTAGAAAAGACACATTTCTTAATGTTGAGGGATATCCTCAACTACCGACATCTCTCAAACATTAATCTTAAGTTATCACAGTGGTCCTTTACTAGGCCATATATTGTCCAATCATCCAGATAGACTTGAAGAAATTTATGGATAAATTCCTTAAATGATTGTACCACAATGCATGTGAACACAATAGGCACATTCTTTAACCCAAAGGGCATGACAATATAGGAAAAACTTCCCCATTCAGTGGTGAAAGTTGTCTTTCTCTGGTCTTCCTTTGTAATCCACACCTGGTGGTACCCTGAGAACCCATCTGTGAAGGAGTAGACTGCACCCGACCACTCCTAAAATTTATTCAGTAAATGGGGTAGGAAAGGGATAAATGACACATACTACATTCGGTCCCTGTAGTCAACACAAATTCTTATCCTCCCGTCATTTTTGATTCTGTGACCATTGGTCTTATCCACTCGATTCTTTAGCCTCAATGATGATACGATGCTATCATTTTGTGAATCTCCTCCTTGACCCGTACACACAAATTTGGATTCATCCAAAGATGGCATCTTCCGTTGGGTGCATCTTACTTCAGTTTTATCTTCATCTACCCCAAGGAATGGTGGACACCTTGAGTTCATGATACTCATGAGGGAATAAATCCTGGAATTAACGTAATAGATCAATGATATTTGAGACGTCCTTTTCCAACCAATAGTCTCCAATCATTACTTCCTTGAGTTCTATCTCTGACCCAATGTTAACCTTCTTCATCTTTAAGGGCTCATGGTAAGCGCACATCCTTTCATCAATGTTATCTATAACATTGCGCATTCCTACAAAGTGGTTAACATCTAGAATCTCCATTTCCTCTCCATCTATGACATAAACCATATTTCCTTTTTCCTTTTCTATGCATGCTTGCTCAAACTGCATCTCCTTTGACTCATCCTCATCAAACGTGCCTCTAAACTAGGCTCACCTAGTAAATCTAGTAGCATGTCTTCCACCATAGCACTATCCCCATCATAAAGCGCTTAATCACTTGCAATTGCTTTTCCATTTGATGGATTTGTGCTCCGATATTCAAAATCTTGGATGAGATCGCTTATTAACTCCTACCAATTTCCCTGTCTATCAGCGTGTTTCGAATGGATATACCACGCACGCACACAACCTTGTAGTGTGGAATACAACTTATGTACCCATAATGATGGTGGCAAGGCTTCGTGCCTCCTATCTAGGCCTTTTCACACACTTGGATATGAAATGAAGTGGTCTCTTTACCATGGTAGTATTGAATGACCATGGGCACGTTGCTTATGGAAAACCTTATAGAGAACATGATTCTTACCTTGTGCCACTCTAGGAGGCTCTCCCAATGTGTAGCCCACTAGTGCACTGTAGTCTTGAGTAGGCTATAACTGAGCATCTCTCTTCTTTTGTCCTCATTTCTCCACTGAGCTTCTATGTCCCGTAATAAAATTTCAAGGTAGGCCCCTTCATAGTAACTTTGTAACTTCTTTCCTCCTAGCGCTTAAGTGAGTGCACCTTGGTCACTTTTTTTACAGACCCCCTCAGCTATCGCCCAATTAACTCATAGGTCCCGTGCGCCCAATTGTCACACGCCATGCTTGTGGTATCACTTACAGACTGGGCATCCTCAAATTGGATAAATCCTTTTGTAGGGTGAATTATCTCCGGGTCTCTGATGGAGCACACATAAATTCTATCAAGGACCTCTTCTCCCAAAGGTTTAGTGTAAGGTGCCAACTTCCCATCCATCAGAGGGATGATGAACCATTCTTCCTTATTTTCAAAACTGATATATCATTTGTTGAACCTCAAGTCGTGTTGTTCTTATAAAGCACATGGGCACCAAGCAATGTTGGAAAATTGTCTACCTCGGTGAGCACTAAGACTTCAAAGTCTCCAGTAAACTTGGCCCCCTAAATGGTAATCACTGCATCCTTTAATACTCTAATGGGCATTTCCTTAGTTTTGTTTGCCATATACAACACATTCGAAGATGGCTGCAATGTGGTCCTTCCCATTTGATGCCAGGAATATAATGTAAGAACATTGACTTCTGCTCTTGTGTCAATCAATATGTTTCTTAGAATCCAACCATCCACAACTGCATTTAGTGTGATTTCTTTTTCATAATCAAGGCTATGGGGAGGGAGGTTTACATGCAACACCTACCTTTTGCACTCCACTCCGGTGCATGGAATATTCTCCCATAGCCATTCTCTTAGCAAGGGGATAATATTCTCTTACCTTAACATTTTGCATACTTCGTTGACCTCATTAAGGTCCTTCTGCGAGCCTCAACATTCCTTCTTTGCTCATGCTACCTAGACTGCTCCTTTAGACACTGGATTTCTCCCTGCAAACTCTAAATGACATCCATTGTCTCTTGATACACCTCCTTCTAGTGGGAAGGGCTCGGATACTTCCTGCGTGCCACTTCTTGTCTTGAGACTAGAGTCTTTTTCCTTGCTACTTCTTTGGCATGTGCAACCTCTACTCATGTTGTCACCAGAATAGGTTCTAACCCTGACTCATGCGCCACTCTAGGCATCCACTATTTGTCGACCTTTTTATACTCATCATCCCAACACCTTTGTCATTCGGTGCTTTTAGCTCATATGCTCAAACAACTCAGGGAACTCCTCATACTTATGATTTTTCCCTCACCACGAGCACTGCAAAAAATATGGACACTCGCATCTGTAATGTTCTATAGATCCAGAGTTGTAGTAGCTTCCTCGTGGGAACTCACTTCTTCCTCCGTGGTTACTGCAACCACGAAATCCTCTGTGAGAACCTCTCCCATGCACGCCTCCATCCACACGTCCTTCATAACGGTGATCATCTTCTTTGGAACCACTGACAAGGCTAGTCTGGCACACACCATGATCAATGGCCTCATGGATCTGGTCAATAAGCCTACAATCCTTAGTATCATGGGTCATAGAGGTATAGATCTTATAGTAGCAAGAAACATTCTTCTGAATTGTGTGTTGTAACAAGGGGCATCTACTTGCATCATGGTCCCCATGAAAAATTTCACAATCCACTACTATGGTGTGTACTTATTTCTAGGAAACTATCCTTGGCATGCCCCTCTACTTCACAATCCACACACCAGAGACCACTACGAGTCTCATGTGTAGAGTTTGCAGATAAATTTTCTAACTGTTTTGCCATGGAAGTGATTTGAGCCTCTAAAAAGGGCTCACACTAGTATCAACACTCCCAACTACTTTAGTGTGTAAGGCAACCTCTAGAGAATCGCGTGGGTTAGAAAATGTTTTATGGGACAATGCCCTCCTAAATGGAGTGATCAACCCTCTAAAAAAATATTAATCATGCTGTGAAGGGTGAATGTCATACGATAATTTTGATAGAGAGTCTAAACCATGCATCATACTCCCGCACACTCTCTGCCATTCCCTTTCGGATCTCCTTCAAAGTACTAATGCTCTTCTGCTCAAACTCCGGTATGTGGAACTCTACTAGGAAGACATTCTTTAATGCGGTGTAGTCTACCACCTTCTAATAGGGGGTCGTACTTCCTATACCAGCTATGCACGTGTCCTTACAACGTTGTTACAAACTGACTAGCCTTCCGCTCTGGGGTAGTGATCCCCTTCATGCGCCATAGCAATTCACACTTGTGCACATGTTCCGCAACATCCTCTATACCCTGGTAATCTAGCAAGTGTAAAGACATTTCAAAGATTACTTGAGGAGGTGGTTGAGGCCCTTGTCCTCTGATATAGATCCTTGGTTTCCTTCGTTTTCCCTCCACCGATCCATTAGATCCACCAGTCCTATGCCTTCGATCCACCGGTTCCCACCTCCGATCATCCTATAATTGGAAATAGGTCTGAAGTGGTCACACCTAGAGTCCCCAACATCCCAGTGAACTACATGCCAATGGTCTATGAGATCATTCCACTACCAGATGTGTGTCCCGTGCCACTCCCCGACATGTTGCCCAAACCTTGTGTATTTGTCCCTTTCCCAAAAATTCCTCCAAACACTGGAATGGTATGTGTAGCCATAGAAGTCCCAAACAAGAAATTATATCTCCTAGGCACAGATCGGTCACTTCCACCCATATAAATTGGGTTAACAATGCTTCTCCATGATCTGGAAAACCAAGCGCCAAGGTCCAGTCACTAGGTGGGTTAAGATGTGTGCTAATGAATCTTATTTCTCCATGTGATGAACTCTCATCAGAAGCCAAAGGGGTCTCTCTCCCATACTTTCCAAGATGGGGTAACATAGAGTACTCAGGTTCCACGTCCTCTACATGAACCTGAACTTCTTCTCACAACATCTACCTCCATAGATCCATCACACTTGCAACTTTGTGTTGTCTAGAAATCTCCCTTTCACGTGCTTCACTATACTTAAGTCGTCTCTCCTCCCTTTCTTTCTTAGTCACAATGTCTTCCATCCTCCTCCACCCTAGCTTCCTTGCCCAATGCTCAAAGTAGCTTAGCCGGCTATGGGGAATACTTCTAAACTCAAAGTAACGACCAAGATCTTTATAGCCAGAGGAATAGCACTCAAAAATGACCCTCTAGGCTCCCTCAGAAACTTGAACTCAACAAATTTTGGGAAAGAATACGTCAAAACGACATATTCTAAAGTGTAATTGGCCAACACTCCCTTCCACCAGTGATCAATAGCACACATCCAAGTCAGATCTGCATCCTATAGCCTCTGATAGTCATCTTGGGTCCATACACGTGATCTATAGAACCAACTTGATCTAGATGTGTATGCCGAGATCCATTCATATAGCTCTATTGGGAAGCAACAAAAGAATGTCTCATACAACTCATGGTATAGGTTATCTTCTACCCATCTATGCACATTAAACCCGTGTCCAATGCTAAAACTTTGAGAAAACTCATCCTCTCATGCTCTTAAACCATGTTTTAACACTCTCTAGAGTTAGAAGCTCATCATTATACATCACAAAGATAGACATGCATGTCATTTATCACAAAAAAATTGAAAAGGGTCCTGAAATGGAACCAAGATGTAGTTAATTTTTATACCCCTTAACAAATAAGGACAATCCCATGCGTGCCAACCTATCACCCAGTGGGCATTGGGTGCTCACTCGAGGCACGCGTGGGTGCCGAGCCCTCTTTTATGTGAGTTGTGCAAGAATGTAGCATAGATGCATAATAGAAAGACAGAAGAAACTCCTTATTCAACTGAGAACTTTGAGTAAATGCTACACTAATGTATTCATTCAGATAAGAAGCACATTAACAAAAGATAGATCTGAACCATGAGGGAAAGAGGATGCATAATGATTATACTCATTCATATGAAACACACTGAACATAAAAAAAGAGATATGTATGAGCTGCGAACCACATATATTCATATATGAACATGTCCAATAATCACATTACATCTATCAAGGTCATTACAGAAAATGATAGTGCAGATTAGAACCACATAGCAAGATTGGACTTACGTCCCTTAAAATGCAAAAGAAAAACATGTACCCATCCCTTAATACATCATTCTTCCTACAAATCTCCTAGCCTAACCCATAAAGCTCTCCATGTATTTCTGCAGAGCTTCACCTCTCATCTACTCTCTCTAATCTCTCTCTTTTCCTTTACTAGGTGCTTGTATTTATAGCCTTTCTCAACACCTTCAAGCCTTTTCCGAGTTATGGACCCATTTCCAAGTGTCCAAGGTGTTCCTCCATGGGAGCATGCTTCTTTAGGCTTGATCTCTCCACTCTTTGCAATGATGGCCTTCTAGAATCTTCCATCGCAAGGTATATTCCTTCCTAGGCCACCCTGTTGCCAGGATGACACCTTATCCATTCTCGCATGCATAGTCGTCACACTTTTCTCATGTTCTTTCTAATATGAAAAATATGGCTAAGTCCAAAAACATTTGCTCTACCTTATGCACGCACCACCTTGGTTCTACCAAAAACCTCCTAAAACCCTTTCCCACACTTTCTCCTCGCGCCCCTTGTTAAAATAGGCCTTGTGCACCCACACACCTTTTTATACTTAGTCAATACTTTAGGGGCCCAATACTCATCATCCTATAAATTGTAACGTGGGGCTCATTTTGCAAAAGAGTTAGTCATTCTTCCTTCCTACCCCCCCTCTCTTTCTTATCTGCTAGGGTTGAACATGGAGCTTAAGCCTCCTTCCTAATATTTGTAATGGCATTTTCTTACCTCTTTCCTACTAATGATGTACTATGTAAATTCATGGAGCAATAAAATCTATTTTTGTGATGCATCTTGTCCATCCTTCACATATTTTGTTGTCTCTTCTTGCCTCTCTTCATTATAGGGTATACTATGCATATTCTGATGCTTATTACAGGTTTGTGGGAGCTGTGTTTAATGGGTATGAAATGGTGTTCTGTGTGAATCTATCTATGGTATGTGGTGCATTTTTTCCACCCTCTCCTTTGCTCACCTCTCTCCATTTCAGGTAGTTGGATCCTTGGTTAACCACGTCCTTTTCTAGTGTATCACCATTGTTAGTGTAGGATTTACTTTCATTCTCTCTCTCTCCCAGTCCCTTGGAAGGTTAGATCGGGATTAGTTTGATTACCTGCATTAGGAGTAGATTTTGGTAGGTAGTTTAAGAGCAAGAACCAACTTTCTCTGGAGGGTCATTTTAAGCCCACAAGTCCCATAACTTGAGAGATGATCCAATTTTACACAAATTACACTAAATTCCCCATCCACCATCGGGCCATTCAGGGGGTGCTATAATTTGGTGACAACAGGTGCTTCATTGGGATCACACATTGACAGAGCTCTTGTTTTTTTACACTCGACTCTTTCCAAGGATCATGAGTTACACATAATTTATGTACCTTCTCTTAGGATTTAGAAACATGAGATTTTGTAGACACTAAATCATGCACTTTGGGTACATTTCTAGGTCCTAGTCACATACTATATTTATATGATTCATAATTGAGAAAAATAGCAATTGAAAGCTATCTTTGGCCTTTTGTATGTGTTTAATTTCTTCTTTCGGCCTCTTACACCATATAGCCCAGATCAATACTTTATTGCTTTATCTTTTATTACTCTGACACCAATGCCCACCCAAGATGCTAGCGCTCAGTACCCTCGTACACTCTAGGCACCCCAACCTCTTTGTACTTTACTCACCCCTTTTGGGCATCTTGTTTTCTTATGGGTCGGCCTTCTAATTGTTAATTGTGAAATTTAGTTAAGGGAATAATATAAATATAAAGTTATGTGAGCATAATAAGGGACTAAGCTCTAAACATCGACTATCATCACCTAAGGTTGCATCTAAAGGCATTATATGAGCATTAAAACATCCATCTAGCACTCAATCAGGGATAAGGGACTACATTTTCTACATACACACATAGGAGGGAAAGTTTATTTTGACATCCACACATCTACTTACATTTCTACATCTAGCTATTGCTCGCTATTCAAGTGCATCTTACACAAGAGCCACCTAGAGCATGATTCTTACATAAACACATGAGAACTACATGGATTCTAAAATGTAGTGCATTGCTTGGTCGTAAGTTCACTCTGTCGGGTGACTACTGGGGTCAGTTCGAATCCCCATTTGCATCTTTCTTTTTGGATTTGATGTGTTTTGGGGTTTTATAGGAGATCATTTTTTTGCAAGTTACAGAGTTAATTCATGTGAGCATAGTAGTGTGACACACATGTGAAAAACCATGAATGGTAGTGACATAAGAAAAATCATTTTCTAAGGTTCTGCATAGTCACAGGTGCCCATAAGTAGTCTATAGCACCTAGGCACCCCTGACCAAGCATATATGAAAATCACACAATTTTCTGAGCACAGTTGCGACAATTTCCTCCTCCCATTCATTAGTATTCTGTTCCGACATACTTTGGGATTAATTATGAAATCAACTAATAATTCTATCCTTCTATTGTACTTAGAGTTTTCAAATTTATTTAGCTTATTTCTTGGGTTCAATACGTACTTCATTGTTTATCATCATAGTTGTGACTCTGCAATATCTAGGGTTTTATAAATTCAATATTTGTTGAATCTTTTGGTGAACTCGTCATTCAAAACTCGTGGATATTTCCTTTTTTGTATTATAAGCTTCTATTTTTCACCATGGATATATCCATTCATGATTTCTTGTAAGCTAATCCCGATTATTTGAATAAAATCATATCTTATTTAGCTAATACTTGCATTCATCCTCATACTTCGCCAATATGTCTACCATAAGTTTACTTAAGCTCTATCTCTCAATGAAGACCGCATTACTTTCACATCATATGAATTGCCTTCTCATGCCATAGTAGATAATGATTCCCCCTTTATATTCAATTATTTATTGGGTTAAATAGGCTTTAGTCGATAATGGATCCAAGCTTAACATTTTCAATCTCACATTCCTTAAACAACTTGGCCTCTATGAATCCTCTTTAATTCCATCATCTATTTGCATTCATGACTTTAATAATGTGCCTAAACAAGTCTTAGGTAAAATCACACTTCCCATTACTATAGGGCCGTGCACTTTGCTCGTCCCATTCCATGTCATGCCTAACAATCTTAATTATAATCTTCTTCTCGGACGGCCTTGGATCCATGCCATGCATGTGGTTCCTTCCGCCCTTCATAAACGGCTTGAATTCCTTTATCAAGGAGTTTCCTATGAAATTCTAGTGGATCCATCCCCTTTTTCATATTGTAATTCCATTGAGAATTCTGCAGAAACCCTTATCTCTTCAAAGATCTAACCAACATTTCTATAACTATGACCTCAGATATAGGTCCTTGTTTTGTTATAGTTTCACTAGCACTAGATTAGGAAAACATGTGAGCATAGTCAAAGAGCCTCTTTCCATTCCCACACAATCCACCGGACTTGGCCTTGGATATCACCCTAAGATCGTTCCTTTTATTATTTCCCCATATCCTCTTTGGGTTTATGCTATTTCACATACTCACCATCACACAAAGAAATTTTCATTTTCTCTCCATGCTACAACTTACTCGGTAAATATATTACTCCTAACACACCACATCCGCCACCATGACATACTTTCACTTCCATTCCCAGCTTATATCTCCATCACATACATGCGGGGCATCATGCTTACTCCCCCCATGTTACCATCATTAGGTATATAACATTTCTAGTCTTCCACTCCATGCTCCATACTTTTTATTTATTCCATCTTACAGAACTTGATACACTTTGTATCATCATTACCCTATGATGCACTCTTGTGCTAATGTTCACACTTGATTGTTGAGGGAATACTACATTAATGAACCACACATTTCAAACTCAATGCATTCATGACACATGTTTCTAGTGCACATTTGTCACAACACATTTACCGATGACTCACTCTAGTTCCACGGTTCATACTCATCACGAGAGTCTAAATTTGAAATGAACCTCAACACATTCACTCTTTATGCTCTATGATTCATTGATCTATCTTTCTAGCACACATATTCAAACCATTTCCTAATGACACACTCTTGTGCTATGGTTCATTCTTGATCACTTTGAGGGTATTTGTATAAATGAAACTCCTCTCATACTCATACACATTCCCTAGGGGGCACACTACTCCTATCACTCACTTTTCATTCCATTCCATTTACACTCACAACATATTACATATCTTGGTTACATCTATTATTTCTTGCTTATACTTACATCTACACTTATTTTCACATGTTAGACTGATATTTTGTATGTCGTTATCTTTCTATGTATACATATGTGCATTCACTTGTTCTCTAGTTGTGAATGTATAATTTTTATAGATCATTACACACAACACATATGCTTGGTATTATACCTCTTACCAGCCCTACAATGGCTCCTAGGGGTGTCTACTTTTGTACATACTACAAGTGTTATTGTTTGGTTTTGTACTACTTCATATTATTCATAACATACTACTATATATCGGACCATACTCACTTTAACATAATTTTTATCTTTATAACATGCTAACTGGTGCTTCATGTGCATCATTTTCTTTGCAGGAACTATATGCCACCATGGTTGTTTGATACTTTTCTTATTATTGCTTGCCATTGTTTATTATTGTTTACCATTATTTTCCATTGTTTACAGTGCTAAGCCCTTTTTATTGTGTGCACACTTTGTATGATTTTGGCTGCTTTGGCCCCGATTTTCTTACGACATTATGAGTGATGTGCCATGTTTGAAACTTGATTTTCACAATCTACATTGTCTTCTTGCTTGCTAGATTACACTTTGTCTTATATATGCATATTTTTCTTGTTTGCACTAACACATGTTTCTAGCCATATTGTTTGCATGTGCCTTGGTTTCTACCATGTACATTCCCTCCCATGTAGGGCATCCAATTCGATCATCATTTGGTCCTCTCCTTTGGGCTGCATCCTCCTAACGACATGACATGCACCCTAAATGAGGGGGCATACATTGGGTGAATCAGTTACCCCATTTAGTAGTACATAGTCATGGTTCAGACCTACATAGTACAAGAATAAAGTGGTATTTAGTTACAAAAAGGGCTCAGAATCTGACTTGGGTCCTTCACACAACACATTCGTCAATACCCATATATAGACATAAGCGCACTGGGAGCTCCTGACCCTTCCTAGGCACCTATGACCAGAGGGTATTTACAAAGTTTTCTCGATCAACACAATTTTCAGCAGTTTACACAACGGTTTTCACTGAGAATAGACACCGTCCTTAAGAAATCAAAGCATGCATGTTACCTCCTTTTTCTATTTGCATTGGATCAAACTGGATTGAAATAGTACAAAGCCAGATCACACAATCCACAGTGGTGTATAAATATTTGGGAAGCATTCAAGGTTGGAGAATAACACTAGACCTTTCTCCCCAATACTTCTTTTACCATGGTGTGAGATCGTAAAAAAACTCGATCTCAATGTGAAATCACCCAAAAATTGGTTCTTTTACAACATTTCAAGACACTTTCTATCCTTCTTACTCATCATGGATTAGGAGCACATGTTACTTTTTCACATTTTTACATACTTTTACATACTTTTTACATAATTGGATTGAATTTTCCATATACATGAATTTGACTACTCATTTGCTCTTATTTTTTTACTTGTTCATCCTTATAAGAATAAGAAATATCAAAGACAACAAAAACATGTCAAACAAAGGTGCAACTTGGTAAACACATTAAAATTTTTACCCCTAGGGTCACTTCCTCTTTCCTAGCTTAGCTTCCACGCTTCATTTTTATCACTCCATGCTTTTTCTTGTCTCCTCGGCACACTTTCGCCATCGATCTACATGGTTATCAGGTACACATATCTTATCTACTTTATGTTATCGAGTATTCACTCAAAAACATAAAGTGGGGGTAAATGTAGACACTAAATCACACACTTTGGGTATATTTATAGGTCCTAGTCACATACTACTATTTATATGATTCCTAAGTGAGAAAACTAGCAATTGACAACTATATTTGGCCCTTTTTTTTGTGTTTCATGTATTCTTTCTAGCCTCTTACACCCTACATCCCATAAGATACTTTACTAATTTATCTTTTACGACTATGGACACCAACACCCATCTAGGATGCAAGCGCCCAAGTGCCCTCGTCCCCTCTGGGTGCCCTCGACCTCTTTGTACTTTACTCACTCCTTTTGGGCATCTTTTATCTTTTGAGCATCTTGTTTTCTTATGGGTCATCCTTCCAATTGTTAATTGTAAAATTCAATTAAGGGAAACATAAAAATATAAATTTATGTGACCATGATAAGGGACCAAGCTCGAAGCATCGACTATCATCACCTAAGGTTACATCCAAAGGAATTCTAAGAGCATTAAAGCATCCATCTAACACTCACTCAAGGGACAAGGGCCTCGCATATTCTACATACACACATAGGAGGGAAGTTCATTTTAACATCCACACATCTACTTTCATTACTACATCTAGTTATTTCTCATTATTCAAGTGCATCTTGCACAAGATCCACTTACGGAACAATTCTTAAAAACACACGATAACTACATGGATTCTCGAAATGTAGTGCAACGCTCAATTGTAAGTTCACTCTATTAGGTGATCATTGGGGCTAGTATGACTCCTCATTACATATTTATTTTTAGGATTTGATGCATTTTCGGGTTTTACATGAGATCATTTATTTTATAGGTTATTCTAGGTGAATTATGTGGGCATAGTACGATACACATGAGACAAATAATGAAGGGTAGAAACATAGAAGAGACACAAGAAAAATCATTTTTGAGGTTTTGCACACTCATAGGCACCTGAAGCATTCTATAGCACCTAGGTGCCCCGACCTAATCAAGGCACCCCATCCGAGCATATCCAGAAATCACATTATTTTATGAGCACAATTGCAAAATTTCCCCCATCATGTCCATCAATCTTCCACCCAAAGATACTTCGTGATTAATTACGAAATCAACTAAGCATTTTATCATTCTCTTGTACTTAGGGTTTTCAAATTCATTTAGCTTATTTCTTGGGTCAACTCGTACTTCATTATTTATCATTACGTTGTGACTTTACATTATCTAGGGTTTTACAAATTCAATATTTGTTAAATCAGATTTTAATTGTCAAACATGATCGACCTGCACACATTTTGATGTTCCTTTGCATGAACCTATTATGCATTTTGTACTGAATCATATGCAAGAATATTCTTCATCCATCTATGTTGATTTGGGGTGGATTTGTGATCACTAATGGAGATGACATAAGCATTCATTGAGAGGAATCTACAGACATGGTTCCTCCACCATTCAACTTCTTAATCCACTTTCTATACCATCTGCATTGCAATGCTCCTTGTTTTGAGAAATATTCTTTAACATGTGTAGTATATCTCTCTTATTTGTTGAGATATTTTGTATTTGTATTTTTGACACTTTTAGGCACGTTGACAGTCTCTCTTATGGGAGAGCTATTTTGGTGAAACCCAATGTTAGTTTATTGGTGTTCGAGTAGTTTTAACAACTCATACAAATTTCTAGTGTCACCGCACCCATTCAATAGCATGGGAGGGTATGGTGTTGATCTTGATTCTTCAAGTCTTATGTCCTTGCTTTGTTACTTTGGCTATTCTTGGATCATGACAATCCTATTACTTTGGATTTTGTGTCCTTGTATTATTGCCTTTGTTTTTGTTCTTGGATCATGGTACATCTATTTGTAGAGCACATCAAATTATGTTTATTGTTTTTACATTTTTGAAATCACTCCATTGACAATTTCCTTGTATGGAGCTATTCTAGTGTATCCCAAAGCCATTTTTTTGAGTTTTGGATCGAGCACTGGATTAAGACCACAACACATACCAAACTTCTTCAATATTGTATGAGGTTTTGAGTCAAGCTTCTTGGGATGCCTTACAATGGGATTTTTCTCTCTACTTTTTTATTACTTGTTTTGGGTATCTTGTGGTGTTCCTTTTTCCCATTTATTGTACGTGGGTACCTTATAATGCCTTATTTTTGGGAACCACCTTCTTTTCCACCCACCTAAGCTATGCTTATGGGGGGTGTTAGTGTAGGTTATTATTTATCCTTTTATTTATTTATCAAAATAATTATTACACTTGGGTTATCCCTAAACTTGTTGGGTTAGCTTGCTTAGGTGTACTAGTTGTGTGGAGTTAGCTTACTAGTTGTGTTGAGTTAGCTTACCAGTTGTGTGGAGTTAGCTTGCTAGTCTTATGGAGTTAGCTTAACTATCAGTATTAGTTAGTGGGAGTTCTTCATAACTGATATAGGTATTAATTACACTTCCCTCCTCCTTTATGTACATCATACTTATTGAGATAATTCATGTAATGATAAAATGACATTATGATGGATTTCCATATATGATATTTCAACTCTTTGTTCGTGAATCCTTTTGTAAGGTTATTTTGGAAAATTCCTTTCATCTTATCAAATGTGGTGTGCTATTATCATCTAAGATCTTCATGGGTTGGAACAATCTTCTTGTCATTCATTTGGGAAATTTAGACACTAAAATTTGGGAAATTTAGACTGTAATTGTGCTTTTTGGCTAAGATAAAAACCCACATATTATTCTCACTCAATCTATCTTGTCATCTTTTTCCTAGATTGCTTATTCATACACACTAATTTTTCAATAAAATTTGAATACAATTCCATGAAATAAATTCTTAAGATCTTATTATGATTATGCAAATTTTAGATTTGATTCACCTTCCCTTATCCAAAACCATACGGTTTGTCATGTTGTATAATCTGGTCCTAGCTAAATTGTATGATCTTGCTCCGATAAATTCTTTAACTTTGATTTTGATGAAGTTTCATTTTTGGGTCTTTTATACATTTGGGTTTTCCTTATCATAATATTTTACCTTCATAACCCTATATAAGCAAGTTAACACTACCTCATTTACTTAGCTAATAATAATATGGAATTCTATTGACATATTCTCTTGCAACACTCACAAAATACACCTAATGCTCCCTAAATCTTCCTAAAGGTGATGTAAATCCATTAGGGAAGCCACTAATATAGTTATAAATGACTCAATTAGGTCAAAGAGTTTATATTTTTTCACATCCAAACACACCAAGTTCATATATCCAAGTATTAACAAGAACATAATACAATCAAGCATGATCAAAGGGGCTTCATTTTCCAACTAGTTGTATCCATATAGATATCACATGCTAGGTAGAGAACTACATGTGGTTTGATGCCTCTTAAAAATAGTGTTGATTTACGTGGTGTACGAGGTGAACCACAACCCAAATAGTAACCTTATTGTAAGGTCTTCAACCAATGGTTAAGGTTTTGGAGTGATTCGACTTATTATTGAGAATATAAAGACTATGCAAAAATTAGGGTTTGAAAAATAAGTACACTTCCATACTATTGAAGGAACCAAAATTTATAGAGTCAAATTTTGAAGGTGTCCAAGACCATACAAAAGGGGCAGGACTAGATTATACATCCCGACTAGACTATATGGTCTTGCACCGAGATATTTCCATATCATAGTTATAATAGTGAAGCTTTATTAGGCTCTACACTTCCAGCTTTTCTCAATATATCTACCAAAATTATTTTTATACTAATGTGTATACCTAAGTCTCTATGTCTCTCTCGTGTATTTTGAGCTTACATTCCTTTATTGAAAGAACCAATATGTTATTATGATTTTTTACGATTAATGTCGGAAGTTAATATATCAAAATAGATCCTAGTCTCCAAACCTTACATTCCTTTTTATTTGTTTTATATTACATAACAAAATTAATTAATATAAAAATGGTGTAAACACACATATATAAAAACATACAAAATCGGGACCTATACACATATATTGTGCATTTTTAGGACTTTACATTACATTTTGTTTGGCACTATGGTTTGATTGATAACATATATTTTCTACTCTTTGCAAACACGTGTTCATGAAATATATTGAGCTTGATGTAGGACACACAGATCATTACATGCTAATAAGAGCTATCTAGGTTCCCGACATTATGTCTCTTAGGGGAATCTCTCCGCACTATATAAGTGATATTATTTTATAGTTCCTTTTTACTTCCTCATTACACTTAATTACATACATTATTTACATGATATCTATTGAAATCACGAGACTAACACATGTATATTATGTAGTGTTGACATATATTTCTTCATGTTATTTCTTACTACTTATATTTCTCTTATCACCATTTTACATCATTGTTTGCTATACATGGTTACTACTTATCTTTGCTACTACTTGTTTTTTTCATTGTATGTGGCATGTGTGCCTTGTTTATCTTGTGACATCATGGATATCCCATGTTTATGGCTCTATACCTTTCTTGTGTGATATTTATTCTCTTGTGAGTTATGTGCCTTGATTATCTTATGACACTACATGTGTCCCATGTTTATGAATTGATGTCTTGATGTAACTCTTCTATATATTTTATTTATATTTCTTTCTCACTTGATTATTGTTCTCTCTGATTATTCTATTATATTTTCATTGTTGACACTACTATTTCTCTTGTTACTATTAATGATCTTATTTCTCTTATCACTTGTCTCTTCACACACCATGGTCTCCACCATACAAAACCCCCATTTTTAGGTACATGTTCTCAAATGTGGCAAATACTTCAACATTCCACATTTTTTCTATAGCTTCTCATATATACATTAATTGGGTATACACTATTCTTATGAGATGCATATTTAAATGCTTTATCACATGTGCCTCAAAATAGGGGAATTCATTGATATATATTCTACACTTACGATAGATTTCTGAAATTAGATATAGGTTTTCACATGGTACATGTCCTTAGAAACATCTCCAGATACATAAATGTGGTAAAATTTATAAAAATTCAAGACCATATAGAAAGGTTAGGACCATACAAACAATACTACCCCTATCATATGTTTCTACCTCAAGGGAAACTACATTACCTTTTCTTTAGTTTTAAATTTCCACTTATGGATATATGTTTTAAAAAATTCAAACTTAGTTGACATAATTATAAATAATTTACAAGGGACATAAATGTTTCACTCCTTATCCACTTCAGTAATCAAATATAATTACAAAATACATATTTTTGGTGGTATGAGTATCATTCTCCATTGTCGATTCATCATACTACACACATTTACTCAATAGTAGTACACACATGAGAAGCGCATGGGGCACCCATTCTCTCTTATATGTTGTGTTTATATATACAAAGTTGGGCTTAGATCCATTGCAATGGTGCGGTATGTGGGGTTGTGGAAAGTATCAAAGTAATTAAGTTATTTGTAGGTAGTTTATCATATCCCTATTTCAAAAAGGAAGATATCATAACTACTAAAAATTTGATATACCGTCTTCTTTGTTTAGAAGGTGCATTAGTACCTCTCTTTCCTTATCTCTCTACCTCCTATTTGGTGTTGGGTTGTGTTGATCGAGAATACTTGTTAGAGAACACACAAGGAGTCCGCATAGGAGAGAAGGCCGGGATCAAGGGCGCAAAGGACAGGGAAGGACCCACACGCGAAGGTTAGTTCAACTTTCAGACTTAGCCGATATTGAGCATGGAGACCTATTTTTAGAAGATAGTGTGTGGAACACACCAAAGATGAAGAGACATGCGCACCATGTATTGTCTACCTTTGGAGGAGTGGATCGAAGTGTTTTTGCATTGTCTATCTATAGATAACACACTTGCATGTATGGCTATGCCTAAAATGGTGTATGGCTATGCCTAAAAATGGTGTATGGCTATTAATAGCATGTGGCCTATTTCTGGAATAGATAAATGGTGAAGGGAAAGTCCCCACCTTATATATGTGATGTTAGGTACATAGTAAAAAAGTTTGTAACAAAGAATATATAGAGTGTGTGTATGTATGTGGTAAAGAGAAATACGCATATGACGAGTCTTTATGTATCGGTTCCATACGCGCATTAGTATAGATTTTCATTACTGTAAGGAGCTTCGTATTTATGAATAGTAGGAAAATATTGGCTGAACCTAAGTGTCATTATGTGTATAGTTGCGTAGTGCATGTTATTAACTCAATCGTGATTATTGTTTAAGCTTGTTCTTTCATAGATCTGAGCATAGCATGCATTATAAAATGATGGATTAGTTATGAATCTATATGTTTCTTCCTTCATCTTGCTAACATCCTACTATAACAACCCTAAAGAGGGACCTGGTACCTTACAGCGCTTGAGTGAGTGCTCACCAAGGCCGAGTGATGTGCCAGCGACTAGGGTGTTATCTGGTAAATTCTAGGCTGCATCATTGGTTCCATTTCCGGGACCTATTTTTCAGTTGTTTTCAAGATGGTTCATGATGAAGACATATTGGTTAACTCTAGTAAGTTTTGAGGAATGGATACATGATCTCGAAGGAAGAATATACACAATGGGTTCAGCGGTGGATCGAGTTTAACGCATGCGCTTGGGTAGAACAGAATCAGTATGACAACTTATATGATAGTTTTTCACTATCTTCCTAGTAGGACTATACGAGTGGCTTATTTGCTTATGCGTCTCGGTGGAACCGGAGGTATCGCGCACTTATCTGGACACATGAAGAATTTCAGGCCCTTTATGATGCTTTGATCTGATCTGGACTCGCACTTTGTGGATACGTGGTTTCATGGTGTTCTAAACAATTATATTATGGAATATTCAATTTCAACGTACTCTTTCCTAGAGGTAGTTGAATTCTAGTTTTTGCGGTATCCAAGAGGAACATATTTGTAAGGTATTCCATTGGCAATCAAGATCTTGATGGTAACTTTGAACCTAGAGAGTAAACCGATGGCTAACTAAACTTCACCACGCACGAGGGAAGGAATAAGTTTGGTGAAAGATGGAAGACCTAGCGACAAAGAGGTAGAGAGAGGAAAGGTGGCTTAAGTTTAATGAGGTGCATGAGAGGGAGATAGAGAAGTAGTGTTATGTTACGAAAGTATGGCATTGAGGAGAGAGATGGCTCATGAAGGATTTACAGGTTCATGTAGAAGACATGGAGCCGTGAGCATTAGAACTCCCCATCTTAGAAAGCATGATAGAGATCCCCCTCACCCTCACACGAAGCACGCTAGTAGAGAGACTACCTAGACTGTGGGTGTGCATCTTAACCCACCCGTGACATAGCCCTTATGCTTGGTTTTCTAGTAACTAGTACGACAAGTAACCAGAAATCTAATTTGGGAAGTAGGAGAGCAGAAGTAAGTCAAGGATTAAGTACATCAATGGCAGGATAGATAGCTTCAATGATATTTGGAGGAACATTCTTAGGCGCATCATCCACATAGAATGTGAGCACGCAGAATCTTTGGATTCACCTCTAAAAGTGGAACTACCTCATAGTTTGTAGGGGTTTAATATAGTACTACTGTCGGAGCACAGGGGAGTACATCTATAGGTGGAGGATCAGGAGGTATAGGTGGTTCTAGTTCTAGTGGATCTGGTGGTTTTAGAGGTAGAGGGAACACAAGAGGTTCTGGATCAGGTGGTCAAGGTCTGCAGCAACCACAAAATATCTATATGGAGATGTCTCTTCATCTCCCAAAATATAGAGGTATAGAGGATGTTCTTTGAACATGTGCATATGTGTGAAATCTTGTGGCATGCTAAAGGGATCATGGTTGCTTGAGTGCAAGGAAATTCAGTTTGCTACTACATTACGGGACGTGCACACAACTAGTATAGTAATTTTGACCACTGATCAAACTTGTGTGGATTGTGAAACATTGAAGGATGCTTTCTTAAAAGAGTTCCATATCCTTAAGTTTGATCATAAGAGTATTAGTATGTCAAGGATATCAAGCAAGGCACTACCGAGAGTGTATGTGAGTATGATACTCATTTAAAGACACTTACATCTAAGCTATCTTATGATATTCATGCTAGCCAACATGCATAATGGTTTGTTGGAGGATTGATTACACCTTTTAGGAGGGCGCCACACATAAGACATACACTACTTTGCGCAAAGCACTGAAGTAGCTTTGCATGCTTTGAGCAATTGGGAGTATTGAAACTAGCATTACTCCATTCCTAGAGGCACAAATTGCGGTTATGGAAAAACAGTTAGAGAAGCTATAAGAAAATTCATCCCATGAAATGCACTCGAAATTTGGTGTACAGATTGTGAAGTGGAAGGTCACACCAAGGATAGTTTCCCTCAAAAATATATACACTCATTCTTGTTGGACCGTGAGATTTGTTATTTGAATCATGATGCTAGTCATTGTCCTTTATTACAACGCGTGATAAGGAAGAATGTATCTTGCTTTTAAAAGATTTGCAGTCATTATTAGCCAATTTTGACTTCACAAAATTACTAAAAAAATAAAATTGGAAATTTTGAAATTTTTCAAAAGTGTTATTTTGCATGGTTTATCACTCTCATCACGATCATCTCATTTTTGTGATCGTTCCGGTCTTTGTTTCGTCCATTTCAGGTCGAGAACTCCTCCCACTAGGTCTTAAACTATGTTAAATATTAATTAATTAATTACTCTTTGTTTGATAAAATTAATTTTTAATAACTTTGGAGTATTTAATTAAATAAATATTAATTAAAATTTCATTCGACAAGTTTTATTTTAATTTCCGGGGAAAAATAAGCTTCCGCTTCCCATTGCCGGGGATGCCAAATTGGCTTCTCGGGCCCGGATTTCCCCTTTCTTGGAAAATTTGTTTTAAATCCCCGCTTGTGGGATTTCTTCCCCCGATTGCCAAATTAATGAATTGGAAAATGGGAAAAAAATATCCCGATTTCCCACACGGGAAATAAAATGGGGATTGCCAGCCCACTTTGCCATTTCCATTGGCAATTGGCCGTTGCTTTCCCCACTTCCCCCTGGCAATTAATTCCACTACCCAAGAAGGAGGGAAGTTGAATTAATTCTCATAAATTCCTCTATCAAACTCATTGGAAAGAGTCATGCGAAGCTTTCCAAATTGCTTCTTATTTCTTCTAAAGGAACAAAGTAATATTTGTATCACATCCCTCAAACAATACTAGTTTACTGTGAACACCATTGTGAAGAAGTAGGAGGACCAAGTTTTGTTTTGATGCATCAATGAAAAGATAATAACAAAGCTTTCCACTTATTCAAAATCCACATTTGCACAAGGAAATATATCCAAACCAGTTCACCAAAAAAGGAGACAGAAGAACAAAGAACCCACGCAAGGGAGGTGAGTTAGGCATAAGACAGTCTAAAAAAATTGGCCACACATTCACCAACAAAGTAGACAACAAGGAAAAAAGAAGCCAAGAACAAACAAAGGGAAGTAATACACGTAGCAAAGGGGAAGAAGATTCCATGCACAACAAGGTAATGAGGAAGTAACAATTCAAAGCCCACACACGCCACACATTGGTCAAATAGCATTCATAACCTACCCACTCATTTATTTTTGTAAAATCCATGCATTTACCATAACAAACAGAAGTTTCTTTGCAGTAAGATCCATACACATTGGGAATATAGTTGAAAGTTGAGGTAATAACAAAAAAATAAAAAACAGTGCCAAAAATAAAAAGACCACGCATTGGAAAAGGAGGATAGTCAAAGTAAATCTCCATGCAACAAAGGAGGACAAGTCTAAAAAAAAAGCACATGTACACAAAGTGAACATATTGATGAGAGCATTTCCACCATGCATTGGTCAAGGTCATGTTGTCCAAGAACCAAACATACCACACAGGGTAGAAGATAAAAAGGTAGAAACAAAAGCCATGTAGGGTGGAGAACACAAGTCCACGCATTGTTAAAGAAAAGATCAACCACACATTACCCATGCTTTTGTTCATGCAGTCAAAGCAATTGTCAACACAAGGGAGAAAGGTGAAAGTTCCCACGCATTTTCCTAAGAAAACAGTTCACGGTCCAGTAACAAAGAAACCACACATTTCTCCATGCGGGGAGGCAACAAACAAAGAAATCAGTCTCCACGTGAGAGAAGAAATACCTCAGTTTACACGCAGGGAGGAGAAACGTAGTCTAGCAAAGAGAACAGACCAGTTTCAATGCCCAAGAAAGAAACAACAAGATTTCACGTAGTCAAAGGAAAGCCCAAAGTCCGAGGTCATTAAAATCAAGCCATTTTCATGCATACCAAGGAGAATTTGCTCTAGAAAATTAAATTAAAAAAATTGGGATATTAGAAATCGGGTGATTTCGTTTATTTAAAATATTAAAAAAATGTTGTCGCCCGAGTCGAATTCAAACCTAGTCTCGGTGTGATGTATTAAAAAAAAAAATTTTTGTAACCGGGACTAGTTGTTATTATTATTATTATTATTATTTTTAAATAATAATAATAATAGTAATAATCAAACAAGTCATATTTGTTCTTGCATTGACGGGGGTTTTGGAGACTGAGACCCGACCCCGCTTGCATTGTTTTGTGTGCCTGAGTCATTTTTCTATGAAATTCATAATGGCCGAAAAATCTAACAAATCTATAGGAAGATCAAGGAAGCCAATGGAGAAATCAAACAAATCTACACTCAAGTATGAATTCCAAGGAATCATCCCTCCCAGTTCCATTAAGTTAACATATGACAATATCACTGATACAAATTTAGGTCACATCAATGTGCAACAATTATGCGAATGGGTGAAAACTGAAGGCAAAACCATATTCTCGGATAGGCTTTACCATAGTGGTCTACCCCAAGCAATAAAATTTCCGTCTTGCTACGGTTTCGAGCTGGTTATCACTTGTGCGGAGCACTATGATCCTGAGAGACAAGGAATTTTTACAGATAATCGCGAGCCTTTTCTCTTAATCACACCAGAGCACATTGAGGAATTTCTCGACATACCTAACTTTCCTAAGAACACGGATATCACTCGCCAACAAACAATAATTTTGGGATGAAGAACCCTTTAAGTGGAGCAAGATGGTTAATAACAACTGGTTTAGTGACCAAGATGCCTCAAACCGACCGGCTTCCCAAAGAATTGTATCGCGTTGAGTTTGTGGAAGAAATCGGGGACATGAATACTCTCCTAAGTCAATTTTTTGGTTTACCCTCTCGATAGGATCTTCCACCCATGGATGTATCGGTTTATCTCGTATCATCCTCGCCAAGAAAGAGTTTGTGGATTGGGCCACCATTATCAGTAATACCATTCACAAACAATTGATAGAAGTTAAGATGACTAGATGCTTCTACATGACATCATATCTAACTTATGTAGTAGTAAGAAGAAAGCTATTTTCTAGACTTGAAACAAGAGGAGTCATGGGGCCATCAAATAGTGTCTTCCATTACTATCCACAACTAATTTTCAAAATTCGCTCTCACCATTTTAGAAGATTCAACGATGCAATCACCTTCCACATGATTTGGAACCTGAATTGAAATACAGAGGAATTTTTTTCTAAAGAATCCATGAACGTCATTTCCTAATGGGGAACTTGGTTTATTCAATTTTCATCCTTTACATTCACGTGAGTGTCTTTGCTAGTACTTCATGGAAGCTTCCTAAGTACGTCATTGATAGATGGGAATTAATGGAGCTTGCGATAACTATTCCAAGTTCACTGTCTTCTCAGTGACAAGTATCGTTTAGAATTCATTTCCCAATCCATATCGGGCAATACCAATGTCCAAATATTTTCGATTGCACAACTAATGGAAAAAGAGTTCACCCTCATCACAATTCATCCATATGTGAAGAGATCCCAGTTTTATATCAATGGATATATGAAGAATATTCTTTGAGAAAATTATCAACATAAACCTACCATGGAAGATTTTTGGGCTGCCTATTTGGATGAACATGAAGTAAGAAGATGAGAATTTTCTCACCTAACACTTGCTCAGATCAAGGCCTTTCGCATCAAGAACCCTCTCGATTTGTTCGTAAATGATGATGAAGATGTTATTGATCCTTCATATGATGCAATTTCTTTTACCCCGTTGCCTTGAATTGACTGGACCAAAAGAGATGAATTTTCTCTTGAATTGATTGGACCAAAAGAGATGAATTTTCTCTTGATAGCAAGAATCAACCGATTCTTGAAAGAAGCATATCTTGGTACAACAGAGAACTTTCCAAGTTACAATCAATTCAAGATCATACTTCAGGAAAAAAATTGCCAACTTGAGGAGGTCTTCATTCAACCAAAGCCCCTTCTTGATCAACCTCCGTACCATCCAATCATACACAACAAGCAAGAAAGGAGTGGTTTCCAAAATCCACTTCGCCGAATAATGTGCCACAAGGAGAAAAATCTAAAGACCCTAGCCTTGACAAGGGAAGAGAGCGTGTATCAAGATTTTCTACTTCAAGTAGAGATTCTTCTACTCACGTTGTTAATAGCTCTCAAAAGCTCGTGAAAAATGATCCTCAGCCATGCCTTGCACAAGCGTCCACTCAGTGCAGGTAGTCCAAATATCAAACACTTCAGAACCTACAGTTCATGAAGAAATTTCCCAAAATCTCCCAAATGATCAGGAGGTGGATATTGAGGTCATGGAGAGGATTCTTGTAGGATCTCATGATTTTGAGAACAATGAGAATATTTCTTTGAGATCTAGGATGTTGTATGCGAAATAGTGAATGATACTCTTCCTAGGTTGATTCCAAGGTTAAGAAAAGGAAGAGGGTTGTCAAGGCAATTGACATTGACTTTTATGCCCTTTTCAAACTTTCAAATTATTTCATTCCTAAGAAGCCTAAGGTGCTTTCTCAAATAATGGTGGATAATGATTGAAACAGATTTGCAGATCTTGGCAACCCACAAGTTGATAAGGAGCGTGATGCCATGAAACCTGTTGATTATGAAGTTTCCAAAATTGGACTTGGAAGGTACACATTAGAAAGTGACATGGTAATGGCTTGAGATTCAATTGATATCATGATAAAGAGACTTGAGAAATATAAGTCTCTAAACTCTCAGCTCAAGGCCGAAAAGAATCAATTGGTGGAATATGTTCAACATCTGATAAATCCCATATCATCCACTTTCCCAGCACCTGATGTAGTGGCTGCCCTTGATGAAGAAACTCTCAATTTGTCAAAAGAAATAAACACATTGGGCCATGTCACTAAAACTTGGCTTTTAGAGATTCTCATTTTAGGCCAAGGGATGATCAAAACAACAGTTAAGCTCCACGAAGATGTCAATGCGTATCTTGATCTAATTATTTATTTCAAGGAAACTTTTGTTTCTAATATATCAAATTTGGATGAGATATGTCCCAATTTGCAGGAGATGACGAGTATAGAATCCTCAGTTTTAGCCATTGAAGGAATTCTTGAATTTGAACATTGAGGGACATGTTTTCTTTGGTGTCTGCATCTCAAATCAAGGAAGATGCTTCTCAAGGATTCTATGATCCATTATGAGAGCATATGTAATGAAGCCTTCACTTCACTTGCCTTGATTCAAGAATTCATAGCTGAGATCCCTTGCAACCTCGTAAATGAACATAATCAAAGGTGTTCATCGAAATAGGTGGAAGAGAAATTTTCACAATTGTTTAAGGACATGTACACTCCCACCAATAATTTCTCATCAGTTTCAATGGAGCGGTGCATCAAATTAAAGAACTTATTTGAGAACGCTCAATCAAATATTATTAATTTAAATGATATGCCAAGTAGGATTCTTGAATTTCGGTATTTTGTGAGGCTATTCTTTGACCAAATGAACCTCTAGAAGAAGAAAAGATGTTTGAAACTTTGGGAAGGTTTAGATCCTTTCAACCAACAAAAATGATAGATCCTAATTTCACCAGTGGTTTAGGGAGATAGTTTTCTTGGTATCTAACAAAGTAGGAGAGTCCATTTCTCATACATTTGAGATAGGCGGACCCCATTTCAATGGATAAGGCACTGGTTATTATTGTATATTTTAAAAAGTGATTTTTAAAGAAAAGGATGTTGTTATTTTCTTTTAGGAAGCTGTGGATAACTTAAGTGATTTCTATTTTTAGTTTTTTTAATAAAGTTGGTTAGAAAAAGTCAAAGGTCACGTAAGTGACTTTTTTAATGATCATGTAAAACCCTAACTACTTTGTAACCAAATTTTGGGTTATAAAAGGAAGTGAGGGGCTCATTTGTAAAGGGACTTTGAGAGAGGAGAAGAAAATACTTTTGTATGCAAGCTTTACTTCAAAGAAAGAAACTTTGTGTTCTTTTGAGAAGACATTTTGGAGTTAATGAAATATGAACTTTGTGTCCCATTCATTGTCTCTTATAGCATTTGATGTTCTTATGTTCATTAGATGTTAGTGTTTGAATCTTGCATGAAAATATTATCTTTGATCTTTTTGTCAACGTTATTAATCTATTGTTCTAGTTCACACGGTGATCAATCTCGATAATCTAATTACTCACGTGTGTTCCCTTTACATATTCTTGTTTAGCTAACTCAAAATTCATTTTATTTGTGTTAGTTATTCATCTTTCCTCTTCGTGCAATATTAAGCTCTACTTTTACCTAACTCTTGCATGTTATTTCCATTCATTCCTTTCCATTCCTTTCTTTCATTCCATTCCATCTCCATCATCCACTTTTCTTTCCATTAATGTTCCAAAACACCCCCCACATACAATTTTGAATGTACAGGTGTAAATAGAGTTTTGGTTTTCAATAAAGGCAACCTCACCTTCATTGAGGAAGGACTTCATTCCGAAACTGTTGCATGTAATTTGTATGTGTGAAAATCCATATGCTAAGAAGGTCCACAACCCATGATACTGAGGATTTTTGGTTGATTATTAAGATCCAGGATGCTATAGACATTGGGGTATGAAAGACAAGTATAACAGATAATTCTAAGGGTAAAAATGAGCACCAAGATTAGGATCATAATCAAAGATGCTATGACATGAATGAAGGGTGTTTTGAAGGAGGTCGTGGAAGGGGATGTGGATATTGTGGTGGATATGGAGAACAAGGCAGTGTGGTGGAGGAAGAGGTGAGTTCCCTCGTGGAACATAGTATATGTGCGGATCTCCTGACCACTATAGGCGTGAATGTCCTCGAGAATATTGCATATTCTTTTTGCGAAAGAACCATAGCTATGAAGAGTGCCCGAGATTATATGAGCATCCGAGTAAGTAGTATAAAAAAGAAAACAAAGCTACCGGAATGGTTAGAATCTAGCGCACGGTAGAAGATTAGTGGATGCCCAAGATAGCGAGAAGGCCCCGAGGCATTGACAAGTGAAGATTACTACACATGCTTTGAAGTGGCGTGTGGAAGAGAGACATTACACCAAAAGCCTATGATCACCAAGGAGGAGGTTTTGCATACAATGTACCCAGAGATCTTGCTCATCGAAGGAAGTTTACCATGATACCATGGAAGTGCTAAGGAATCTTTAGGGTGAAATACAATACCTAAAGGAGTAGAAGAAAGCATCAGAGACAGTCCAAACTGATGTCGATGATCTGTGAGAGGTGTGTAAGATGTTGCGCTAGGAGAACATTATTCCACTATTAGGAAGTTGGTTAAAAGGGAACACTCCATGTGTAAGTCTTGAGACCGGATGACAGATTTTGCATACAAATCTTCCCCCTGATAGCCTTGACTATGATAAAGAAATTACTCTAAATGCTATTATAGATGGGTGGTCATTGAGCAACATATTTATTAATACAAGTGCAAAATTAAATGTGCTTAAATTATATGCATGGGTATAAATGGGGAGGCCTCCATTGCAACCATAATCTAATGTGTTATTTATGGCAAACCCGATTAAGGCCACTCCCATAGGAGGTTTGAAATATGCATCTATAATTATACAAGGGGCCAAGTTCACTGGAGATTTTGAGGTATTAACACTTGCAGTAAGTAGACAATTTTCCAGCCCTGGCTTGATGCCCTTGGTGTTATGTGAATAATACTTGACTTGAGGTTTGATAAGGGGTATATCAGCTTTGAAAACAAGGAGGAAAGGGTTGTGATACCTTTGAAAGATGGGAAGTATACACCATATGTTGAGCCTCTAAGTGAGGAGGACTTAAACAAAGTTTATGTACGTGCTATTCAGGACCCAAAGGTCAATGAGCCATCAAAAGAAGGCATCCTACAGTGGGAGGATTCTCATTCTATTAGTGATACTACGAGTATTGCTTGCAAAAATTGGGCTCATGGTATATATGAATTGGTAGGGCGTGAGGTAAAAGCATGGTTGCACGCAGGAATGGATTTCATTCGATTCGACGGATAGGTAGCACAGTACCTTGGTATACAGGGGCAGAAGATCTTCCTACATTTTTGAAGGCCATGGAAACATAGTGGATAGATAAAATTAAGAGAAGAGCTATGTTAGTATATACCTTGCACGTGATAACAACGCGCTGGTGGGTAGTGCACGAGGGTAATATTATAAATCTGGGAAGAAATTGGAGTCGCTTTGTCTACTAGGTTTATAAGGAACAATGCACCTATGTAAATCTGCACTTATCATGGTGATCAACCTATTCAACATCATATTCAACAGTGTGAGAGACTCTGGAAAATAGGATAGGAAGCATTACCACCTTCACTCGGGTGCATCACCTGTATTCTATGCTATAAGGATACACACACGCCTAGTATGTATATGCAGAACTACATTGAGAAACTTTGAAAACTAGTAAGATTTGATTGCAAGAATGATCCAGACTTTTGAATACTTCTCGACTAAACCTCCTGTAGAAGAGGCATTAAAATTTGTCAAGCGCTTAACTATGGGAGATAGTACAAAAGTAGGAGAGCATATTCAAGAATTATTTGGTGAGACAGAGTTCAGAGCATGTTTTGAAAAGGAAGAAGAACTGGACTCCATACTACTTGAATGTGCTTTCCTTGAGAAAGAGAAAGGAAAGATGGTTTACATCATAGATGATGAGGAAGTTGAGAACCTAGATATTGAACATTCACAAGGGGTGCACAAGGTCTTGGATAGTGTAGAAAAGGATACGCGTGCCTATCACAAACCCATGAAAATAAAGAAGGTGAATATAGGTTCGGAGGCTGAGCCTAAGGAGGCCATAATTGGAGACTACTGGTCAGACTCGGAGGTAGAAAAGATCATTGAGTTACTCAGGGATTATCAGGACTTATTCCCTTGAGGGTATCATGAACTTAAAGGTGTGCATAAATCACTTGGGGAAATGAAGATAAAAATTAAGTATGGTGCAACGCTAGTCAAAAAGAGACCTTATAGAATGAATCCTAATTTGCACAAAAAGGTAAAGGAAGAGATTGATAAAATGTTGAAATCTGGAATTATCAAGCCCCTTGATGAGTCAGAATGGGTTAGCCCAATGGTGATCAATATTAAGAAGGATAGACGAATTAGAATATGTGTCTAATATAGGAAGCTAAATACTGCATGCATCATAGATCCATTCCCTACGCCATTCTCTGAAGAAAAATTAGGAGTTGTAGGGTGTGAAATATATTCCTTCACAGATGGGTTTTCTGGGTATCATCAGGTTAGGATTGCTCAGGAGGATCAAGAAAAGACAACATTCACTACTGAATGGGGTATTTTTTCCTATACTGTGATGCCTTTTGGATTGAAAAAATGCCTGCTGTATTCTCACGCATAGTTGTTCAAGCATTCAAAGATTTTATTCACAACTTCTTACAGGTCTACCTAGATGATTGGACAATAGATGGGCTTGTGAAAGATCATTGCGACAATCTGCGCTTAATGTTTGAATGATGCAGACAGTTGAGTATCTCTTTGAACACCAAGAAGTGCATATTTACTACACCATTTGGAATACTGTTAGGACATATAATTTGTAAGGAAGGTTTGCTGGTTGACCCAATGAAGGTTGCTGTCATTTTAGGCCTGGAAGAACCTACCAGTCAAAGTGAGGTGCGTGTATTTTTAGGTCATACATGATATTATAGAAAATTCATCAAAGGGTATGCCAAAATTGCTACACCCTTGGAAGAATTACTAAACAGAAAAGGTACATCTTATTTGGGAGAACCGTAATGATGCACGTTTGAGATATTAGAAGAGAAACTTACTACCATGCCCATTCTACGCTTTCCCTCATGGGATAAGCCATTTCATGTGCATGTGGATGCTTCTGCATGGCCATTGGCATTGTGTTAGCTCAACCTAGCGAAGGTATTATAGATCATCCAATCTATTATTTGCTAGTAAGAAGTTGACTCATCTTTGAATGAAATTATACAACTACGAGCGCAAAGCTTTGTTCATGATCTATGCATTGCAAAAGTTTCGACAATACTTATTAGCAACAACATTTTTGTTTTATACGAGATCACATGATATTGAAGTAATTGGTAAACAAGCCCATATTATAGGGGCACATATGCAGATGGTTGCTCCTATTTCAAGAGTTTGACTTCACAGTTGTGGTGAAGCTGGGAAAAACAATTCTAGACCAGACCATTTATCTAGAATCAACTCAGGAGAGGAAGCACAGACAATTAAAGAAACCATTCTAGATGCACAGTTGTATAGGTTATAATGTACGCCCATGGAATTAGAAGACATTGCTATCTTTTTACGAACAAGTATGGCACCAGTAGGAATGAAAGCATTAGAAAAGAAATAACTTGCTATACGCGCGACACCGTTTATGTTAATCAGTGGTGACCTCTATAAGTTAGGCAGAGATGAAGTATTACACCATTGTGTACTAGAGCATGAGCATCAAGATATTATGGAAGAAGCTCATGGTGGTATTGTAGGAGGCCATTATGTAGGTGATGCGATGCTCGAAAGATCCTACTTGGCTTTGGATTATAGTGGGAGACATTATATAAGGATTGTAAAGAATATTGTAAGGCATGTGAACATTGTTAGCACCTAGGAAAACTAGGGTAGAAAGATGAGATGCCTTTGAGACCAATTTCTAGTGCCGAACCATTTGAGAAATGGGTCATTGACTTTGTAGGACCTATTTTGCAAGCCACACGCAGGACTGGATCGCGGTATATCATTACTTGCGCAGATTATCTCACACGGTGGGTAGAAGAAGCACCTATAAAGGACTTTACAACAACTATAATAGCTAGGTTTCTCTGGGAGAATGCTCTTACAAGATATGGATGTCCCTTAAGCTTAACAAGTGCTAGGGGTACACACTTTTTGAATAAGACAATCGGGATCCTATTAGATGAGTTTATGGTTGCACACCATAAAACTACACCTTACCATCCTCGGGAAAATGGAACTATGAGGAGGCTTTCAACAAGATTTTGAGCCGAATTTGACAAAAATCTATGATGTTGGAAAAAAGCATTAGGATGAAAAAGTGTCAGCTATTCTTTGGGCATATAGAACAACTTACAAGAGATTGAACAAGGCCGCACCATTTCAATTGGTGTTTGACACTCGAAGCCATTCTCCCTTTAGAATTTATATTACCTTCTTTACACATTACGCGTGCTTTGGAGGTCTAGCTGATGAACATGCTTTAGAAGAGTGTATTGAGAAGATGATTCAACTGGATGAGTGCCAAGCCATAGCACGATGGAGTCAGAAGCAAGAAAAGGCTAGGAAGAAGGCATGGCATGACAGAAACATAAGGGATAAGAAGTTTGAGATTGGAAAAATGGTACTTCTTTATGACTCGAAGTTCTTGTGCCATCCAGGAAAGCTTAAAGTACATTGGTTGGGGCCATATGTTATCACTTCTATACTTGAATTAGGTGCTTTCTAGTTAGAAGAACTTGATGGAACATGGCTACCCGATTACTTTAACGGGAGTAGGTTGAAGCCCTACTATAAATAAGTCTTCTTGGTGTTTGTAATAAGGTAGTATTGCCATTTAGATTAGGTTTTCAGTTCTATATTTCCTTAATGTATTTCCTTCATTATCGTTATGCTTTGTCAATTTAGTTGTTGTCTTTGTGTAATAAGCACACTTGCGTGCATGAAGCTAATTACTATATAAAGAATGTCTATGTATAGAGGACTGCACATACCTTTTGTGTGGGGTGGTTGTAGTTATCTAAGTAAAAGACTATGGGAATTGAAAGGTGAAAGGAATAAGCTGCTACGGGTGTGCTTTAAGTCAAAAGAAGATTGCTTCTCAAAAGTGACCAAGGATGGAGATGAATGAAAGGAAAGTATAACGTGAGGTAAGCGGAGGCCATGATAGCTACCAGGAGAAGGTACAATGACAAGGTACTCGGGTGTATGGGTATGTGTTTGAAGAGAAGTCTGTGACCACAGGGTAGGAATGTGCACTAGAAGGTTATAGCTGGGGCACGAAGATGTACTGTGTGGGATGAATGAATTTGGTCAATAAATTTGGATATTTGGTAGGTGAAGGAGTAATAAATGCATCAAAATTTGAAAAAAAAATTATATAAGGATGGGATGTAGATTCATTTTTAATGTTGCAAGTAAGGGAATTTGAGGAAAGAGCTAATTATGAAGAGCCGAGCGACTAGGTTAAGGTGCGAAGGGTGTGAAACCAAGCATGATAACCAGATCTATGTGACAAGAAGCTTGAGACCCGGTGGTGAAGGGTTTGAGAAAAGCGAGGAAACAAAAAGAGTTAGGTTACGAATTTTCCACCTAGGGCACGATTGAATCAAGCTAGGGTTGATTCACAAACTTGTAGAGTTAAAAAGGGGACATTTCCAAGGTAAAAATGACACCTACGAAGGCATTTATAGCAGTAGTAAAAGGAAAGAAGGAGGTGGTCGTTGAGGAAGACAAGATGGTACCAGAAAGCTATTTTTCGAAATGCAATATCCGTAAGGAGTCATCATCGACCGGGAATGGGATTCACCCATCAGAAAGAGAAATGTATGTGAATACAATCACAGGACCATGGAAAACAAGACAGAGCTCGATTCCTTACTCACTGCTAGGACAAACAAGAACACAACAGATAACATGCTAGTTTATGATGATGCAGGTTAAAAGCTTCAAGAGAATTGGGTATACCAATTATATGAGCTTCCATATTTTGAGAAGTATGAGCCCTTGTATCAATGGCTCATGAGCAGGGTGCACGAGGACTTCTTCTACTTTGTAGGATGCATAATTAGAATCTTATCTGTGCTTATCTCATTAGTTACAGGTTTCAAGGCCATAGCGGAGGACATAAAAGTGATCTCGCAATAAAACCACAATTTTAAAGACCATACAGGAGATAGGGTACCTAAAGGGTCCGCACGGAATGGATATAGACAAATTAAAGAACTATCCAGTTGTGCAAGCTGCAACACACCTTGTTACAAAGTTGAATGATCAGGAGTGGTGGTCACAGGTAAATACTATGTGGTTATAAGTTGCACATAAGATGTCAGAAGGGGCAATATACAACATTGCAGGCTATATTGTAGAAAAAATAGTCGAAGAAGCGCACATAGGAGGGAAGATCAGCTTTGGGGTTGTTCTCCTATCACTGGTATTCATGGAGATTGGAGCACCGATAGGCTGGAGGAAAAGACATGGGAATACCCCATGGAGAACAAGTCATCGGTTGAAAGGTTCAACAAGTATCTATTTAAAGGGGCCATGATAGACGATGTAAAGTAAAGGGAAAAGAAATGGTATGACAGAGCTCCGTGTAAAATTTGGAGAAGAGTGGCATGTCCCAAAGGACCTACCAGTAGTGGTAGGGAAAAAATTTCAGTTTATTGTATATCAACATTTCTACATCTCACGATTCCCAATGAAAGATGGAGTCTAGAGCCCTTGGTGTAAATTGCCTTACACATTCACTGCAAGGTATTTCCAAGCATCTATTCAAAGACTCACGGACACACGATGATTGGTATTCAATGCGGATAAAGTATCTTGTGACTACCACATGTTGAGAAAGAAGTATGTGTATCCCGGAAGAAGTGCTTATACGAGAGAGGATCATTTCGAGGTGTTGAATGATAAGCCAATAAGTCTAGTCAATTGTAGCTTGAGATGTGGGGTAGCATTGGTTTATCTCCATTGAAGCCAAAGATGGAGAATAACAAGTATGTGGAAGGTGAGTTTGCACTTCCAAAGCACCACTAAAGGGAAAGTATACAATGGAGAACATCCCAGCTTCCTAAGCCCAAAGAGCCAACCGAAGTGGAGGATGAGGAGGAGGAATGCGAAGATAGTGGTGGTTTGGATAATAGAGGTAGGAGAAATCCTACAAATAAGGATGAAGTCGAGCATGTAATTACACCACCTCAGCCACAAGAGGGGGATGATGAGGACCTGGATGCAATCTAAGGGGAGGAAAAATTTAAGAAGGTGTTTCGAAGAATAAGGACCCAAAGTGCTACTTAAACCATTGTGCACAGATCACCTAGACTCTCTCCACAGAAGGAGGCAACCGTGCAAAGGAGGAAACTGAAGTTAAGTGAGGAGGTGACAGAGTCGGAAGAAAGCACACCTAATTCTCCTACACTTCCGAGAGAACATAGAAGAAAAGGGTGAGGGATCAAAGGGAAGAGAAGAGGACAAGAAGAGACTAGAAGAGATAGCTGCAAAGAATGTTCAAGACATGGAGACACAAGTCCCAAATTTGGAAGCGAAAGTTCCTAAGCAGCAACGGTCTAGAAGAATAAGTGGAGAACACATTCTAATAGCCATGGGGTATGTAGAGGATGCATGTAAAATTGTTCATGCCCACTTCCGGACCATGATATGATAGAAGGATTTATTTGGCTGGGAGCTAATGGATGAGGATATGACAACTGTGCACACTCGAAAACAACTACCATGGTCAATGCACACCCACATGGATGATCCTGACTTTGATATGTGTGAAGATTCATGCATTTTGAGATGACTAAAGAAGGAAACCCAAGCTAGACACATGACAAGAAAGCCTCACTGTCATGTCGATGAGCAGTCAAGACGCATTGGTGAAGGTTTACGCTCGGTGGCTAGAAGAAACATGGACAAATTTGCAATGATCGAAACCTTTGCATGAGGAGATGAAGACAAAGGATATAGAGATAACACACATAATGTAGGAGATGGACTTCACGCGAGAAGAAAAAACAAAGTATTTGTCGGCATCGTAGTTTAGATTGGGGACAATTTCATCGAGAAAGGCCACACTTGGAGGCCAAGGTGCCACGAGGTTTCCTTCGGGATACATTATGTAGGAAAGTTGGTGGACTTGGTACTTGAAGATGAACATCTGTGCATGTCGAGCCAAGAAGTTCGAGCAAGATGCCGAGTGGGGAAAGACTTGGTGATGCAAAAGATTGCATCTTATGAAGGGATGTTGCAAGCATTATAGGAAGTATTAAAGAAAGCAGATTGGGATTTAAACATATGCACAACTCCAAAGGAACTTATCAACATAAAGAACCTAGAAGAGAATAATGAGGTCAAGAAATTGATGAAGGATGAGACATTGGGCCATGCAGAAATATTTTCAATGGTTAAATAGAAGTGCGAGGCCTTGACAACAACATAAGAGCCACACAAGACTCGATTGGAGGAGCTTGGGAAGTTAATTGCATAGAAGATGGATCTTTTGGAAGGAGAAATGACATCAATGTCCAGTGTTGTGTTAGTTTTATGGAATGAAAAAGGAGAGATTGCAAGGGATGAGTTGGTATCCATTGCTATGGACATCTCAAAAAAAATGGAACAAGCACTCACTGAATGATAGATTTTGGAGGCTGAAATAAAGGAGGAGTATCTAGAGTTGATACTATAAAGTGATACAGAGGAGGATGTCTAATAAAAATTCTTTATTTGTATACATTCTTTCATTCTTATTCTTCCCATGATTCTATTCTTTACTTCAAATTTTTGGAGATACTTGTTGTCACCAAATCACTTTGCACCCCGAATGGCATGAAAATGAATCACAAAATTTAGTGTGATTGGGACACATGGGACCACCTCTCAAGTCTGTGGGACTTGGGCTCGAGGTGAAGCTCTGGAGAAGGCTGTCTTCCTCTTCCTAAACACAACACAACACTACTTATAATGCAAGAAGAATGGCTAACTAGTCATATGCTAACATTTCATCGGATTAGGGAAAGAGATATGCAAGGAAATAAAACCTATGCTAGAAGTGGCGATGCACCGAATTAAGGGATTTTTAACATATGGAAGGGTTAATTTGGGAGGTATGACTACATCACTGACCACATTCACCTATATCAACTAGAAAGGGTACAAAATACCACAAACCAGGGTCGACATTCCTCTGTTAAATTCGATCAGACATCAAACTACCAATCTCCAAGTGAAAAAGGATGAACTTGAGAAGGGTGAACAAGCACCACAACTCAATTGCATGTAATATTTCACAACCTGATAAGCATAGAACTCCACAAACCTACAATGGAAACCAAAACTTGCACTATGCACCTAAAAACATGAGAGAGGCAAATAGAAGTAATAGAATCATGAAAGGACATTCATACAATCACAAAGCATAATTCTCATTACTTCAAGAACTTGCACAGTGCAACATTAGATCAGGTAAAAAGGGCATAAGATGCCATTACATTTCGAGAAGAAAGGCTTGAGAGCTTACAGATTCACAAATTGTGAAGTGAAGGGGAAGCTTGGAAGTGTCTAATCCACCAACTAGTGTGACCTGTTAGAATCCACTTGTTGGAACCCTTTGAATGAACTTCCAATTTACACTTATAGAAGAAATTGAGAGAGAGAGGAGAGAAGGATCATAAATTCCCCTTCTTAAATGGAAGGTACATGATGTATCATTTATTACATTTGGTTGAACCATCTAAAAAGGCTCCATCATGTGCAATTAATGCCTATTGACATAGTCTTCTTAATTAATTAAAATAATATTTTAAATAAAAATATTTAAATAATAATAATAAATATTATTATTTAAAATATTTAAATAAAAATATTAAATTAATTTTAAAATAATTGGTACCCCCTCTTGGACCGGTTTGTGATGATGGGAAAAAAACAAAAAAACATCCCAACTCGGTGGTTGGCTCACCGAGTTGGTCACAAACTCGCTGCACTCCTAACATTCATCACATCCATCGAGTACTTTTAAAACGAGTTCCTCCACATTGCTTCCGATGCAACTGATCTCCCATCGTTGTGCTCCTTCCCTGATGAGCTTCATCTCCAAACCTGGCACTATCACTCCGACTTAATCTAAACTCATGTGACAGAGCCACTCACCACGAATCCTCCTTGACTAACATGATCACCGCACCAAATCTCCCTAAATGAGCTCCTCCAAATGGCGTGACCATGAAGAATTCTGGGCACCATTTCACTTAGCAGGTTCTATGAATTCACCATGATTGAGCCAAGCTCCTGTGCTTTTCCTTCTTGAGCTATAATGTGCGAGTTCATTCAAACTTCTCTTTATGTAACTATATCTCGTGAGTCCTCGGGGATGATTCCAAATGAACCTCCTCCTCACTTTTCTATGGGCTCACCATTGAACCATGTCAGGCCTGTGAGCCATCTTCTCTGTCTAGTGGACTCAGCCAATCATTCACGCATTCGACTCTTCTCCGCATGTGCATGCCGACTCATTTCATCTCTGCTTAGCTCTTGCACTTTATACAATGTCCACTTTAATTCTGATCAAGCTTTCTTTGTATGCCCATGCTCAATCATCCTTCACCATGTAAATGCAGAGCCGAGATCCTCCTGTACCTCACACATCTTCTGGCTTAGATTAGGATGAGTTCTCAACCTATTCGATCTATCCTTCAATGCGACACCGAGCCGAGCTCCATCATGGTGAGCAAGTTCCTTACCATCAAATAACTCCTATTGAGCCAAGCTCATTCTACACTGCCTGAGCTTGAAAAACTGAGATTTCTTCTATCATGTATTGATTGAGCACTAAACTCAACATTGAGCTCTGTGAATTAACCCTAACTCAGCCTTGCCTTTGAATGACTAAACTCGACCCCACCCGAGTCATCTCCTCTGGTTTTCTCAATGTTAACAACAATCTCCCAAATAACGTCTACTGCTTCCGCACCACTTGGCACTTGACCCAATCTCCCTCTTTGCTTGTCACATGGCTCGCCTAATTGACCGAATCAACTAAAACTCAATGCGGAGCTCTCAAAACCCAAAAATCTCTAAACTCTAATTCCAATTTCTCCAAATTCTGAAAACCTGAAACTTTGAATTTTAGAGTTTTGGAGTTTTGGGCTTCAGATATTTTCAACTCACTTAACGCCTTCTAGTCCCAAAATTCTTCGAATGTCTAAAAGAAAATTATGAAGCAAAACTTTGAAAATGGGATGGAACGGAAATGTCTAAAAAGAATCTCCAAAAACATGACTTCTTGGTGCTAACCGAGCTCGCCAACTATGGAATCACTCCTTCATGAATCCACCGATCTCTACACACATTTGTTCTGAGCTAATTTCACTGAGTTCCATTCACGAGTTGAGCCCTTCCAGTTGAGTTAACCACTGAGTATGCTCCACCCTGCATGTTGCATCAACTTGATGAGCCGAGTTTCCATCGTTTCCTTTGGGCTTCTGAGTTTTGAATGTGCTTGACCGAGATAATGCCACCTTGCCACTAATTTTCATCACATGGGTTCGGTGAACCTTTTTCTAGCCACATCAAAACTGATGAGCTCAAAATCCTTATGTTTCATGTTGCATCGAGATCCTCTTCAAACACCGAACCCTTAACTTGAGCTCCCTGTCGAATTCAGCTCGTCCATCAACCGACGCAACTCCTACTTGCTATGAGACATTTCCCTCATATTCACCATGTGGTCTACTTCCCTGACTTGGCTCATTAAAATATACATGGATCTCATACTCATGTTGTTCACAACTCGATCTTGTTTGCAGTGTCTCACAACACCATGAATCATATAACTCCTATTCTTCTCACCATGCACCAGTGACCAAGTTGACTTTGAATCGAGCTCGCCATCGAGCTTGATATTGTTGGATCACCTTCTTGTGAAAAACTAGCTCCCTCTTGTTCAAGCATGTTGCACTCTTGATCCGAGTATCTGAATCTCATCTTCCAAGAACCCTGTGAGCTTGGCGAGTGATATCTTCCCTACCCTGACTCATTGATCATTCGACTAATTGAGAACTCGGCCCATTGTGATATCTCGAGCCATCAGGATCTTCAAATGAGCTTGCCAATGTACAACACGACTATCCTCCACTGATCGAATTAGCTCCAACTCGGTCACCCGAGCTGATCCCCTCGTGTCTCTTCTCTAGATCCAAGCTTGCCACAACTTCCCGCGTCAAGTTACATATCCATGTGCATCGAGCAAAACCTTAATTCCTTCCTACCGAGCCTACCACTTGTTCAAGAAAACTCACGACCTCTCGGGGATGCTTCAACGACCTTCATCACTACTTTTACGAGATTTTTATTCCACCTCGAGACACGGGTCTCAATGTTTCCTCCTCAAGCTCTATACATGATGATACACCATTTTCACCTCACGAATTTCTGTTCTGAATTGCTACCATCCTATGCTTCCGACAATCGAGCTCTCCAATGAGCCATTCCAAGGCTATGTTCAAGCCTCAACAAACCCCGATGCTTTTTCCCATGAGCTCGACCCCTGAAACTTTGATAAGTGTTTCGTTGGGCTCCCGAATGAGTTCATATTGATCTTATGAGAACAACTCAATTGAGTTGCACGGGCTTCACTTGATCTACTACGGGCTCACCCCACCTGTGTCACGGTCGAGTTGGCTTTAACCATTTTTTCACATTAACCATGACCTCGACTTAGCTTGGCCAACCAAGCTCATTTGCCTAGTTTGCGAGCTAAGGAAAACTCTACGTCGAGTAGAACCCACCGAGATCCTCTCAACACACAACTCGGCGAGCTATTTTTACATAGTGTTAATTTTCCTTGATTCTACTTATTTTCAAACCATGATTTTAATAGTCTGGGGCTTCTCCTCAAACCGGAGGGTAGAAAAGATACAAAAAGGCATAATGATCATTTTAGCATGTGGGCCCACTGGAGTTTATTTTCCCATTCGGAGATCAATTCAAACCTCCAAGACATGGAAAATAAAAAGCAATCCAAGAAGATCGAAAACTGACATACAAGACTTTCAAATCTTGAAATTATACTGATAACCCCGAAATCCTTATGGAAGAATTGTTTGGTCTCAGGGTATTATCCTATTATCCATTTTTGCCGAGGAGGAAAAATTAACAACAATACCCATTTTAAGGATGAAAATGAGATTAGTGTGGGGTAATGTTGATTAGAGAATACTTGTTAGAGAACACGCGGGAGTCTACGTGGGAAAGAAGACCAGGATCAAGGTGCGGAAGAATAGGAAGGACCCACACATGGAAGGCAAGTTCAACTTTCAGGACTTATCTGATTTTGAGCATGGAGACCTATTTTTAGAAGATGGTGTGTGGAACACACCAACGATGTAGAGACGTGTGCGCCATGCATTGTCTATCTTTGGAGGAGCGGATCAAAGTGTTTTTGCATGGAGATGAGCTAAGAATAGAATTGACACTTTAGTTAACTACAAGAGGTCTATAGATAGCACACTTGCATGTGTGGCTATGCCTAAAAATGACGTGTGGCTATCAATAGCATGCGGCCTATTTCTGGAATAGATAAGCGGTGAAGGGAAAGTCCCCACCCTATATATATGATGTTAGGTACATAGTAAAAAAAGTGTGTAATAGAGAATATACAGAGTGTGTGTATGTATGTGGTAAAGAGATATACGCATATGACTGAGTTACTATATCAGTTCCATACATGCATCGGTATAGATTGTCATTACTGTAAGGAGCTTCTGTATTTATGAATAGAAGGAAGATATTGGTTGAACCTAAGTGTCATTTTGTGTGTAGTTGTGTAGTGCATGTTATTAATTCAATCATGATTATTGTTTAAGCTTGTTCTTTCATAGATCTAAGCATAGCATGCATTATAGAATGATGGATTAGTTATGAATCTATATGTTTCTTCCTTCATCTTGCTAACATCTTGCTACAACAACCCTAAAGAGGGACCTGGTACCTTGTGCGCTTCGGGTGAGCGCTTAGTCAAGGCTGAGTGATGTGCCAACGCAACTAGGGTGTTATTTGGTAAATTCTAGGCTACATCAGGTTGCATGCACCAAATAATTTGGTTTCTCCATGGGAATAATTGGGGATTGATCACCCCTAATTATTTGACAAATTCAACAATACAATTCCAAATCACTAACTACAAGCAAGGAAAAAGGAATCCCTTCCATAAAAAAATGAACAAGTGTATTCTTTCCATGTTTTTCATCTCTTGATTTCACTTTATGCAAGCTCAAGTTCTATATTTATAATTAATTTACAATTCAATTTTGACTATGGATATTGATAATTTTTGTGTTGGAGGTTTCATCATGAATCATGCCAAAACCAACACATTTGGACATCAAAACTCTGAATGAAGACAAATTGTGTCTACACACTCAAGTATATTTTCCTTTAATCATGTAATTTTAATTTTATACTTAAAAGGGGGAAATGTAGACACTAAATTTTTGAAATTTACCCTTTGACAAAGTGTAAATTGTGATTGTGGTCCTTTGTTAATACAAACAACTTCATCCCGACTTGGTACATCTCACTCTCTCACTCCTAACTTGATTATTCCCACACATTGATGTGTTGAATGTTTTTGAGTATAAATGCATAAGAACAATACTTAAATAATTCATTTCATTGTGTAAATTCTATATTTCATCCATCATCTCCCTATCTAAAATCATACACTAGGGTTAAGACATGACATCTAATCTCACCCAACTTTGTACGATCTTGGAATAAAATAGTTTCCAAATCTCTTTTCAATTTAATATCATTTATTGGGTCTTTTCATCTTCCCATTTTGATATTATCATAATGATTTACCTTTGTAACCCTATATAAGCAAGTTAACATCACCTCATTTACTCACCTAGCGCTTTGACAATAATATAGAAAATCACTTGGTATATACAAAAGGAACTCAAGGCTCCCTAAATCTTCCCAAAGTTTATGTACATCCATTAGGGAAACCAATACTATATCTCTAAAGCATCAATCGGGTAAAATATTTTATATTCTCTCACTTCCAAACACACTAAGATCCTTCAAAATTCTTAGCAAGAGAGCACATTCCTTTGAAGCATGCTCAAAGTGGTTCAAGTTACCAACTAGCTACATTCATATAAATATTACATACTAGGTAGAGAACTATTGTGGTTTGAGGTATCTTTTGAGTAGTGTCGATGTAGGTGGTGCATGGATTGAACTTGAACCAAAATACTAATCTTATTGTAGGGTCTCCCACCCATGGTTAGGTTTTGAGTGTGATTAATTTCACTCCATATGGTATTAGAATTGTGTGACATTTAGGGTGTGAAGAAAAACACATATTCAAGCCACCAAAGGATAGGGTAAGTTATATAACTCAAGAACAAGTAGGTCCAAGACCAAATGATCAGACTTGGACCGCACAACCATTCCTAGTAGACATGTATGGTATTGAACTAGGAGGTTTTCTAGTGATAGTCTCTAGAACAATGCATCTACAAGGTCATCTCTCCCAGTTTTTCTAGTGTGTGCACCCAAATATCCCTTGTACATTTAGGTGTAGCTAGGTACATCTTTTCTCATGTTTTCAAGCTTGTAGTATATTGTAATCACCAACAACAAGTACCGATATATTATTATAATATTTTATGGTTAATGTTAGAAGTTAACTAATTAGAATAGTTCCTAGTTTCAAACCTTTCATTCCTTTTTGTTTTTGTGTATTCCATAACATATAAATATAATCAAATCTTAAAAAGGGTGTAAACACATATATAATAGTATTAAAAATGTAATTACACATGTAAATATTTTTTGTAAAATGATATAATAACTTATTATTTTTATAAAATATTAATTAAATATATCCTAGGATATACAAATGAGGGAAAACACATTTGATTTAATCATCCAAATGCACGGTTCAACGTGAATTTCCCCATTGCCCCTTTTTCCCGTTAGAATTCTCAAAATTCAAGGGTAAACTTTTAATTCCACCAACCCTTATCAAAAATTTTAAGGTGATGATAAATTTTCAATATTTATCTTCAAAAACACAAAACATCATTATTTATATACTAATAGTAAAAATATAAAATATTATTATTTGTTTATAGGATGGATTGATAATCGATTGATTTCCCTCCTAACATAGATGAATTTGTACTTATGGATATTAGGAGAGAGCATTGGGGCACTATTGGTTAATTTCCCTCTAAACACAAGAAGGGTCGATCAATAATCGATTGATTTCCTTCCTAACATTAATGAATTTAAACTTTTGGAAATTGGGAAAGGACTAATTATGTATTATCAGCTAATTTCCCTCTAGAATTAAGAAAATGTGATTGATTTATTTGCCTCCAAATCAAGGCACCTTTATATTTTGGATATAGGTAGAGGGGTATTTAGATTCCATATAATCAAAGTAGTATTTATATATTATGTTCCTTTTCCAAGATAAGAGCTTTGGGTACTCCTCAAATATAGAGTGCTAATTTGGAGAATTACGGTGCCAACTATCTAAGGATGATACAAGGGAAATAACTTATAAAATGTTTATTGTAGTAGTAGTCCCTCTATTAGAGACTAACCCCAAATTCATACCTCAATAATAAAAGGAAACAAATATTCTTAAGAGATATTTGTTTGTTTCTCATCTACACTATTCATTTACCTCGGTTGTTATAAGTAATATGAATAAGATCGTTGGTTTTATATCATCCTCAAAGAAGTCCGATAAAAATTCTTCCTTACCTAAGAAGTCACAAACAATTAGAGAGATTGTGAGGATGTAAATGAATATGAGTGAATAAAATGATGCTCATATTATGAGCGATTTATTTAGAATTTTAGATGGATATGTATAGTGAACAACCACACCTGTGTTTTGGTTATTTATATTTTACTAGATAGTACACCTTAGATTGCACGTGTTATTTTGATAGGTTATGTATAAAAGGATCATACTAATAATGAAATGACTTATTTATATAGAAAATTAAAAACTAATTCATTACACCGATATAACTTATATGTTATTCAAGTTACTCGATAATATGTTACAAAGTAATGTTAATTTATAAGTCACATCATAGGGTAAATGGAAAATTGTGACATATAATGCATATGGGCATAATCCAAACTGATTCAGAACTTGCATTTGTATATGTTCTAATGAGTTCTTGGTGAGTTAGGATTTCAAAATTGCACTCCTTTGGGAGATTAACAAGAAAATTGATTTTTACCTCGCTAGAATTTTTATTTTATGTTTGATGTATTTAATTGGTAGGTAACAAAACAATGTTAATTAATAAATTTGGACATTTAATGCATATGTATATAGTCCAATTGTATTGAGAACATACGATAATATTTGTTCCAATTTAGGATCTTAATTCCTTTTGAGATTTTTAGGGAAATAAATTTTGTTTCCATCATGTCCTAACATAGATTTATCCTCATGTGATGTGATGATTTCAAAATATAAGAAAATATGAATTGTTGGAAAGGTCAGAGAAATTTTAAGCACATGTAGTTTCCAGGTCTAAAATACAAACCATATAAAATTTCTCAACATCGTCCCTACCACCGTAATTACAACTTAAACATTAAATAACACTTACTTTTGAATATTATTTGTTTGATTTCCATTCCATGTTCCAAATCTCCCATTTTGGAAGAGATTTTTGGATGCTAGAAAAGATATTCATATATGTTTTTAAACCCGCCGAATTGCATTTTCTTAAACATTTTTAGGCCTTTTCAACAAACCTTTTTTTTTTTTTTTTGCATATCCTTAAGTCATTGTTGTCCTTGATACCATGTCTCCTTGAGGCATTTTGTCAAATAAGAAGTATTGATAGAAAATTTTATTATTTGTTTCATTTAAAATTGTTGAGATTCATCAATCAAAGTAACCATGCTACTAAAAGCATGAAGCGAAATTCCTATAGTGAAAGATCAACTTTAAGGTAAATTATAAACATAACATCATTATGGATGATGCACATTTTTTTTCCAAGTGTTATTAGAGGTTACAAATGAAGCTACAAATTGATTATTTATTGGTTTCAAGACTAAATCTGATTATGTCTCTAATTCTAGTTGATTCTTCATTGGAGAGCTAGATAATCATTACCTCAAATTGTTTGAGTGCATCATTAAAAAGACATTTTTACATAATACATGTTTATGATGAATTTTCTCCAACATTTTGTGTGATTTTTGTACACATCCACATTTTTCACTCATATCTAGTAGGGCACTTGCAACTACAACATCTAATAAAAATAAACTTTAATTATGCTTTGATGAATGTTTATACCTTTCTTTAAAGATCCCAATTTTGTATAAGCTAGAAGGATGTTGAAAAATCTAATTACATTTGAATTTACACATAAGAAGTGCATTTGATTCAAATCTTCCATAGCCTTGAATTAACCTAGTTTATATATACCTTGCAATTATTGCATCCTATAACACCATAATGTTTTAAAGAATTTTATTGAAAAGCCTTAAAGCTTCATCAAGAATACAATTTTGTGAATATATTGCTGTCATGGAATTCTATGAGACCACATTTATTTCATGCATCATGTCAAACAATTCACATGTATTTTGTATGCTTCCACATTTTGCATATGTATCTATCGAGAGAAGTTGGAACTTTAACATTAAACAAAAATACCATTTCTATTATGCTTTGATGGATGTCGATACCCTAGTCTAAAGTTATTATTTTAGCATAGGCTGAGAGGATGTTGACAAAGGCTTCACAATTTTATTTTATGCTTGCCAATTACATTTTATTAAGATTTTCAATGACTTGTTCAATAAACCCATTTTATGCATATCTTACTATCAATGTATTCCACAAGGTCACATCTATTTGAGGAAATTTTTCATGTAGTTTCATTTCCTTGTAGATGTTTGTGGTCATTTTTGAACCCTTCACAAAACAGAAAATCCCATGCACACCAAACTATCACCCAGTGCTAGTGCAGGCACTCACCCGAGGCATGCGTGGGTGTCGAGTCTCTCCTTTATGTGAGTTTTGTGAGAATGCATCATCTTAGAATAGAAAATCAAATGCAAGATAGAAAATAACTAAACCACATTCTTATGAACTTAGGAAAAACTATCATCTCATTGTATGTAGGTAAGAGAAATAACAAGCAACACATGGAGATGATTTATACAAAAGGAAATGCATGAGTATTGAACACAGATGATTTATAATGAAGCATTATATTCATACTATCAAATTTAATAACCCACATTACATCCCTTGAGGTCATAACAGATCCTCATATTATGTAGAGCCAAATCATGCATTAGAGTTATGTTATGCTCATCATATTACAAAGAAAATAAGAACCCATCCCCTTCTATATGTTATCACTCACAGAGATCTCCTAATCCCTAGCCATAACATCCTCCATTCTATTTTCTGCAGGGATTCACCTCTCTTCCACTCTCCCTTTTTCTTCTACCGAGCACTTGTATATATAGCCTTAGCACCCACCGCCATGCCTTCCAGAAGTTATAGATCGGTTGCCAAGTGTCAAAGTGGTCCTCCATGGGAGCATGCCTTCACAGACCCAAGATCTCCACTCTTCATGATGATGCTATTCTAGAACCCTCCATCGCATGCTTGGAATATTCCATTCTTGATCCAATAGTCACTAGGTTGGCACCTTATCTAAAAGGGTCATGATTTATCGTGTCTTTGCTTGGGGTGCTGAATATGGATAAGTACAAAACCCATTTTTCCTTGCGTGCCTTTAATCCATGTGCCATTATTTGAATAGGTCCCATGCACCCATGTGCCTTCTTATACTTAGCTGATATTTTAGGGCCCAACATCACCCCACACTATGCCTATTCTCCATCCTCATAAACAATTTTCAATAAAGGAAATAAAGAATGGAGGATCCTTACAAATGGTTGGGAAGAATAAGGAATGAAGAAATGGGGAAAAGAATGAAAGAATGGGGAACTATTTTACTTCTAGAGGAGGAGAGGGAAATCCTTTCTTAAATCAGCTTCTAATTTTCCCCAAGTGTCGACCTCGCTCTGAGCCTGCTGACAGAGATCCCCCACCAGGAACTCACTTCTTCAAAACTCAACCCCTCTCCCTTAGCACTCATTGTTTCCACAATCTCTTCCAGCTTGCTTTCCCAAATCCTCAAGTGTGTCCATCCTCCGAGTGATTTGAGGGTACAATTCCTTTAGCTAGTTCTTGATTGAGCCCCGTAAGGTCTCAATGGCCTTTGATTTCTTTTCCACTTCGGCTAAGATCTTGTATCACTTCACCATGTTCCCATTTTTATTTTCCTATAAACCCTTGAGTTCCACTTCATGGGTGGCAACCAAGATACTTTCCACTCTATCTCTGTCTACACAGTTTTCATAAGTAGCCTCAACAACCTACATAGAAACTTTTACATCGGTGAGGATTTTGTTGTACTTGAGAAACAATCTCCACCACCTTCATCTTATTTTATTTTTCTTGGGGTGCCAATGCCTCTTCCGCTGATTCTAGGGTGAGTGGTTGCCTCTCCATGGTGAGTATGTAGGTTAATTCCTCTAGGCATTGCAAGTATGATCCATACTTTTGTGCGGGCGGTGTTAAGTCTAGATGCTTTAGGACAATGGCATCTGTGATCATCTCTATCTTCTTGTATGCCTCACACACTCTTTCCTTTTCATATTTCAACTCATGCCTTAATTGAGCACTGATTAGCTCTTACTAATTCAAGTCCTTGGTCTTTTTAAAGAGATCTTCTTCCTTTTTCTCTAGCTCTGCCTCTAGGAACTTTACCCTGTCATTTCTCCCAAAGAGCTTGGCTTCAACCTCAATTGAGACTTTGTTGAGTGCGTTGCATATTTTCTCATCTGATAACCTTTGAGCATTCACCAAGGGGTTTGTCCCTTTTGTATTTAGCACTTGCATCAATGCCCCTTGGCTTACTTCAAATTATGGCTCATTAATGTGGGACTCAAATGCCCATGACAATATTTTCCTTGTCTGAGGGTATGCACCTTCCTCATCAAATGAAGTCATGGCTAGAAGTTGTTCCATTGGCACGATGCTCTGGAAGCACACACACAACACCTTGTTTGGATCATCAATGTATCCCATTCCTTGCACTTGTGATGCCTCTGCACTCTTCCTCCCCATGTGTGCGACCTTTGGAAAACTTATAGCCAAACTGGGATCTCCTCCCATGCTGCCATATTCTTTCTCTACACTCTCCTCCTCAGCTTCCTTCATCACCACATCTACACTGCATTCCACTTCTTATTCTACCAGGTCCTTGATGATTTTTTCTACTTATTTTTCTATGGCCTTGTCTACTTGTTCCTTTGTGAGGCTTGGGGTCCTTTTTCTTTTGTAACTTCTTCCCGCCTACCCCCTTGCCTTGGGTCTCAGCCTCTTCTTCATCCTCCTTCTCCTCATCTTCTTCATTATATTCCTCATCTCTTTCTTCTTTAGAATCATGTATTTCATAGATGGGATGGTCTTCACCTCTTGGTGTCATCGATGTAGGCATCTAGACTCTCCATCTCTTCTGAATCGGCCTCATCCATCACCTTCTGCTTCTTCCTTATTAGGGATTCCAGTAAAGGAGATTATTCTTTTTCTTTTCCCTTGGTAGGTGATCTCTTCCTTGGCGATTCCTCCTAAGTGAGGGGTTCTTCATGCTATGGTACCTCATCTTCTAGAGTATTTGCTTTGACTGGAGATTTCTTCCTCTGCGTAAGTATTAGGCTTAATGCTTGTCTCCGACGTGCTTATTGTCTATGTAGTTTGAACACTTGGTGCCTTTTGCACCTCTTCTCTTTCTCTATTTCTAGGCATGGCCTTATTCCTTCCTATGGGGTATTCAAGGATGGATACATAATTCTCCAAGTAAGCACATTTTTAAAACTTCGGCCTTATGCGAAGGTATATCCTTTCTATGCAACCCTTCTAGTGATTGATAGCGTTAGAGGCTTCATTATTTGTATCTCATGGGAGACGTATCTCTCCACATACATGTGCTTCTTTGGGTAGACTAGTTTCTAACATAGCTCGCAATGGTTTGCATCTACCTCATTAAGGTTAAACCTTATTCTCTTGGCCTCCTCGAACCGGCTAACTACGGCTTGAAGTATAACATGGTGAAGGAGAAGGGTAGTTTTCACCACGAGACTCATGTTTTCATCTATCAACCTAAATATGCCAATGTAGAAGTGTTGGTACACTAAAAATTCTACCTCTCCATTTATGAGCGTGAGAAAATACTATGGGATTCTCCACTTAGCCTTGAATGCATCACACATTCGCTTATACCACTTGTCTAGGCACATCTTGTGAGCGGCCATCATGGTTTCACAACTGTATTTTTTAAACATCTTCATGGGTGAGGGATCCTCTTCTGGATATTCCCAAACAATTTTTTTATGCCCATTAGGCACTCTAATCTCTAAAAACACAATGGTGAGGAGGACGTTACCAAAGAGTATCTTCTCTCCCTCCTACACGCTGCTTATAATTTCATCCACGATGAAAGCGGACAAGTTGTAGATGGTCCCTTCTGATATCTTTCGGCATACGTTCAGCCATGCCTTATTTACTTGTGTCCATATTTCTTGATCATTGAGCTTGGTTACCAAGTGTGCGGCCATCCTCATCACTGGGTTTGGTATTTCTGAGATGTCAAAGTATCTGAACCCTTCTTGTAGTCATATGTGGCTACAGTCTCCTTGATAGCTTCTTTGTTGCTTAGATCATCATCAATGCTATCTCCTTCACAATTGAGGCCTGTGAACTTGGATATTAGTTGTGGTGTGATGCAAATTTTTGCCCCACAAAATAAAAATGATCTTCATGCATGTGTGACATAAGCCATTGGTAAAGGTGCTTAGGTTTTCCGAAGTAGGGCAACTCGTACAATTGCAACAACCCAACCTTTTCTAGTTTGACCTTCACCTCATCATTATAAATGGGCATTCCATCTGGCATCCTATTGTTGGTTGGGAGAACCAACTCCAAGGCCATTTCCTTCTCCATTTTTCTCGTGTGATGATTATAATCACTTATGACCATCTTTGCAAGTGTGACTCCCATTATTTTCCTAGAAATACCCCATCTGGGTACTGCATTTTCGTGTACCATTATTCATTGGTGCTTGCAATGACAATGATTTGTTTTCCCTTTCCCTTGCCCTTTGTTTTCTTTGGTGAAATAATTGGTTTCCTTGGTGCCATTCTTCTTGGTTGGTGCTAACACTTAAATCTTCTTCCTCTTGCTTTGCTCTACTACTCTGTCCAATCCTAAAGCTCAATCTTACGAAGAAACCCTTCTAACTTTGTGCCCTAGCCGCCAAACCCTAACTAGAAAAATCCTTCCACAAGACAACACTTCTTCAACAAACTTCCCCATGCCCATGTACTCCTTCCACACTGGTTTTCACAGATCTACCCTAGTCACACACTCTTAGATCTCTCTAGTTTTTCTTTACACAAATCAATTTTGGATGCCCTAGTTCATGAGAGCTTTCTTCACTTTGTAATCGCAAGGTAAAATAATGAAGTGTTTGACTTCATATTTATAGCTTTTCCTTCTTTCCAACATTAAATGCTATACTACCTACCACTATACTTTAACATTAAATGCAATTTTTTCACTAAGCCGATTCTAAGCACCCTTACATATGCACCACATCCTGTGCGCCAAACCCTTTACAACCTTCTGGTGAGAAAAAATCCAACCAGACCGAAAAATCTTACGCGCACGTCTATTGTGTGAAGGCACTTCTTCTATCATTTACCCAATTTTTCCCCTCACCTACCTCATGTTGTTCTTGTGCTCTTCATCCTTTCTATACGTGGTTTTCAAAAATCCTTTTTGACACCAACCATTCTCATCCACCTCTTTTCCTACACACTTCTTACTCCTTACATGCTTTGTATCCATCAATCAAGCTATTTACCACAACTTCTACTGCCAGTTCAATCTTGTATTATGGGCCTATACTTCGCATCACTCCACCCCACACTAAAATAGATGCGTAGTCCTCTATGCATACACAACCTTGGAAAATAATGTGGTTACTAGTGCACAAGGTAAAAACAAAACAAAAGAGAGGAACAAGCAACAAGAAATGGAAACACAAGAAAAGAAAAAGCATAAAGGAAATTCTAGACTAATTGACAACACTGCCTTATTTACAAACACCAAGAAGAATTATTTATAGTAGGGAATCATCCTATTCCAATTGAAGTAACCTGGTACCCTCGTCCCATCCATCACTTGTAACTAGTAAGCGCCCGATTCAAGAATGCATGAGATGATGTAAGTTCCCAACCAATGGAATTTCAACTTCCTCCCAGATGGCAAAGATACTTGGAATCATACAATAATACTAGCTACCTAGCTTCAAACTTCTTGTTATTGATGTGACAATCATGCTATGCTTTTTGTCTTGCTTTTTATGTCTTTTGACTCCATCTAGCAAGTGATCACCTTTCGTCTAACTCGCATAAATTTATCAATTCTTTCTTCCAGCTTTGCTCATAGAAAATTCTCCTACGTGCGCTATATGTAGCAATGGTAACATGAATTCCACTGGTAAAACAACCTCCGCGCCAAACACCACTTGAAGTGGTGTGGCCTTGTTAAACCTTTTATAGGTTGTCCTGTATGCCCATAGAATGGCTGATACCTTATCATCCCAATCCTATCTTCCAACGTCATAGATCTTAGTTAACATATGACTTAGTATCTTGTTAAATGCCTCAATAGTTCCATTTTCTTGAGGGTGATATGGGGTAGTCTTATGATGGGCCACCATAAATTTTGCTAATAGAATCCTGATGTTTCATTAAGAAAGTGTGTACCCCTATCACTTGTTAAAATTAAAGGACAACCATACCTATTGATTATGTTTTCCCATAAAAATATAGCAGCTTATTGCTACGGTGTAATCCTTTGTAGGTGCTACCTCTACCCACTATGTCAAGTAATCAATGCAAGTGATGATATAGCGCGAACCAGGTCTTTCAAACGACTCGATGCATTGGTCCTACAAAGTCAATTTCCTATTTATCAAATGGTTAAGCATTGGCTATTGGTTGCAAGGGAATTTTGTCTCTCTTTCCGTGTTTTCCAAGGTCTGAAATGGTCGTAAGCCTTGAAAACTCAATGCGATCCTCAGATGGTTTCCCACCAAAGCCCTGCTAATAAAATTTTCTATGTGGTAGCGTTTCTGCATAGTGTCCTCCTGCAATCCCACCATGTGCTTCTTCCATAATGGTTATGTGCTCATGTTCCAATACACATTGGCGTAGAACCTCATCATGACCTAACTTATACAGGTCTCCACTAATCAACATGTAGGTGTAGTTCATATTGCCAACTGCTTTCTCTCTAGATTCTTTTTCCTTTCTGGTGCCACACCTATTTTTAAAAACACTGCTATATCTTCCAAGTATGAGGGCATGTGCCACAATCTAAACAATTACACATCTAACATGGTATCCTCAATGCTTTGCATGTCCTCTCCCGAATCAATCCTTGATAAGTGGTTAGGCCTTGAATTTCTCTTTCCCGGCTTCACCACCACTGTGAATTCAAACTCCTAAAATAGAAGGACCCAACGACATATGTGCCCTTGCAAAATAGGTTTTTTTGACTAAGTATTTCAATGCCATGTGGTCTGTGTAGAATATGAAGGGAATTTCCAATAGATATTTCTTGAACTTATGCAACGCGTAGATCATTGACAATGCTTCGCACTCAGTAGTTGTGTAATTTTTCTCTGTTGGTGTCAATTTCCTACTTGCAAAGCTCAAGGGATGATCAACAATTCCTCACCAGGTTGTGCTAGCACTACTCCCATTGCTATCCCTGAGGCCTCCACATACACATATAAAGGCTTATCCCAAGAAGGAAAACATAATATGGGTGCCATGACAAGCCTTTCCTTTAAAGTGTCAAATGCCTTCTGCTGCACCTCTCCCTAATGAAAGGCACTTTTGTGTTTCAAAATTCTTCTAAGGGTGCGGTGATCTTGGCATACCCCTTGATGAAATTCTTGTAATACCCCATGTGTCCAAGGAATATGCATACTGCACTTTGAATAGTAGGCTCCCCTAATCCTACAATAACTACAACTTTGGCAAGATTCACCAATAAGCCATCTTAGCATATAATGTGCCCCAAAAACGTTCCAAATGGAGTGGTAAAGACACATTTCTTAATGTTGAGGGATATCCTTAATTTCCAACATCTCTCAAACATCAGTCTTAAGTTGTCATAATGGTCCTTCACCAGTCCATACACAGTCCAGTCATCTAGATAAACTTGAAGAAACTTATGGATGAAGTCCTGGAATGCCTGTACCACAATGCACGAGAATACAACAGGCACATTTTTCAGTCCAAAGGGCATAACCATGTAGGAAAAACTTCCCCATTCAGTGGAAAAAGTTTTCTTTCTCTGGTCTTCCCTTGTAATCCTGACTTGGAGGTATCCCGAGAATCCATCTGTGAAAGAGTAGACTTTGTGCCTGGATAATCCCTCCATAATTTCTTTAGTAACTTCCCATCCGTTAATGGAATGACCACCCATTCTTCCTTGTTCTCAAAGATAATATACCCTTTGTTAAACCTTATGTCGGAATTATTCTTGTAACACCATGGGTGCCAAAGCAATCTTTGAAAGTTGTCATTTCGGTGAGTGCCAAGACTTTGAAGTCTCTAGTGAACTTGGCCCCTTGAATGGTGATAACTCGCATCTTCAGGACTCTAATTAGAATTTCCTTAGTCTTGTTCACCATATGCAAAAAATTTGAAGATGGTCAGAACGTGGGACTTCCCATCCGATGCCAAAAATCTAAGGTAAGAACATTCATCTCGTGTCAATGAGGATATTGCTTAGAAGCCATCCATCAACAAACCACATTCAAAGTAATCTCCTTGTCATATTCAAGGATGTGAGGAGGAAGGTTTATATGCGAAAACCATCTTTTGTGCTCTCAGTTGTGCATGGTACCTTCTCCCTCAACCATTCTCCCAACAAGGGAATAATATTCTCTTGCCTCAACATTTTACATACTTCCTTGACCTCATCCAAGTCATTCCTTGGAACCTTGTTATCCTTCTCGTTACACTTATTTCTAATGGGTAGGGTCTGGTTACTTTCCATTTATTACCTCCTCTCCTAAAACTAGTGTCCTTGGTCTTGGCATCTCCATGGAGCATGCGGCCTTTGCCCATGTCGTCACCAGTACAGGTTCTATCTCTAACTCATGCACCACTATTGGCATCCATTGTGAATCATCCTTCTTGATGCTCACCATAACAATGCCCTTGTCTTTCCAATGCTACTGGTTCATATGCTCATAAAGTTATAGACACTCTTCATACTTGTGCTTCTTTCTACACCATAAGCATTATAATAGATCATGACACTCATGTTTATAATGTTTTGTAGATCCACAACTATTACATGTTCCTCCTAGAACTCACTGCATCCCTCTCGCCACGATTACTGTGAGCATGAGATCCCCACAAAAATCCTCTTCCACACACCCTCCATCTACGTGCCCTTCATAATGATGGTCATAATCCTTAGAACTGTTATTAAGGCTAGTATGACACACACTCGATCAATAGCATCATGGATATGATCAATTAGTCTAGAATCCTTAGTGTCATGGGTTGTAGAGGTACATATATTATAGTAGTAAGAAAAATTCTTATGGATTGCATGTTGGAGTAGAGGGCATCTACTTGCATCATGATCCCCGTGGTAGATCTCATAGTTTGTTGTCATAGTGCACACCGAATTAGGGAAACTATCCTTTACATGTCCCTCCACTTCACAATCTATACACCAAATCCCACTATGAACCTCATACACCGAGTTTGTAGACAAATTATCCAACTACTTAGCCATTGTAGTAATTTTGGCCTCCAAAAATGGACTAACACCAGTATCCATACTCCCAACAGCTTCAAAGACGCAGGCGCCTTCTAATGCCTCACACTTTGGTTGGTGAAAGTCATGTGTGACAAAGCCCTTCTAAATGGTGTTATCAGTCCTCCAAACAACCATTGAGCATGTTGAGAGGGATGAATGTCATAGGAGAGCTTTAACAAGAGAGTCTTGAAATGTGCGTCATACTCCCGTACACTCCCTACCATTCCCTGCTAGATCTCCTTCAGGGTGTTGATGCTCTTCTACTCAAACTTTGGAATATGGAACTTTACCAAGAAATAATTATTCAATGTGGTGTAATCTACCACCATCTGATGGGGGTCACACTTCCTATACCAAGTATGTGCACGCCCTTGTAACGTAGTTACAAACTAGCTTGCCTTCCGCTCCGGGGTAGTGATCCCCTTCACGCGCCATAGTAACTCACACTTGTGCACATGCTCTACAACATCTTCAATACCCCTATAGTCTGGTAAGTGTAAAGACATCTCAAAAAAAACTTGGGGAGGTGGCTAGGGTCCTTGTCCTCCCGATCCAGAGCCTTGGTTCCCTCCGGTGTTTCCTCCTCCACCAAATCCAATGGATCCACTAGGTCCTATTTCTCGTAACCCCACTAGATCTAGCTCATGTAGTCGGTAAAGGTCCTGAAGTGGACATGCCAAGGGTTCCTAATGTCCCACTAAATTGCATGTTGTTGGTATGTGATAATCTCCCACTACTAGTTGTGTGCCCCATGCCACTCCTAGATGTGATACCAAAGGCTTGTGTATTTGCACCTTGTCCAAGGATTCCTCTAAATGTAGGAAAGGATTTTTTAGCCATGGATGTTCCAAATGAGAAGTTATATCTCCTAGGCATTGATCGGTTACTCCCATTGATACCAACTAGGTAAACAATTATTTTCCCTTGATCTAGAAAACCAAGCACCAGGGATTAGTCGCTAGGTGGGTTTAGATGCATGCTGATGGCTCTTCTTTCTCCATGTGACAAAATCTTATTAGAATTATAAGGGGCTTCTCTCCCATGCTTGACAAGATGGGGTAGCAGATGTAGATCGCTCAGGTTCCACATCCTCTGCATGAACCTCAACTCCTTCCCACAATGTCTACCTCCATATATCCATCACAATTATAACCTCACATTATCTATTCATTTCCCTTTCACAAGCTTCATTATACTTGAGTCATTTTTCCTCTCTTTCCTTTTCATCCACAATGTCCACCATCTTCCTCCACCCTAACTTCCTCTCCTAACGCTCATAAAGATTAGCTGGCCATGGGAATGCTTCTAAACTCAAAGTAACGACCAAGATCTTCATAGCCAGAGGAATAACACACAAAAATGATCCTCTAGATCCCTCAAAAACTCAAACTCAACAATCTTTGGGAAAGAATACGTCGAAATGGCATATTCTAAAGTATAACTAGTCAACACCCTCTTCCACCAGTGATCAATAACACGCGTCCAAGTTAGATCTGCATCTTGTAGCCTCTGATAGTCATCTTGGGCCCACATGTGTGATCTATAGTACCAGCTTGATCTGGATGCATAGGCTGAAATCCATTCATATAGTTCTACTAGGAAGCAAAAAATAATGTCTCATACAACTCATGGTATAGGTTCTCTTCTACCCATCTACGTGCATTGAACTCAGATCTAGTGTTGAATCTTTGAGAAAACTCATCCTCTGTGCTCTTGAACCATGTTTCAACACTTTCTAAGGTTATACGCTCTATCATCACACATCACAGGGACAAAGATGCATGCCATTTCCCACAAAAACTTCAAAAATAGGTCCTGAAATGGAACCAAAATGTAGTCATTTTTTTACCCTTCAAAAAATAGGAAAATCCCATGCACTTCAACCTATCACCCAACGCACGCTGGGTGCTCACCGAGGAATGCGCATTCATCGAGTCTCTCCTTTATGTGAGTTTTATGAGAATGCATCATCTTAGAATAGATAATCAAATGCAAGACATAAAAGAACTAAACCACCTTCTTATGAACTTAGGAAAAACTGTCATCTCATTGTATGTAGGTAAGAGAAATAGAAAACAACACATGGAAATGATTTATACAGAAAGGAAATGCATGAGTATTGAACACAGATGATTTATAATGAAGCATTATATTCATACTATCAAAGTTAATAACCCACATTACATTCCTTGAGGTCATAACAAATCCTCATATTATGCAGAGCCAAATCATGCATTAGAGTTATGTTATGCTCATCATATTACAAAGAAAAATGAGAACCCATCCCCTTCTATATGCTATTTCTCATAGAGCTCTCCTAATCCCTAGCCATAACATCCTCCATTCTATTTTCTGCAGGGATTCTCCTCTCTTCCACTCTCCCTTTTTTCTTCTATCGGGCACTTGTATATATAACCTTAACACCCACCGCCATGCCTTCTAGAAGTTACAGATCGGTCACCAAGTGTCAAGTGGTCCTCCATGGGAGCATGCCTTCATAGACATGAGCTCTCCACTCTCCATGATGATGCTCTTCTAGAACCCTCCAACGCATTCTTGGAATATTCCATTCTTGATCCCACAATGTCAGGATGGCACCTTATCCACAAAGGTCATGCTTTTCTCGTGTGCTTCCTAGGGTGCCAAATATGGCTAAGTACAATACCCTTTTTCCTTACACACCTTTAACACGTGCACCCTTCTTTGACTAGGTCCCATGCGCCCACACACCTTCTTGTACTTAGCTGATATTTTGGAGACCAATAATGTTTATATATTTTCTATATAAATTTTCATGTGATTTTGCAACTATAACTAGATCTAATGAAACTAAGCTTTCCATTATACTTCAATGGATGGCTGCACCTATTTTTAAAGATCCCATTTTGGCTCAAGATGGTAAAATGCTAGTAAGTTTTGTGGAGTTTGGTTTTACACTTTCCATTGCATATTGATGACACCCTAAAATCTACAAAGAAATTTGCATGACTAAACAAGGGAAGATAACACCATTTCCATACATCTAGCCAAGGGTTCTAAGTATAGGAAAGTATTATTAAGATAAAATATTAAAATAATGTTTAACTAGTATGAAAACAATACAAAATCTAACTAAACATGCCTACTAATATGCTTGAATTACCTAACATGGGCCTAAATAGACCTAAGAGGGAAATCAAATGGTTATGGTTGCTACTCCAAACAACATGAAATGGCCTCTCCCAATGACTACTTGGTGATTTTGGATATCCATATACTAATCCCATTGAATAATTTAAGCAAGGATTGAACTTGGCTATATATCATATTTATTATATGAGATGTAAATCAAAACATGGTGTAAAATATAAAGGAATGAGGTGCACCCTTTTTATAGTTTTCCTTTTGGGAAAACTTGTATTTTGGTGCATGTGGGACTAAAAGCCCCAAATTAGATTAGAATTGATAATCATGATTAGGCCTTGCTAATCACAATTAGTGAATTACCAAGTGATTAAGAGGTGTGAAGCCTTAATCAACCGCTTAGGGTCAACTAGGAGGCTAGGATAATATTTTGAAGCTTGTTGAGATGTTGTGGAGGTGAATGGGTGATTTTGAGTGGTTGGAAGAGGGGTTTGAGTCAATACTAGGGTATATTGACCAAAACAAGGGAAAAATAGGCTTAATTAGCTAATAAACGCTAATTTTTTGTTTTGAAGAGGATTTTGACTTACGATTCACCGTAAAGTGGCATCCTAAATGCAAAAGGGGTTACACAATCAAAAAAGTGCAAAATTAATTGGCTAAAGTGGTAAGAAACATTAGTTAATTAGCAAAGATCACTAATTATAATGGAATTGGCAAGAATGAGAGTGATTTGTGTGCATTTTGGAATAAGATTGCAAAAGTAGAATTTAGGTGTCTACATTTTCCCCTGTTTGAGGTGAAGTTAGTGAATTCACTTCAAACATAGTAGACAAGAATAAATAGGTAATTTTTTGAAGAAAAATTAGCAGGATGAAGGATGCCCCTCAAGTGTTGATGGGGTGATAGAAGAAGTCAATCGACAATCAAAAATATGATCGAAATAGATAGAAGAAAATAGGTCAGAACGGGCCTGGAACCCTTAGGTATTGAGAATGAATAAGAATAGGGATAAACATGGTTGTTTATTGCCTCGGGTGATTTTTAGAAGAAAAATTAGTAATGATAATAAATGATAATGGAGAAGAAATGATTAATGGAGAAATATAGGACAAGCCCAATCTTTGCATCCAACCTTTCAATAAGCAACCTGTTTATATCATTTTTCCCCTAGGTCTACATCATCAGCCTTTATTTTATTTAAAATAAACAAAAGTGTAAGATAAAATGAAAATCTAAATTACTAACAATTGTTTACTGCTAAAAATACGTAACTCCATGCAACATACATTATGTAATGCAATACGAGAAAGTAAAATGATATTTAGCTCCATGCAACATATAAAATGCAATGCAATACGAGAAAGTAAACTAGCTAACCTAACAGAGAAACTAGTATAATCACACATTAAAAAAACAACATTTAAGACAGTTGCACCAATAATTTTGTGATCAATCTGCGCTTCCCAAATGTTCGTGTTGTAACGACAAGGGTTAAAAATGATGCCCCAAGAAATAACACATATGAGGGAAAAATGGAGGACACAAGTAGTCCCATGGAAAATATTTCGTGTAATATGAGACAGAATCCATGACAACTCACTGTTCATGGGAGAGTAGGACCGACATAGTATGCAACCAATATTTTGTTAATGGAGGTAGATCACAATGATTCCACAAGTCATTTGATACCCGAAACAAGAAAGAACCATAGAAATACATGTTTGTAAGACATATTTTTATGTTCAAGGACAATGTAATTGACATAGGCTTTAGCTACATATATGTTGTTTACCAATTTTTGTAAAATTTTAAATTTTTACAATTTTTTTTTTATTTATCAATTTTTCCTAAAAACAATTTTGATATTATAGGTTTGTATCACCACGTTGGATTATGAGATAGCTTTAGCTGATATCATACTTGTATGTTTGATGAGATATCTTTGAGAAACATGTTTATATTTTTGATATTGGTGTGGGGGGATAGATTTGTGATCATGCGCAACCCCTCTTGCCCCATTGGTGATACAATATTTGATGATTAGATTTTAGTATACATGCATGATGTAGACTTAGCATATTTTTGATATATGATGTATAAATGTGATGGATATGTGTGATATGATGATGAAATTATAACACAATGTACAAGTAAAAATTAACAAGCACAAGTTTAAACAAATTTAATCAAAGCAACACACTTATTTACAAGTATGTAATACAAAATGGACTCAATACAATACACTACATAATAAAGTGATATTCAATCTAAGTAAGAAAGTGAATCCAATTTAAAGCATATAGTATGAAAAATTAATGCAACCAAAACCATACAAACCAACAACTAAAAGTAAGTGAACCACTACTTTGTTTTTGTGGGACAATTTTGGGATGTTTTTCACTATTTTTGATTTTATTTCTAAGACAATTTTCTATTGTTTTGGAGTTTTCTAAGAAAATTAATTTGATGTTTTTTTTTTTTCCAAAGGACATATTTGTATGTTTTTGGGATTTTCAAAAGTTATACGAATGTTTTTGATGTTTTCTCAACAGTTTTCCAAAGCAGAACGTGCAAGGAAATAAAGAAACGTGGATGCCCCCAACATTAGATGGGATGTACAAGGGTAGAATGCCACGTGGTATATGCCAAGTGAGTGATTGAAAGCTTCCCCAATGTGAGATGGGTTCATTCAATGTTAACTTCTCCACACTTAGAAGGTTAGATTAGCCGATTAGGGCAAAGAAGGATAGGCTCACAAGGGGCTCAGATGAAGGTAAAGATTAACTTAGGGAAAAGTTTCCATACTCCTTAAACCTAGACTGCTTGTGAACAATGACCCTCCCTTGGTGCCGAAGTTAGTTTTCACCAAAGGACTTGTTTAAAGTGCCACCATTGCGTGGTTTTCACTATTGGACATACTTGTTTATTTATTTATTTATTTTTTTGTTTTTATACTTTTTGTTTTAATTTTCTTGGTATTCTACAGAGACCCCATACTTAAGCATAAAAGCACTTAAGATGCATTACGTTCATGGGTTCTCGAAGCTCTTGGCCATCTAATAAGCTAGATTATATGCACCTGAACCAAACTTGGTAACCACAATGTATGGTCCTATCCAGTTGGGCTCAAATTTCCTTTCTTTTCTCAATCTTTGTTGGTGTTATTCTGATTCTCTTTCAACACCATGTTCTCCTACCTCAAACTAATGAGGTATGAACTTCTTGTTTTAGCTCCTCTACACTCGATCATGATACACTTTTAGGTGATTGAGGTGCGAAGGCATTTCTCATCCAATAGCTCTAACTCTTCCATTTGGGCTACTCTATAGTCCTCCTCTTCATTTAGGTAATCCCTTAGCTTTATATGCAAAGAAGGGATCTCATCTCTAAAGGAAAGATGACTTTAGAACCGAATACTAAAGAATATGGAGTTCACATGTAGGGGTGTGGATAAAGTTTTGAATGCCCAGAGGGCAGGTGAATTTGTAGATGCCAATTATGGCCTGTGGTATTCACCATTTTCTCCATAATGTGAATTAAGGTTTTGTTGGAAGCTTCAGCCTGCCCATTACCTTGAGGGTAATAAGGGGTTGAAAACTTAAGGAAATTTGAAATCATTTACAGAGTGCTTTCACATTTTTATTTTTGAATGACTTACCATTATCAATGATAATGGAAGAAGGGATACCATATCTCAGATGATATGATTCATTATAAACTTTGAAATTTGGGGACCTTCTGTATAAGTAAGAGGAACTACCTCTACCCATTTTGTAAAGTACTCAGTGGCCTGTTATAATGAACTTGTGGCCATCCGAGGAGACATGATTAAGTTTCCCTATTAGATCAAGACCCCACTTTGAGAATGGATAGGGTGTCGTGATTGGTTGCAAGGATTGTGCTAACACATGTATCAAATTGCCATACTTTTGACAATCCACACACTTCTTTACATGTTGACAACAATCATGCTCCATGGTAGGCCAATAGTAACCTACTATGAGTATCTTCTTTGCAAGGACAATCCCATTAGTATGAGATCCAAAAATTCCCTTGTGCACCTCCTTGATTGCTTGGATAGATTCATCAATTTAAAAATGCAATAGATTCCCATCATATAGCCTCATGGAAGAGGGTGTGCCCCAAGTAGGGTATACACTATATGATGAGGTTGTACTTTTCAACATGGGAAATGTTCATAGGGAAGGTTCCATCATGGAGATAATTAAATATTTCAACATACCATGGTGAAAAGGGACCAACAACTTCACACACTAAACAAGAGTCTGGTATGTCGTATGCCGCATGTTTTTAGATTTTCAACAAAGAATGGCATATCATTGCTCTCTGGTGGAATGCTCAACATAGATCCTACTATAGCCATGGCATTTCTACCACTCTATTTTTTGAGCTCTTGGTATTTGCTCAAATGTTATCTACTCAAAGAATTATTTCAAGGAATCGACCATTCTTTTATATGGAAGTAACTTTTCATCTTTAACTTTATATTCATCTGTGACCTATTTGATAATAAGCATTGAATCACCAATGCATTTTACTTGTCTGATATCCCATTTGATGGCCAACTTCATTCCTGCAATGAGAGATTCATATTCTACTATATTGTTTGTGCAAGGGAATCCAATTCAAATGCCTACGAATCAAGTCTCCTGTGGGAGTGATTAGCACAACTCCGAAACACCGAACCATGAAAGGTAAAAGAGCCATCAAAGTACATTTTCCAAACTGTAGATTCTTCAAGGTACATAATGGATGCATCTGGTAGTTCTAGACTCAAGGGTTTAGTACTTGGTAGTGGAGCTTCTACCATTTGATCTGCTAACACCTATCCTTTTACTAACTTTTGATGAATGTATTCAATGTCAAACTCACTTAATAAGATGATCCAATTAGCCATCTTTCTAGTTAGTGTTGGTTTGGACAATAAATACTTCAAAGGGTCGAACTTTGAAATTATCTTGATTTTATTACTAAGCATATAATGACGTAGCTTCTAGAAAGAAAACACCATGGCTAGGCAAGCCTTTCTTAATTTGTGGATAATTTAGCTCATATGCTACCAATGTCCTGCTCAAATAGTACACAACCTTTTCTCTTTGTTCTTTGTCATATTGAGGCCAACAATGCTCCAATTGCAAAATGTGTAGCAGAGATATAAAGTAACAAGGGTTCTCCTACCATGGGTGGCATGAGAACAGGGGGGTTGGCCAAGTATTATTTTAGCAAAGAAAACACTTGTTGTTGTTTTGGTCCCCAGTTGAAATTAACATCCTTCTTAAGAAGATGTGTAAATGTATGACACTTGTCTACTAGTTGTGAAATAAACCTTCTGATGGCCTGAATTTTCCTTGTAAGCTACATGTAACTTGTCTATATTCTTAGGGGGAGGCATTTCTGTGATATTTGTGACCTTTGCAGGGTCCACTTCTATTCCTCTCCATGACACAATGAATCCTAGTAATTTCCTAGATAACACACCAAAGACACACTTCTTTGGGTTAAGTCAGACTTTGTAATCCCTTAGACGTTGAAAGATACACCATAAAATTTTGGGTGTTCCTCATGGGTTCTAGATTTAGCCAATATATCATCTACGTAATCTTCCATGATGTCACTTATCATATCATGAAAGATTACAATCATCACCCTTTGATATGTAGCGCCTACATTTTTAAGGCCGAAAGGCATGACTTGGTAACAAAACGTCCCCCATGGGGTTGTGAAAGTCATCTTGTGTTGATCTTCTTCCACAATATTTATCTGATTGTAACTTGAGAATCCATCCATGAGTGAAAGCATCTCATAGCCTATTGTAGAATCGACAATCATGTCGATGTTTGGAAGAGGAAAATCATCCTTAGGACAAGCTTTGTTTATATCCCTAAAATCCATACACACTCTAATACCAACTGGATTCTTTTGAACCGGGACCACATTGGAGATCCACTCTGAGTAGTCGATAGGCCTGATAAATCCTACTTCTAGTAACCTTTCTAGCTCTACCTTTACCAAGAAAGGTGATGTGAGGATGCATCTTTCAGAGCTTTTGTTTGATGGGCTTGGCATCTGGGTGTACCACAAGATTGTGCACCACTAGTGTAGGATCAAGTCCTGACATGTCAACATAAGACCAAGTGAAGATGTCTGCATACTCTCTTAAGAGTCATGTGAATGTTTTTTGTTCTTTGGCTGAGAGGGAAGCTCCCAACTTAACTATCCACAATGGTTCCTCTCATGTCGATATTAACATCTATTGTATCTTCCACTAATAACTTTGATTCATCCCCATGCATGTGTAGGATCATGGAGGGAGATTGAGATCCTCCTCTATCATAGGTGGCTCAGGAGCTCTTTCATCTTGAAGTGGGTACATTATCTTTTCCATAGGTTGTTCTACTTGTTTTCCACAAGCACCTCAAAGAGGTTTTCACTATAGGACTTCCCTTTTTATTTCCACAAGGATTTTCTTTGGAAAATTTTCCCTTGCTCACTTTTTTACTTAAATTCCACACAACTCTACTTCCTCTCCAAAGTATGCACATGCATTAAGATGAATGGAGAACCCCTTCTTGTGATCATTTCTTGGAATGTTGTCTCTGATTCCCAAGAACTCACCAATGGCCTCATCATTCTAAAACACGTCAATAGGTATGTGTTGTTGTTGATCCCAATTCATGAGTGATGGGTAGGTGAGGGTTAATGGTTGAGTTATAGGGGATATGGTGGGTATAACAGGGTTATAGTAAGGATAGCCATATTGGAGAATAGGTTCATAGAGGAAAGGTCTTCATAAAGACTACATCAGGAATCTATTTTGCTTTCATTTCCAAAAAACTATCCTCACTCTCAAAAGAAGCATACTCATCATCTGAAGAGTGAGACTCATATAAATGGATTCCTATACCTGATTTACCTACTATACACCAGGTATTACAAGAGCTTCTAATGGGCCTTGTTCTTGGTGGTCGCACAACACATCCTTTTTATACCCCATGACAAGCATTATCCGATTAGGAATGGGATACTTAGGTGATTTATAGCATGTAGCCATGTCATCATCATCTGGATGGAATATAATGTCCATAAGAAACCTTTTGTCTTCTAGAAGCCACACCAGAGTAAAATTATTGAAAGGGCAAGCCTCTCTTGATCTCTAAACTTTGAAACATGGCCTACCATGCACTTGGGCTGATAAAGGGACTGTTGAACCATTAGGGATTGTTGTAGATCATACTCTCCACAACCACTTGGTTTGACCTTCATCTCCCATGTAGACAAAGGAGTTTCTGAGGTGGAAGCACCATTTTCATTGATAGACAGGGTATCTGGATCCACTCATGAAGTGAGGGCCTCTGATTGGATAGGAATAACAATCTCCATAGATGGACACTCATAGATTGTAGGGAAAAATCCTGACAACATGCTCTACAATGAGAAAAAGGTTGAGGGTCCCCCTGTATGGTGAGTGTTTGTCCCTCATATTACAACTTTAAACACTGATGATATGTTGATGGCATGACCTGCATGGTGTGAATCCATGGGTGACAAATGAGAAATATATTGTAAGGGAGTTCTAGGTCCAAGACGTGGAACTTCATGTATCATGTGTTATGGGACCCACTTCTAATAAGAAAGTGATCATTCCAGCTGATTGTCATTCTTCATTGTCATATGCCTTAATGGTGATGACCTTTGTTTCCAAATCAACTTCTGTGTAGCCTAGTTGGTGACTAGTTTGAGAGTACATATGTTAAGACCCGATCCACCATCCACAAGCACTCTCTTAACCTTCTTACATTTGATGATAACCTCAATATGCAATGGTAGGTTATGTGAAGGATCTTCAACTAAGGCTTCTGTAGTGAAGGGTTATGTGTTCCAAAGGAACAAGTTGTGCTACCATGGCTTGCAAATGTGTTGGGTCAACATCAATGGATACTCCTGATCCTTGTAAGGTTTTGTAAAGTATATCCTTATGGACACTAGAGATCTTTAGAAGGTCTAAGATGGAAATCTTAGCCATAGTTTTTTCTAGTTGATCTAACACATCATAGTGACTCTCTTGAGGAGGAGGGGGAGTAGGTTCAAAATTTATAACAAGGCGAGCCCATGTGTTGTTGCCACAACACTCTCTTGTCTTAATTCTAATTGTATTGATTTTCTCAATGAGTGGGTCAACACAACCTATCAAGGCATCAAAATGGTCTTTGTTTGACATATAGTTAGCATTTTTATTTTGAGATGATTGTCCCCGATCTAGATTTTTCCTTTCTTCATGATTGGGAAAAGGCTCTTTGAAGATCCCTAAGTTTGCATTTGGAGATTTTGTAGCAAAAATGGAATCTACTTCAATATCACCACTATCAACTAGGTCTTGAATATAGTGTTTTAATCTTAAACACTTGTCAGTTTTGTGACCCTTTACGTGGTGGAACCCATAAATTCATTCTCCCTAAACCATGATGGTTTGGGTGTATCATCCCCATAGGGTTGTGTTTTAGGTACTTAACCATGTTAATGGCCTCCAACTATTTTAGTATAGATGATATGGATTCAGATAGAGGAGTAAAAGTGTGGTGTTTATACTCGGTAGGTGGATTACCCTTTGTAAGTTTCAAAGGTGTGTGGTTTTGCATGGCTTGCACCCATTTAGAGTCTACTATCCCATCACTAATGAATTTTTGTTTCTATTAGGAACAAACTTTGTTTTATCATTAGATTTAGAATCATTGTGTTCATGGGAGAAAGGTTTTAGAGTCCCCTAGCTAACAATGCCTTTTCAATTTGACTCCCTTTTTCTATTACCTCTTCAAACATGTTACCACAATGCATTTACAAGTGGAATGTAATGTCTGGATGGAGGTTGGGAAAAAATATGCCTATCAGTTACTTTTTGGGTAGGGAGAAAGGAAAGTGACTAGCTAACCCTCTCCATCTTTGTAAAAATGTAGCAAAAGTTTTTCATTGTTTCATTGCTTGGCATTGCAGAGATCTAACATGGTAACGTCATTTTCTATATTGAAAGAAGTGTCATACAAAACTCTCTGCTAGTTCTAGCCATGTTGATATGGATCCCTTAGGGATATGCACAAACCAATCTAGCATTTGCCCCTAAACTTCATGGAAACAAGTGCATAAGATAATTGTCGCTTGAATGCCACCTCTTGACATGCCATATAAAATTCCTTTATATGATCACAAGGGTCACCTTTTCCCTTATATTTATCAAATTTTGGAAAATCAAAATGTCTTGGGAAAGGTACCTACAACATGGATTTGTCAAATGGGTAAGGACATAACTCATCAAACCGATACTTCTTATTATTGCTACTGGTTTGGCCCTCTTGTAACTTGAAGGGTGTTCTTCATTGTTGACCACTCTTGATTAAAAAGTGGATCTTGTGTGGGTGGCATGTAGGTCTATACAAAGGGTTAAGCCTAGGTGTATGCCCACCCCAATTTGTTGTGAGAATCTCTTCATAAGGATCTCTTTGTGCCTCTCCATCGAGGAGTGTTTATTGGGAATTCATAAAAAAGCTTTAGGTTTTTCCTTTGGTATAGTTTGTTTCACAACTTTTGGTTGTTCTTTTTGTATATGTGAAGCCAAACTTGCCAATTGATGAGTGAGGGCTTGGACCTGTTGTTCTAACGTAACCTCTTTAATAGGTATTTCATGATGATCTTCATTAGGAGGAGGTTGTGCATGATGAACATGTTCTTCATGGTCTTCAACAAATTTTAATAGGAGGAAAATGATAGTCTCCATCATTTTCAAATGGTATCTCCTCATTATTCTGTTGTGTAGAAGTAGAGGCATGACTTGGATTTAAAATTTCATTAAGAGTGTGACGAGGGAGGTCTACTTCTTCTTCTCCTCGAAACCATGCTGATGATAAGAGAAGGGTCTACTATGGAAGGTAATTTGGCTCCTAGTTCCACAACCCACATAAGAACTTCATGTTTGTTATGAAAAATGTAGTCATCAAAATGGGTGGAATGAAGCTCTACATCCATGAGGAGACTCTCCTCTCCACCACTATGGTCAACCATGAGATTATCCTCCAAAAGAGGGTTGTCACCTCCAAATATATTGGCTTCCAACTTTCGTGACCCCATTCTCGTAGTAGGCATTACTTAGAATAGAAGGTACAACGTGAAATATTTCCACTAAGGTTTATTAACAAGGGACCCTAGTCAAATTTTGCAAGCACAAATGACCTAAGTTGTTAAAACAAGGTGACTATAGAATAGCCACAAAAGTGATAGGTCAAAAAAAACGTACGAACTAAAGAATAATAACAAACAAGATACCCTAACAAGGTAATATATGACACAAGTTTTCCTTAGAATAATACAATGATGTACAATGCTCAAAATTTGGTTTACACCAAATAGTTTATTCTCTAAGATTTCATCTAGATAGGTTTGAAACCAAATAGTGACAACACAACATCACCAGTTAGGTCAAGTTTGCAACAAACAAGGCCTAAATGATAAGAGAATGTTGACACAATCTTCTAACAAGATATACTAAAAACCAGTTTCTAAACACTAACAAAGTCCAAGTCTCGTAAAATGGATGATAACAATGTGAGCAAACAGTAATGACACTATTTGGACACGTGAACCAAGATTTTGGGAAAGCAAGATTTCTAGTGTCAAAATGATGTTATCACGATGCTAACAATGTATCCTCAACACTCACAAAACTCAAGACAAAGTTAGGATGTAAAAACTATGTCTAAGTATAACAAGAAATTGTTATGCATGCGAACAACGTAACTCTACAATATAGAGATTTAGGCCTAATTTCACAATGGAAACAAGATGTAAATATCTCAATTGTATGGCTACAATGTGGGTAGTGTAACAACTCAAAAGAAGAAAAGGATGAAATCACCTAACTATGATGATAATAAGTCTCAAATATGGGTTTTTGAGACAAGGGGGCCTACTAGATCGTGAGTACATACCATGCACACTTTCAACACTTGCGCTCCAAAATTACAACCTAGTCACACAAGTAGAATACAAAAGTGGTGGACACGTGATATCTAGTGGTATCCATATATGTTGTTTCCTTTTTCCAAAAATGGGCAACAAGAAAACAAGGGTGTAGACCAAGTGGTGTTGAAATAAACTTGGTGTTATTTTGGCAGAGTTTCACCTTGTCTTAAGACAAGTGAAAAACTAGGACAAAATGACACTAAGTAGATTTTGTGATGAAATGTCACACGTGGTTTCAACTTTAAGAGATTCTTTCCTTGTTTGAAAAACAAGAGTTTGAATCTAACAAAGTTGTTCACTTTGTGAGAGCTCTCAAGTATACTATCTAAGACAAAAACAATGGCTCCAAGCCGACAATCTTCCTAGGTGGTTCTCTCTCTAGGTGTCACAAGATATCTAGAGCGAGCTCGATTTACCCAAAAATTTGCACTAACTAATTTGGGAGTATCTCAGATTTACTTTACCCCCTTCAGTATAATGAGCACCAAAGTGCATTCAGTTATACTTTCACTGGGGTCGCGATACAAATATATTTTGATGCTAATCTCACCAAGGCATACTAGACAAGTCGGTAGTGTGGAGCACTTTCCTATTTCATTCACAAGGTTCCCTCTTGCATGAACTACTTTAGGGTTCCTAGGACCACCCCCATTGTTGTAGCTTAAGGCTTATGCCAAAGGGGTTATGTCCTAGTTGAGCGGATGAGCCGTAGCTCTTAACCAAACCTGCAAATACAATGTGATGATTGTGGTGTATTTTTTTATCTTTTAGACTTAATGTGGTTTTTGTCATGTACTCCTTTTGGCAACCTACAATCACACGTGTAGTTAGAAAAATTGTTTAGGTCCTCCTTTCTTTGACTAGCATTAGGTCCTTCACAAAAATGGTTAGTAGTTTCAAAATAGATTCACAATATCATAAGAAAATAACCATGAAAAATGCTTGTAAATCAACTAACTACCATCAAATTTTACAAAAACAAGGTTTATTCCCAATTCATCCAAGTGATTTTTTTAATGAAAAGACTAAAATTACTTTTGATTCCCAAGATCACACTAGGTGCAAGGGAAGAGCATACACAAATTCTAGCCTTGGTTATTTAGCAAGTGAAAAAGCATTTAAACTAAAAGATGATTAACAAAGTTTCCTACTTACTCTAATGATAGCAAAAGAAGGTTTAAGAGTGCTTTTGATTCTCTAGATCACACAAAGTGCAAGAGAAGAGCATACACACCTTAACCCAAACTCATACAAAACATGGAAACAAGATTAATTCCTTCAAACCCTAAGTGATTTTATAAGAAAAACTTACTCTAAATCTATGAAATTGACAAAAATGGCATCTAAAAACCTCTGAAAAGTAATAGAAATCCTAAAAACAAAAATGGAAACTTTGAGTTTAGGAAAAATTATATAGACACACATGCGTGCCCCTTTCAACATGTGCGTGTCTACTTTTTCAATGCACTACGCTGCCCTCTCACATGTGTGCACTCCCCTTTGTAAAAATGACAGACAATTTGAAAAATACAAGCTAACGTGTGCACTTCCAGAGAAGCGTGTACACTCACTTTCAACGCCTGTGCTCCTCATTTCAATGTGCTCCTCCCCCTTGTAAAAATGATAGAGTTGAAAAATACAAGCTAATGTGTGCACTTCCAGAAAAGCAATTCCCGCTGCTTCAGCTCAACGCACTGCACTCACCTTCGAACACATGTGCTCCCCTTTGTAAAAATGACAGATAGTTGAAAAATACAAGCTAAAGTGTGTGCTTCCAGAGTGACATGTGCACTCATAGTTTAACGCCTGCCTCATGTTCAAAACCTATGCTCATGCGCTTTCAACGCTTACATGCTCAATTCATGCCCCTTTCTGAAGTGGCCAAAATTTGAGTTTTGACAAGAATTTCTTCAAAAAGGTCAAATATTTGGTATTTTTGGCAATTTTGATAGGGCTTCACCTCCTTGAATCCTACAAAAAAGAAAGAAAACACAACTTCTACCACTAATCTAGTTGAAACAACTTTAAAAATGAAATTAATCTATAAAACTTTGAAAATTAATCTAAAAATTTGAAATTAATCTAAAAAGCTTGAGAAACTAATCTAAAAAACTTGAAAGTTTAAAAAACTAAAGTAAATATGAAATTAATCTAGGAAACTTGAAACTAATCTATAAACTTGAAATGAAAAACTTTAAAAATTACTCTAAAACTTTGAAATTAATCTAAAAATCTTGAGAAACTAATCTAAAAGCTTGAAAGTACTCTAGAAATCTTGAAATTTAAACTATAAAACTTGAAATTAATCTAGAAACTTGAAACTAATCTATAAACTTGAAATGAAAAAAATTTGAAACTAAGTTAAAAAAATTTTAAAAATGAATGCAATGGGGTATTGTCCCACCGGCATGCCAAAAATGATGACACCCTAAACTTTACAAAGAAAATTACATGACTAAACAAGGAAAGCTAACACCATTTCCATCCATCTAGCCAAGGTTCTAAGTCTAGGAATGTAACATTAAGATAGAAGCTTAAAAGAATGCTTAACTAGTATGAAAACAATACAAAATCTAACTAAACATGCCTACTAATATGCTTGAATTACCTAACATGGGCCTAAATAGACCTAAGAGGGAAATCAAATGGTTATGGTTGCTACTCCAAACAAGGTGAAATGGCCTCTCCCAATGACTACTTGGTCATTTTGGATATCCATCTACTAACCCCATTGAAGGCTTTAAGCAAGGATTGAACTTGGCTATATATCATATTTATTATATGAGATGCAAATCAAAGCATGGTGTAAAATATAAAGGAATGAGGTGCACCCTTTTTATAGTTTTCCTTTTGGGAGAAACTTGTATTTTGGTGCATGTGGGACTAAAAGCCCCAAATTAGATTAGAATTGCTAATCATGATTAGGCCTTGCTAATCACAATTAGTGAATTACCAAGTGATTAAGAGGTGTGAAGCCTTAATCAACCGCTTAGGGTCAACTAGAGGCTAGGATAAGCTTTTGAAGCTTGTTGAGATGTCAGAGAGTGAATGGGGTGATTTTTGAGTGAGTTAGAAGAGGGGTTTGAGTCAATACTAGGGTATATTGACCAAAACAAGGGCACAATAGGCTTAATTAGCTAATAAATAAATGCTAATTGTCTATTTTAAAGAGGATTTTGACTTACGATTCACCGTAAAGTGGCATCCTTGAATGCAAAAAGGGGTTACACAATAAAAAGAAATGTTATGGCTAAAGTGGTAAGAAACATTAGTTAATTAGCCAAGAACACTAATTATAATGGAATTGGAAAGAATGAGAATATTTTTAGAAAGTGTCAATTCTTTATGACAAAATATTTTCTCATTAAATTTAGTGATAATAATAATTATTATTACTTAGAGTATTTTTTTAGTAATATATTTAACCTAAATGGTTAATATCTTTAAGGGGTGATAAGCGATTCAATATTATCCTAATCTAGTTTCTAAGGCTAATTGCAGTAATATTGGGATAATACATGAAACAAGATAGATAATGATAGATAAATAAAATTAAGTATTAACAATGAAAATGATAAGAACACTCAATTGGTATTCTAGTTCCTATGTTGATCTTGGTTGACTTGATGATTGGAAATGGTTGGAAATGATTTGAGAGAGATTTACTACTGGGAATGTTTCATGAAAAACTACTTGGACCAAAGCGTATCATATCGACCAAAAAGTACCCCCATTATGGCCCTTTTTGTACACACTTGTACCTTTGTACTTTCATCTTCTGTAACTTTTTTGTGTTGGTTTTTTGCTTCATATTTTGATCATGTCTAGAATCCGGCATCTGATACTATGTGATGCTCAATGTGTAACTAATCCAATCTTTGAAACCTTAGATGATGAGAAATTCCATAGCTTGATCTGAATTTGGAAATGTGACTTTTTTATTTGTATACCTAAGTGGATGAATACCCTAGAATGCATATGCAAAGTATATTAAGCTCAAATGAGTGTTTGGAGTAACTTTACTTATAATTAATCTTAGTATTTTCTCATTAGGATGTTAGTTTTCAAGTATAATCAATGCCCTCCCTTAATGGGAGATGAATAACTTGATTATAAATGTGTTTCAAATTTGAAAAAATTGGATAAGGTCAACTAGAAATGTATCAAAGGCATTCAAATTGAAAAAAATATTGTTAGAGGAAGAGGGACCAAAGCGTCTAGGTCAGCACATAGTGTATGGGAACTATGGACCTTCCTAGATGCTATGATCCCAGAGGTATGTGAGAGTGATATGAAAGTTGAAAATAGATTATACGAGGGTATAGCCCAATTTTATGGATTGATATGACCATTATGTGAACAAGTAGGTTATGTGTGGAAGAAAGAATGATTAAGATATAGTTAGGGATAACATAATTGGTGAAATTGAGTAAGTGTGGGCTAAAGAAAAACATTGTACAATTTTTGTTGTCAGTAAGACACAAATTACCAAAATGAGTTTCTATAGTAACAATGATTCACCAAATGCAACCAATGTGTATCCAATTCAATGGATTTAACTTTTCTAGAATAATCACATAGCTATTCTATTTTTGGAAAAGTTCACAAAAGCCTTGCACTATTATTCCACCATGCTCTATTCAATACCGGTATAAACGTATATTGGGTAAAATATTTGCAATATAGTATCTTATGAAGGTCCTTATTGAGTGGAAAGACACATGATTATTTGTAGTGGAGAATGCAATTTGGTGGTACTGAGTTCAAGCTAAAACATTTAGGATCCAATTCCTTTAAACAAACTAGTATAATCTTGACCTTGTTCTCTAATAAAGGCTTCATTTTTGAAGATAATAATGGATCCCTTGTGTTTGTTTGGCACATATGACCCTAATATCTTTCTCCACTTAAAAATAGATTACAAAATACATAGTCATTACCATGAAGACTCTATTTCATAAAATGCAACCAATAGGTCTTAATCGATCAATTCATTTTTTCTAACATACTATATATCTTTTCTGAAATAAAAAAATTTGAAATAGGGTGCAGACATATGCCAAAGCATAATATAGAAGGGTAAAATGTTTAGTCTCAAGTGATTTAGAATATATGTATGAAAAATGTGCAAGTATGTAAAGTGTTTGATGAAATTCGTGAAAAGTATGTGGTTTCATGGACTATAATGATAGAAGAATATGCAAAAATGGTTAATTGTAAAGACCTTGGAAAATTTTAAGAGAATGATATTGGTAGGTGTAAATCAAGGCTCCCAAAATTTTTCCAACATCCTCCCATCCTCTATAAAAATTGAGGTTTAGAGAAGGTCATGGATAACCATCTATGACACTAAAATATGGTAACTTGTCCATGTGTAATGCCGAGTTTGACTCTCGGGTATCCTTGTCAAGACAAATACTGAAATTTATAATCTAATTTCTATCCATTCTTAAAATTTATTAAATTTAAACTATGCTATGTGAGATATATAGAGATATTATTCAATTAAAGAGGCATACAAAATTTGATATTCATGAGATAACTTAAAGTTTAAGAGTTTTGTCTCTTATCTAAAACCACATGGAAGGGTCATGTTGTGGGTCCGATCTCCGACCAACCTATTCGGTCCTACCCCTTATTAATCAATGAATTTGATTTAAATGCTAAAACATTTTATGGGTCATTTTATCTTCTTAGTGTCAGGCTTATCATAATATCTCTCCTAAGTAAGATTATATACTAAAAATATTGTCACATTAAAACCGACCTGACATTCTTACAAGCTTCTATTACAAACATCATTCCAAAATCACTTAACAAGTACCTAAATTTACTTAAAATAGTTATACATCATCTATGATAGTCCCTATTACAAGTTTAAAGCATTAAACTAGGTCAAGGAATCTTGCTTAACCCATCTACAAACATGCAAAGATAATAAAGCCACATCCTAAGCAAGAGAAAAATCACTCCAATATTTTCAAAAAGGTTTCAATCAACATAATGGTTAGGTCACATAGTTGAGTCAAACCACATCTCACTATTATCATGCTAGGTACATTCTATACTAAATAGTTATCTCACTATCTTGGTGTCAAGAGATATGAGGGCACACCTAGGGTTTGAGTAGTTTTTCACACTTACTCAAACACCTAATATAACTACTTGAGGCTTGTTTCCACATTGAGGATATGTAGTGAAGTAGTAGGATTAGTTTAGAAGTTAAGATTCTAACTACCCAAGGTAATTCATCCTTAAAAACACACAAGTTTTTATCCTTTGGTTTGTTAATGCTCTAATAAGGGTTTTACAAGTTCCTATGGTTTCTACTTTGTCGTAAGTCATCATAGGTCCTCTTGAGGTTGTTAGAAGAAGAGAAAAAACAAGCACCATTTATAGGAAAGAGAAGCACCCAAAAAATTTCAAATCTAAACAATATTTTTGGTCCAAGACTCATGATGATTATCTTGGATCTTATAACTCCTTCATGACCGTAAATTTAAATTTTGTGTGGCCCCACACCTACATATTTACTAGTTCTAAAATCTTTTGTCTAGAAACCAAGGTTTCATATTCTCCCATTCAACTACATAACACATATAGATCATTCCATAATATTCCTAATAAAGATAAGTCTCTCTTCATCTGCTTCTTTTCATTTCAAATTAGAATGCATTATTTTGGTCATGTATAGTTGATGTTGGAAGTTAATTAGATCAGAATACTCGTACATTTTTTTAACCTTATACCCTTCTTAGTTTTAATACCCATAACACTCTTTGAATATAATTAAGGTGTAGGCATTTGGTGAACCTAAATTAGTGTTAAATATTCAACCTTATTTCAAACCCTAAATGCTCCAGTTTCAAATTTTCCATTGTATATTTAGATTTAAACCCGTTTTTCATTTATCCCTACCCTAAATATGGTTTTCTCAAATTTCCCAAGGGTCACATTATTGTTCCTACCCTTTGGGTCTCTTTCTAGGGATTCCTAATTGCCAAATCACCTTTCACCACATATCGTAAACATAATAGATATATTTTAAAATTCCTATGATAATTTTATTATTTTTTATCCATTTAATGAAAACCTCTTTTTCCCCTAATTTCTATCCCAATTCTTGGGAATGTAAAAATATTATTTTTAGTAATTAGGTCATAATAAAAAACATACACAATTTTACAAATCCACGAGAGGCAATTGTTTCAAATGTTCAAATCCTAAAATACCTCTCTCTCTTTTGTAAAATTAACTATCTATTTTTAGATATAGTCATTTTATGGATTTAACAATGATGTCTTTTTGCACCACATTAATTTTGGAGATTATTTTATTTTGGGAAATATCTAGACCATAATGACTCTATTTTAAAAATATGTTGAGTTTTTCTTTAATTTTTTATACTTAATGAAACCTCTTTTTGTTTGACATAATTTATAGCACACTTTTATTAAATTCAAAATTATTATGTTTAGTAATTAGGGAATAATCAACAAAAATACAATTTTTAGAAAATTCTTAGGACATTTTTATTTCCCATATATAAATTACAAAACACCTCTTTTGTGTTGGTGCACGTCATATTCACACTTGTTATGAAGTCCACCTTAGGTAGTGTTATTACTAAGGTGAGATTTATTATGTGCACAACATTGGTAAATGTACATTTAAGTGGTAATTATCCTCACATGTGTGAGAAGGGTGAGGTGTAACTTGGGAATGATCATATCCCACATTTCACTCAACCTCTTACTTTTCCTATATAAGGAACCTTTGTGTCCTTGTGAAAATTTGGAATGGAGCTTAGAGTAATCTCTAAAGATGGTGGAGTTGTAATCCCTTAGGGAGATGGTGTTATAGTGGAACCATTGTTGGTCGAACACACATATGACTTGTATATATACTATTAATTTAATACAATTTACTTTTGTTGGTGAATCTCTTCCTCTCCTTTGAGTATTTTGTGTGGATGTTTACATTGTAGAGTTTACTTGGGCCTTTCTCAATTCCTATATGGTATCGAGTTAGATCTACAAACTCCATCTCATAATTTTCTCAAATATGTATTTTTATTCGAATTTATTTGTATTCTTGGTTGTTGATCTTAATGAAGAAGTTTTTTTAAAGAGATATCTACAGCTTTTCCATTTTAAGTGTTTTTGGTGGATTTCAAATTTCATTTGAGGTTTTTGAGATGTGGATATCTAAATCTTCATCAATTTAAGAATTACCATGATTTTTACCAAGCCTCTAAGAATTTCTTGAGCCAATCCACATTGCAGGTTTTCAAAATTGTCTAATGGGTATTTTTTCTTTGAGCCAAAAGTGCTTTTTTATTATTATTGGAAAATAGTTTTGAAGGGACTATACCCTGTTACAAAGAGGCTCAAAATATAGAAATACAAGTGATATTATCAAAAAGATAGATCAAAATCTAGATAGCATAATATAGCCCTACTGCAACAAAGAGAAACTACAAAAAGGAGACAAAATAGGGACAAAACTACAAAAAAGCAAAGTGAGTAAACATCAACAAAGCAACAACCAAACAACAATAAGACAACTCTACGAGAGGATTACTTCTTAACAGCTCAGTCAATTCTAGACTTCACAATTTGTAATGAAGTGAAGAGACCCAAGGCAATGGTATGAGAAGGATCAGTGACATTCAGTTGAGAAAGAACCTCTCTTTCAAAATCATTACCCCAAATAACATCAGAGATATCACTAAGCATGCATATGATTTTGATACACTATTCTAAAAAGGATTAAATGAACTTTATAGCAGAGAGGATGCAATCATGCCTGACCTTTGAGTTCCCCAATCTATTATCAAGGGAATTCAACTTCTTGTAAATTTCACTAACTTGACCTTCACCTAGTTCAACATCCTCATCCAACTTCCTCTTACCTTTTTGCTTTGATAACTGATGTATGTCCCTTTTTAAGGTTTGCAACTCATTTTCCATGTTATCAATTCTAACTTGGATATAATCCTTTTTATCTTGAGCAGCTCTCACTGGGACTTATGGTGCTAATGTGCGCTTTCTATTTCCTTTTCTACATAAGACTCTACTGGAGGGAAAAGGATGGGAACTAGGGGTAAAGGGTCTTTTGGTTTTTTTCTACCTAGTAGTTATGGGCTTGATATCAGGGTCAGGATTGAGGGAGTCAGGGGTGGGAAAAATGACATGGGTTGAGGGAATGGTAGGGTGATGGGTCAGGCAATGTCTGTGCAGGAGGAAAATTATGCCCTGGTGAAGTGGAATGACACAGAATGTTTTTAAAACTCAAGGATGGAGCGTTCCATGGAGTTGAGAATGTAATGAGGAAAACACACAAGAAATTTCCTATGGAAATGATTCAGAAAAATCAAATGCTTAATGGGAACCATGATATACCTACCTTCAAGAGTGATGAAACAAACCATCATCCTTGCAAGCTCATCAAAGGGATTAGGAATTGAAAAATTAAAGCTCTTCTCCTGCTTCAATAAATTTCCTTACCTCTGTATTCTTGTCGATTCTTTTATTAAAAATCTGCTCCCTTCCATGCTTAGACCAGTAACTTCAACGTGACCATCTCCTCTATGATCTGAATGGCATGCCCACCATACTTCACCATTCTCTTTTTCCAATCGGTGGAAAATTGTAAGGAGATATTCTGATCATAACCTTGAATCTTCTCAATGAGGTTTGAAACCCCTCCTAACTACAAAAATTCCATGAACCGCATCCTCTTTTCAAGACGGGTCATGGTCGCGATTATGAAAGGAACTCCTCCCATGTTTTCTCTACTATGTTTGAAGTGCTTGCAACAACTAAAAATGGTGATTCTTTCATCCCCAATCCACTTCTTAAGTGTATCACTACATACCCAGAAAATGTGTGTAGTAAAAGGGTAATAAGTGTTTGTACTGCTCTTGCATGGGATAGTTGTCATTCCCAATAAAGTGGGGAAGATCTCATTAAGGATTTTGGATAGCAAGTAATCTCTCACACTTGTCATTAAGAATGGAGTTTTGTACTTTGATAGGAATATTGTCATCATGAAACCAAGTGGTAAACTTGTTGTTAATCCCATGATTGGCTAAAGAGTCCGCAACTCTATTACCTTCTCTATAAGTGTGAACAATTTTGAAATTATTGAAGGATTGACAAATACTTATAGCTTCATGAATAAAATATTGTATTATCCAGAAAGGGGGTAAGTTTGTTTTAAATGGTTGATGATATTCATTAAACCCCCTTCAATAATAATGTTCAAAATGCTGCATTCTTTAACAATTCTTAAACCCTAAAGAGTTGACAAAGCTTTAGCGTAATGATTTGTTTGATGCCCATAATTCCAACAAACGTAGTTATTAAACAACATTTATGATCTCTTACTATGCCACCTCCAAATGCGGTACCTAGGTTACCCTCGAGGCTCCATCAAAGTTAAGCTTGTACCCGTGTTTGCCAAAAGTGCTTTTATAGGGTCATTTTTTGGGTTTTTTCTAAATATTTTAGTCATGATTCAATATTTTTATGAGTTGTAATTATAAAAATACAAATTTAAAATAATAAATATATTTTATGGAGCTTCTAGTGATTTTCTATGATTGTTTAAAAGTTCCACTCTTCAAGATAAGTAAGGATCAACATAGAAGACAATGGATTTTTTTCACTTTTATGGAAAAAATGGGTTAAAAGTATATTATTTTGTATTTCACTCTTCAAGAGATTTTTGAAAGTATTGGTTTGAAAAAAATGGATTACTTTGGCACATGTGGCCTATGTTTGAAGTTGTAACATAATTCTAGTGCATTTTGCATGCTTGACATCATCACTAGTGCATTGTGAATTTTGCACACAATCAACTTTTGATCACCCATATTACTACCATCTATCCCTAGTGACCTACACCCAACCCTTATCCCACCATATGACCACCCAATAAGTGTTTTTAGACCACAAGGGCTAAAATTTAACCATTGAGCTCATAAATTTTGATCCATGAAGGTTGGGAATATGATCTTCTTCTACCTTGCCTATTTTTCATGATCTACACAATGATGTCGATGTCATTTAATACATTTTGATGACTTGGATTTTCATAATTAGTAGTATTTTTCCTATTTCAATCACCGATTATGTATTTTGGACCTTTATGAGGCCATAAATTTTGACTAGTAAATGATATTTGCATGTTATTTTTAAGTGTGTTTTTTCACTCATGTACATTAAACATCTATTTAGTATAATTCAAATTTAACATTTTTAGTTTAATGACCTATTTTAGAAATCATAAATCATATTGGGTGGGTTTTTTAAATGTATTTGTACTCACACTGATTTATAAAGTCTCATAGGGAGTTTTATGGTGTCTACATTCAAGATGCGTGTGATTTTTCACACTTCATTTTCACATTTCAATTGATGACTTCATCATGTGGCATTTTTGGCACTCTCACTAGAAGATTTTGGCTATGCTTTTTGACATACCTACCATATTGAAACTATTTGGAGATATTGAGTCATGTTGTATTCACTCCCTAGTTAACATTACAAGGGGTATTATGTCAAATAATGTTTCCTCAGTATATTGAGTATGCTAAATACCTTGTGTTTATTCCTAGGGATGCAAATTCTATTTTTTTCACGCCATAAATTTTTGTCAACCGTTTTAGGGTATTAAAAATAATTTTTGATGTTAGATATGTAATTGATCTAATGCTTACATGGTTTTTAAAAAGTAGAATAGTTTTTGAGTCAACATTATTTGGTGGTTTCAAAATTTAGAATGATTTCAGCCAACCTTCCTTAGTTTTTATTAGACAACTAAAATGTGCACTGTTAAGATCACAAAGTTTTAAAGGACTCTTAGTATTTCAAAAAAAAAATGATAATACCTCTAAGGTTTGGGACACTTGGATCCTCTAGGAAGACCTACGGATATGGAAAAATTCCTATCCTCACTATTATATGCGAATCAATACTTTACTCTAATCTACCAGTTGTAAGAGAAAAGGAATGAGAAAAACATGAAATAAAACATGAAGATGCACCAAGAAGAAATGGGATCACCCTCCCTATATGAGTTAGCAAGAGAAATTATAAAATATAGATCCATAAGGAATATATGAGCCACAACTAGACCATGCATCTAAATCAAACTCTCACTCTCAACCTTTAAAACACAGTGAATCAAAACCTTGCAAATGCCACACACAATAAACCATGGAGATAACAAAGAGGTAAGGGAAATTAACACAAAGACAGAGGGAAGATATAAGCCACAACAATAAATTTTAAAATATATATATATACAAATTCTAATATCAACACACTCCATGGTGCTTATTTTTTTAGACAAATCAAAACTAGAGGTTAGAGGCACTTAGAAAGATCATCCACCAAAAGAGTAGAGTAACCTTGCATTCAAGGAAGAGGAACAATTTATAAAGAGTTCTTATTTCACATATATGAAAGAGGTAAGATAGAAGAGAGAAGAGGAGAAAATATCAAGAATATGCTAAATAGTATCTCCTTTCCCATGTTTATCCCTCCACATAATCCATAGAGGTATGCAAAGATGCCTAACTAAAATGATCCACCCAAAAAAACCTAGAGCATATTTTAAGGATCTCTACAGGCCTCATGATGATCCATAACCATGAATCATAGCTTGGGGATGGCCTAAGATAAAACTTATCCATAAAACCTTGTGAGTTTTAAGTAGATATTTGTTTTTCTTCTAGATGCCTTCATCTATAATAAAGAAGAAAATATTTTGATTTTAACTTACTCTATGAGATAACATCAGTGCATTCCTATGAGATGAAGTAGGTAAGTGAAGATGGAGCTTCCATTTGTTGAGTATAACATGATTTCACTTTTAGACCAAAGAAAAAAATCATCCATGATCCACAACTTGTTTAACTACTATCTACAGTTTGGTGGGGCCAAGGGGGAAACTTTAGCTTGAAAGCATATTATGAAGAGATCAAAATAACTAAAAATCATCTGAGATTGATTTGGGATCAATTTGACTTGATTATATGAGAAAAATATACCTAAAATATGTCATGAATTTATCTCTAATCCTTCAACCATTCTCCTCAATATCGTGGATCAATGTGTAGCTCTCTTAAATACCTTTCCAATAGTACCATCCACATGTTTATTAAACATCTCTAGTAGAAGTTATCGATGAAAAACTAGAGATCTATTCCTCCCTTTTTCCAATTTGTGACATCCTCAAGCTCTATTTTACACTTCAGCTAAACCATAAAATTTAATCTATTGAGATGGGTACTGTAACAAATCTCAGAGCTCACTGATCTCTTCCATGTGTATCTTGCACTATATATCTTCAATTTGTGCTTTGACATGTTGTAGGGTGAGGAGGTAGGGTATAAAATATTTGAAATGATGTAGGAACTGATTACTTCCACCTATCCTTCTTTTACAACACTTCATCCATCAACACTCTATAAGATTTTAAGTGAGAAACCAAGGCTTGAGATATTTCTGTTAGAGATTAATAGTGCTCACATTATTAATATTATATATGATTATTGTTATTGCTATGTGAGTTTTTAATACAACTCACATATATTAGAGTGTTAGGTCGAGTTGTTTAAACGAACTCATTCATTTTGGGTAGCTGAGTTGTTGAAACTCTATGAAAGTATGATCTCATATAACTCTTATAAATATGTAAGCTCGAACATGAATTAATATATTTTGGATGTGTATTTAATTTGATATCAGATCATGTTATGGTTCTTGGTTATGGGCCCACCATGGTTAATTAGTGAATCCCAAATTTATTTTTTTGAATTCTTAAAGTCCACATGATGAAAATACAATTTTGATAGGTTGAGACCAATAGTACCCAAATATTTTTAATCTCTTATGATCCATTTGGTGAGATCCTTTGAATCTATTAGTTTGAAGATGAAAAAATGGAAGATCATATAAATATGTTTTGTTCTATATTAAATCATTTAGTTCAGTATTAACGATAAAGTCAAAGTTGATAAAAATAAATCTATACTCCTAAAAACATGCTCGGATTTTTCTAATATGGTTTTTACTTTGAGAAAAGTGAAAATCAATCTGGAAGGGTGATTTCCACCTTACTAGATGAGGGAAACTCAAATGAAATATTTTAACTAGAAGAGGTATTATATGTCCAAAACAAGGAAAGTATATCTTCAAAAAGGGCAAGTACAATTTTAGACATCTTCCTCCAAAAGTAAAAGTCAAATGTTACTATTGTAAATAACAAGGAAATGTTATTTTAAATTGTAAGAAGAGGGCACATGATCTTCTAGATAATAAATTGGACCAGAAGGCCTACTTAACTAAACAAACTATTTGGGAAAAATATTCAAATGATGAATAACTATTATTAGAGCTTAGAATTGCACCACAGGATTTGATCATGGAAGATCAATACTTTTGTTCAACATGGGAGTGTCTCTAAGTGTGGGACTTACATCTTGAGATAGACCTCCAAATAATGTTGGCTCCTCTACCTATCCAACCTAATGCTAATATTACCTCTAAGCTAACCCACACTAACACATACAAGGGACAAGGGAGAGAGAGATGTATGAAATGAAAACCTAAGATAAAAGGGGTGGTGATAATACTAGAATAGATGGGTGTGATCACTCTCCATAAGGGGAATAAAGGGAATAAATTACAGGAAGGAAGGGCATACAAACATTTTACAGGACATAAAAATGCATAGACTAACCCTTCCCACACATTTACAAAACATAAAAATGGAAACCTTGCAAGTGCGAGACAAACAACATACCAAAGAAAGAAACAGAGAGGCAAGAACATAATAAATGCAAGTATTGGGTAGAGAGTAGCCACAAACATGATATTTTATTTATTAAAATATGCACAGCTTGATTACAATAATGGAAGAAGGCACAAAATACATTACAAAGACTAAATATAAGGTTTGGAACTCATGGGAAGTCAACCACCATTTTGGCATGGTGCTATTAAAACAAAAGAGGGACCTATTTTTACAATGGAGAGTTCCAAACTTATAGATGAAGAAGGATAAATAGAGATAAGGAGAGATAGATTAAAACAAGAGAGAGATTCAACCACTAAGGACCAATAACCATATATGTGTGCATATAGGTATGGGCATATTGATATGGTTCCAATCACATGCCATCAAATTTTTAGGTCAAGAAATGTTGCCCATTCTTCATTAAATTTTGGTTAGTAGAGTGGTTAGATGTAGATTTAAAGTTAGGCATATATCCCGTACAATCCACAGACTTCAGATGATTTCCATGGTTTCTATTGGATTTTCCATGTAATGAATTTGTTTAAACATTCCATGGCTTCTTTGAATGTTTCTTTGTTTTGCATGTATTTTTTTAGCATTGCACTTTTGAGTGTTGAAAGTCTCCACAGATTGTGAATCCCATGAGATAATAACTACCAAGCACTCGTAAAAATATTTACTTTCTCCACATTCCATAGAGGTCTATTTATTCATTGCATGGCATTTTGACTTACAACCATGTTTCCTTATTTTGTGGATTTTGAAGTCCACAAAACACCGCTTTAGAGAAACCCACGTAACACCGCTTCAAACTTCTCCTCCGTGCATCATAAATTCTTATGGGAAGGCTTCACACTTTGGTTTGTGGAATTGAATAACTCGTGGAAAACCAAATTTCTCTAAGTCCATGCAAAATTGTGCTTTTCCATGCCATGAAGCACTAAGCTTAATTTACACTCTTTATCTACGCTTCGATCCCGAGTTGATTTCTAAATTTTTGCTAGCATGTAAACCCAACAATGCTTTGACTTTCCTTCAACCTATAATAAACTAATTTGATGTCCTAAGATTTTTTTCATTATTCTGGGTTAGAAAAAGTTGTGAAACACTTTATTCACACACTATGCGGAATAATAACCTAATGTTCTGCAGATTTCTTGAGAAAAAACTCTCCTAAGTCCACAATTTTGATAAGTTGTCCAAAATTGCATGGGGTGTAATTTTAGACAACAATTTGGTGGCCTCTAGGGGACATCTTTCTTCTAGATGATGAATACCAGTAGCCTTGAAAATCCATTGGGCATAGATTCAATCGTAATATTGAAATAAACTGATCTTAATCCTTTAAACTTTGTCTCCTTAATTAAGTGAACTTAGCAATGATTGAAGTTGATCTTTGGAGCTGAAGGATATGTCTTGAAAACAATTGCAACTATCTGATTTATTCCATGGAACTTGCTTGAATTGGGTGCAATAACAAAAAGGACATAAAACCTATGTAAAACATATGAAAATCATACATGTTCCAAGTGGTAACATGAAGAGTGTGCATAAAAACTTATTTTACAATAAAAAACCTAGTCTACCCTACTCTTACCAAAGACAAATGAAGCTAAACAAAACCATCAATGGGTTGGGAGAAATAAATTCTCTTCATTACAAAATTTGACCATTTTAAATTTTTTGCAACAAGATCACATGGTGGGAATGTAAACATAGCTTGAAATTCTGTGGTGCTCAAAGTATCAATTAAAAAAAATGAATACCTCCTCAAGTTGTTCTACATTTGGTCGGAGGTGTTGAAGCTGAAATTTTATTTCTTGATGATATTTCTCATGCTCTGAAGTGAGCATGACTAGTGGTGACTCAAAAGTTGACTCCAAATAAACTAAATATTTGATTGGGTAAATATTATTCAGAATTGTTTGGCTTATTTGCATGGTTTTCCCATATTCTTCACACTTAGCTCCAAGACTAGAGCTAGTAGAGACATTTTTCTCTTCATTGGAGATGTTCACAACCTGATCTAAACTTAGTATTTTTGCTCTTGCACGTACATATCATTTTCCACTTAGGGTGGAACTTTCCTTCATCTCCATTATCTACCCTAGTCTGATTTTCCACCAAAAGTGAAGCAATTTCAAAGCATGTAGAGTAATGCGGGTCATTGCAATCAATTGTTTCACCTTGATCACTTGGAAAATATTCTTCCCCATACTTGTGGATGTCATGAGTGTTGAAAAAAATTTCTACTCAACCCATGGCCCACTCTGAGTCCCCACCTTAAAAACCACCTGCTCTATTTTTTCACTATCCATTTCCCTTTACAGATTTTCATCCTTCTCATCATCCCAAATAGTTTCACAACAATATTCAATGGATGTGAATTTTTCATCATTGGTGGAATTGATTTGAGATGAGGCATTGTGGAGAGGTTTATCCTTAAATTCACTTTTAAGAAGAAATAATTTGGGTCATGGACTTCTAATTTGATCAATTGGGAAGCCAAATGATCCTCAAAAACATGTTCTAATCTCTGTAGTTCCTCCTCTCCATAGAAATAGAAAACATCATGATCTACCCACCTTGTAGGATAACTTGGTTTAGTGCGGGTTGAGTAGAGCATTTGGGAAATATTTAGAACACCGTGTATTCTCAAAACATTGTGACAAGGTTTTAAAGAGTTGGGAAATGCCTTAGGTGGAGATGGGGAGAAATTTTAAAGATCACAGAGGATATTTTGAGAATGATAGACTTATAGAGCACTAAAAGGGGAATAGGAAGCAAATTATCTTCCTATTTTTGGAATTAGATGATGGATTTTTCTTGATTAACATAGGGGCTATGGAGAATTTGAGATTGCGAGGGAAGAATGAAAGCAATAGGGATGGGTTTCCTTTGACCAACCTGAATAAGCATCTTCTCGCTTGCAATATAATTACAAAAACCCGAGGAAGAGTACTACACCTTAGGGTTTGGATCAATACAAGTAAATCAACATCCAAGGACCTCAAATAATACAATAATTCCATACCTTACGAGTGTACGAACTATTGAGAGATTATGAGCTATGTCCTTGAGAATTCGATGTTGAAATATGATATTAAATCTATTGAATATCGTTGTATTTTGTTGTGATGCTCCATGAGAGATGACATCTACATTCTCCTTGAACTGGTTATGTATTTTTTATCCCAGCTAATCCCATGGAGCAATGGATTGAGGAGCCAAGTTATTGTACCATTCTCTTGCTTTACCTTTGAATGGTGAAACAAGAAGTATGAGGTAAATGTTTTCTTCTCGATATTTATAAATGAAATAATAGTTGACTATGTCTTGAATGTGATCAATAGAAGATTGATCTCCATTTCCATGGAAAAAGGTAAGTTTTTAGGGTTTTTGGATATTTCATCACATTGATGCAAATGAAGGGGGATCAAACTGAAAACGGGAGAATGGATGAGCTCTTTGAAGAGCCATGAGAGAAATGGAAACATGGAAATGAGTGGAAAGGAGAAGGGGATGATATACATACTCAAAGAATGGTTTTGTGAAGAATGGAATCACCAAACGTGTTAAAAAATTCCTCCAAAGGATGGATATCACTAATAACACATCAAACCCGGTGAAGTAAAGTTATACAAAGGTTTTAGATTCATACCACTGGGCATGCCAAAACTACTGTATCTCGAATTGCATCCTAAGATTTGATCATGGAAGATCAATACTTTTGGTCGTCATGTGACTATCTCCAAGTGTGGTACTTGCATCTTGATACAAACCTCTAGAGAAGGTTGGTTTCTCTACCTATCTAATCTAATGCTAACACTACCTCTAAGATAACATACACTAACACATCGTAGGGACTAGGGAGAGAGAGATTTTAGAAATGAAAATATAAGCTAAAAGGGGTAGTGATAACATCAAAAGAGAGGGGTGTGATCACTCTCCATAAGGGGAAGAAAGGGAAGAAAATACAGGAAGGGCAGGAAAACGTCCCATAAACCCAAAACTATATAGACCAACCCTTTTCATACATTTACAATGCATAAAAATAGGAACCCTGCAAGTGTGAGATACATAACATACCAAAGAAATAAATAGAAAGGAAAGAACACAATAAACACAAACATAGGACAAAGAGTAGCAAAAAATATAAAATTTTATTGCTTAAAGGATACACAATCAATTATAACAATGGCAGAAGGTGTAAAATACATTATAGAGACTAAGTCCATGGTCAAGAACTCATGGGAAGTCGACCACTATTTTGGCATGAAACCATTACAACAAAAGAGTGATTTTTTTGCAATGGAGAGTTCCAAACTTATAGAGGAAGAAAAGGAATAAGCAATAAGGAGAGAGAGAGAGACAAATAAGAAAGAGATTAAGACACTAAGGAATAATAAAAAGATATGTGTATAGATAGGTATGGGCCTCCTCACATGGTTCCAATCATACACCATCATATTTTTAGGTTGAGGAATGACACCCATACTTCATTAAATTTTGGTTGGTGGAGTGGTTAGATGTAGATTTCAAGTTAGGCATGGATCTAGTGCAATCCGTGGACTCAAGATGATTTTCATAGTTTCCCACAATTTTTCTATGTAATGCAAATTTTTAAACATTCTATCTTCTTTAAATGCTGATTTGTTTTGTGGGAATTTTATTTTTGTGTATATTTTGAGTATTGAAAATCTTTGCGGATCGATAAAATCACAAGACACTAACTCCCGCACACCCACAAAACTCTTACCATTATCCACATGTTGTAAAGGTCTATTTATTCATTTCACAACATTTTTGAATTGTGACCATGTTTCCTTGTTTCAAGGATTTTGAATTCCATGGAATAATACTTTGGAGAAATCCAAGGAACAATAGAATAGTATTTTTAGATTCTCGGGGTTAGTTACTCTATAAATTTTCTTTACAACACTTTGAAAATTTCCTCTATACATCACATTGTTTTGGACATAATTCACAATTTGTTTCATAGAATTGACCAACTCTATAGAACACCAAATTTCTCCAAGTTTGTGTAACACTCTGCTTTTCCATGTCATGAAGCACTAATCTTCATTTCCACTCTTACTCTGCAGATCTGGTTCTTAGCCAATTTTCCAACTTTTTGTGGGCATCTAAACCCCGAGTTTCTCTAACTTGCCTTCAAATCGTGATAGATGAGATTTGATTGCACTGAAAATTGAATTATTCAATGCCATGAAGTTCTAATTTTTTTGTGAAGCACCAAATCCACTAAAAATATTCATAAGTCCCAAGCTCAGCTTCCTTTTTCCATGGGTTAGGAGTACCTCACAGAACACTTCATTCACATATTATATGGAAGACTAACCTAGTGCTCCACAACTTTCTTGAGAAAAATTGATCATAAATCCAAAATTTTGATAATTTGTTAAAAATTGCACGGGGTGAAATTTTAGACATCAACTATCTTTCCCTAGTGATGAAGAATTTCTATATTAAATAACTTCAATTCAACTTGAGGTCAAAATCATTGGAGGAAGGAGGCTAAATAACACCTCTTGTTATCCAAAAATGATGAGGTCACCTTTTGTAGCGCTTTCTATATTTTCAATTGTTTGTTTTGTAGGTGTGTGTGTGTGTGTGTGTGTGTGTTCGGAAAATAAAACATTGTGAAAAATCCTGGCTAAGATTAAAAAGAGGAGAATGTGTATCGTGGATGTCAAATAGCTATATAGCATGTCATATGACTATAAATATCCTATGACTGCAGAGATTATCCGATTGTTAAACTTCATTAGAATATGGTTAGATGTTGATATGTTCACTTTGAAATTGAAAGCGATATAAGTTCTCATATGTACGTGATCATGTGCGGTAAGATCCAGGACAAAAATATGTAGACCTAAAAGTATGCGTTAACATATGATTCAATTACCATTTCGATGGTGTTTTTCTTCCCCATGCTCATATTAAGGGGTGAATATCAACAATTATTAATGTTAACACTAAGGGGGTGAATGTTAGAGATTAATAGTGTTCACATGATTAATCTTATATAAGATTATTGTTATTGTTATGTGAGTTGTTAATACAACTCATGTATATTAGTGTGTTGGTTGCGTTGTTTAAACCAAATCAATAATTTTGGGTAGATGAGTTGCTTTGAGACTTCATGAAAATAAGAGTTCATACAAATCCTATAAATATGTAATCTCATAACATGAGTTAATATATTTTGGACATATATTTCAATTACCGTGTATTGATGGTTTTCAAATGTCCTCAATTCGTGCTTTGACATATTTTAGAGAGAATATTAAGTTACGGAAGAATGCCATGTATTGATGGTTACCACGTGTCTAAAAATGTCACATGTCACCCTTCAAAGCTCTGTAGAGTTTGAAGTGAGGATCATTAACCTTGAGACAATCTGTGAGAATTTAGAATGCTAATTGTTGTCATGTATCCTCCCTACAACTTTTCATGCAACTAATTCAATAAAAATATAAATTAAATCTAATTTCAAAGTAACTTCTATGAATGATGATATACAAATAATGATATAAAACAATATATAAATGATAAGTACTCAAAAATGTAGAAATATAATTAAATGAGAAGGATAAACAATTTAGCTGATTTTCTCGTGTGTGATCTGGAGATAGTTGGGACCGTGGTAGTGGCTGGATTTGACTAGAAATGATGCTAAAATGGTTGACAAAAAGTGATGGGACTCGGATCTGTGCCATACAGAGGACACCAAAGGAGGAAAATATTAGGACCAAGGTAATTAAATTAGCATATTAGATATTATCTAACCAAACATTAATAAATAACATTTAACCATGAAATAAACAAAATAACATAATGACACCATTTTACTGAAAACCCCGAGGGGTAAAAAGCATGGTCAAAGAGATAAATCCATTTATTTGAGAAACATTTTACAAAGATGATCTCCCTCCTCACTTCTCTCCCAAAATTCACCAAGTGAATCAATTAATTTGATCATGCCACATGATCCATATATTTTACCCCACGGGTCATGAACTATTAAGTGACAAGTTGTGTCTTTTTACAAAGCACCTTGATTTAAATATTGATTAAATATAATCAATTAAACATAAAAAAACTAGTTTATATCAAATATTTAAGAATATTTATATTCTTAATTATTTAATTATAAACTAAGGTTTATCAACATTTAATATTATGTTCTAACAGATAGAAGCACCTGGGAGCTAGTGTCTAATCTGGTGGTGGTGACTACATAAATATTGAGGATCTAACTTTTATAGGTCCGAGGGTCTTCAATATAATGTCTGATTTGTTGCTCCGACTCACCTTTAGGGTTTTAATGTCACATGTAACCTGAAAAAGCCCTAGCTATCTGCACAAGCTCATAAATACATTAGATTTAAAATAAAAGTGTAATATGTGAAGTAGGAATAACCCCGATGGTCACCTAAAGAGTGAACTTAGTATCGAGCGTTGTACTAAATTCCAAAATACATGTATTTATGTATGCTTGTGTGTGAAATGACGTCCTTAGGTTTCCCTTGCACCAATGGTGCCAAGATAGTGGGATATAGATAGCTTAGATGCAAATGTGTGGTATGGAATTCAACACTTCCCCTTCCTATGTAGTGTATGCAACCCAAAAATGTAGTCCCTTGTGATAGTATGTAGATGAGATAGTCCCTTAGAATTGCTAGCTAGAATAATAGTGTGTATGTTGTGTATATATATGAATATATTTCTCATATTTTGACACTAGTGACATAAAATTCTGACTATGAACATGATATAAGGATAATAAAAGTGAAAAGGCCAACCAAAAATGTCTAGATGAGAAAAATAAATAAACATAACAGGGAGCACCTAGAATGGATACAAACAACACGGACGTTAGTGTCTAGAGTGGGTACTTTGTGTCTTGCGATTAATGGTGATAAAGGTGAGAAGATAGATAGATAGGGATCCCTATGAACTAAAAAAGTGGATATAAAAGTGAAAAATGTGGAAGAGAGTTACAATAGAAAACAATCAAAGACGTAGATGGACAAGAGATAGTGTCACCAGTGAATACTTTTCTTACTTAAGATTCATGCATATAACAACATATTGACAACATGGTAAAATCGTAATATGTGTGTGTTTTTCACTACATTTCCCCCCCTTATGCTATTTGAATGAAATTAAAGTAGTGTAAAGGAAGTAAGGAACATACTTGTATAGAGTTTGGAGAAGCCATATTAGAGAGAGTGTGTATAATGTAGAAGCTTATAACATGGTGAATCATTGATCAATGTTTTGACCCATGTGGCGTAAGAGGGGATAACAAATGTCACAAGGAGAAACTTGGAGAAGTATTTGTAATGTCATTGGAGATATTGGATTGTTTGTAAAAAGCAATAGAGAGGGGTAGGGAGTGATCAATTCCCAACCCAATTTGTAAATAATTAAAGGATTTGGGTTTCCTGTTACCAGAGGAAGAGTGTTGGGGAGAGAGGTTTTTTTTTGTCTCCTTCCATGATGCATTCCTAAAAGGTTCTACCATTGAAGATGGATAGAGACCAAATTTAGTTCTTTTTGTTCCTGATTGAAGACCCATATAAGAGTAGTATAGGAAAGGAAATGACATCTCATTTCCCCCACTCCTATAGTAACAAGTGTTTTGATTTGAATAGTGTTAGATGGATTCTAAGTTAGGTCATCTGGAAGTGATGATAATGTAATGTGGCTCCCAAGTTAGGTCATATGGGAGTGATGGTAATGTAATGTGGCTCCTAAGTTAGGTCATCTGGGAGTGATAGTAACTATGATTATTACATTGATTGATTGATTTGAGTGATAGTAGTTGATTGAATAAGATGTATTTAGAAAATTACTCATGGAGAGGTTTTTCTTTTCCCCTATATTAGGTCATTTAGGGGATAGATTTGAAATAGTAGCAAGTATTGATTGTTCGTATAGAATAATGGTAAGTGTGTTTGAATAAGATCAGAGAAAAATGTGATAGTAATGTATTTGGAAGTTTGATTGATCCTATTATATACTTAGAGGGATTATGGAATGACCCTAATTATATGCCCCCTTTTGCAAAAAGGGTGAAGGGTGGAGAAATGAACAATGAGTCGAAAGAAAGGCTGTAATAGTATATGAGAGATAACTTTAGGAGAGATAGTAGTATTTTCCAAATAATGCGTATATATCACGTAGTACATGTGATAGGCATGAATATGGAATGATAAAAAGTGTATAGTATGGTGCTAGAGGAAAATATGATCCGTATGGCAGAAATGGGGAGAAAAATAGAGGAACGAGGCTCAAGATGTGAGTGAAATTGTGTGTTATGTATTAGTTGTAAGAATAGTGGGGAGTAGAAACTATGGTTTATCGTAAATTGCAATTACTATAAATACTAATACGAAAATGTGAATAGTAATATTATTTATACCGGGAGTGTTTGATATTTGAGCTCTAAGTTGTGAATATGTCATGCATTAGAGTGATAGTTTGATGAGGTTTGAGAGAGTTGGGATTTTGTGCCATATGCATTATATTTTTCGCAGTATAGAGGAGCACAAAGATTGGATTTGCATGGGAATGATGTGTGTTAGCCCACTTATATAGGGACTTGTACATGTTTACACAAGATGATCATGGTGGTGGTATATGAGTGACTACTTTGTTGCATGTATGGGCATATGAGTATATTTCTATATTGAGGCCACTTAGTGGGACGCTAGCCGATTGGGCCCGATTGAAGATTTTTACAACGAAATGGGTAGGCACCTACAATGTAAGGAAGGGTATGATGAAATATATATCAATTCTATCTCGATGGGCCATGGGGACATTATATAGAGGTTGTACAAAGATTATGGTAGATGGGTGGAGGAAGGTGTTGATTTATGGTGCATAAAACACACCATGTGGTTAGAGGATTGATTCCTGTGAAAAATGCATTGTTTCGAGGTGATCAAGTATCTAGGTAGTTTGGCATGGATCAAGATGTTCCACCGAGAGACATGTATGTTGTCACTTTACTAGGGCCACGAGGCAACCAAGGTTAAGGCTAGGCCCAACAGAGCACAACCGGTGTATCTAGGACCGATGATGAGGTCGATTTGGCCATCAAGCCTAGACAGTGGATGACACGGGGTGCACTTAGGCATATAGTAAGTGGTTGGAATCACATTGATGGGTGTTTTTATTTCCAGGTTGTGGTGGATTTAGCTAGTGGGATGAAATTTGGAGGAGCGGAGGGTTAGGCAAATCTGCCTAATGTAGATATAGTAATGGAAAGATCAAAACATAAGTATCATTTAGAGTTGTGTGTAATTTGTTGATTGATTTATATAAAAATGTGTAATAGCTAATATGTGTTGTATGGACGTATGCAATGTCTATTGAAACTAATTGTAGATACCTCTATACGCATGTTGACACAAAATGTGCTCTTAGATGTGCTCATGGGAGGGGATGCTAGAACAAGTAGATGCTATCATGCGGAGAGCATGCCCATTTATTTTAGCCATTGGCTATAAAAACGTATACAATGTTGTTGAGAAAAGGTGACGAGGCTCATGCAGAGGTAGAGAAAATGAGAGAGGCCATAAGAGGAGGATATAATTACATGATATGTGGAGTGTAGGGCCGACATGTAGATCAAAATATGGAGGTTTTCGTACACAGAGTCAACTAGGGAGATATAAAGGCTGAGATCAATGACGTATATTTAGTGGTGAATCTTTGAGTTTGTGAGATCCTGCGATTGTAGATAGTGATATCGAGGATGATAGATGATGTATTTATGCATGGGGGATTTCCCCCTAACAATTTGTTATTGTAACTATATATAGAGACATGTTGATATTGTATTGGTTGTTGATGTGCATTGAATATGATGTGATGATTATGATTTGTATTTAGTAGTAAGTGTTTAGTTTGTTATATTCTATGTGCATTGTGGGAATGATTGATTTAATAGATATTGTTGATTGTGGAGATTTATGATGATGTGAAAATAATTGCTAAGTAATGGACTAGATAGGAATTATCTCAGTAAATAATAATGAATAGTATAACATATAGTGAATAGAAATGTATGTATGTGATGTAATGTGGTAGATAAAATAGAAATGGTAATGTGATGTAGATGAGTTAAGGGAATAAACTAATGATGCATTGATAGTTGTGTAATGAGAATATGTAAGATAATGTTTGTAATCGTGTGTGACTTAAATGAAGGGGGAGGAAGTAGAGTGATTTACCCCAGTGTGAATTCAACAAATTTATTACACAATAGAGTAAATGGTTCACATGTATCATATAATAGCTTTTATTTTAAAGGAGGAATTAAGCCATGACAAAATATAAATTACATTTGGAGATTAATATGGTGAAATATTAATTGATGCATGCAAGAATTAAATGATAAAATGTAATCTAAAATTGGTTCATTATTTCCTTAATGTAAAGTAGGCAAGAATTCTTATGTAACTTTAGGAACATTGTTAGAAATATAACGTCTAAGAAAAGTATCTTCCATATCATAATAAGTACTAATGGATCAAGAAGGGAAATAAGTATACCACTAGAGAGGATGATCAACAATGCTATGATGAAAGGATTTGAGTAACAATCGATCATTAGAATAAGAAGCCATGGGTAAAAGGTAATGTTTGAGATGTAAATAAGGATTTCTAGTGCCATCGAAACATGAGAAACTAGGAATGATGAAGTCCTTGGGGAAGGTGAAATTGTGAATCTTTTCAGAATGAGTTTTCCATGAAGGTAATTATTTCAATGGAGGCATATAAGCTCTAATCTTGAGGGTAAGGGTATGAAATTTGGTTTATGAATAACAAACATGCATGAGAGAGAGAATATCTTGTGAGGGGATGGTTTGGGAAGTGAGAGGCACATTAAGGGGTTGAATCTTGCCATTGTGAGTGATCATAAGAACACCTGGAAAGGGGGAGGGGATGGAGGTGTGATAGAAAGAGATGATTGTGGAGGCTCTATAGAGATGTTAGGTGTAGAATCATGAGACATAATGAGAGGTGTATTAAGAGTAGGATTGGTGTCAACATGGACAACATTGGAAGGAGCTTCGAAGTATAAGGAAGAGGAGGTGTAGATTCACATTCAACAATTTTAACTGAAGAAACATCATTATTAACATGTGTAGTATCATTATCAGAATCAAAGTCACTATCAGTCATATTTTCACAAGCAAGGATTTCATCAAGATTATCATCAACATACAAATAAGTGGTAGGAGTGCTAGTAGTAGATCTATCATTGCAATTATTAGAAACATTTTCAAAAGTAAGAATGGCAGGAGAAATATATTCACATACAACTTGACTAATAACAGGAATATCATTATCCATATTTATAATTGCAAGATCACAAGTAGAATCATTAACATCCATATTTTTACAAGATCCTCATAATGCATAGAATTTATATTCATTCTATCATTTGCAATAGTACAAGGAGAGAAAGGTGGAGGAATATGCATGGCTATAGTAAATGAGGGATAATATTGGGTAAACTTTTGGCCAGGGTAAACTATGCAAATATAAGAGTTTTGGAAACAAACATGGAGTTTTGGTGGTTTAAGAGTAGTTGGAGGGTTTTTGTGTCATATTGAGGATGGAAGATGACATTACAAAATTTATATTTTTCAAAGCAAAGATTGTAAAATCCCGATTACATATGTATATGGGCCATATCATGCGTTGAAAATAGGTACCTCTTTTGAGACACAAGGGTTTGGAATCTAAGGAAAATGGTTTAGATAAGAATGGGGTTCACCAAATAATTTAATAAAAATATAAATTAAATTTGATTTCAGAGTAACTTCTATGACTAATGATATACAAAAATATACAAATTGTATGTACTCAGACAATGTATAACTCTAAGTAAATGAGAAGGATAGATGACTTAGTTGAATTCATGTGTGATCTAGAGACGCTTAGGACCGTGTATTGACTGGATCTGACTTGAAATGATTCTATAGTGGTTGAAAGTTCTCGAGACTCAAGATTGTGCCAGCACAGAAGCACCCATAAGAGGATAGGAGTGTCCAGGTGCTAGCATTTGATCCGGGTACTGCTAACTAAGTAAATATTCAAGATCTACCTTTTTCTAGGTTTGAGGGTCTTTGCTCCAATATCTAATTTACCATTCCCAATTTGATGTTAGGGTTTTGATGTCACTGTAACTTGTAAAAAAACCTTATCTATCTACACAAGCTCATAAAAACATTAGATTTGAAATAAAAATGTAATATGTGAAGTCGGATCGACCCGACGGTCACCCAAAGAGTGAACTTAGTCGAGCACTTTGGACTACATTATAGACTCCATGTAGTTCGTCGTGCTTGTGTGTGAAATGGTTTCCTTAGGTTTCACTCGTACAATGATGCCAAGATAGTGGGATATAGCTAAATTAGATGAAAATGTGTGATATGGAATCAAACACTTCCCCTTCCTATGTAGTGTACATAACCCAAAAATGTAGTCCATTATGATACTATGTAGATGAGATAGTCCCTTAGAATTCATATCTAGAATAATAGTATGTATGTTGTGTATATCTATGAATCTCTTGCTCAAATTTCAACACTCGTGACACAAAAGTATGACTATGAACACAGGATAAGGATAAGAAAAGTGAAAAATCCGACCGCAAATGTCAAGATGAGAAAAGAAATAAACATGATAGTGTTGCCAAGAATGGACACAACCGCATGGGCACTAGTGTCTAGAGTGGGCACTAGTGTCCTAGGATAAATAAAAATAAATGTGAGAAGATAGAAAAATAGGGATCCTTGTGACCTGACTAGAAATGGATATAGAAGTGACAAAACAGTGGAAGAGAGTTATAGTAGAAAACAATCAAAGACGTAAATAGACAAGAGATAGAATCACCAGTGTATAAAATAGTAATATGTGTGTGATTCTTTTTTCAATAACAGAAAATCACTATAAAGTGTATAAATTTAAAGGTGAAGACATGTTTTGTGGAAGTGTAGAACATCCATGATTAACACTTTTCATGCATCCATAATAGGAATGAGCTCATAATTCCCAAATGGTTGAGGCCACCGATTAATGTCACTGGTCATGCATCAATATTCTACAAAATTTGAGAGTGGGGGAAAAACTTAAGTCTATAGGGGTGTTTAATGTCAAATAGTGCCAAGTGTTAAACATCCGTAAAGGGTGCTAAAAACATTAAAAACAACCAAGTTTGAAATTTTAGAGATTTCGTTAAGTTAAATGTGCCCATCTTTTGGTAAATTAAACTTGATGACATTGATTTAATAGAAAACCAAAGGCATGAACATAATTTGAATGTTTTAACAATAAATTACATTAAAATATTCTAAGTTCCTTTATATTTGGCCTATATGCACTAAAATCAAAAGAGGAAAATCTATTTTGATAAGTTTTTATCATAAGGTGATCTAAAAATACATGTACAAAACCATTAAAATCCTCCAAGTTCTATAATTATGATCACTTTCCTAAGGGGTTCATTTTGGCAAAAATTTTAACCATGAATTTCATTTAGATGGAGCATAATATAGTCAATCCTATGAAGTCTTCTTTAAATTTAAGAGATATCTACTTCAACAACTTCATTGTTTTTTTCTCTATCATTGTATATGGATACCTCATTAGGTCTATTTGTTGGGCCCCGTATTTATGAGCATAAGACTTATTTTATTTTCCATATCACCTAAGCTAATATTTAGGGGTATTGGTGTGTATCATATTCAAACTTGTTGTGAAGTACACCTTAGGTAGTTTCGATACCAATTTGAGATTTGTTATATGCAAAGCAATAGTAAATATACATTTAAGAGGTAGCCATCCTCGCATGTGTGAGAAGGATGGGGTGTTACTTAGGGAATGGTCATATCCCACATTTCAGGTCAACCTATTACTTTGAACCTTTGTGTCCTTGTGGAAAGTTAGAATGGAGCTTAGACTCATTTCCAAATTTGGTGGAGATGTAGTCTCTTAGGGATATTTTGTTCTAGTACAACCATTGTTGGTTGCACACACATATACATTGTATATTTCCTATTAGTTTAATACAATGTTTTTTGTAGGTGAATATCTTCCTCTCGTCAAATAAATTTGTGTGGATGTTTGCATTACAGATTTTTCCCGCCTTCCTAAATTCTATAACTTGGTTTCATTCAATTCATTTTTATTCTCATAAGTGGTCATTTTAATAATTTATCGACAATCAATTTTCGCTAAACATTCCCTTTGAGTCTTATCTTGTAAGGTCTGTTGACTATTAGAATTTTATGTGTTGATCAACATTATTTCTCATCTAATAAGAGGCTATACCATTATTTTTTACCATCATGGACCATTCCATTTCAACTCCTTCAATTAGTAACGATATCATGTCTCATAAGGACATCCTTAAGTATCTTTAAGCATTATACCATGGTTTTCAAGTCTAATTGCAAGATATGCGTGCCAAATAAAATCACTCAAGGATGAGATAACCCATCTAAAGGATCCCTCATATACCCATGTCAAAAATTTATCTACACATTATGATCAATTATGTTCTAATCCTACCGAGAAACAATGTGATACAAGCATTATACCCGATACACGTGCTCATATTAGTGAAGTGAAATTTCTACATAGAGGCAATAATGTTCCAAAATATTGATCTTAAAAACTATGACAACCACAACAGGGAGAACCTCTTTAGTAATAATGCTAGACAATATGATATTTGATATGAGATAATCAATAATCACTTAATCACTTTGTTACCTACTCATTACTATCCCACTATAGGCTTGAAAAAGACAAAGGTAAACTATTTTGTAATTAACATGGAATCAATGGACATCGTGAAAAATATTTTTTATGCTTTACAATGAAGAATTCAATGTCTTGAATGTAAGGGATTTATTTCCTACAATGAATTTTTCTATGTAATCATATCAAGTCCTAAAATATAAATGGGTAATGAAAGCTATAACAACTATATCAAATGAGCATAATGTGATACTACATGATACAAATTATGCTATACACTAATAGGCACCTATTAAAAAGAGGATAAACATGAAATACCTCCTTCGGAAGAACCAATCTCAACAAAATATTTATATCCTACTGTGAAAATGGAAATGGAAGTATTATAAATTGATCCTAAACAATCACACATAGCCTTAGAGCACATAGTGAATACACAATCCCACCAAAGGAAACACAATAATAGATCCTACAGATATCTCTACTTCTCCCTAACAAGTTGTGATATATTCTAATTCAAATTATGATACCAATTACAATGCACATATGAATGGTACTATTCATGTTCCATTTATTTAGTAAGACAACATGTACTACATATGGATGCAACTATCTAAATACAAAAATATTACTACTAATGATGATGATGATGATGATGATATGTATATATCTATAGGAATATGAACATACTGGATAAATCCTAATTTTTCTTTTTACAAAGTATTATGCCACCATGGCTCCAATCCCCAATGGGGGCAATATGCATAATAATTACACAGATATAACTTATTTATCACTACTAGTCAATTATGATGAGATAAATGATTTTGATCCTGATTAGTATTATAATCACTATACTTGATATCTCTGATGAACATTTTCAACAACTCAATATTGATCTTATTGATGAAGAAGATGATACTATTTAAAGAGAAGTGTTATATAATTATCAAAAATTTCTCTGCACATTGGGCTATGCATAACATAACATCTTATATGTACCCAAGTATTATAATCTATTTAACACAAAACATGCAATCAAAGCATTAGTAAGAGTGCATCTTCAAACTCTATAGTGGTCATATAAACTCTATTTAGTTAGCTTTTCCATCGTGACACATCATTGGAATTAATCCATTCTCTAATGCGTGGGGCATATGTGGATCTCCCTTCGTTATTTTCCAAGACTAGGTTTTCTTACACTATATATGCCCCTCTGTACTTTGGCAAGGGTGATGCTTCCAATATGTTTGCTAATGTTTTTAATACTAGCCTAATCATCACATGATATATCACATCATGTTAATAACAATAATTATAAAAATCAATATCAGTCCCATTATTTACACTTTAATAGATTGTTATAGAATGCACACAAATAAAAAGGAATGCGAGGTTCAGAAAAAGGGGTTATTACGATTAATTAACCTCCAAAATTAATTATACAACATCATGATAATACATTAATACTTGAAACTAATGATAAAAATTTGATATAAACTCAAATACACAATAGGAGAGATGCACTTAGCTATATAAAGTGATACAAGAGAGATTTGGGTGCACAGTGAAGAATCTAGGAGTACAGAGAATGAATATGATTCATTTTAGATACTATGATCTACAAGTTCCCTAGTGTATGACCACACATATTGTTCAATTTGTATAATCTAGTCCTAACCCCTTAGTATAGTCTTGGAGATTTTTCTATAATTGAGCTATGTAAATTTTTGCATCCTCCATTGGCCTAGAAATGTGGTTTCATGTCAAATCCTAGTTGTTGCATAGTACTAAAACTATTTGTAATCAAATGATTCATGAAAAAACCATAACTATGGTAGAATACCCTAGATGAAGGTTAGTATTTGGGTTGAAGTACAATATGTGCACCTCCTACATCGACACTACTATAAAGAGGCATCAAAACACACATAGTTCGCCACCTAATGTGTAACATCTATATAAATGTAGCTAGTTAGAAAATTCATATGATTTGATCAATGTTGATAGGATTGTGATCTTTCTAAGAATTTGAAGTAGTGAACTTATTATTGAAGATAAGGGAAGTTAGAATCTTTGACTTGGTTGAGTGCTTCAAAAATGTAGTAATGTTTTCCCTAATGGATGTGCATCAATTTTGGGAAGATTTAACGAGCCTTGAGTACCTTTTGAAAGTGTTGTAAATACAATAATGTGTTAGGTGAGTAAATGAGGTGATGTTAAATTACTTATATAACATTCAAAAGTTAAATTATAATGATATGGTTGACCTAGGAGGATGAAAAGACCCAAAAAATGATATTGCATAAAAATTAGAGTTGGAAAATGTGTCAGTGCAAGACTATATAAGTTGGTAAAGATTAGGTTATATATCTTGATTGAACTATATGGTTTTGGACCGAGAAGAGGTAAGTGAAATATAACAATTTCACAATGGAAAGAAGAGTTTGAGAACTGTCTTATGTATTACTATTCAGAATTTGTCAACACATATGTGTGTGTAAATGAGCATTATAAGAAAGAAATAAATGCACTTTGAGTGAGGATAGGGTGTGGGTATTTGTATTATCCAAGAAACACAAATGTAATTAATAGTGTCAAATGGTAAATTACTAAATTTGAGTGTCTACACCAATCTAAATCTAATTCAAGGTATATCTCTCTTCATTTTTCTATCTTAATATGATATATCTATAATTATACATGATTGTCCTTATTCTACTATAACATATTTGAGGCCCATGCCTCCTTCGGCCCTCGGGGTTTTTATTCTCCCCGATATATTATTATTGGATGGCTATGGGGATAGCCCATTTTCTTGTACATAGTTATTCTCAAAACACTTCAAAAACATTCAAATAATCACATAATATAAAAACATTCAAATATGAGTAATAATGACAATTAGGACTGTTCTAATTTTCTTGGCTAGCATGTTGCTTTATACATGATATTGGATACATTTATTTTTTAAATGACATATCTATTCTTTACACGTGTGTTCATGAAGTATCTTAATACTAATGCATGACACACATAATTTTTTACAGGATTATAAGAGCTAGCTTGGTTCCTTACACTACTCTCTTGGGGGCATCTCTCCACACTTTACCTTCCTCATCATGATTATTTACATACATAGTGTTTATTTCCATTTATTGAATCCATGAAACTAAAAATTGTTTTGTGTAGTGCTAACTTATTATTATTATTATTTTTACTACTTTAAGTTGTTATACATGTTTTTAATATTATTATCATTACTTGTTTATGAAAATTTGTTCCTTGATTTTTTACTACATGGATTCACTTGACTACCTTATCTAATTAATATTATAGGAATGTTTACTTTATATGAACTAAGTTCCTTTCCTATCTCGTGACATTGTGGGTGTCCCATATTTGTGGCTTCATGCCTATTTTGCATGAATGTACTTGTTTCTCTGATTGTGGCACATTGTACCTTCTAATGTGATTATGTTGTGACACTATGGGTGTCCCTTATTTTCTCTTCCACACCTATACCTAACTATGTTGTTTCATGCTCTTACTTACTTAATTGCATACTTATGTTTCTATTACTCTATTTTTTATAGCTTACATTGATTCTTGCGACACTATTTTTTCTATGATATACCTCATATATTGATTACACACTTGTTTTAATATGGAATAAGATATGATTACTATTATTATCTACCGTTACTAGTTTCTTTTAACATGTATTCTTGCTTGTTACATGTCACTTTTACTCCACACCATGGTTGTTACCATGCACAACCCATTTTATAAGTACAAATTCTCCACAGTGGCCACTACTTAAGCCTTCCACATCCTCCTATAGATTATTAGGCATATAATAGATGGGTACACATCTATTATTTTGAGCCATGTGCTCAAATGTTTTATCACACATGATTCAAAGGAGGGGGAATTCAATGAGGTATTTCTAAAAATATAAACAAATTACATGATACAATAACTTTTTACAAGGCTCGGATCCTCAAAAAGGTCACAAATACTAAAATATAAAAAAATTAAAACATGATCAAAACCATACGAACATTTAGGATTGTGGTACAGCTTGACCCCTCTATACATTTCCGGACGAGGGTAATTTTACTCATTTTATATATATTCTACTAGCCATTTACAATATTCATACATAAGTAAAAATATAGATTACACACTTGAGTAGGTTACATGGGGCATGAGTTTTTCATTCCGTCTTAAATTTTTTATTTCGGATATAATTACAAATGGGTTTTGGGGCATGGGCCTTCTTCTCCCATTTTTTTAGAATTATAAATAAACAATTCAAACATAGTAACAACTTATGGGGGAATTATATAGGTCATTTCATCTAAGGTGTGTTGGAGAAAATTGGGACTAGAAATTTTTCAATGGTGTGGTATGTAGGTTTAGTGGAAAGTTTTTAAGTAATACTACAAACTTTGTAGAGTGATATTTCCCTTATCTCACCATATCCTCAGAAAAGGAAAGCATCAAATTAAAAATGGGAGATAATTATATTAATCCTTCCTCCTCTCTCTTCACACTCTCAAATGGGGAAGGCATCAAATCACATGGGTCCTTCATAGTCTAATCCTTCCTCCTTTGCTATATTTTATGGCTTAACATTGGGGATTAATCAACCCATATCCTATGACATATGAAAAGCACATTCCAACTCTCTAAGGCACAACAACAAGGGGATATCCTCCTCGGAAAACAAACATGTGTGTTATTTCCATGTTTTCATCTCTTTTTGTACTTTTTGTAATAATTCAAAGTTACAAAGTATTATTTATATCTTAATAAAGTTAAATTTCTATCATATATGTTGAATATAATTTTTGTTGTAGGTTTCATCATGGAGCATGCAACCACCATAACATCACAAAGTCCCTCCAAGTGAAGGCAAAGTGTTTGTTCACAATCATGTATATTTTTCATTTAAGCATGTAGTTTTCAGTTACACACTTAAAGTGGGGCAAATTAGACACTAAAATATGGTAACTTATCCTTATGCAATGCCAAGTTTGACCTTGTATCTGTGTCAATTCAAATTCTCACTTTCAAAATATTATCTCATCATCTCTAGCCATTGTATAACTTGCTTATCTTTACACCATGTTTTTCCCACAAATTTTGAAATAGTTATCAATAAAAAGGAATAAAAATCTAATAGTCATTATACAACTTTCAATTTATGAGTTTATCTCTCTCTCTCTCTCTCTCTCTCTTTCAAAACCCGTGGAAGGGTTAGAATGTGGGCTCCAGTCTTGACCGATATGTACAATCTGAAACTTCTCAACCATTGATCTACTTTCAATGCTAAATCATTCTTTGGGTAATTTCATCTTCCTAGGGTCAAACTTATCATAATATCTTGCATATGGAAGACTATATAAATAATTCATTATCACATTATAAATTATGTAACATTATAACAATATCCTATTGAAAACATCATTCCAAAAGCACTAAAAGTCTTCCTAAAATTTCTCAAACCCATTGCACACCATCTAGGGTAGTCCCTACTACAAGTATGAAGCACTCAACTAGGTCAAGGATTCTAGCTTCACCCATCTACAAGCATGAAAAGATCATAGAGACATGTCCTAAGTAAGAGAAATGTCACTCCAATAATTACACAAGGGTTTAACTCAATACAAGGGTTAGGTAACACAACCAAGACACACCACATCTCACTACTACTACATTGGGTACACTATATAATATGAATTTAGCTTGATATATTGGTGTTAAGATACCAAAGGACATCCATATGGGGTTGGTTAACTTTACAAACTTACACAAGCACATATAATAACTGCAAGAGGCTTGATTCCATATTGAGAATATATAGTGCAACACTAGGATTGGTTTGGTAGCATGGAGTCTTGACCACCCAAGGTGCTCTAGCCTAAAACATATACACATGTTTTTATCATTTGGTTTTCTAATTCTATGATAAAGGGTTCTCTAGGTTGCTAGGTTTATACTTTGTTGTAGGTCTTCATAGGTCCTCCCAAGGTTATAAAAATAAGAGCAACACATAGTGAACACCATTTCTAGGTAAATGAAGCACCTAGAAAAATATCAAATCTCAACACTATTTTCGTCTAATACCATACAAACCTTCTCTTGGATTGTACAAATCCTACATAGATCATACATATTATGTGTGGTTTTGTACCTACATGTTTGCTAGTCCTATAATATTTTGTGTAACATACACACAATTATAGATTCTCCTGGTTTGCTACCTAGCATATCCAAATCATTCCATAATATTTCGAACAAGATAATTCTCTCTTTTTTGGATTTTAAATATGTTACTTTGTTATAAATATTGTAAGTTAATGCTCACATTAATTAGTGAGAAAATGTATTTGTTAATATATTAATGTTAAATTGTAATATTAGGTGATTTGCGAGATATAACAACACACACAAATCAGGTTCTTTGTTAGATTAGTTACGTGTGTGTTTTGACCAACTCACTGACAATAGACTAGGATTTACCTTATAAATATGTATGCTTTCTAAAGTAATATATTGAAGATTATTGTGAGATTAATTTGTGAATCCAAGGCTCTTCCATATACTTATCATTTATCAATCATTTAACTTTCTTTCAAGTTAGAATGCATTCTTGTGGTCATGTGTGATTGATGTTGGAATTTAATTAAATCAGAATAGTCTACATGTTACTAAACCTTATACCCTTCTTACTTGCAATACAAATAACACTCTTAAAATCTAATTACGATGTAAACATGAGAAAATTATAATGTAAGCTATTTTTCATCATATGTATTTCCAAATTATATAGTAGACATGTATGAAAAATATGACACCATGCACAATGCAAGTCAACTATTCAAAAAAATACATCAAATAAATATGGTTTCATGGAGAATACCCTGAACATGTAAGCTTCACTTTTATTTTATTATCATGTAACCATAACTACTTTATCATGCACATGTACATGTGTTATATGATTTAAACTAGGGATTCACTTTAATCTCAAAGTTTGTTTCCCAAGCCTATAATTTGAATGTTCCAAGTATTTTTTACATGTTTGATATTTGTTCAATAATCTTGTAAAAAAATTGTTTCCTTCATTCCTTTGTTTTCAATCAAATATCCCTATATTTCCTTCATAGTAGGATACTTTGCACAATTATGTAATCATGTCCTCCTCTTTCTAGACTCTCCATCATTCTCCTTTAGGTGCCCAAGTTGCTACATTTTTGCACATAATTTTCAATCCCTACCATCCCATGGAGTTATTTGCAGTCCTCCAATTATATTATGAGGTGGCATATCCACATGATAATCTTCCCCTTATAAGGGTGCTACTCAATGACATCCTTTGTTTTGAATGTTTGTAAGTATTAGGGAGACTATATATCTTTAATGCTTATCTAAAATAACAACTATGCAATTTCTTGGGAATTGAAAATTTCTACATATGTTTTTTCTTATGCATATTTGAGCAATGTTGAAGATTCAATTTTGTAAATTTTGGTTTGGTATTTTCACTTTTTCAATAACCGTAGACTTTTTATTCTCAGTAGTGCGTTGAGAGTTAATGTCCCCTACATTATCGTCTATTCGATGTATATTTTGTTAAATATATTCAAAGTTATCAATTTTTGTGACCCTTATAATACATGTCAACAATTATTCTTAATTAATGATACTCAAAGTTATTAAATATTTTGTGACCCTTATAATACATGTTAAAATTTATTCTTAATATACCATGTTTTTCTGTTCTAAAGTATTTTCTATTATAATTATGTTTAAATTTTTTGATTAACTAATTTAACATTTATATTATTAAAACATATTATAAAGTAAATGATTATATATATAATGCTTATTTAAAACAATATATTATGTAAGTTCTTGGGAAATAAATATGTGTAGACATGTTTTGTCTTTTGAACTTTTAATAACGTTGAAGATTTAATTTTGTAAATATTAGTACGGAATTTTCTTGATATCAATAGCTAGAGAATTTTTTTATTTCTCACAAGTTAGGAGTTAATGTCCCCTTTTCTCTGATCCATCCAATATATATTTTATAAATAATATTTAAATTTATTGAATTTGTTGCAACCCTTAAAATATGTCAAAAATTGTTCTTAATACACCATATTTTCAGTTCTAAAGTATTTTATTTTATTTTATTGAGTTTACAGTCATTTACTATATTAATTTGGAAATGATTATATTATTAATACCCATAATAGTGTAAATGATTGTATATTTATTTAATGATTTTTCTAAAACAATAATTGTGTAAGTTTTTGGGGCAATGAAGATCTCTACACATATTGTTTTATGTTATAGATCTTTGAGCAATGTTAAAGATATAATTTTCTAAATATTAGTTTGGCATTTTTAGAGAAGCATTTCATTCACATCCCATTTGGTGTATCTTATAGCTCATGTGTAACTACTAGCCTATATAGATTGGGAGTATGATGGAAAAGGTGAAATGATCATGTGAGACCCTATTTGTTGCCTTAATGTTTTTTACATAAATGCAATCGGGAGTTGTAAAGCTAGTTTGTCCAAACATTTTTAGCATCCAACTAGTCTGCTCCAATGGGATATTTAGAACAAGGTAGGACATCCATTAAAGACTCATTAAATGTGGATCTATATAATATTTATTAGTTGTCAATGCCTTAAATACATGTATGTGAATTGTGGATTCATACACAAGGTAGATATACTTTCTTAAGTCCATTTCAAAATGGAATGTATATTTTGAGATGCAATTTATATTTATTTTTGTCATTAGAGGTAAAAATTATTTATCATGTTAAAATATGGTATATGCTATCCAATTTATTATTATTTGGAATTTGTTGCTTCTAGGTATTCAAAGACAATATTTTTATTTATTAAGTATGTTGGGTATGTTGAATATAATGCTCTGGTTTGGATTACAATTGGATATGGTTCTCTTGTGGGGTTAGGTATTTAACATAGAATGTTGTGTAGAGGTAAAATATATCTAGTATATCAACTAGTTAATTGAAAAGAAAAAAAAAGGTACTAAAAGATTTACATGTATGTTAGAAATGGGTTGGCCATTTATATGAGAAATGAAATGGCCGGGAAAACATCCTTGAGTTTAATTCTTCATGATTTTTAATATAATTATTTCCTTTTACAAAATTTTATATTGGACTTAATGTAATTCCTTTTTAGAGACAAACATATCAACTGCATAATAATTGTAATAAATTTTTGTTCTATGTTCTCACCTTTTTTACAATTTATTGTTGTGTCTGACAAGGACAATTGAACCAATGAAAGAAATAAGCAATAAAAAAAAACTTGATCCTTCTTCACATTCTCTTGCAACCTCAGATGAGATGGATGAAGTGTGGAATGAAGTACCACACTTGTTGAATATCCTTTGATGAGTTGTTTATGGATTCTCTAAAATTAATTCCAAATGGAAGAATGATGTGCTATGAGCAATGGATGGATTTTTTGATCAAATGGGCAGCTTAGAGACATGAAAACTATAATGGAAATTTGAAAAAGTAATGTTGAAAATGCCTTAAGATTCCAAGAGATGATTTTTGAAGGAATGAGCCTCTTATTTATAGTTGAAGGAGAGTTCATGGATTGTGGATCAAGATTTGAATGAGTTGCAGGTTAATGAATACATTTTCCTGATTTAACAAGTTGATTTGGTCTGTGTAGTTGGCTAGTTTGAATAAGAATTTAAGGGGAAATGAATTTGAATAGTTGGTTCTTGAATTCTTCAATTATACATGTAATTTTGCTTCCTCCTTTGTAGGGTTCTATAACTTGAGTGGAGTGAGCTAGTGAAGTGGAGTTGAGTGGATAAATAAATTTTATTTATTTAAATAGCAAATTAAATTAGTTAGGGAGTGAAAGTGTATGGTTTTATGCATGATATAATTAATTAAATTAATTTTAATGAGATGTGGGTGAATTATAATGGGACGTGGGAGGATAGTGGTCTAGAATGTGTTTTAGAAATTATTTGGCACATTGTGCAGAGGTTATGGATGATTAGAAATATGTATGTATTTTTAGGGTATCTACATTTTCCCCTCTTTAAAGTGTTATTATGAAGTAATAACATTTTAAAGATAGTAAACACATATAGAACAATGAGCGGATGATAGGGAAGTGGTGGACCTACTTGATTTTCCTTGGTGAAGCATTTATATTCCCAAATGATTATGAATTATGCAAATGAAGTTCCCCTCAACTGAACGCAGTGACGTAAAAAATAGTGGAAATCCACTTGAAAAGAGGAAGGAGGAGGTGAATGATTTGAGAATATTATAAAAATGATGGGAGTGAGTTTTCTTATAGCTCGAGATTCCATTCAAATATTTTATTTCAGAGAAACCTTATTTTTCTATTGCATAATAGAGTTGACACCATAATTATGCAAGAATCATGATGCTTAACCCATAATGTGCATAAACACACACATAAGAACAAACGATAAAAAAATAAAAAAAACCCAATATACATAGTAACATTATGCACCATGGCTATAAATGAACCAAGATGATAGAAAAATACTTGTAATTGGTCAAGGACAACACAAGATAAAAAGTAAAGAAAACCCAATATACATAGTAAAAGGATTCACCATGGCTATAAATGAAACAAGATGATAACGAAATACTTGAAATTGGTCAAAAAAGAATAGTAACAATGTAACTCAACTGTTAATACATATAATTAAATATGCCCCTAATATGTTCCATAATGATGATTAAGTAGATTTGGATGCCCCCAAGCAAGGATACATGCAAGGGGATTGGATCGAATGAAGAGTGGGGTCAAGTGAAACTCTTGTTGGATCCACATTGAAGATTAATATGAGATTGAATGGGTCATTGCCCCAAATAAAGATGCATGTAAGGGATAAAATGAAATCCAATATTGCCCCAAGTGAGGGTACATGTGAGGGATAAGATTGATTGGAATTTCCCCCAAGCAAGGATACATGTAAGTTGTAAAATGATTTATTTTGATAGTTGTTAGATGGTTGGAATAATCAATAGGATAGGAGTTAAAATATTGATTTTGTTTTGTTGTGTTGATTTTTTGGGATTTTTGAATTTCATAAATTTTTCAGATTTTTGATTATTTGAATGTTTTTGGATTTTGATTATTTGATTTTTTTGATTTTTTGAATGTTTTTTAATTTATTTTTGATCTAAGCTCAGAATAAATAGTGAGATTTAGTTAGGTGATATAGGACCCACCCAAGCACACATGTAGTCATTTTTATACCCTTAGATTAACAGTAAAATCCCATGCACATCACCTATCATCCAACGGGTCTTTGGGCACTCACTCAAGGAATGCACGAGCACCGAGCCTATCCTTTATGTGAGTCTTGTGAGAATACATCATCTTATGATAGATATTCAAGTGAAAATGAATAGAAAATAACCGTGCATCATTTTGAGAACCTAGGACGAGTTATCACTCCATTGCATCCATAAAAGAGAAATAACAAAAAACATATAGAAATGATTCATACATAAAGGAAATGCATAAGGATTATACTCATGAACACATATATGATTCAAAACAGAGTCTTATATTCATATTAATGAGTCCAGTAACCACATTACATTCCTTGAGGTCATAACAGACCCATGTAACAATGCAGAGAAAAGTCATGCATTATAACTACACTATGCCCTTCACATTACAAAGATGAATAACAACCCATCCCTCTAACTAAGTCATCACTCCTATATTTTCCTAATACCAACCCATATAATCCTCCATGGTATCTCTATAGAGCTTCACGTCTGCTCTATCACACTATTCTATTTGCATCTCTTCTCTTCACACACATACCCATATCCCTTTCTATCATCCACGCACCTCAATAAATAGCTTTCCTACCTTCACCGTCATGCCTTCTGAGGTAATAGATCGGTTACCAATTGTCCAAGTGGTCATCTAATGGAGCATGCCTCATTTGATCTCGAGATCTCCACTTTGTGTAATGAAGTTATTTTGGAGCCTTCCATTGCATGCATGGAATATTCCCTTTTTGATCCTTCAGTTGCTAGGATGGCACCTTATCCACTCCGCATGCTAGAAGGGTCACAATTTTCTTATGTGCTACCTATGATGATGAATATGGCTAAGTCCCCAAAACCTGTCTTGCCTTGTGCACGCACCGTGTGTTCTAAAAATCCTACTATAACTCTCCTCTTGCGCACCCTTCTTGAATAGGTCCCACGTGCCCACGTGCCTTCTTGTACTTATCCAATACTTTGGGGCCCAACATCACCCCACACTATTCTTGTTCTCTGTCCTTAGAAACACTCTTCAATAAATTACGTAATGATGAGATCTTAATCTGATTGGGAAGATGAATAAAAGAATGAAGAATTGGGAGAAAGAATGAAAGAATAAGGGATTTCTTTATTGTTGGAGGAGGAGAGGGAAATCCTTTCCTAACTCTACCTCTAACTTCTCCCAAGTGTCAACCTCATTTTGAGCTCGTTAACGAGAGGTCACCTACCAAGGTGCTCACCTCCTCAAAACTCATCTCCCCTCCTTTGATGCTCATGGTATCAATAATAATTTCCAATTTCTTTCCCAAATTTTCAAGCGCATACATCTTGCGAGTGATCTAGGGGCATAGTTCCTTCAAATCTTGACCGAGCCTCGCAGGTCTTGATTGCTTCTGACTTCTTCTCCACCTTGGCCAGGATTTTATCTCTTTCTACTCTATTCTGATTTTTTTTCTCTTGGAAACACTTGAGCACCATATCATGGGTGGAAACCAAGATGCTTTCCATTCTATCCCTATCTTCACAGTTGTCATAAGTAGCTTCGGTGACTTGCGTGATGACCTTCAATTATACAAGAAGTTTAGTGTACCAAGCCACTATCTCAAAACCTTCATCTTGTTCTATTTCTCTTGGTGTGCATGCGCCTCTTCTGCAAACTCCAAAGAGAGTGGTTTCCTCTCCATTGTGAGAACACGAGACAAATCCTCTGACACTCGCAAGGATGATTCATACTTCTACTCGGGTGGTGCTAAGTTGGGGTGCTTTAGGACAATGACATCTGTAATCATCTCCACCTTCTTGGAGACTTCACACACCTTTGATTTTTATTCTTTCAGATCATGCCTCACTAGAGAACTAATTAAATCCTCTTACTTTATGTCCTTTCTCTTCTCAACGATCTCCTTATTTTTCTTCTCCAATTTCTCCTCTAAGAATCTCACTCTATCATTTCTCCCGAACAATCTAGCCTCAATTTCAACTGAAACCTTGTTAAGCATGTTACAGACCTATTCATCTAATAGCTACTAAGCGTTTACTAAGGGATTTAATCCTTTGGCTCATGGCATCTTCATTAGTTCTCTTTGAATTACTTAAAACTCAGGTTCATCTACATGAGACTCGAATGCCCAAGATAGCATTTTCCTGGTCTGGGGATACACACCTTCTTCATCAAATGATGACATCGATAGGAGTCTCTATTGGTACGGTGCTCTCGGAAGTGCACACAAAGCACCTTACTAGGATCATCAATGTATCCCATTCCCTTCCCTTGTGCCACCATTACGCCTTTCCCACATGTTTGTGCAACTTTTGGAAATCTTACTACCAACTTGAGATCCCCACCCATGCTGCCATACTCCTTCCTAATGCTTTCTTCTTCTATCTATTTTACAATTTCGTTTGTGCTCTACTCTAACTCCTATTCCAAATTTTTTTTCATGATTCCTGCCACTTATCTCTCTGTGGCTTTCTCCACTTGCTCTTTGGTGAGGCTTGGGGTTCCTTGGTTTTTGGTGCTGACTTCCTCACTCACTCAAATGCCTTGATCCTTATCTTTTTCCCCGTCATTATTCTCCTCATCTTTCTCATCATACCCCTCTTCAAATTCATCTTCCTCAAAGTCATATATCATATAATGAATGGTCTTCACATCCTTCGGGCTTCTCATCATCCTTATCACCGATGTAGGCATCTAACTTTCTGTCTCTTTTGAGTCTGCCTCATCTGTCACCTTTTGCTTCTTCCTTACTGGGGATTCCACTACAGGAGATTCTTATTTCTCCTTATTGTTGACAGGTGACCTCTTCGTTGGCTATTCTTCATGGGTGAGGTGCTATTAATGTTCTGGTGCCTCTTCTTCTAGGCTCTTTTCTTTAAGAGGGAACCTATTTTTGTAAGCATAAGTGATGGGCTTTATGATCGCTTAAACACCAACCGATTGTGTGGTCTCGCACTTTTGGTTCTTTCTACTCCGCACCCTCTTCGTTGGTGTGACCTTATTTCTCCTTATGGGGTCTTCTAGAATGGAGAAATCACTCTCCAAATATGTTCCTTTCTCAAACTTTGGCCTTATGTGAAGATATACCCTCACTATAGCCCTTCCAATGATTGGAAGTGTTATTGGCTTCATCATTTGAAATTATTGGGAGACATACTTCTCCACGCATGTGCAATTTTTAGGGAACAAGAGATTTTGGAACAACTCGTGGTGGTCTTGTTCCAACTCACTAAGGTAAGACCTTAGTCTCTTGGCCTCCTTGAACCTATTGACCCCTGCCTAGAAGTATTACATGGTGAAGGAGAAGGGAAAATTGCACCATGGGCTCTTAGTCCCATTTGTAAGAGTGAACCTCCGCCAATAAAGAAGTTTTGGTAAATTGCAAAGTCTTCTTATCCATCCATGAGCACGGGAAACTTCTCTAGGATCCTGCACTCTACCCTGAATACGTCATGCATTCATTTATACCACTTCACTAGGTGCACCTTATGAGCGGCCATCACGGTTTCACAAGTGTACTTTTGAAAACTTTTTGTGGGCAAGGATTCTCTTTAGGATACTCCCAAATGAATTTTTGTAGCCCATCAGACACTCCAATCTCTGAGAAGATGATGGTTAGGAGGACGTTGCAAAATAATATCTTCTCTCCCTCCTGCACACTACTTATGATTTCATCCACAATGAAAACAGACAAGTTATAGATGGTTCCCTCTGATATCTTCCGACATATATTTAGCCATGTGTTATTCACTTGTGTCCATAATTTTTGATCATCAATCTTGGTCACCAAGTGTGCAGCCATTCTCATAACAAGGTCTGGCATCTTTGCGATGTCAAAGTATCATGAACCCTTCTTATAGTCATATACTGCTATTGTCTCCTTGATAGCCTCCTTGCCACTCAAATCATCATCTATACTTTCTCATTCACAAGTAAGGCCTGTGAACTTAGATATCAGCCGTGGTGTTATGTGAATCTTGCACCCTAAAAAATAGAAGTGATCATGCACACATGACATTAACCATTGATAAAGGAACTTGGGATTGAAAAAGTAAGGCAACTCATACAGTTGTAATAACCCTAATTTCTCCAATTTGAATTTCACCTTGTCATTGTATATAGGCATCCCATCCGGTGTTCTTTTGTTAGTTTGTCGGACCAACTCTAGTGCCATTTCCTTCATAGATGTGCTTGTGTGATGGTTATAATCACTCACGGAGATTTGTCTTAAATGCTATACCCACTCCTTTCCTAGCAATACTCCATCTGGGTATTGTATTTAACCATTCTTTATTGAAGCTTACAACAACATCAGTTTGTTTTCCTTTATCCTTGACCTTTGGTTTCTTTTGTGAAATGGTCACCTTCTTAGGTGCCATGATTTTTGTTGGGGTAAACTAAAAACTTCTTACTCTGCTCTGCTACTCTACTTAACTCCAAACTCAACTCCAAAGCTTAACTCCTGGAATAAATCCTTCTATCTCTATGCCCTAGCTGCCAAACCCTAACTAGGAAAACCTTCCACAAGACGGCGCACTTCAAACAACCTTTTCTCACACCCATGTGCTTCTTCCTCTTGGTGTGTAGATCCACTTTAGTCACAAACTTAGATTAGTAGGATTCTTCTTCCTTCACATAAATATCTCTTTGGATGCCCTAGTTTGCAAGAGCGCTTCAACTTCACAATAACAAGGTAGAATAATGACTTTCCCGACCTTATATTTATAGTTTTTGCTTCCCTCCAACAATAAATGCTATGTCACCTACTAACGTACTTTAACATTAAATGTGGATTTTCCACTAAGTTGATTTTAAGCGCCCTTACCCACACACCACATCCCGTATGAAAATTCCTTTACAACCTTCTAGCATGAAAAGATCCAATATGACCGAAGAATCTTATGCACGAGTCTATAGCACTTTGAAGGCACTTCTTTTGTCCTTTACCTGATTTTTCACTCGCCTACCTCATGTTGTTCCTATGCTCTTCATTATTTGTACGTGGTATTTGTTACAACCTTCTTGACACCATAATTAATTATCCACCATTTCCCCATGCGCTTTCTCAACCTTACATGCTTCCTTTCACTTGGCCACTCAACTTGTATTACATGCCTATACTTTTCTTTGCATTAATCCACCCCACACTAAAATAGATGCATGGTCCTCTGCACATACAAAACCTTGGAAAAATAATGTGGTTACTAGGCACACAAGGTGTAAAATGAAACAAAAAGAAAGGAATAAGCAATGAGAAAGGGAAACACAAGAAAAGAAAAGCATAAAAGGAAATTCTAAGCTAACTAGAAATAATGCCTTATTACAAACACCAAGAAGATTTATTTATAGTAGTGCTTTAGCCTACTCCCATTGAAATGACTTGGTAATATCGTCCCATCTAGCACTTATAACTAGAAAGTTCCTAAATAGAGAATGTATGAGATGATGTAGGGTCCCAACCAATGGAATTTAAACTTCCCAGGATGGCACTAATACTTGGAATCATAAAACATCACCATCTACCCAACCTCAAACTACTTTTTCTTGAAATGATGATCATGTTATACCTTTTGTCTTAATTTTTATGTCTTCTGACTCCATCTAGAAAGTGATCACCTTTCATCTAATTGCATCAACTTATCAATCCTTTCTTCTAGCACTTGTTCATTAGCTAATCCTCCGGTGTGTGCTATACGTAGTGACGGTAACATGAATTTAAATGGCAAAAAAACCTCCATGCTAAACACCAAGTTAAACGATGTGGCCTTGTTTAACCTCTTGTAGGTTGTCCTATATGCCCATAGAACAGCTGATACTTTGTCATCCCAATCTTTTTTTCCAATGTCACATATCTTAATCAATGCGTGACTTAGTATTTTGTTAAATGAATTAGCGAGTTCCATTCACTTGTGGGTGATAAGGGTAGTCTTATGATGGGCACCATAAATTATGCTAACGAGAATCTTGACTGTTTCATTGCGAAAGTGTGTACTCCTATCACTAGTCAAGCTTAAAGGACAACCATATCTACTGATTATGTTCACCCATAAAAATCTAGTAGCTGTCACATCGCGATGCAATCCTTCGTAGGCACTACCTATGCCCATTGTGTTAAGTAATCAGTGTAAGTAATGATATCACCGTAAACCAATCCTTCTCGCGTTAGTGAAATTGTCCCTACAAAGTTGATTACCCATTTTTCAAATGGTTCAGCGCTGGCTATTGGTTGCAAGGGAATTTCATCCCTCTTTCCAGGTTTTCCAAGGCACTGGAAATGGTCACAGGCCTTGCAAAACTCAATACAATCCTAGTAGATGGTTTCCCACCAAAGCCCTGCTAGTAAAATCTTCCGCATGGTAGCATTTCCTACATAGTGTCCTCCTACAATCCCACCATGCACTTCCTCCATAATTTCCATGTGCTCATGTTCTAATACACATCGACACAGAACCTCATCATGACCTAACTTGTACAAGTCTCCACTAATGAACATGTAGGGTGCTACGTATATTGCTAACTTATTTCTCTCCGGAGACTTCATCCCTTCTCGGTGCATAACCTATTTTTAAAAATATAGTGATATATTCCAAGTCTAAAGGTGTGCACCACAACCTAAATAGTTATGCATATGGCATAATATCATCAATGCTTTGTGTATCCTCCCCTAAGTTAATCCTTGATAAGTGGTTAGGTCCTAAATTGGTCTTTCCTTATTTTACAACCAATGTGAACGCAAACTCTTGAAATAATAAAACCAAACGACATATGCGCCCTTGAAAAATGAGCTTGTTGACTAAGTATTTCAATGCCATGTGGTCCATGTAGAATATAAATGGTGTTGCCAACATGTACTTTCTGAACTTATGCAGCGTGTAGATAATTGACAATGCTTCACGGTCGGTATTTGTGTAGTTTTGTTAGGATGGTGTCAAATGTCTACTAGAAAAACACAAGGGATGATCAAAAATTCCCTCACCAGGTTGTGCTAGTACTGCTCCCATAGCTGTCCCTAAGGAATCAAAATGAACATGGAAAGGCTTATACCAAGAAGGAAAACATAATATGGATGTTGTGACAAGCCTATCCTTCAAAGTGTCAAATGCCTTATATTGCACCTCTCCCTAATGGAAGGCACTCTTGTATTTTAGCAATTCCTCCAAGGGTGTGATGATCTTGGCATACCCCTTGATGAATTTCCTATAGTACCACTGTGTATGCCCATGAAATCCACGCAATGTGCTTTGATTAGTAGGTTCCCCTAATCTTATAATAAGTGAAACTTTGGTGGGAACCACTAGTAAGCCTTATTTGCATATAATGTGTCATAACAGGGTTCCAAATGGAGTAACATAGATACATTTCTTAATGTTGAGGATATCCTCAATTGTCAACATCTCTCAAACATCAGCCTCAAATTGTAAAAATAGTCTTTCACCAACCCATACATAGTCCAGTCATCCAGTAAATTTGAAGAAACTTATAGATGAATTCCTGAAATGCTTGTACCATGATGCGTGAGAACACGAAATGTATATTATTCAATCCAAAAGACATAACAGTGTAGGAAAAAATTCCCCATTCGGTGGCGAAAGGTATCTACCTCTGGTATTTATTTGCAATCCCGACTTCGTGGTACCACGAGAACCCATTCATGAAAGATTAGACTTTACACCCCGCCACTCCTTCCAAAATTTCTTTAGTAAAGGGGTTGGAAAAGGATCGATGAAACATACTACATTCAGGTCCCTATAGTCCACATAGATCCTTATCCTTCCATCCTTCTTGATACTAATGACCATTGGGCTTATCCATTCTGATTCTTCCACTACCTCAATGATACTAGATGCTATCATCTTTTCTATTTCTTCCTTGACCCGTATGCATAGATTTGGATTCATCCAATAAGGCCTCTTTTGAATCGGGCACACACCTTCCTTCAACTTGATCTTCATCTCCCCTAAGGAATGGTGGATGCCTTTGAGTTCATGGTACCCATGAGGGAACAAATCCTGGAACTCATGGAATAGATCAATGACTTTTGAAACTTATTTTTCGACCAATAGTCCTCGATGATAGATTCCTTAGGTTCTGTCTCTGTCCCAATGTTAAACTTATTTACTTTAAAGGTATCATGGTAGGAATGTTCTCACTCATCAACGCTGTCTATGAATTCTCACGTACATTCAAAATGGTTAGCATCCAAAGTCTCCATCTCTTCGACGTCTACTACATAGACCAATTTTCCATTTTCTATTTCCATGCACGCATGCACAAGATGTAATTTCTTTAACTCTTCTTCATTGAGGCACCTCTCCAAATATGGCTCACCTAATATTTCCAAAGAACCTATCTTCTACCATAACACTATATCCCATTATAAGGCACTTGATTACTTGCAACGCCTTATCCACTGATGGCTTGGTACTCCTATACTCGAAATATTGAATGAGATTAGCCATCAACTCCTACCAATTACCTGTTTGATGACACATCTCTGAATGAATATACCATGCACATGCACAACCTTGTAAGGTGGAATAAAACTTATGCACCCATAACAAAGGTAGTAATGCTTATGTGCTTCCCATCCAAGCCTTCTCACACACTTGGATATGAAATGAGGTGGTTTCTTTACCATGGTAATCTTGTATGACAATGGGTGGGTTGCTCCTAGAGAACCTTACAGAAAATGTAATTCTTACCTTGTGCCATTCTAGGAGGCTCTCCCGATGTATAGCCCACCAAAGATGCTACGCTTCGAGTAGGTTATTACTTGAGCATTCCCCTTCTCTTGTCCTCATTTTTCCATTGAGTCTCCATTTCTTGTAAGAAAATTTCAGGGTATGCTCCTCCGAATAACTTGGAAAATTCTTTCCTCCCAGGCACTTGACTGAGCACGCCTTCATTACCTTTTTACATATCCTCTCAACTGTCACCCAATCAACTCATAAGTCCCATGTGCCCAATTTTTGCATGCCATGCTAGTGGTATCACTCAAGGACTGAGCATCTTCAAACTAGATGACTCCCTCTGTGGGATGAATTATCTTAGGATCTTTGATGGAGCACACATAGATTATGTCAAGGAATTCTTCTCCTAAGGGCTCAATATAGGGTGTTGACTTCTCATCTGTTAAAGGGATAATCACCTTTTCTTCCTTATTCTCAAAGCTGATATACCCTTGTTAAACCAAAGGTCAAGATTATTCTTGTAACACCATGGGTGCCCAAGTAATGCTAGAAATTTGTCTACCTTGGTGAGCACCAAGACTTCAAAGTCTCTAGTGAACTTGGCCCCTTGAATTGTGATAATTGCATCCTTCAAGATGCCAATGGGAATTACCTTAGTCTTGTTTTCCATATACAACACATTTGAATATGGCTGTAATGCGGGCCTTCCCATTTGATTCTAGACATGTAAGGTAAGAACATTGATCTCCGATCCCATCTCAATGAGGATATTACTCAAAAGTCACCCATCAATAACTACATTCAAGGTAATCTCCTTATCATAATCAAGGCTATGATGAGGAATGTTTACATGCAAAACATTCCTTTCATGCTCTACTCCGGCGTGTGGTACCTTCTCCCATAGCCATTCTCCTAGAAAGGAAATAATATTCTCTTGCCTTAACATCCTACATAATTCCTTGACCTCATCTAGGTCCTCCTTTAGTGCCTCGAAATTCTTCTTTTACTTCAACTATTTTGATTGTTCCTTTAGACATTGGATCTCCCCTTGTAAACTCAGAATCACGTCCATTTTCTCCTGATACACATCCTTTTGATGAGAAGGGTTAGGATACTTTCCATGTACTAATTCATCTCTTGAAAATAGTGTCCTTTGTCTTGGTATCTCTCTAGCGCACACGGCCTCTGCCCACGTTGTCACCGTATAGGTTCTAGTTCGACTCACGTGCCACTCTTAGCATCCACTATGAATCACACTTCTTGATGCTTACCATCCCAATGCCCTTGTCCTTTTGGTGCTGCTAGTTCATATGTTCATAAATATCTGGATGCTTTTTGTACTTATGTTTCTTCCCGCACCATGAGCATTATAACAGATTAGGAAACTCATGCTTGTAATAATCTCCAGATCCATAGTTATAATAGGTTCCTCGTGGGAACTCACTTCATCCTCTGTTGCAGTTACTATGACCATGAAATCCTCTATGGAAACCTATTCCACATGCTCCTCCATCTACGTGCCCTTCATAGAAATGATCATCATCCTTGGAAATTCTTGTAAGAGTAGTTTGGAACACACCAATTTCAATAGCATCATGGATATGATCAATCAGTATGCAATCCTTAGTATCATGGGTCGTAGAGGACAAATATTACAATATCAAGACACATTATTATAGATTACATGCTATAGTAGAGGGAACCTACTTGCATCATGGTCCCCATAGAAAATTTCATAGTTTACCACCATAGCGTGTATCGACTTCCAAGGAAACTATCCTTTACATGCCCCTCCACCTCATAGTTTGTACACCAAATCACACTACGAACCTCATGCGCTGAGTTTTTAGAAAACTTCTCTAACTACTTGGCCATTACAATAATTTGAGCCTCCAGAAAAGGACTAACACTAGTATCAACACTCCCTACAGCCTCAACGTGCAAGACAAATTCCAATGCCTCACACATGTTTGTGAAAGTATTGTGTGATAGAGCCCTCGTAAATGGTGTTATCAATCCTCCAAAAACCATTGAGCATGTTGAGAAGGATGAATGTCATAGGATATTTTTGACAGAGAGTCTTGAAACACGCATCATACTCCTACACACTCTTTTCCATTCCTTACTGGATCTCCTACAGAGCGTTGATGCTCTTTTGCTCAAACTCAGGGATATGGAACTCTACTAGGAAGGTTTTCTTCAAGGTGGTGTAGTCTACCACCATTGGATGAGGGTCATACTTCCAGTACCAACTATGCACACGTCCTTGAAATTTTGTCACAAACTGAATTTCCTTCCGCTCTTGGGTAGTGATCCCTTTCGTGCACCATAGTAATTCACACTTGTGCAAATGCTCTATAACATCTTCAACACCCCTATAGTTTGGTAAGTGTAATGACATCTCAAAAACTACTTATGGAGGTGGCTGAGGCCCTTGTCCTCCTGATATAGAGCCTTGGTTTCCTTTGGTGTTTCCTCCTCCACCAGATCCACTAGATCCACCAGGTCATGTTCCTCTTGACCCACTAGATCCTCTAGATCCACTAGTTCCACTAGGTCCTCCAACCCATATACCACTAGATCTACCTCCTGCCAGATCCGAAAATGGCACAAGTGGTGGCACCTAGTGTTCCCAATGTCCCACTGAACTACACACCGATGGTTTGTGATATTGTCCCACTACCGCTTATTTGTTCCATGCCACTCCCAGATGTGATAATCAAACCTTGCAAATTTTCACCTTGTCCAAAAATTCCTCCAAATATTGGAATGGTTTACGTAGCCGTTGATGTTCCAAATGAGAAATTATATCTCTTGGGTGCGAGATCGGATACTCCCATCGATACCAAATAGGTTAACAATACTCCTCCCTTGATATGTAAAACCAAACGCCGAGGGTTCATCGTCGGGTGGGTTTAGATGCGGACCAATGAATCTCCTTTCTCCATGTGATGAACTCTCTTTAGAAGATGAAGGGGATTCTCTCCCATGCTTTCCGAGATGGGCTAGCATAGTAGCCGCTTAGGTTCCACGACCTCTACGTGAAACTCGACTCCTTCCCACAATGTCTACCTCTATAAATCCATCACACTTCCAACCTCATGTTGTCTAGTCATCTCCCTTTCATGAGCTTTTCTATACTTGATTCATCTCTCCTCCCTTTCCTTTTCATCCACAATGTCTGCCATCTTCCTCCACCCAAGCTTCCTCTCCAAATGCCCAGAGAAGCTTATCCAGCCATGTGAAATGCCTCTAAGCTTAAGGTAATGACCAAGATCTTCATAGCCAAAGGAATAACACGCAAAAATGATCCTCTGGGATCCCTCAGAAACTTGAACTCAAAAACTTCTAGGCAAGAATACATAGAAATGGTGTATTCAAGAGTATAACTGGTCAACACTCCTTTCCACCAATGATCAACATCACGTGTCCAAGTTAGATCTGCATCTTGCAGCCTCTGATAATCATCTTGGGTCCATACGTGTGATCTGTAGTACCATCTTGATCTGGATATATATGCTGAAATTCATTCATATAGTTGTACTAGAAAAAAATAGAAGAATGTCTCATACAACTCATGGTATATGTTCTCTTGTACCCATCTACACCCATCAAACTCAAGTCCAGTGCTGAATCTTTAAGAAAACTCATCCTCCATGCTCTTGAACCATGTTTCAAAATTTTCCAAGGTTAGACATTCTATCATCACACATCACAGGGAAAAATATGTATGCCATTTCTCACAACCACTTTGAAAAGAGGTCTCGATAATAGAACCAATATGTAGTCATTTTTATACCCTTAGTTTAGTAGTAAAATACCATGCACACTTTGGCCTATCACCCAACAGGCTGGGTGCTTACCCGAGGCACATGTGGGCACTGAGCCTCTCCTTTATGTGAGTCTTGTGGGAATACATCATCTTGTGACAAATATTCGGGTGAAAATGAATAGAAAATAACCATGCATCATTTTGAGAACCAAAGACGAGTTATCACTCCATTGCATCCATAAAAGAGAAATAACAAACACCATATAGAACTGATTCATACATAAAGGAAATGCACAAGGATTATACTCATGAGCATATATATGATTATGAACAGAATATTATATTCATATTGATGAGTTTAATAACCACATTACATTCCTTGAGGTCATAACAGACCCATGTAACAATGCAGAGAAAAGTCATGCATTAGAACTACACTATGTCCTTCACATTACAAAGATGAATACAAACCCATCCCTCTAAATATGTCATCACTCCTATATTTTCCTAATCCCAACCCATAAAATCCTCCATGGTATTTTTGTAGAGATTCACCTCTATTCCAATGCACTATTATCTCTACATATCTTCTCTTCACACACATACCCATCGCCCTTTCTACCATCCACTTTCTTAATATATAGCTTTCTTGCCTTCACCTTCATGCCTTATGAGTTAACAAATCGGATTCCAAGTGTCCAAGTGGTCCTCTAATGGAGCATGCCTCATTTGATCTGAGCTCTCCACTTTGTGCAATGATGTTATTCTGGAACCTTCCATCACATGCATGTAATATTCCCTTTTTGATCATTCAGTTGCCAAGCTAGCACCTTATACACTTTGCATGTTAGAAGGGTCACACTTTTCTCGTGTGCTACATAAGATGTTGAATATGGATAAGTCCCAAAAACATGTCTTTCCTTGTGCGCGTGCCATGTTTTTTACAAAATCCAGCTAGAACCCTTCCTTGTGCGCCTTCAACTGCGCACCCTTCTTCAATAGGTCCCACATGCCCACGTGCCTTCTTTTACTTATCCAATATTACGGGGTCCAACAACACACAAGAATGTAAGGGTTTATGAAGATAAAGGGAAGGATGTGAGTGAAAATGGATGGAATGAAAGAGGTTGCACATCCTAAATGAAAGGAACAAGTAACATAAACTAGTTTGGGATGAAACAATAAGATGGATAGGATGGAGGAACTATATAAGTGGATGTGCCAAAATTCCCCTAACACAAGAGGTAGGTATAGATGACTTAGGAATAGAATCTTTTCAAATGAATCGCATTCATGGGTTCTTTAAGCTCTTCACCATCTTGAGTGGATAACTTGTATCGACCTGATATGGATTTTACAATAATAAGGTAAGGACCTAACCAATTTTGTTTAAAATTTCCCTTCTTGTCCCGATCTTTGGTTTTATTTTTTAAATTTTATTTTAAAACAAGGTCATCGATTTCAAATTGTCTTGGTTTTATATTCTTATTATATCTGTGACAAATTTGATTTTGATACACTTTGAGATGGTATAAATCATTGAGCCATTTTTCATCTAGGAGATCAAGCTCAGTAAGATGATCCTATTGATAATTATCTTCTTGGATCAGATGTTGGAGGGATACACATAGTGATGGGAACTCAACTTCTATAGGTAATATACATTTAGAGATGTATACAAGTGAGAATGGAGTGGCTCCTATTAGAGTATAGAAGGATGTATGATATGCCCAAAGAGTGAGATATAATTATGTATGCCAATTGTGACCATGCTTATCAAAATTTTTTTCCATGATGGATTTTAGAGTTTTGTTGTACACTTCAGCTTGGCCATTACATTGGAGATAGTAAGGGGTGGATTGACAAAGGTGGATGTGGAAAGTTTGGCTAATGATTTAATGGTTTTATTTTTGAATGAATTACCATTATCAATAATAAGAGAGAATAGAATGCCAAAATGAAAAATGAGGTGGTTGGATATGAATTTGGAAATATTACTACCACTGACATATATGAGAGGCATTTCTTATACCCATTTGGTAAAATATTCTGTAGCGTGATAATGGAATTATGACCATCGGTGAGGTGATGTAGGAGCATCAATCCAAAGGAAATCTTGTTGTAAATATATCAAATTTTGGATTGATAGGTATTTACGGGAGTATTTATGTCATCTTGGTGTCCTTAGGCTTTATAAGTTCAAAAAAATTGAAATAGAGGGTTTCCCTCCATTTTGGGCTTTTGAAAATTTGAATATCTCTTGAGCCAATTTTGGATTTTTCCTTAGGTGTAGGGGTCAACTAGCACTTTAGCATGTTTTGGTTCCTAAACTAGTTGTGAAGCTCATTGGAGTAATATTTTGGTTTGTAATTTACACCTTGGTGGTGGGCTTCTTCTTTGCATACAACCATTAAATTGCCATTTAAGATTATTCATGGAACTTGACACATGTAACCTTAGGCCATGAAGAAATTTACAAGAAAGTACCCTATGGGTGAGGTATAAGTCATAATTTTGTAATTGATTTATTCATTTATCAATCAAGAAAAAAAAGCGAATTTGGAGCTCTAAGAACGTGTGTTGTAGGATTGTTTGCAAACAGATTAGGTACATGACTGTAATACATGCATAAATCTTTTAAAAATAATGGAATTCATATGTACACTCAAAAGGAATGGTTAATGAGTTAATATTTGGTAAGTTCATTGTGATTAGAACCTTTGTAGATGAGTTTGTTAGTTAAATGTATTGTACGGTTGTGAATGTTGAATGAGTAGAGTGTGAATATTGTGTTGAAATAGTATCATGACTAGAATCCTTTATGTATTGAGATAATTCCTTAGAAAAGAGTGGAAATTTAATTGGGAGGTTGATTCGGTGTTGGCAAGTGTTCAATATATTATCTTGGTCGACCAAATTACAAGAACCTATGCATTTTTCTCTTAAACTGTTGTGGACCCGATACCTCAAGTTGAATTTCCTTTGAGGAGATAGTTCAAGGGGATTATGATTGTAAATTTTTTCTACAGAGCCCATGTATTATTTTGGAGTTTTTGGAATAAGAAAATATCAATATTCAAGTAAGAACGATGAACATTTTACCTCTCGGGTGTGACACAGTTGTGCAACCCTGCATCTAGGGCAATAGAGGAAGAAATTGGATTTTATCACGATTGTACCAAAAAAATTTTCCAAAACTTGGAAATAATCTTTGCCTAGGGGTCAAAAATCATTTACAAAAAGAATCAAACCAAAACATTTCAAAACATAAGAGAAATCCATGGCAGAATTTTGTCCCAATCGTGTTAACTTACAACTTGGGTTTCTCTAATAAAAATCCATCTAATTAGAATTTTAATCAATGAAAAGGTATGAGAACTGGTAGTAATAATTTTTTGGAGGTCAAGATCACGTTGCAAAAATAATTAGGTTGAAAAAATTTGAGGATGGAGATATTTTAATAACAGTTTTATGCCACAATCCGTGGGTAGGAAACATAGCCCTTTGCAAAGGAAGCAAAAGTTGCGTTAGATGAATGGGTTTGGGGGCCTTCAATGTTGCATACAGAGATAAAAAGGGTGATAGAAAAACTTTTATTTGGATTAAAAACATTTGGGAAGCATTAAATCTTTGACAAGGTCTTATCTTAAGCCTAATAAGACCAAACAAACACTATAATCTTTTAACCGACTTGTGAAGGAAAGTTAGAAGCTAGAATCCTTGTCATTAAGAATTATAGAGCTCTAGGAATCCAATAGGTAATCCTAAGCCAATCTAGTACCTTAAACAATTGGATAACTCATGAAAATGTAGGAAAGTGGAGTTGGGATATCTTAGAACTAAAGATGCTAAATGAGAAATTTTTGCAAAAGAGGGAATTTGATCAATTTTATAGTGCCCAAGGACTAAGATGGTTTATATAGGAAGAGTGGGAGATGATAAACATGAATTTAAATTTGAATAAATTTTTCTAAGCCTCTAGTCATACTTTTACAACTTTTTGTATCCTAATATTGGAAAAATAACGCGTTTTTCAGATTTAAGCTTAAATAGAAGTAGAATGTCTAATTACTCTTGAATGAGTGAGTGAAGATACTTGATGTGACTACAACATGAGGTAGGGTTGATTTTTGTATAAAGTTGAGACCCCATTGGGAAAAGGCCAAGGTATCGTGATTGGTTTTAAATATTGAGAAGGTGCATGAATGAGGTTCCCATGCATTTGGAAATCCACATAATTTTTGAAAAATTCGCAAGCGTTAGACTCCATGGTAGGCCAATAATAACCTATGTGTAAGACCTTCTTTGCTAAAACCATACCACTTATATGTGATCCATAAATAATAATATGTACCTATTCTAGGGTTTGTAGTACTTTTTCTTTGTTGATACATCTTAATAGATTCACATCATAGCCTCTTTTATAAAGGGTATCTACAAGTAGGGTATAACACATAGTACTTTGTGTTAAGGATTGTTTATTCTGGGAGTACATATTTTTAGGATAAGTGTGGTCATAGAGGAAAGTATAAATGTTATGATACCAAGAATTATCAAGACCAAATATTTCAAATACCATGGTTAACTTAGGAAAATAATAGGCCAGGACTAAAATATGTTCAACGACAAAATCAGTATGTGTTTGATGGGAGTTTAAATCAAGAAGAGACCATATAGTCACCATTGAATTTGCTAACTTATTTTTAAGGCAATGAACTTGTTCAAATGTGATCAACTGAAAGTAACCTCTAAGGCTATCCACCATGAGTTTGTAAGGAATGAGATTTTCATATTTTACCTAGTATTCATTTGTGACTTATTTGATGATCAAAAGTGAATTTCCAAACATTGCCAATTCTTTGAGATTCCATGATATAACCAATTTCAATCCAGCTATGAGGGCTTTGTATTTTACAATATTGTTTGTGTAGGGGAAGGCCAAGTAGAAATATTTTGGAATAACATTACCATTTGGTGTGATAAGTAAAAACTAGCTCCTAATCCATGGATATTACAAGATCCATCAAAATATAGGGTCTAAGAAGGAACTGTATCAACATACAAAATTTCTTCATCCATAAATTTGAAATGAAGAGGTTCTGATCTTGGTAGAGGTGTTGCAGTAAGTTGATCTGCAAGAGCTTGTCCTTTGATTAATTTTTTACTAACAAACTCGATATCAAACTCACTAAGTAGAATGACCCAACTTGACATTATTCCTATGAGAATGGGTCTAGATAGTAGATATTTTAGGGGATATAATTTTGCAATGAGTTTGGTTGTATGATTGATAAACTAGTGGTGTATTTTGTGAAATGCATAAGCTAATGCTAAACACACTTTGTCAACATGTGAGTATTTGAGCTCATGACAAATAAACATTCTACTAAGATAATATATTGATTTCTCTTGTTCTAATTGTTATGTTGTGCTATAAATTATCTTACTACATATTCTGTAGTAGATGTGTAGAATATGTGGGTGTACCAAAATGTGTATAAGGAAAACTAAAACAATGAAAGAAACAAGCAATATAAATAAAATTGATCCTATTTCACGTTCTCTTGTAACCTCAAATGAGTTGAATGAAGTGTTAAATAAAGTACCACACTTGTCGAATCTCATTTTATGAGTTTTTGTGTATGCTTCAAATTTATTCCAAATGGAAGAATGATGTGCTACGAGTAATGGATGTTTTTTTTTTTTTATCAAATGGGAAGCCTCAAGGCATGGAAGTTCTAATGGAAGTTTGTCGGACTAATGTTGTAAATGCATTAAAATTACAAGAGATACTTTGTGAAGGAATGGGCCTCTTATTTATAGTTTAATGAGAGGTCATAGATTGTGGATCAAGATTTGAGTGAGTTTCAAGTTAATGAATGCATTTTCCTAATTTAGCAAGTTGATTTCATCTGCATACGGTTGGTTGGTTTGAATCGTAATTCAAGGGGTAATGAATTTCAATATTTGGCTCTTGAATTCTTCAATTGTACATGAAATTTTACTTCCTCATTTGTAGGATTCTATAACTTGAGTGGAGTGAGCTAGTGAAGTGGAGTTAAGTTGAAGGTGAGTGGATAAATAAATTTTATTTTATTTAAATAGCTAATTAAATTAGCTAAGGAGTGTAAGTGTATGGTTTATGCATGATATAATTAATTAAATTAATTCTAATGAGATGTGGGTGAATTCTAATGGGATGTGGTAGGATACTTGGTGTAAACTGTGTTATATAACTAATTTGGCACATTGTGAAGATGATATAGATGATTAGAAATAGGCATGTATTATTAGGGTGTATATGATGTAGGAGAATCCCAATTTGATGGAATAAAACATAGGACAAGAAATAATAAGCCTTTGAGAGGCATTGAACATGAATTAGGATTTTCCATCCTCCAATATCTATGTTTGAATGCTGAAATTGGTGATGTTTTTATTCTTTTCAAGGAAGGTGAGAGTGGAAATAGGTGGAGATAGTTGCTAATAAGTTGTTAGAGCTCCATTTAGTGCGTGGGAAAAGGATAGTTGTCATAAGTTATTGAGTGAATCATGGAAAGAGTTATAGTTGGAGGTAGTTCCTTGTTTCATGCATATAAGTTGAGGAAATTTCTCAACTATATCTTAATATTAGGATCAGATTAAGTATAATAAAAGGATAAAGGCAATATAAATCAAATTTATCATCTAGAAAGGTCGAAACATGAATAATGAGTGTAGAGGGAGTTGAATTTTGGAGAAGTACAAAAATTATATGGAGCATTATGTTGTATAGCATGTTTGAATATGGAATGAATAAAATCAAACTTCTTGGGATTTATAGGCATTCGAGATCATCCTTCATAGTATGTATGTTCCATGATGATAATGAAAATGCATGATTTATGGATGATTCTAGCTTATTTTTTTCAGGTTACAAAGTGGATTGTGTTGAAAGGATAAGACAAGAAAATGAGGTACAAAACCCTCAAGTACCATATAATCATTTAAATTCCCTCGAATTTTAAAATAGGAAGCTTATATAGGTGAAAAGGAATGCAATCATAATTTTTGGAAGTCTTTTAAATGTATAGTTTAGTTTTTATAGCAAATTATTGGCTCTCGAGATCGATTTAGGGATTCTTCTAGTTTTTGATTACATCGATAGAATAAGATAATATTTTCAAATCATCTCTGTCTCACCTTGAATTAGAGATCCTCCAAGTTTCATAGTGATTGAGAAAGTGTAGTTAAATATCTCTCTGATAGAAGTTTTGACCTAGATAAAGGAGATACAGTGCACAGGAATGCCAAGGAAAAATAAAAAATTCATACTTTGGGGTTTGATGATCATGATGCTATAACTAAAGCGAGAGATGGAATAGGGTCTCAATGATGAGTTAGAATGATCTGAGGACAATCCCAAGAAGAAAATCCCATTGTCTTACAAAAACAAGACTGATATACCATGGAGAGGACCTAAGTAGGTCACTAACATGATATGAGTGAAGAGATTTGTGCAAAGAATCGGTAAAGAGTTGAAGGATATCATCAATAACATAAAGGAGACCTGAGATTATAAATTTTGTGCCTTGAAAGGTACTAGGTAGTGTTTAATACTTGATTTGGAGTTAAGAAAGGTCATAAGAAGCCCTAGACAAAAGTATTAGGAAAGATATGGGAAAACAAGTGCTTGATCACTTATAGGTGAGTCTTACCATTCAAGATGATATTTATAACATGAAAAAGGATATATGAATGCTGCAATGATCCTATGATCATATAGCCTTACTGGTAGACAAGGCTAAAGAAGAAGGTATAAAGAGAACATATTAGTAAGAAACCAGTTTGGGTGAATGTTGTCAAAATGAAGAGTTAATGGTCATTAGATTTAGCCCTCCTAGGGTGTTGAAGCTACAATCAATGATAGGTTATCCATGGAACTTCCAGGACTAGAGGAATATAATTATTACAAGGAAGCTAAACTAGGTCAAGAACTACAAGGGCAGGGATGTATGAGGTTATATCATTAAATTATGATTATTGAGGATTTGTGGGATACACTTCTATCCTTAAAACACTAGATAATGGTGATTGGATTCTAATTTGGTTGAATATGTAGGTGTATAGTTTAGAGGTGATATGTTCTAGTGGAGCTTCCAAAAAATCTATATTGTACTACACTAAAGGGATGGTATTTTTCAAACTGGTAAGGTGGTCCAGAATTGATAGTAAAATCTCCATTTGAATGTCATGGATAATAGATGAAATCAATAATAGTGGAAGAATAGAAAGTGTCAACTCTTTAGGGTTACAGTGCATGGAGCAGCAATCTAGAACTTTGTTGGCTTCCTAACAAGAGTCATATCATTTTGAACTCACTTTTTCAATACTACAAGGAAAAGTCATTGACCATTAGGGTAGAAAGAATGAAGTATTGAACATTCATTAAAAGTAATGAGGGCTCATAGAAGGATCGAGCTGAGTTAAGATAGTTGGTACACCATTGAAGTATTTGTCATTGATTATATGACTGTAAATCAGTCTTAAATCTTGCATAGAGACAAAGTTAGGTGTATGCATCATATGAAGGTATCAATGCTATGATATGGCTTGAGAGATATCTAGGAGAACATGATATGCTCATCAAGGAGACAAACTGAGCTAAGAAGGCACATCAATATACAATTGTCTCACTTTTTTATCCATAGAACTTTTCCCCTTATCCTCTAATAAGATAATTTTACATTCTTCTCCATGGTTCATCCTAAAAGGATAGTTTTCTGGTATTTTTGATTTTACTAAACTATCACCGAGTTGTTTCACACCTTTCAACTTAGGGATACAAATATTTTATTGTTCTTACTTAGTAAATAATTTGATAGGTGTTTTGTCTAAAATTTAATGGGCCTTTTTACACATCCACATTTTACATTCATATCTTTCAAATCACTTGCAATTGCAACATATGATAAAAATCCACTTTTATCAATCTTTGATGAATGATCATACCTTATTCTAAAGCTCTCATATTTTTTGTAGAATGAGAGGATGATGAAAAAGGTTTTGGATGTAGACACTCAAATTATGAAATTTAATTTTTGATACTTCTTATTGTCCTTGTGTTTCTTGTCTAAGGAAATCACCCATATCCTATCCCCACTCAAAGTGTATGTTGTCATTTCTTTGTTAACTTTCTCATTTCCATACAAGTATGTGTTGATAAATTTTGAATATTACTATATAAGACCAATGCTCAAACTCTTCTTTTCAGGGTTCACCTTTCATATTTCACTTAGCTCCTCTCTATCCAAAACCATATAGTCCAGTTAGGTTGTATAATATAATCTTGTCAAGCCTCTACGGTCCTACACCGACACATTTTCCAACTCTAATTTTGATGCAATATTAGTTTTTGGGTATTTTTCTCCTCATGGGTTGTCCTTATCATGATAATTTACCTTTAAAACCCTATATAAGAAAGTTAACATCGCCTCATTTACTAATCTCACACTTAAATGGAAACCCCATTATAAACACATGCAAAAGGAACCCAAGGATCCCTAAATATTCCCAAAGTTAATGCACATCCACTAAGGTAACCAATACTATAGTTTTTAAGCTCTCAACCATGTCAAAGAGTTTTGATTACCTCAAATCCAAGAACACTACATTCCAACTTCCAAGTCTTAACAAGAGCACAATTCTATCAAGCATGATAAAAGAGGTTCAAGTTGTGAACAAAATACATTCATATATAGGTTACATGTTAGGTGGAAAACTATGTGTGGTTTGAGGCCTCTTTAGAGTAGTACTAATGTAGTTGGTGCATGGATTGTACTTTAACCCAAAAAATAACCTTATTACATGTTATTTTACTCATGGTTAGGGTTTTGGCTTGATTTAGCTGATTATAGATAATATTTACACTATGTGAAAACTATTGCTTAATAGTGAAGAAAATTTTTAAGTTATCCAAGGACCCAAAAAGTTACAAAACTGAATTTTGAAGGATTCTAATATTGTAAAGAAGGCGGAGGACTTGATTATACATCCCAACCATACCATACAATCCTGTAATAAGGAATTTACTGGTCACATTTTTAGAATCCAAGCTTCTCAAGGATTTAAATTCCTAGATTCTCCAATATCTCGTACCCAAATCTCTTTTGTAAAACTCGTATATTTAAGTTTAGCTTCCTCTTGCATATTTTATCTTGTGTTTCATTCATTATAAGAACTAATACATCATTCGGTGCTTTATAATTAATGTTGGAAGTTAATTAATTATAATAGCTCCTAGTTTCCTAACCTTAAATTCCTTTTTTATTGATTTGTAGTCCATAAAAATACTATAATATTAAAAAGTGTGTAAAACATTTTGGTGAACTTAATTTCTGAATTGAATATTTTGTACTCAAACCATATTTTCCTTAGGTTTTATTCTAATAACATTGGTGTCTAAATATTTTCAGTTTATATATGCTTCCTTCCTATGACATTTTGGTGCAATAATCATCTTAACAATCAATCTATTGAGAATATCGATATTTTACTACTCGTAAACATTGTAGTATCACGGATTATTCTCCATTGTATATCTCTATCAATCAATCTATGTTTGATCCTGCTAATGTGGTACCATTGTATGACGTTGAAAGTAATCTTGAACATTCTTATGATTACAATCATGATGAGGATAATACTATGGATAAATAAAAGTGGAAATTGTATCAAAATTCCATACACATCTTCATGTAGAACCTAATCACATTGAGCCTATCATCAAGGTTCTTCTTGTTGTCAATATTTCTTGGGATAAAAATATAATGTAACATTCCTTTTCGAGACATATAATAAAGAGACATCTAATATTCCTCCTCCTACTATGACTATATCTATGGGGGCACAAAATACCCCAATGAACAATGTTTATATATATATATTCCTACATCAATTGCTATTTCTCAAGGAAATCCTAGTGCTTCTCACGTCTCTTCTTCTAGCACATAAGCCCTTAAAACCCTTTTTCATAATTTACAAGCCCAAATATTACAATTACAATAAGGTATGTCTACCACTTCTCATGCTATGGATTCTACTCAATTACTTCATAATCCACTTTCTTTGGAAAGGGATTCTTATCCATTACCTCTTGGTTTTGTTTCTCCTAAGCTTATTATTTTTGATGAAAATAGGGATCCCATACAACACATTCGATCATTTCATGTGGATTTTTTTGACTAGGTCTCTCATGACATCTTACTCTCTAATATTTTACCTAGGAGTATTAAGAAATTTGACTTAAAATGGTTCTATGATGTACCACAACTATTTGTGTGATCTTTCACTACTTTAGAATTTTTTTTTGCACAATTCTCTATCAAAATTCATGAAAAAGTTTCATATGTTCAAACACCTAAAGTCTTCCAAGGGTATAATGAATGCATCAATGAATATGTTTTACACCATAAGACTATGTTTACAAAAATGAATAATACCTTATTTAATAATAGACTTCAATATCTCTTTACACAAAGCTTGATTACTCCCTTGCAAGAATATTTTATCTTTGAAAAGTTCCCCTCATTTGACCATATATGCCATACCCTAAAGGAACATGAGGCTAAGTTAATACACATGTATAAGCTTAAATATTCTACCAAATCTTCTTCTACATCTACTGAAATCTACATTCAAAGGAAAAGATACTGATAATAAGGCTAATAATAAGGAAACTGTTAATGTCATTTCCCAAACCACTAAGATACAATTACAACCTGCATGAAGGAAATTCACACATTTATCCTATGCCCCCCACATTATGATAAAAAAATTACTTGAGTAAAATCTTATATCTCTCCCTCCTCCACTTGAAGCCTCATAGTAAGAGTTTTCATCATAATGCTTATTGTGAATATCAAATACTTATTGGTCATATCACTAATTGATGTATCAAACAAAAATATGTTATAAAAATATTTTGAGTCCAAATCCATCGAATTGGATGAGCCCACTAAACCTTCTTGGCCTACTAATGATAATTCAAAGATGAAAATATTTAATGATCCATTGTGTAGTATTGACTATGCAAAATCCACTTTTGAAGTGTATAATACTTATCACGCAGATACCACATACGCCTTCTTATGATAACCCACTAGTTGCAATGATTGAAACTTTTGTCCCTACACCAATTTCTACACTAGTTATTACTTTTGATGAATCTTATTTAAATTAAACTCTTATTTTGGATGTTTTATACATTCATGTATTTATCAATCAAGTTCTTATCCATAGTGTTTTGGTTGATCCACATAATAAGGATAATCTATGCACTTTTAGGATCCTTCATTCCCTTGGTTATTCTAAGAAGAAAATCACTCATAATTCTAATTCTATTTATGGGCATATCATTCTCCCATCACTATTGGTTATGTTACCAAACAAGTCCCATTTCTTGTTGCTTCTAATCTTATTTTAGGTGTCATGCCATTAGCTCTCCTTGGTTGTACATTTGAAAGGATGTATTAGCTATTTTACACCAATGTGTTAAGTTCATTCGCCAATAATTTTTTTTTTTAAATTTGAGGCATTCCTTCTAAGGCTTCTCTTCCCATGATATCTCATCATGCTACTAAAATTCCTTCTCATAGGTCTCTTAATAGGCCTTCTTACATACATAATATCTCTACTAGATGTATCCCTCCAAAATTTCTCACAGCCTTCTAGTACACATGTTATCTATAGTGGTTCTAGCCCTCCTAAGTATTCTAATAATTCTTTTCACACATATGTTACATGTAGTGGATCTTACCATCCTAGGATTCCTCATAGTTATCCTATTACACATACCATATCTCAAACATCTCTCTCTTCAAGCCTTCCTCAAAACCTATCCCATCACACGCTTCTTCTTCTAGATATACTCCACCTCGCTATCCTTTGAAGGTTTCTATGGTACATAATAAAATAAAAACTACTTACATATTAATGTCATACGATTAATGAAATTTCAACACTTTACAAGTCACAAGAAAATATCATGTTTTCACCATGTTTCCACCATCTTGTTGAGCCCCTATTTAAAAGAGTCAATATTTTTTTGCAAAAATTAGGCTGTTTTGCAAAAATTAGGATAAATATGGGTGAATTGAACATTTGAGGAACACAGTTCTTCTATTCCACTCATTCCCCGCTTTATTGTCAAGACTAATTTATATGAGGGAATAAAAAATTTGGTGTTTTTTTCGCACACAATAGGAACACATCCAATGTTCCTTGTGTTATTCGATTGCCCACCTTACTTGATATCTTAAGCAAAGAATAAATACATTAGATATATCAGATTTTGATGGAAAAGAAATAACAATTCCATCATTCCCGAGTTTTTCATAAAGCCATCATCACTCATTATTAGACAAATTGGGCCTAGACATCACTCATGGAATAGTTCCTTGCTCATTCCGGTTCCTAGAAATACTTGCCCAAAATACAAAATACAAAGAAAATGGTTAAGTTGGTGAATGAAGGCCCAGATGGAACTATTCCGTAATACCTCTAGTTCTCTAGATTTCTGCCTAGACTGACTTCCTTGCCAATTTTCATAGGAACTCTCAAAATTTTCCAAAAAGAAATTGCAATGAAGGTTTCAAACTTGATATTTTGTAATGTAATGTTATAATATTGTATTTGTGCCAAATTGAATGTATTTTTGACTCAAGTTATGCAAACTAGATTTTAGGTGAGTTAGAGGGAGAAGTAGTTAAAATAACTACTTTTGAGCCAATGTGCCTATAAAAGGCTGAAATGTAATTGTAAAGGGATTATTCCCTTATCTATCTCTCTATCTCTCTCTAAGTTCTACTTCGAACTCTCTCTATCTACCTTTTTTAGAGAACAATGGTTGTAACTTTGTGCACATTGTTATTCTCCTTTATATAGAATACAATGCTTTTCTCATTACTGCATTCATGTTCTCCAATTGTAAATTATGTTATTCTATTTATGATTGGATGATATCATTAATGTTGTTTCTCCTTTATGGTGTGTTCGATGCTATGATATTTAGAATTTGTGTTGGTTGTCAAGGTATGTGGATTTTATGCCATATCCACACATTCTAGAGGTGATAAAGACTTTGTGCTTTATGTTTTTGCATTTATCATTATATTTTTGTTCCCACTAGATAGATGGTTTCTATCTCATTCCTATATGGGGGATATATCAATAGTTCTCTGATTATATTGTGTTGTATATTTCTCATTTTTTCATTTCCCCTTCTCTTTATTCCCTTTTCCAATTTTATTGCAATCAAAAGCACCAAAATTATAAAAACCATCATACGAGGAACTGTCCCTCTTAAACATAGAGATAAGCCACCCCATTGATAGGTAACTTTAACTAATTGTTGTCGATTTTTATCTTCTTCCATTGGGCATATACAATGATATAAAATCTAGCCAACACATATGAGCATTATTCATTGGCACACTTGAGGCCCAAACCTCTCATTTATCCTAGATTAGATTCACCTCCTCACGAGGCCCTTATTCGGTATCTCTTATACTTATTATCTCTTTGTAGGGACACTCCTTACTAGATAAATATAATAGTATTCAAGAAATATTTGGCTAAATAAGTACAAGAAAGAATGAAAGATAAGAGATAAAGATGAATCAACTTATAACCGTAGATTTAAACTAATACTTTGGATTGATGAATAGGCTAGGAAGGCGAGTCTAGACTATGTGAGATATATGTTAGAAACTAGAATGTAACAATCTCAAGGATAAAATTTCCTGGAATCGGATAGGGCCACCCGAGCACTATCATCTGCTTTTGGGCATTGGTGTCTCTAGGTTAATTGTAATTCTAGTTTTCTCCCGTATCACTTCTTGTTTATTGAAAGTTACGTCATATTCACTATAAGTTTTCTCATTCACGCATATACCTACAAAAATAAACCCTATCTACCTACACATTACTCAAGCACACATTAGATAAATAAAAATATGCATATGCTTGATTGGATTGACCTCGGTCACCCCAATGTGATTATAGCTGAGATTTACACTATATTTTAGAATTAATGTAGTTCTAGTGTGTGTGTGTGATTGGAATAGTTTCCCTTGAGCTAGGATGCCTTAGTTACAATCACAAAAATAATAGCAAGCTATAAATAATTTGTCCCAATGAAAAATGTGTGGTATGGAATTCAAAATAAAACCTCTTATGTAGTGAAGTATGTAGTCCCAAAATGCAGTCCTTGATGTAATAGATAGAAAATATTAGCTCTTTATAGATGTATATGCCTCTTGAATGCTTTCCCACTAATGATGTTAAATAAGACATGTATATATATGATTCATTCACTTAAGTTATTTCATTAACGAGTGAAAGGCCGAACTAGGGTAGTAAATACAGACATGAAAGATGTACCATCTGAAAATTAAAAAAGTGTGGAGGATATAAGTGCCCATAGGGAAAATAACAACCAAGTTCTCATATTCCTAATGAGTGGTACTATAAAGGGTTCCAAAAATATAAAAGAGTGGAATTAGAGCTGAATATAATGTCGTAAAGTATGTAAAATTGTAAGGTGTAAGTCCATAAACAATCAAGTAATAAATATAAGAACGATAAAAGCAATGTCAAAACAAAACAAGTGTTGTTAATGACTAGTTCTCTTGCTTAGGAATCATGCATATAAATGAATTATTTAGAGGCTAGATGTATATAATAAGTGTGTGATTTAGTGAATAAATTTTCTCCACTTTATGGTGTTGAATAAGGATTTGGTAGCATAAAATATAAAAGAAAAGTGTATCTTGGGGAGTTGAAAGAAGATTGTTCCCAATAATGTTCCAAATGAGTTTTGTAATGTGCTAAATGGAATAGTGCAAGATATGTATCGTGGATATCTAAGGGAAGGAGATGATAATGATCCTAGGGAAAACTTTGCATGTGTGGAGTGATAATGATGTGTGTGTAGTTCCTTGGAATATCATATTTTTTAGAGCATGCTTGAGATTTTCTTCATGGTTTCTTGTGTGCTTTGCCTTCATTGGGATAGGATAGGACCTGTAAAAGAAAACAAGTGTAGTCAATGCTATAAGTAAATGTAGTTGAAATTTAACTTGAAAAATGTAAAATTAGAAATGAATATTAGAAAAATCTTAAATAAGGGGTTAGAGTACACCCGAATGATAAAAGAGAAAGGGGTAGAAATTTTTTCATGCTTGTATACTTGTTGTTTAGGAGATGGTTGGAATAATATAAAGGATTTGAGTGTCCTGTCACCAAAATAGGGAGATGGTTGGAATAATAGAAAGGATTTGAGTGTCCTATATTAGGAGAGTTAATAGGATTTTCCCTCCAACCATTAACACTTTCCCACAGATAAGTGCCACTATAGATAATCATGAACCTAATTTGTAACTTTTCTTGGGTGACACATTGTTCCAGGCATATCAATACCCCTGCTTGAGTTCATGAGTTAATGCTTTGTGAAATGTCACTGAATTTAGTTCTTATTAGTAACTGATTGCAATATGAGATTGACAGTATAACTGCTGAAAATAGGGAAGACTGTAAATGTGTAATTGTTGATAAATTTTATGTAACAATTTTTACCCCCAATATAGGAGGGCCCAAGTGGGAGACTAGCACCCACTACTCCTGTCTATACTAGGCGGTTTTGTCAATGCCAAGTTTTGTGGCCAATCCTGCTTCTACCCCTTTTTGTGACCGTTCACTACTCTAATCATGCTTTGAATGTGATTCTTTAAGCTGTCTATAACTATTGTGAGAGTGAAAATGTTCACCCAATGTTTCCCCACTCAATTGGGGTGCATGATATGAAGAAAAATGAATGAATCCAAAATAAGGAAGGATAAAACTAATATGCATATTTTATATAAGGATTCCTATAGGGAATATGGATTACACATGGTAGTTACCATGACACAGGGAAAATAATTGGAAAATTCTAACATACAAGTTTTAGTGGGAAATAAGCAATGCACATGGAAATAAAAAATAGTAAAAACATGGAGAAATCAAATACTAAGGCTCGTGGGAGATCTAAATCAAATATGGCCAGATCCAAATCTAGGAGTAGAGGCATTACTTGTTGGAATTATGGAAAGAGAGGACATGCTAAAAAGGATTGTTGGTTCAAAGAAAACAAAGAAAACTATCCTGAAGGTATTAAAGAGGAAAATCTGACAGGTAATATTGTTTAGGATGCTCTTATACTTTCTCTTGATACTAGAGTAGAATCTTGGGTAATAGATTCAGGTGCCTCTTTCCATGCAACCCTTGATAAGGGCTATTTTAAAGAGTATGTCCAGGGAAATTTTGGACAGGTTTATTTAGGTGATGATGAGCCATGCAACATTGTCGGGAAGGGAAATGTACACCTGAAATTACAGAATAGAACTACATGGATATTGAGAGACGTGAGGCATGTACCTAGTCTCAGGAGAAATCTCATCTCTGCAAGACAGTTGGGTGGTGAAGGTTGCATAGTCACATTCACTTCAGATTCTTGGAAGGTTTCCAAGGGTGCCCAGTAGTGGCATGGGGTAAGAAAGTAGGCACTCTTTATTTATCTACTTGTATATCTAATTCTTCTACCATATTGTCTACTTGAGATAAGGATGCTAGCATGTGCAATATTAGATTGGGACATATGAGTGAGAAGGGCATGAAAAATCTATAGGAAAAGGTAAGCTTTCATGTTTGAAGCAATTGGACTTAGAGTTTTATGAGCATTGCATTTTTGGGAAACAGAAAAGAGTTAGATTTCTCAAGGAAGGGAATACCAAAAAGAGCAAAAGTTAAAGCTAGTTCATATAGATGTGTGCAGGCCGGCCTATGTTGTATCTCTTGGTGGTTATCATGCTATGTCACATTCATAGATGATGCCACAAGGAAGGTATGGGTATATTGCATTAAGTGTAAGTTTGATGTATTTGATACATTTAAGAAATGGAAAGCACTTGTTGAGAATGAATGTGGTTTTAAATTGAAATGTTTGAGATCTGATAATGGTGGTGAGTATTGCAGTAAGAAATTTGATGATTATTATTCCTTGAATGGGATTCGTAGAGAGAAAACAGTTCCCAGGACTCCACAACAAAATGGTGTTAGTGAGAGGATGAATAGAACAATAATGGAGTGTGCATGGTCAATGAGATTGCATGTGGGGCTGCCTCTTTAGTTTTGGGCAGAGGCTGTAGATACTTTGCTGTGTACTTAATCAACCATGGGCCTTCGAGTGCATTAGATGGAGGAATTCTTGAAGAATACTAGACTGGGAAAGAGGTAGACCTTTCATTTTTAAGATTATTTAGTTCAAAGGCATTTGTGCATGTTAATAAAGAAAACAGGAAGAAATTGGATTCAAAATCCAAACATTGCACATTCATAGGCTATGGCTCCAATGGTGATTATGGATTTCAGTTTTGGGATCTAGATGAATCTAAGATAATTAGGAGTCGTGATGTTGTTTGGTGTGAAAATAGAATGTATAGGGATTAGGTATAGGATGACAAAAATCCCAAGGAAGATTTGGTTGAGGATATAGCTCCTAAAAATGAACTCTCGGATGGAAAATATCCACCTACAGGTACCAAGGTTGACATTTTTGTAGGCCGAGCATGACAACCAGAGTCAACATCAGCACCTCTGTCAGAAATTCAAGAAAATGAGTAGCAAGAAAATAATGATCCCGTGACATCCCCATCTTTGGTAAGAAGGTCACAACATATTAGTAGACCTCTAGAAAGATTTTCCCCTACTTTTTATTATTTGTTACTAACAGATAGTGGTGAGCCAGAGAGCTTTGATGAGGTAATGCAGGTGGAGTCCACTAAGGAGTGGGAGCATGGCATGAAGGAGGAAATGGACTCCCTGGAGAAGAACCAAACATGGGATTTAGTCAAATTGCCGGTTGGGAAGAGAGTACTATAAAATAAATGTGTCTACCATGTGAAAGAAGAATAAGGTGGATGGAAAAGGTACAAAACAAGGCTTGTAGTGAAGGGGTATGAAAAAAAAGAAAGGTATCTATTTTGATGAAATTTTCTCCCATGTTATAAAGATGTCTTCCATTTGTACTGTATTAAGTTTAGTTGTTGTTGAATATTTACACTTAGATCAGCTTGATGTCAAGACAACATTTCTCCATGGTGACTTGGAGGAGGAGATTTATATGCAACAACCACTTGCATTTGAGGTGAAGGGTAAGGAGAAATTGGTTTGCAGGTTGAAGAAGAGCCTATACGGGCTCAAGCAAGCTCCCGACAATAATATCTAAATTTTTATAGTTTCATGCATGAGCATGGTTTTACTAGATGTCAATCAGATCATTGTGTATACTTTAAATAATTGGATAGTGGGAGATACATTATTCTTCTATTATATGTAGATGATATGCTTGTAGCAGGGTCTAATATGCAGGAAATTGCAAAGCTTAAGGAAAAGCTTGCACAAACATTTGAAATGAAGGATTTGGGTGTAGCAAAGAAAATCCTTAGTATGCAAATCAAGAGGGACAGAATAAATAAGAAATTGGTGTTTTCTTAAGAGGACTATGTAGAAAATGTGTTAGAAAGGTTTCAGATGTAGAATGTGAAACCAATTAGTACACCTTTGGTTGGGCATTTTAGACTAAGTAAAGAGCAATGCCCAACAACACAAGAGGAAAAATATTATATGGCACGGGTTCCTTATTCTTCAATAGTTGGGAGCCTTATGTATGCCATGGTTTGTACTAGACTGGACATTTCCCAAGTAGTGGGAGTTGTTAGCAGGTATATGGAAAATCTAGGTAAAGCACACTGGAAGGCAGTCTAGTGGATTCTCAGGTACTTGAGAGGGACCACTAGTAGGCACTTATGCTTCGAGGGTTAGATTATACTTTACAGGATTTGTGGATTCAGATATGGCAGGAGATGTGGATAGCAAGAGGATCACTACTGGATACATGTTTACAATTGGTGGTGCGACAAGGAGTTGGATTTCAAAGTTGTAGAAAGTAGTTGCCCTAACTACTACGAGGCGAATATGTTGCAGGCGGAGAGGCAAGTAAGGAAATGTTATGGATGAGTAGGTTCATGGAGGAGTTGGGTAAGGAGAAAGGGGATTGTAAGTTACACAGTGATAGTCAAAGTGCAATTCACCTAGAAAATAACTCAGCCTTCCATTCAAGAACAAAACACATTCAACTAAGATATCACTTCATATGACAAGTGTTGGAGGATGGGCAGCTTGAGTTAGTGAAGATTCATATAGATGATAATCCTATTGATATGTTTACTAATCCAATGAAAAAGGAGAAGTTTGATTTGCATTCAACTTCACGTGGGTCTTCAAGATTGATCTTGAAGTGGAAGAAACAAGCCAAGAAGAAAAGTCCAAGCAGGCATTGTGGTGGTGGAGTTACAAAAACCAGTCTCCAAGTGGGAGATTGTTGGTTGTGAGCCCGATAGTGATGGGGGTTACAAGGGGGCTTCACCCCCTTTTCGGGGACCAAGGGCCGCATGCCATGATGGGGGGCTCGAGGGAAGCGCCCCCACCTACCACATTTAATATGTATTTATGCATTGTGAAATCTGGACCATTCCTTATTAGGTCACAGATCTAATGGGTGGCTTTCTATGTTTTCCCAAAATGATATAAACTCAAATATCTTTAAAGGGTCATGTGTATGAGGCTCACTATAGTAGTTGATGCACTTTGTAAGAGAGTTTTGCTGGACTGAATAAAAGGATTGGTTGTTTCTGGTGGATGTAGCCCATTTTGGGTGAACCACATTAAATCTGTGTCTCTATTTTATTGCATTTTATTTCTATTTTACATTTCCCACATTATTCATTGCATGCTTGTTTATCTGTACATTTGGTATGCTCCTAACATATGGAATAGGTATAGACCTAGCATGCAGAGAAAGAGTTCATGAAATATGTCTAGATGGAACATGTGAAACATATGACCTATGTGAAGAGATTACTATACGATGGAAAAGTGACATGCGAGCATGGGAATCTACAAGTGACTCTTCCTTGAACCCGACCTCCACGAGGTCATGTCGAGAAAGTTGGTAGGGATGGAATACACACAGGATGCAGATAAGCTAGTTAGGTAATCTTATGTCTTCAACACATAATGGTGGGATCTGTGAATCTAAGGCAAAGAAGGCCCTCCTAACCTGAACTAGTGTGATAGATCATTCGGTGAGGATAGTTGCTCGAAGGATCCAATAAATATCGAGCTCTTCCGTGATCTGATCTATGGGTTGTGGAACACGTGGAAGATAACCTGTGGGTGCTTCGTATATGTCTCCCAAAAAGGTCATGAAAAATGGAATGGTTAAATATGCAGTGGATCTTTTGGTGTTTTATGGATGATTCTCTGGTCTAGTCCAAAAATATTTAGCTTGATTAGCTGCTACATTTAATAATGATAGTTGTGTGATAATGTCTAGTGGGAGTGGAGAGGATCTAAACACTAATGTTCACAAACTAGCGTCAACGTTGGATTGATTTGTAGGCCCGTTGGGTTGTGGGACCTGTGGATCACAACCGTAAGTTCGTGGTTGTTGTGGACCTCCTATGGTCATGTGAAGAATCAATTCCTAATTCCAAGTATCTAGTAGTTGTATGCCTTTTCGGCCTCTACGTTTAGAACTAGAAGTTGCACAATTTTCTCGGAGTACCTAACAGGTGTTCAGCAACTTGGATACGTAAGCTAGTGTCTATATCAATGAGGAGGTCTCCTACATCTGGCTATGGGACTAGTGGATCACAACCAAATGTTTTCCCTCTTTCAGGTCCTTCTATAGTCATATGGATATCTATCAAGGCAATCTATAATTTGTCTGATTTGACCAGAACGTGTGTGCTTTGTCATCTTCTATGTTTAATCCCCTTAACTGTGAGCTGATTTCTTGTAGGTCTGTTATTGTTTGGAAGACCTGAATTATGAGATTTTGGTCTATGTCAGTTATTTCTACAACAATATTTGGTTGAGGTACGATTGGCTCAAAACCTGGAATTTGCGAATAGTGGCAAATCTAGTAGCATATGAATTTGTCCCCTTAGACTGATCTCCTCATTCTTTTGTGTTCATGTGAATCTAGAAGAGTGTGTATATGCTAGTGTCAACGAGAAAAATGTATTTTAAACAATGATAGCTTTGGATATAGACTGAATACAATGCGAGTAGGGGAGAGACAACACAAGTGACAGAGCTTGGCGTGTGCAATTCCTAGTGGGATTTATTGTGGGAATACAACACAAGTGTACCGAGAGATTATAGAATCTACCTTCCTCGTGAAGAACACAACCTATAACTATAATGCATTCAATCTACGAGATGACACTACTTTTCTCTAAACTAATTTGTATGAACAATGAATGAATGAAGACTGAAGCAAGAAGATTGAATGGCCTCTAACATGATAAAGGAAAACTAGCATGGATGCAAAAATGAAAACAAAATGAACTCTAAGCAAGAATTGAGAGACTAAACAATGGAAAATGAGAAATTGAGAGGCAGTTTTGAGGGGCCATTTGCTTGAAAACAAGTTGGCTATTTATAGATTTCACATTCACCCAAAGGTGATTCCCATTAGAACTCTTTTACCATTAAACAATGGAGAAACACTATTCTAGGGGACATAAAACATTAATACAAGCTAAGGCAGTGGAGAAAAGCTGGTAAAAGTTGAAAATTATGCAAGTCATGATCAAAAGAACGTGCTGGAAAATGCGTGAAGGACCGCTACCCTGAGTAGGCCGGTGGTTACAGGGACCACCACCTGCCCGGGGGTAGTGGTTATAGAATCGCTGCCTTGCCAGAGAGGCGGTTTCATCACTAAAGGTCAAAGTAGGGGAATAAAACAAAGAACAAGGATAAATCACTTGGGATGCTAACATATGCTTTATAAGCTTTTACGGATCCGAACACCTTGCAAAGTGACTGTATCATCATTGGGGCATGTGTAACATCATTCTGGTGGTACAGTACCCTACAATTTTTGGTAGGTACATATTGCCCCCTTGAAGAAGTGTTTTAGCCATGAAGAGGTGTAAAATGGTGGGTCCGAGTATGGCGGTCCCAAAATGGGAAGTTAGAAATTATACCTGACACGCCCGTGTGTCGAAATGTTGCCATCCAAGTTCCTGCTACCTGTAAAATGGAAAGAAGACTCAAGTGCAAATAGACAAAACAAATCAAAAATAAATACTAAATTAGTATGAGATGAGGACTTACCATTTGTGTGGGGATGAGAACTTACCTCCGTTGGCGCTCTAAACCTGCGAAAGGGGCACTCGAAAATGCGTCAAAACACTATATATATATATATATATATATATATATATATATATATATATATATATATATATATATATAATGGGACCATTTTCCTATTCATTTGCATGTGTTGATTTGATAGTTTTTGAGCTCTGGGACCCACGGTGACGGTTTTCAATGAGAATATAGTCGAAACATTCACATCGAGATAGTGATCATGCCTCCGCGAGCAGAACCTCGACCCACGAAATCTCAGGTTAGTTCTTCTTGATTATTCATTTTTGCACCCTAAATGTAAAAATGATGAAAACTTTGTCATGGGGGTCATTTTTAGAAATGTCAATTTTAAATGTGTCTCTTAGGGGGTGCCTAATGGGTAGGCTTTTGTTTTAGCAAAAATGGTCATTTTTTAGCATTTTTAGGGTATGCAACCCGTTTTGAAATGCGAGACATGACTGTCGCCTTACAAGGCGGTGAATTCTGAGAACCGCTTCCTGCTAGGAAGGCGGTTCTCTCTGCAAATGCCAAAACAACATTGTTTTGAGTTTATTTTTACATTTTTAGTATTCTCATTTGCTTTAATGATTTTTTTTATTGTAGTATTGATACTTACTTGCTCCTTTTTGCGTTTTTATGTGTTTTGCATAAGAAGGAAGAGTACATTAGATGGAGCTAAGAGAGAGAGAGAGAGTGATTAGCTTCCAACAATGATAGATGCACTTTCTCAGGATGAGCAGGATACACTTCAGAGGGTAGGTATATTGAGGATCGCACGGGTCCCCCACGTTGCACCTGTTAGTCACATACTATGTGACCTATTTTCTTACTGGGATGTAGATCAGAACAATTTCTAATTTAAGGGTGTCGGGGTGAGTGGACTATCACCTTAGAGGATGTCTATCGTATTTTGGGAGTCCCGATTATTAGGAGAAGACTTTCATTTGATACAGTAGTATCTAGAGCTCAGGTGACATAGTGGGCCACCTATATGGGAGATGCAGTTTTCTCCACTGGTTTGAAGAAGAGGGTGAAGGTCCATTATATTCTTGGCTTTCCCATCCCTCTAATCCATCAGGCCATTATGGGCATCCTTGCTTTGAGATTGATCAGAGACAAGGGAGGGGATACTTTACTCTATTGTTGGGCCCCCATCATTGCACAGATTAAGGCACATGGTCAAATTTATGCCTGGGGAGCTGATATACTTGGGACCACCTATCATGACTTGTACAGGGTGGTTCGTTTATAGGGATAGTCACTGAGCCATCCAACCTTGGTTATGAGCTGGGTCTATGAACGTATCATCCCTTATGGGAGAGGTATAGAGGTGGTGGATCCCAGAGCCGTGAGGGTAGCTAGATGGACAGAGATGATGGTGCTTAGAGCACCCCACCAGCCTAGTTTCTTCCCTGACTACTGAGGATATGGAGGCCACACCTTATCAGGCCATGACAGGGTTATGGGGTGAGGAGACCTTCACTTTGATTTCCTTCTCTACTACAGGAAACTTGTGGATAGGACGGGGAAGGTAGAGACACACCCCTTTGATCGAGTGCCTTAGTAGTTCGGCCTTGCTTACGTTGATATGCTTCCCCTAGTGGTGCTAGTGTTTAGATTAGTTTGGGAGGCTAGGGGCAGCCCTAGGGGCCGGGGTTGGACTATTATTACTCCTGGCATCCCGATTGTAGCCAGGAGGGTGGTACGCGCCCGAGTGAGAGTCGGTGCTCCTCAGGCACCTTTACTTTAGATTGCCACCGGTCCTGCGCATAGCAGTGATGACCCTATTGATATAGAATCTGAGTCTGAGGAGTTCATAGGGGGAGAGATGGAGGAGGAAACCGAGGACATGGAGGTCAGCAAGTCGGGTGGGGGAGAGGATAGCGATCTCGAGTGGCATGACACTCAGGAGATGTTACAGGCCGAGAGGGCAGAGCAGAGCGTGGAGAGGGTGACTCTAGTCTCAGAGGAGTTACTTTCTCAGGACTTAGGTAGAGAGGATGAGTCCATGGTAGGATGCTATGTTGCCCCAGACATAGGAGGAGGACATCAGTCAGTGGCGGCATCTGTGGCAGGTGTTGATCCTAGAGATCCCTCTTGGAGGCCTAGAGATCCGAGTGAGTTGTCACTCTTCTTTTAATATTTGTTTTTAGCTAGGATTGCCTTAGTTGCTATCTCTCCTTTTGTTCGTCCTTTCTAATTTGTTTTATTCCTTTGCTTGTAGAGACTGCTAATGAGTGGTGAGACTTGATTCACCGGGTATGTACTAATACCCTAATGCTCCCCATGGAGAAGACTCATGCCGAGCTATCCACGGATGCAGGGGAGCCTTTAATAGCTGGTCAGCATACTGATGTTTTTGCCCCCATTTGGCATGTGGCCAAGATGGTGACTTCCCTCCATACCGAGTTAGCCGGGTATAGGACTGTAGAGCGCCTGATGAGGAGCCGCTCTCATAGCGAGGCTACAGCTACTGTTTGGGACTGTGAGCCCTCAGTGCACTCGAGCACTGCATAGCCAGAGTCCTAGATGTGGTTGTGTGCCTTCTGAGGGATCCCATAGGGATTGAGAGGCCACTTGGCTCTTTTTGTAGTGACTTTTGCTAGATTGTTTATATGACCATTTTTGTATTTTCTGGGATCATTGAGCATTTTGACCATGCCTAGTGCATGATGGCATTGTACATAAACCTGATTATATATATACATCTCTTTTGGATCTAGATCTCTTTATACCTAGAGTTTTGTGATTCATTTTCACATGTATACTAGATGTTTATAAAATTTTTGTTTTTATATGCTTTTCAGAATGTATGCAATGGAGAACAAAATCACAAATGTTTTTTTTTTTTGTATTTCGTGATGCTGATGTATGATGATGTGGACACTATGTGATCTTGAACTTTAGTTTCTATAAGCAATTTTCTGGTACTTCATATTGTTTTGACAAAATGTGATGATGAATTGGTATGATGAGCAGATGTACTTGCCCCACTCCTAACTCCACGCAACTAGTAAGATGCGAGGGCTCACCACCGAGAGCTAGAAAGGGCACAAGCTATGAGGTGTGTTGAAATGGTAATGATGGGAGATAGACAAAGAGTTGGTGGAACCAAATTAGGACGCTACAAACCTATCTTACTCAAGTGACTCCATAGTTTAGAATGCAACTTGCTTTGCAGTTTATCCAGACTTAGATCTCATAGATGGCCACTTGGTTGACAAAATATGGTTTTCAGGGTTTTGAACTCTCTTGGAATTTTGGACATCTGATTCATTTGTTTTGACTCAAGATTTCAAAAGTTTGTTTGGATTATTTGCTTATGTCTTTTGACATTTTCTGTCAAGTGGACCCCCCACACCTTGCCCCATGCTACTAGTAGGAAGCATGGGATTATCACTATGTACAAGGCACAGGTGAGTAAAGGCATTCCCATCCTTTCCCAACCCTATGTCACTAGTAAGAGATGCAAGCTCATCACCGAAGGTTGGTAGGGCAAGGAAATGTGTAAAAGTAAAATTTTCTGTTTGATCCATATTTGACTTGAGCAAAATGTCAGTATGTTCTTATTTCCAAAGATATATATACATGGGATAGATGTGACACCATGAAGCTTCTAGAATAGACCATAGGCAAGACACCTACCCTAGGAAGAAACCAAAAGTGAGAACAAGCATGTAGGCCTTGGTATGGCTACCGTTAAGACTTTGTCATATCTAGCTTTAATTGATGAAATGATTTTGAAATAGTTGATGATGTTATGAAAATGAAGAAGTATGATTTGAAATATCTTATCAATACTATCAGAAGTTTGTAATGAATTGCTTAAGAATAAGTCCCTTGATCACCAAATTTTACGAAACGAGTGAACAAAATGAACCTATCTAAATGAATATGTAATGTAGATATAATTATACAAATAGTGCCGATGCTTCATGCGTAAAACCGTTTAAGATGTAAGGAATTGACTGATTCATTGAATTCCTCACCCTCTAGTGTGCACAAGAGATATGCACTATTACCATAGTCCTTTATGACTTGATATGGGCCCAACCATTTGGGCTAGAACTTTCTTCCTTCGCGGTTTTCTTATCGATTCGGCTGTCTAGTCTTAAAACTAGATCTCCTTCATATATTTCTCACTCATAGACATTTTTGTTATACTGCCGGCACATCTAGTCAGCATAGGCTCTATGCCACTATTTGGTGTTTAACCTAGCCTCGTCTAGGCTTTCTAGTTGGGAGAGGCATGCCTCCTATAAGATTCTTCATTCAAAATCCCTTGTAGTGAGATGTGGAGACTGGGTATTTTAACCTCAAGCGGAGAACCGCCGCCCCAAATACCAAAGTGAGAAAGGAGTTACTCCTGTAGGTGTTCTTATTGAGGTTCAGTGGGCCCATAAGGCTGGATATAATTTTAAATGAAAATATCATTTTTTTCTTTTACTGTTTTGAGGAGAATAGATTTCAACGTTTTGTTTGTCGCTTCAGCCTGCCCGTTGGCTTGAGGGTAGTAAAGAGAGGCCGTGTGATGGTTTATTTTGAACTTGCTACATAGCTCACAAACCTCATCATTTTTAAAGGACGTGCCATTATTGGAGATAATGACTTGTGGGACACCATACCTACAGATAATTTGGTTCAAAATGAATTTGGTGATCACCGAACTTGGTACGGTGGTGAGAGGCATGGCCTCTACCCATTTGGTGAAATATTCCATGGCTGTGATTATAAAATTATGGCCATCAGTTGATGAGGGAGAGAATTTCCCTATCAAGTCCAGACCCCACGTGGAGAAGGGCCACAGAGTTGCTATTGGTTGCAGGGATTATGCTGGCATGTGAATCTCGTGAGAGAATTCTTGGCATTTGTGGCACTTACGTACAAATTCCACTGCATCATATTCAAGAGTGGGCCAAAAATATCCCATTTGATGTATTTTTTGAGCGATGGCGTGACCACCGAAGTGGCCCCCACATATCCCACTGTGGGATTCATGAAGAATCTTCTTGGATTCTTCTATGTCGATGCATCTTAGAAGCATGCCGTCAAAGGCTCTACGATAGAGCACTTGGTCTAAAACAACATATTTAGTGGCAATAATGCATAACCACCTTCTTTGTTGTGACATGGCACTTTCCGGGTATGTATGGTCCATGATAAAATTGATGATATCAGTATACCAGGGACATGTAGAGATGGGGGGTCTGGTTTTGACAAAGAATACACATTCATCGGGAAAGTCTAGATCTACCAGTTCACCTCCATCTAGTGGATTGTCAGCTAACCAGTCTGTAATGATTTTTCCTTTGACGGATTTTTGGTTTACGAATGTTAACTCAAATTCTCCCATTAGGGTTATGAAATGGCCAACTTTTCTAGATAAATATCCTTGTGTAAGAAATGTTTGTAAATGGTCTATCTTTATAATGACCCTTGTTTCCTGGTTTAACATGTAATGTCTCAAGTGTTTTGTTGCAAAAATTATGGCAAGGAATTCTCTCTCTTCCTATGTGTAACATGTTTCATAATTGAACAATGTTTGGCTAATGAAATAGATTGTGCGTTCTTGTTTGTCATCGTCTTCTTGAGCCAACATGCAGGCCAACGAGACATGAGTGGCTCGTGAGTATAGGATTAAAGGGTGGTCTAGTTTGGGAGGCATTAGCATGGGTGGTGATAACAAGAAGTGCTTAATTGCTTCGAAGGCCTTGTTGTAATCTTTAGTCCAATCGACGCTATAATATTTCTTGAGTATATTGTTGATTAGATGAATGGAAAAGATTGAATGTAGGATGAACCTTCGGATTGCACCGAGTTTCCCGAGAAATGTCCTAATTCTAGACTCATTTGAAGGTGGGATCATTTCGAGAACAACCCATATTTTGGCCGGATCAACATCAATCCCTCGTGAAGATATAATGTATCCTAGAAGTTTGCCTCCTGTTACACCGAAAATGCACTTCTCTGGGTTTAATGTGACACCATACTCAATTAGTCATGAGAGGATGATACGGAGCACCTCCGGATGATCACAACATTTCTTGGCCTTGGCCAATAAGTCATCCACATATGATTCCACAATTTTATGGATAAGATCATGGAATATGTACGTCATTGCCCGCTGATATGTAGCACCGGTGTTCTTAAGACCAAATGGCATGACAACATAACAATAAGTTCCCCAGGGAGTTATAAATATGGTTTTGGCTTGGTCTTGTTCGGATATTTTGATTTGATTATATCCGAGAACCCATCCATGAGAGACAAAAGCTCAAATCCAGTTGTTGCATCAATGATGATGTCAATGGATGGTAATGGGAAATCATCCTTGGGACAAGCTTTGTTAATATCTCAAAATCTATGCAAATGCATATCTTCCCATTCTTTTTGAGGATGGGGACAATATTAGACACCCATTGTGAATAATCAACTGGTTTGATGAATCCTACTTGGAGAAGTTTTATTACTTCCTCTTTTACCATGAGAGCCACTTTTGGCTTCATTGGTCTTGACTTCTGCTTAATTGGCTTCACATCTAGTTTAGTGACAAGATTATGTACCGCAACTTGTGGTGCAATACCTGTCATCTCTTTATAATTAAATGCAAAATCCTTTTGATGTTCTTTGAGGATTTGGGTGTGCATTTCTATTTCTTCTAGAGTTAGCGAGGATCCTAACTTCAAAATTCTTGGTTCTTCCTCCGTTCCAATGTTTATGTCAATGGTTTCTTCTATCAAAGAAGTGTTACCTTCTTCAAATTTAGGTGGGGTTGGAGGTAGTTCCAAGCTTTCTCCATTTTCTATCTCATAGATATCGAGATCCTTCTATGGAGGAGACTCTACCATGGGATTTCCAAAGTAGGAAGAGGAGTGTGGTATTAGGGAAAGATCAACTATAGGGTGAGCAAGGTGTAGCTCCGCATAGGTGTTTAGATATTCGAGAGTGAATTTATCACTATCAACATGATGTAAGATAGGAGATTCATTCTCAGCTGCATGTGTTAGCAGAGGGTTTGTTGACATTTTCTTCACCAATGGTTCAGTACAAAGTGATACTTTGAAACTTGTATCTTCCAACTCATTACTTGGGGTAAAACGTGAAGCTGAGGTTGCTATTGAATCTGTGAGAAGGTTCTGTTCTCGTGGGATTGCCTCAATGGATATGAAGTTGAATATTTTGCTTAGATCTAATACCGCTATTTTATAGAGTTGTAAGTGCTCAGCTCTAGTCTCATATACTATAGATACCTGGTTTGCAACCAACTGCAAGTCTCCTAACACTATGATGTCATTAACACCAATCCTTTTGGCTATGATGAGGCTAAGGAGGAGGGCTTCGTACTCAATGTTGTTTTTTGTACATTCAAAGTTCAACTAAAAAGCAAAAGGTGGGATCTTTCCCTTAGGAGAAGTAAAGATTATGCATGCCCTCTGGCTCCATAGTGACATCTAGCTCCATCGAAATGGAGAGTCCAATATTTACTAGGAAAGATGGATGTTGGGACATTCTTCACGTCTGTTTCTTCTATTTTGGTTACTTCTACCATGTAAAGTTCCTCTCATTGGAAGAGAACCAACTCCTAGGGTGCATCCCATACCTACAGAGTCAAATGGTAGGAAAATTGGTAGATCTTGTTCTAGTAATTCGAAAAATTTTGCAGTAGTTCCTAATGACACTATTTCTACAACGTTAGCTTCATTCTTGAGGGCTAGGATGCTCTTGACTAAGTTCGTAATTTCTAGTTCTGTTGTAGGTATTAATTTTTCTTCTGGTTTTGAGTCAATTGGTTTGTTAAGTTGGTTTGTTGGGAGTTCAAACTCAGAGTGAACGCCTGGTCTTTTCTTCAGGTCTGCTAGGTGTATGTCAAATGGTTTTGGGTCACCTTTTGCTATGAATATCTTTCCTAAGTGTAAGAATCTTATTTCTTGGAATAACATAGAGGGAATTGCTTTCATGCGATGTATCCATGGTCGATCGAGGATCATATTATAGTTGGTTTCCGATCTATGATATAAAACTTGATGAGGATTGTCTTGGGTCCTAAGGTGACCGGGTAATATTATAGTCCCAATTGAAGTAACTTTAAGGCTATCATAACCTCTTAGCGTATTTCTTGTTGTGGAACAGCTTTTTTCGCCATATCCTATCTTTTGAAGGAAAGAAAAGGGGACAATATTCATTCTTTGCCCCATCATCTACCATTGCACGCTTTAACGTAATTATTGTAAACCCACACCCGTAAATATAAGGTTGGGTTACCTCTACGTGTAATTTTAACATCTCGTTGGCTTTTTTTTTATGTCAAATATAAACTCGGTATCCCTATCTGGCTGCCCTAAAGGGTGGATATCGAAGTCTATATGGTTGACTTGTGTTTCAGGAGGTGGAGTGATGTTAATTAAATGACCTAGACCGAGTTCTTCTAACAGAGAAACCATATGGGCAAAGTAGATGTGAGAGAAGGTCTTTGTTAATTCATTAATTAAATTGTAAGAACCCACGGGTTTTACCAATATTTGTTGAACGTTATCTGGTTCTAGTGGATAGATTGTATTTGGTTGAGAAGAATATTCTCGTGTTCTTATTATGGCTTCTATGTGTAGCTCAGTATCTAATTCCACTAGACCAACTATCTTGGTTCGTGGCTGATTTCCTAATTGTGGCATGATAGGTGGATTTAGTGAAGTTGAGGCTTCATGATCATTATTTCCTATCATTACACCTTTGTTCATCCCATTTGGATTTAATTTATTATTGTTATTGTGATTTGGAAGTGGATCATTGAAGATCTTAAGAGGTGCGTTTTGAGGGGAGACTGCCCCTGTGAAAGTATTTGGGATAGGTGTCACAGAATCTGTTAAGAACATATCTATGAAGAGTTGTCTTTGTTCTTCTGGCAGACGTTGCATGAACTTATTGTAATCGTGGAAATTCCTAGTGTCATGGCCTCAAATTTTGTGGAAACCACAATACGAGTTAGGATTATAACTCCTAGGTTGTTGGTTTGGCACATGTTGTGGTCCAAAACTCTGATTGAACTGTTGACTATTAGGATTAAATTTTTGCGTTTGTTGTCTTTGGTTTTGGTTTTGATATCCAGTTGAGTTTTGAATTGGACCATGTGTTTGGATCTGACATTGTTGTTATTGTCGTTGTTGCTGTTGGGGATGATTAAAATATACTACGTTGATTTTTGGGGTAAAATTTTTGTTTCGTTGATTATTAATTGGTGGTGGAACATTTACAACATTTGCTTTTTTGCTTGTCGGTCACTCTCCATCTATTGTCACCCCACGCTTTTTTAGGTCCTTGATTGGCGTTTGTGGTAGAATAAGTCATAGTGTTTTGGTTGGGGATGATTAACCTCCCATTTGTTCCATATGTCTTGTGACCGTTGTCTATTACAACTTGATCTATTTGGAGAGCACTCTTGAGCACTTCATCATAAGTTCTTAGTGGGAATTTCTAGACTTCTTCCTTTATCTCTTTCTTTGAGAGAATGAATGAATAAATCACATAGTTCCATCTTTGGATGAAATGAGCAACATATTCATTGTGTTCTTGCTTAATATGCAAGAATTCCCTGATTCTTGTTCTCAACAATTTGTTCATGTTGAACACCTTGATGAACTCTGAAATGAGTTGTTTAAATGAATGTATTGAGGCTTAAGGTATTTTGTAATACCAATTGAGGGTGATACCCTCTAACATTTTGGGGAATATTTTAGCAACAACTCCATCCCAAGGGAGCAGTTCTCGAATGGTTGTGGCGTAGGCTTTAATATGTGCATTTAGGTCTCCCTCTCCTTTGTACTTGGGTAGATCGGGAGAGGTCTTGGAAGCATGAAACTTCGTATAGTGAAGTCTAAAGGTTCTTCCAAATATTCTGAATAAGTCCCTATCACATAGGTTTCGACCATTGATGGTGCTTAGGGGGGGAGGTAGAACGGGTTGTTGATGTGGCGTAGCATATATATTTGTATGGGCATAAGGAAATCCCTGTGGTTGAGTGAACACTTCGGGATAAGGGAACATATCTCCCTGTGGTGACTTGGAATACATGTTTAAGTATGGAGGAGCATTGTTTAGAAATGGATTGTTTTGTACTAAATTGGGAGGTATCATATTTTTTACTGGAGCGGCGTTAGAAAATGCGGTTCTAGTTGGTGTTTGTTGTGAATAGTGAGGAGGCATGACCAATGTGCCTGTTCCTGTGAGGAGGTCTACTTGGCTAGGCTGATGTGGAGGATTGGAAGTTCCTACCTACATGAATTGCGAGTTTTGACTTGCTTGAGCAAGTTACAACCCTCCAACCTTCTCAACTAAGGCTGAGATGACCTCATTTGGTGAAGACACAATATTTTTCCTTGGTGGTGTTTTTTGTATACCTTGAGGTTGTATAGGCATATGCTACCTAGCTATGAATTGATCATTTCCCTGCCAAGTATCACCGAGGGAATTTCCTATAGGTGGAGGAATGGGGGTGTTTTCTTGGAACGAGACCTCAGGTTGTATTTGCAAACCTCCTATAGGCGGGTACATACTTTGAGAGAATGTTTCACTCCTAGCATAACGTGCTAAGTATTCATCATCTAAAAAAAGGTATGGATCTAATTGTCTACTGATTTGAGGTCTAAGCAACACATGAGGAGATGAACTAGATTCTCCAGTGAGCGTCATGTTATTCGAGCCTGAAGGCTCTGGTTGTTGTGTTTGAGTGAACTGATCCAACTCCTCTATTTGGAAAGAAGAACTATATCTAGTCCTTTGAGGCGGTGTTTGTGTTGAAAACTAGTTAGTTGAATAGTTGTCACCCCATGCTAAGAGCGAGGATGATGGTTGTCTATTTAGCTGATTGTAGTATGCTTTAAGACCTAGGAGAGGTCTGCCATATGCATCGAATCCTGACATATTCGGAGGGTATATGAATACCCATAGAATAATGGGAAGAAGTGAAGATGGATAAAAAAAGAGTGTGAAAGTGAAGAAATTGTTCCTTTTACGTAAGTTTTACTAATTTTGTTGATAAAGCTAATGTGAAGGCTAAAGAGGTAGAGAAGATGAAGTAGTTGTTTGTTCACATTGGGTTCACCAATTTTGTACGATGGAAAAGTGACATACAAGCATGGGAATCTACAAGTGACTCTTCCTCACACCCGACCTCCCGAGGTTGTGTCGAGACAGCTGGTAGGGATGGAATACACGTGGGATGCAAATAAGCTAGTTAGGTAATCTTATGTCTTCAACAGGAAATGGCGAGATCTATGAATCTAAGGCAAAGAAGGCCCTCCTAACCTAAACCGGTGTGATAGATCGTTTGGCAAGGATAGCTACTCGAAGGCTCCAATCAATATCAAGCTCTACCATGATCTCGATCTATGGGTTGTGGAGCACGTGGAAGATAACATGTGGGTGCTTCGTATATGTCTCCCGACAAGGTCATGAAAAATGGAATGGTTAAATATGCAGTGGATCTTTTGGTGTTTTATGGACAATTTTCTAGTCTATTCTAGAAATATTTAGCTTGATTAGCTGCTACATTTAATAATGATAGTTGTGTGATAATGTTTGGTGGGAGTGGAGAGGATCTAAACACTAATGTTCACAAACTAGCGTCAATGTTGGATTGATTTGTAGGCCCATTGGGTTGTGGGACCTGTGGATCACAACCGTAAGTTTGTGGTTGTTGTGGACCTCCTATGGTCATGTGAAGAATCAATTCCTAATTTTGAGTATCCAGTAGTCGTATGCCTTTTCGGCCTCTATGTTTAGAACTAGAAGTTGCACGATTTTCTCGGAGTACCTAACAGGTGTTCTGGCAACTTGGATACGTAAGCTAGTGTCTATATCAATGAGGAGGTCTCCTGCATCTAGTTGTGGGACTAGTGGATCACAACCAAATGTTTGCCCTCTTTCAGGTCCTTCTACAGTCATACAGATATCTATCAAGGCAATCTATAATTTGTCTGATTTGACCAGAACGTGTGTGCTTTGTCGTCTTCTATGTTTAATCCCCTTAACTGTGAGCTGATTTCTTGTAGGTCTGTTGTTGTTTGGAAGACTTGAATTATGAGATTTTGGTCTATGTCAGTTATTGCTGCAATAGTATTTGGTTGAGGCATGATTGGCTCAAAAACATATTCCCTGGGCTCCCTAGGTCCCGTGATTATCATACAAGATCAATATAAGCCTAACTGAAATGAAATAAACTAATTATGCGAGATATATCTACATATATATATATATATATATATATATATACTCCTCTATTTTTGTATTTTTGATAAGATTTTGAATGGAATTAAAAGAGCAACTAATATAATATATTCAAAAAATGACAACTAATCTAATAACAAAATTAAAACAAACAAGGTAGCCCGGTGTAGCTACTTTCTGTCAGTGCGATTGTGAGTTTTATCCTAAATAAATAGATAACTGATTAACTTAATTGAAAGATTCTCGATCCTACCTCAGAAGTGAGGAATGAATCATAGTTTCTTAGAAACTATCAATCCCCATAGCTTCCCTGGAAATATCAAGAATGAAACTTAACTGAAATGAAATATTTCACTACTCTATTTGATATATTTTAGCTAGAACTTTGACAGATAAAACCTGGAATTTGCAGAATAGTGGCGAATCTAGTAGCATATGAATTTGTCCCCTCAGACTGATCTCCTCATTCTTTTGTGTTCACGTGAATCTAGAAGAGTGTGTATATGCTAGCGTCAACAGAAAAATGTATTTTGAACAATGACAGCTTTGGATATAGACTGAATACAATGCGAGTAGGAGAGAGACAACACAAGTGACAGAGCTTGGCGTGTGTAATTCCTAGTGGGATTTATTGTGGGAATACAACACAAGTGTACCGAGAGATTCTAGAATCTACCTTCAGTGAAGAACACAACCTGCAACTCTAATGAATTCAATCTACAGATGACACTACTTTGCTCTAAACTAATTTGTATGAACAACAATGAACAAGACTGAAGCAAGAAGATTGAATGGCTTCTAACAAAGAAGGAAAACTAGCATGGATGCAAAAATGAAAACAAAATGAACTCTAAGCAAGAATTGAGAGACTAAACAATGGAAAATGAGAAATTGAGAGGCAGTTTTGAGGGGCCATTTGCTTGAAAACAAGCTGGCTATTTATAGATTTCACATTCACCCAAAGGTGATTCCCATTAGAACTCTTTTACCATTAAACAATGGAGAAACACTATTCCAGGGGACATAAAACATTAATACAAGCTAAGGTGGTGGAGAAAAGATGGTAAAAGTTGAAAATTATGTAAGTCGTGATCAAAAGAATGTGTTGGAAAACATGTGAAGGACCACCGCCCGAGTAGAGTGGTGGTTACAGGACCACCACCCTGTCAGGGCAGTGGTTTCATCACTAAAGGTCAAAGAGCTAAGAAAAGAAGGGTAGAGGAATAAAACAAAGCACAAGGAACAAGGATAAAGCATTTGGGATGCTAACATATACTTTGTGAGCTTTTCTGGATCCGAACACCTTGTGAGGTAACCTATATCATCATTGGGGCATGTGTAACATCATTCTAGCGATACAGTACCCTACAATTTTGGGTACGTACAATTACCCTGTGAGGTGGGATATGTGATATAAAAATTAGATGAGGCCTATGAATAGGAGAAATCGGTATCTTCTTCATAGGAATATTCATTGTCGATACCTTGATTTCATGGAGAGGAATCTAATTTGAATTTCTAAGAATGTTAGCAACAATAGAGTAAACCATGATATAATAATGATGATGAGTGGATAGGGAAATATCTATATAGGTTAGGGATTCAAAGCGATCATTACAAGTAATTGGCATAAATTAAGAGATCCAAAATGGACATGAAAAATATTGGGTTCACCAAATTATTTAAATAAATTTAAATCTAATCGAGGATACTACTAATAAAATAAATATAACAATATTCAAGAAAGATCTAGCTAAATAAGTACAAGCAAGAGTGAAAGATAGGAGATAAAGATGAATCAACTAGTAGCTCGTAAGCTTTGAACTGATTTTGGACTAATGAATAAACTAGGAAGGTGGATTATATACTATATGAGCTTTGTGTCGAAACTCAATTGTGACAATCTCTCGTGGACATAAGCGCATGTAATGGGATAAGAACACCTAAGTACTAGTGTCTATTTTAGGTGCTAGTGTTTGCGGGATAGTTACAATTTCAGTTCTTCATGCATCGATTCTTATTCAATGTAAGTGTAGAAACCAAAATTGGGTTACACCTCCCTTGGCACCTCGTCGAATTATTAACCCAAACATACTCACCTAACCATAGCCCCTCCACACCACAATAATATTAATTAAATTAAATTAATACCCATCCTCACAATATTCATCATTTAATTACATTAATTGACCTAATTTCCACCTCATCATAGACCTATTCTTGACATGTTTCCATAACTAACAATGACTAAGTCTTACTTTCCTTAATGAGATAAGATGTGGTCTAAACCATAAAATCAATCCCTAAAATATCTCTAACCACATTCCCACCCATTAGAAGGGAAGTTTCCGTTCTAATCCGTGAGAAGAAACTAACTGGGTGGAAGAAATTAGAAAGATCTGCCCATTTTAGTAAACCTAGGGAATCCCACCTTAACTAACGCTCGGTCACCCCTAAACTGACGTTGGTCAACCCAAAACCATCGTCGGTTACCATTTATTCACCTTAGCAACCTTGTTTGAGGGGTTGGCACATTCTGAGAGAAAGAGGATGAGAAAAGAGCTGCATGCAAGAAGAACCAACATCCTTTCACGTATCCAGACATCTAGAGCCATCACCAGGACAAATATTGAAGCATTGCACTCACAGAATCATTCTGGGAGCCACTGCTACGATACCAAACACCATTCTTCTAATCAACTACCATTACCATTCAGCCATCAAGTCTAGCATCATAGTAAGTACATTTCTACGAATTATCCATTTTAGTGTAGTTAGCTTATGTTATTTATGTCATCAATTTATACTTTGCATGCTCATTCCTCCACCTCTTTCTAGCTTATAACTCAAATATTTCCTTTACCCACATCACCAAATCACCCATTCTCACCTGCTTTTTCATTCTTGAGTATACTTGATACCCCTATCAACCTCTTTATCCACCCTACCCTCCTTATCAGATCCTAGATCAAACCCTATAATCATTTTTCCTTGATTCTCTTACACCCCGACCTTACCGATGCCGATTACCCATAACTGTCATTAGTTCCGCGTAAACCGTCATCGGTCATACGAGACCAACATCGGTCTCTATTTTTTAACCATGACCCCAGAATAGAACCTAACAACCTCTCATCAGTTGACCTAAACAACCCAAAACATGACCTTGACTAGTTCCAACAACCTTTGACACCTACCTATCATTTAGATCTGACTATAACCTAGCCTGTTATATTAGATTTTCTTATTGTGCTTGAATGAGATACCTAAATCATATCAACTACAGTAGGACTTTACTTATTTCTCGCATCAATTTATTTTGAACAATAGATTGAAAACCATCTAGGAAGTATCACACTTCCTGGAACTAGCATACGCTAAGCAGTCCATTGTCATATATCATTTAACTATCTTTTGTGGTCTTGTTTTCTTTTACAGTAGTTCCTCGTAGAAGAAAGGAAGCTCTCGCAATCAACACTAGATCAATAAGTCAAAATGCGTGTAAAAAACATTAACCAACCCATTTAACAGGTATTCCTCCTTGGCCCTTACCCTCATCTGTTTCATAATTTGAAAACGTAAAGAAAACAGTGAAACATTTTGGCACGCCCGGTGGGACCCATCAAGGGTTCTATTGCATTTTATTCATTCTTAGGTAACATTTGTGTGTTTGTTTCCTTCAAAAGCTTACACATTAATTTTATTCCTTGGTAAAATTCTCTTCTTTCTAATTTCTGTAAAGGATACATTTTCTTTTGGTGCATTTAAAAAGAACCATTCTTCTTGATTTTTGCATTTAGTGAAAGAGCATACCCTCTCCTATTCATCTTTTTGTGTCATTGAACATAATCTTTTGATTTGGGCTTAAAATTGGTTGCATTACATTCTGATTTGCTACATTTAGCTCACATTAAAATGAGGGCAACCTATATGCTAGAAGTCATGCCCAATTGATGGTTGACACAAAGAATCATAGAAAGAACATTCTCTCTCTCTCTCTCTTTGTGTCTTACCAAACTTGCACAAAATTAAAATATACACATCTTTCTTAAACAACATCTTACCTAGGAAAACCTATCCACACTCACACAATTAGATTGGCAGGTACTCCCCATCTCGTTTCCTATGTCGAGTCATCATCTCGAGAGGATGACCTACCCCTACCATAACATACACAAACCTCTCCTTTTAGATATCCTTCTTCATAAGAAACATCCCTCACCAAAAACTCTATTTTAAAATTCATGATTCGGTCTTCTAAATAGAATAATCTCAACACATTAAAAACCACTGGTTAGGTACGTGTTTTTAGTGTTTGATTGACATGCATTTTGAGGTGTGAGGATACACTTCTTCATTTTTCCATTATGTTTCCTTCACACTCCACAATCACAATTGGAGTATTCTCGACTTCTTACGAGTGTGTTTTCGACTTTATTGCATCATCTCCAGACCTCTGGGTTGATTATTTATCTCACTAAAATTCACAACAATCCATTTTTCTACATTTTCTATATTTCACAGTAACCATCATCGGTTATCCCCGATTGACATCAGTTTTACTTAACCAACATCAGTTTTCTATTCTTTTGGGTTAAATTGCCTAAAGAACCCTTATTTCATTTTCTTCGCTATTAGAGTTCCTGTGAGTCTCTGTACTCTCTCTTCTCTGGTCAACAATCATCATACAACTTGTTCATCTAATTATCAACAATCTTTGCTTCATTTGGTAAAACTATTCCTGTCTCACAGTAACCAACCTCGGTTACCCCTTAACCGGCATTGGTCATCCTTAACCGGCATCGGTTACCCTGTATTGAAAATCAACTGATATATTACCCAAATCTACCTATAGACACCTATTTTCTTCATTCTTACTACCCCTTATGTCATCTACAGGATACAAAATTGTCTGATATATACCCATTCACATGGTGTTGACTCGCAGTCAAGCCAACACTCTTATATTTCACGCAAGTCATCAACCACTCCCACCTAGTCCCTCACCGCCTTCCATCCTGTCACCCATGGATCCTAATCACCCTATCACCATTGCCACAGGTGAGGAAGAATTTGCAAAACTCCTTGATCAAAATCCCACAGCCTTGCAGTTCTAACTTTCCCACTCTTCCACGCGGGACTCCTTAGGTCAGTTGATGTATGGAATTCTTGTATCCATCTCTCCTACCCTTATTCCCACTTTTGCATCAGCCCTTAATAATGTGGCATTACCCTCACCTACTTCACCCCCAGTAGTTTTGCAGCTAGGACCCATACCCGCCATGACCGCTGCATCTGCAGTATCACTTGCGCTTTTTGTATCTATTGTCCCCTCATCGACCACCCAGACCATAACCCCATCTCGCACCCATTGTCTCACAAATACCCATTACAACCCAACCACCTATGGTGTTGGTGACCCATACTCCATTCCAAAATCTTGTCCTCTCCATCCCACAAACACTACCCATTCACTACTAGAGTCACTACGACCATCCCACCTACATACACATACTATCAACCACCCCCTATCTCATCTCATCACCCATTCTCGGATACGTACCCTCTATTTCGGTCCCCTATTCTCAACCTCCCTATTTGGAATCACCATACAATGGAATACGACCCACATCACAGGTTTAATACCAACCCCCTTATGTCATAGGAGAAGCCCTTCCACCACAACCTACCAATGACCTCATCAAGTTAATGAGGGAAAAGATGCGATACAATAGAAGCATCGGTTTCCGCTCACGTAATTCCCTCACCTATGATGAAATTTGTAATGACCCTATTCACCCATCCATTCCTATTTGAACATACCCCGTACATTGGGAAATGCAAAAATTCAACCACTTCAATAGCAAAGAGGACCCACAACAACATTTGCGGTCCTTTAAACATGGGTGTTACCTGATTTCCCACGATGATGCTTTACTCCTATAGAACTTCCCGATGTCCCCGACAAGACCTACAAGGGATTGATATAGTGGGTTACCAAGACACTTCATCTATTCATTTAATCAAGTAGCCCAAAATTCTTAGATCACTTCTCTATCAACATTTGTAAGAAGGTTACCATGACTGATCTTTATTCCACTTGACAAGACAACGATGAGTCTATCAATGAATTTTTTGCTCAAGTGGCGTAGCCTAATCAATCAACTCACATTTCACCTACCAAAAACTAAAATCATAGAGTTATTTACTTAGGATTGTGCTAGAGATATCTCACCTACCCTATAGTTGCATACCTTTCGTACTTTTGACGAGGCATTCACCATGGCATGGAAATTGGAAGTTCGTGCTATCAAAGAAAAGAAGATTCAACTTCATAACAAGAGAATCACGTTCAAATCAAATGATACTTCTATTGATGGTGAATCACACCACCCATGAATGCCTACAACTCGATGGGTTGAGACTCTCAGTGTGATTGCATAACATGGAGCTTTTCCCAAGTGTGGGACCTTGTGAATCGGGAAAGCTCTCTGGATGAAGGCCGGTTCCTATTCCTCTGTTTAGATGCACACATAAAAATGTAGAAGGTTTACTCAAAAACCTAATCTAACTTACCAAGGAGACAGGGTAAGAAGATGTATAAAAAAAAACCTAAACTAACAAAGGTGATGCACTGAGGAATGAAGAACACTTGTCTTGCCAATAAACACAAACCATTAAAATGCAATGCAAGATCATGCACAGATAACCAAAATTGTAGTGAAATATCAGGAGGATGTAAATAAAAATAGAGAGGGTTGAGAATCATCCAAAGACATGCATTATCTGATCCAAATATTGATACAATACACTATAAAATGCCAAGAGGCAAAGTTGCATTACAATTTTTAAATGGTAGGTTTGAACTCCACAAACTCACCTACTACCAAAGAGAAGAAGGGAGGGGCAAAACAAGAATGTCCCAACTTTAGAAAGAAGCCCCTCCTTCAAATTTATAGGAAGAATGAGAGAGGGAAGAGAGAGGAAATCCAAATCTATCCCAACCACCTCCAGTTGCATTTAATTCATCTCATTATGGTGGTAGGTGAGAACCCTAAAGAAACCCAAAAAGTGGCGAATTATATTTTGCATTTTTAAGAATTTATTCCCACCTAATTAAATATATCTAGTCATAGTTGGAAAGAGGACCTCGTAATATTTCCGAAAATTCCAACCTTGCATGAATCCGAGCTCCCTGTGAAAAGTTATGGCCATCTGAATATCTGCGTCAGGGTTTGCTTCCTGTCAGTGCTCAAAATGTTGCGCCTCCTGAAGATGCACCATACGCGCTGAAAATTACATGTCAACACTCTTTTTCCTATGCCTTGTCACATCCTTTTACATGTCGACATCCTTTCTTTGTGTGCCCCTAACCTACACCTTTGCGCATCCATTTTCGTGTCAACATCCTTTCTTTGTGCGCCCCTAACCTGCACCTTAGCGCATCCATTTTTGTGTCGACATCCTTTGCTATGCACCCCTAACCTGCGCCTTAGCGCATCCATTTTCATGTTGACATCCTTTGTTATGTGCCCCTAACCTACACCTTGGCGCATCCATTTTCGTGTCGACATCCTTTGCTGTGCGCCCCCTAACTTCGTGCCTTGGCGCATCCATTTTCGTGTCGACATCCTTTGCTTTGTGCGCCCCTAACCTACTGCTTGGCACATCCATTTTTATGTCAACATCATTTACTATGCACCCCTAACCTACACCTTGGCACATCCATTTTTGTGTTGACATCCTTTGCTGTATGCCCCTAACCTGCGCCTTGGCACATCCATTTTCGTGTTGACATCCTTTGCTTTGCGCGCCTAACTCGCACCTTGGTGAAATAAACATCGGGCTTTGAGTTTCTTTGATTTCCATATTCTTTTGCTTGTCTATATCTACCCGGGGGGAAGATATTTACAACAATTTGGTGACTCAACGGGATCACCTGCCTACTAGGTAGAAGATCAGTGGCCTTTTAGCAATCCATTGGGCATGGAGTCATAAGCAATAACCTGAAACCAACCTGATATCTGATCTCGAGCCTGATACCGCAACTTCTTCTCCAACAACACTCTGATCTGTAGAAAATAAACCTGAGAGAAACAAAACCTATGCCGAAGCACTTAGGGAAATTGAAACCTAACTACAACAAGACAATGTGCATACGCACTTAGAGAAATTGAAATCTAGGCTAATATTTACAAGGGCAACCTTTTCCTTTTAGTAGCAATGTTTAAGATAGATTCCGTTAACCGGAATCGGAAGTTCCTCTCCATCCAATGTAGACAATTGGAAGGCATTACTACTTTTACATCCCGTGACCATGTAGGGACCACTCCAAATGGCATCAAACTTGGAATGCCTTCCTAGTTTTTCCCGATCTGCATCCCATTTCAGAACTAGGTCCCCTTCCTGGAAGGTCTTTGCTCTTGCCTTCTTATCAAACCATCTTTTTACTAAGGCCTGATCCTTCGTAATCATCTAAACTACACGTTGTCTTATTTCTTCTAATTCCATCAACTTTGCATACCTGGCCTCCATTGGTTCGAACTCAGACAACTCCAACTGCTTCATGAGCTCCAATGCTAGAAATTCTAATGATATAGGCAATACTGCCTCTTTCCCATAGACCAACTTGTAGGGAGAATTACCAATAGATCTCTTTGGTGTTATCCTATCGGCCCATAATGTTGATTTTAGCTTGGTATGCCATGTCCTTTGGTTTTCATCCAGAGTCCTTATGATGATTCTTAGAAAATTCTTGTTCGTGGACTCTACCTATCCATTACCCTATGGGTAATAATTTGAAGAGGTGCTCAAATAGATTCCATTCTTGACAGCCCATTCTGTAATCTTGGAACCTATGAATTCCAATGCATTATCTGATATGATAGTGGCTGGCGCACCGAACCTGGTCACTATTCCTTCATAAAAGTCTAGTATGTTAGACTCATTTTCTTCTTTGAGTGCTACTGCTTCAGTCCACTTGGTGAAATAGTCTGTTGCCATGAGAATCCACTTATGGCCTTGGCTTTAGTTTGGGTTGATGACCCCAATGAAGTCCAATCCCCATTGCATAAATGATTGGTCAACCAAAATTGGGTGCAACGGAAGCGTTGCTAGTCTTTCTTTACTGTGAAGAGTGCACATTTATTACACTTTCTTATCCATTTATAATAGTCTCTGAACACTGTGGGCCAATAATACCCTGCCTTCATTATCTTGAGAGCTGTTATCCGTGGGGAAAAATGTCCTCCATAATCTCCATCATGAAAATCTTCTAACACCATCTCAATTTGACCTATCCCAATGCACCTCAATAGAACTCCATTGATGTCTTTCTTGAACAAAACACCATCAACAAGCACATATGGAATGGCTTGTAATCTGAAGTATCTCCTTTTTCTTTGCTCAATTCTGGAGGGCATAGGCCTACCTGTAGGAAGTGTATCATATTCTGAGTCCAATAAGGAGTGGGCACATCATCATTTTCCTGTTCTTGACCATCCTGTAGTACCAAGACAACCTCTTTTTCATCACCTGCTTCAACTTTCCAACTCAAAGCTAGTTGTTCACATAGTCCTTTTCCACGTACTAGTTTTTTGACCTTGATCTCGATGTCATATTCCATGACACGAGTTATCCATCTTGCATGTTTCTCATTCAGATCCTTGTTTAAAAGGAATTCCTTGACTCCCGCATGAGAGACCAACAATTGGATCTTGTTGTTTGAGACTAGGTGCTTGAATTTCTTTAAGCTCTTGATCACTGCAAGGACATGCTTTTCAATGAAAGAGTACCTTGTTTCGTATTCCTCTAGGCCTTGACTGAAGAAAGCAACTGGTTGTTCTAATCCTTCTTTGTTTTGCTTTGTACCAAGATTGCAGAAATTGTGTCTCCACCACCAAAGGCATATAGCACGAAGTCCTTGGAGAAGTCTGGATTGACGAGAGTTGGAGCTTGAGATATAGCCTCTTTTATTGCCTCAAAACTTGCCTTGCCTTTAGATGTCCACTTAAATGTCATGCTCTTTTTCAACATCAACGTTATTGGCTTTACAAGAGCTGCAAAGTTTGGAACAAACCTACGGACAAAATTGATCCTTCCCAAGAAGATTTGAAGAGCCTTCTTGTGACTTGGCAATGGCAACGCTCGAATTGCTTCAACTCTTTCTGGGTCAATCGACAACCCCTCCTTTGAAACAATATGGCCTAGAATTTTTCCCTTGTGAGCCAAGAATATGCATTTTTTTGGGATGTAATGATACCCTAAATATTATACACCTCTGAAACACCTACCTCAAATGGAAGAGGTGATCCGCTACATTTTTTGAGAATACAGTGATGTCGTCAAGATATATCAGAACTATTTTATTGATCAATCCCTTGAATGCCATATCCATTGCCCTTTGGAAAGTGGCTCCAGCATTTGATAGTCCAAATGGCATCTTCTTGTAGGCATAGGTGCCCCATTTGGTGGTGAAAGCCATCTTGAACTGGTCATCTTCTTTCACCATTACCTGATTATACCCTGAGTAGCCATCTAGGAGAGAGAATCTCTCTGAACTAGATACTACTTGCAATATTTGTTCCATTGAAGGAAGTGGGTAATGGTCTTTGAGAGATGCCCTATTTAGGTCTCGAAAGTCCACACACAACCTGATTTCTCCACTCTTCTTTCTAACCAGAACCAAGTTTGCAACCCAGCTTGAGTGCTTGATCGGAAATATAATGCTTGCCTCTATTAGCTTGCTTAACTCTTTCTTCATTAGAGGCTCAATGTGAGGATTGACTGGGCTCTGCCTCTACATGATGGGCTTAGCATCTGGATCCAATTCTATGGTATGTTGTGCCAACTTTGGATTAAAACCTCTTAAGTCTTCATAGCTCCAAGCAAAGACATCTGGAAATTCTTGGCAAAGTTGTATGAAATTTGATTTCTCCTGCTCAGTGGCCACTTTGCCAATTTGAAGTGTTTTGCCTTCCCCAACTGAAATTAGCTCTGAATCTTCTCTCTTGACCTGTATGTTAGCCTTTTCCTTATGAAATTGGTCGTTAGGGTTGAAGATAGACTCCAATGTTACTAAACCCTTGGGAAGCTTGTTTTTCCGCAGTTGCACTACTTGATCCCCATACTGCTGATCTAATCTGTCTTGATTCCTAGCTGAGAATTCAGCCTCTTCTTATAAGAAATTGATGAGCTGTTGATCATTCTCAAACACCTGCCAGCTTGTGTTATTATCTAGAACTGCTGGCCTCACAATCACATGGATATGTGGTTACGTTTTTTCCCTTTTATGTCGTCAACCACATCAAACGTTGCTCCAACTACTATCAACCTATCCACTGCTTCATTTTTCTTCCTGGATATGGACACGATATTGAAAGATTTGAAATCCTCAACGAGGTCCCACACCCTATTCTTGTAGTTCTTCAAATGTTCATTCTTTGTAGCATGTTGTCCCCTAACTTGATTGATGATTATCTCACTATCTCCAAACACCTGTAAGTTCTTTATGCCCTTTTTCCTGGCCCAATGAAGTCCATGAATCAAGGCCTCATATTTAGCTGTGTTGTTTGAATAGGAAAATTGGAAACGGAAAGTGAATAATATTTGATGACTGGAGGTAAAACAAGCATAGCTCCTCCTCTTACACCTTGCCTACTCCTTGATCCATCAAAAATAACTACCATACCTCATTGTCAGCCTTATGGTCTGGTTTGGTGATGCTAGGAATAGGCTGGTTTCCTTCATGTATGTAATAGACTCCTAGCTCGATTCTTCTATTTCTTGGTAGGGATCAAAAGCATGTACCTTGCTTTCCATTCATCTAGAGTCAAATCTGGGATGCTTCCAACTTTGGTGTCACTTCATCTCGTGCTTTGATAATATTCTTGATCAAATGTTTAACAATTGGCATTGATTTGGCTTGGAGTATGAGGCTTAATATGAAAGTTCGCAATTGGTTCAGATCTGATTGTGACCTTAGTACCATATCTTGTTTTGAACAACATGTGTGACCAATCAGTGGATAAGTTGCCTCTAATTCTAGCTGTGAAATCCCTTGATAAGCATAGGGCAAAGAGTGGTGGCAAATCTATCACCGACACATCTTAAAAAATGGTAATGTCGGGGCATGCATGTAAGGTAAGATTCAAAATTTTAATCACTCCCACCATTGCTACTCTGTCCCATCTAGTTGCACTACCTCCTTTGATATGACTTCATATTGGAGACCCAGCTGATTAGCTATTTGCTTGGGTATGACAGAACTACTTGCCCCAAAATCAATCATGCAATTGTGTACTAGTTTATTGCCAATGATTAATGAAACATAGAATGGAGGGGGTTTAAAAACTTTACCTTGTTGTCCTCCATGATTCCCTTCAGGTTGAGCAGCATTTGTGAGGACATTCTCTTACATATGGACTTGCTAGTTCGAAGTTGACCAATTCTTCATGGAAGCTTGTAGAAGATCTCTTTGGCCTGGGATGGATAAAGATTCCCACATTGATATATTCACATTTGTCTTCTTCATTTGATCAATGATGCTAAATGGGGATGAAATATCTCTTTGCTATCCTTTAGGCTACACATTCCTTTCTTGTGCATGGGCAGCAACAGTTGGCATTTGAGTTGGTTTAGAAGGTGGTTTGGGCTGTCCTTGCGTGTTTGGAACTATATTTTGCTTACCAACACCTTGTGGAGTGATGGAAGGTTGTAGATCACTTGGAGCCAATGACTGCCCTTCACCAATATTCCTCTTCTTTGATCTTGTGTTAGCTGCTACACTCTAAGAAATTGTTTGATTCATGCCACAAAAATCCTCAGCTTGCCAATTCGCAAGTGCGGTATCATTTGGAGCTGTGTTTTGTTGAGATGCCCCTTGTTGTTGATTTTCTTCTTGGCTCACTTCACCCTCTACGCCAGTAGTTGTCACCATCAAGGCTTGGTTCAAAGCACCATTGAAGCACATAGATTGGTTGTGAGGTTCATTACATGGGAAACACCAATCATACTCTTGAGCTATGTTGTTTTGCACTGGCACTAAGGCTTTAGAAGTAGATGCAACATTGGGGTTATAGGGCTGAAATGGTCTATTGGCGGGAGGCCTTACTTGGATTTGATTTGCAGCTAGATTGGGTGGCCTATTGGGCTGGTATGGTGGCCTATCTTGGTACTGCGCTTAAGGCTAATACGGTCTAGCACTTTGAGCTTGCTGTCTTTTGATAGTCACCAACTCATTTCCAAGGTTCTGTAATTGTTTCATAACCTCTTAGAGTTCATTTGAAGCATGAGAGGATAAAGTAGAAGTTTCATTTGAACTTTTATTTCTAGGAGTGGGAATAGGAGCCAAAGTGGGTGCTTGACTAGTGCTTGGATTTTCTAAGTTTGGATACAAGGGCATGGGAGGCCTAGGAGCCAGCTTACCAGCTTGAATAAGATAGTTTTCAGCCCTAATGGAAATGCTATAAGTAGCAGGTAAGGTTGTGCCTCCCATAGATTGAATTAACATAGAAATATTAGAATTCAAAGCCTTAAGATAGTATAGAAAAGCACCTTCAGCTGTTGGCCTAACGGCCACTGGAATTCTATCCCAAGACCTTTGAAATCTGAAGTTGAAGTCAGTCAACTGCTCATGGGGAGCTCTCTTGATAGTCGTCAATTGTTCTAGTAGAGACAAATTATCTCCCTTTTCTCCGAACTTCTCATGGAGAACTATGCATAACTGATTCCAATTTTAGATAGAACTAGCTCCAAGGCTCCTAAACCATTACAATGCTTTCCTTTGAATGAAGATGCCAACAATTTGATAAAGAACATCCATTTCATTTATCTCGTGGATTGCACAAATGTTAGCAATGTCTTTGACATGATCACCAGGAGTGGTATGATTTTCTCCAGTGAAAAATGGAATGTTCTTCAATGCTGCAATTGGAATTGGATTCTGTGTATTGAGGGCAAGTGGGCTGCTGCCAGTGAAATTGACAAAGGGATTTGGTGGTAGATGTGCCATTATGATTGGCCTAAGAATTCGGTTGATGCGAGAAAGGTCTACTAGGTGGAGGTGTAGACAAAGTCAGGTTAGGTGGAGATGGTGACATTTGTGGTCTTCTTCGTCTCCTTTTTCTACCTGGTGATAGCTACAAGTGAACATATAGCCACTCTTCTCAAGTATCAGACCTGGTTCAAATTCTTCTCATGTACCTGGGCAACTTGTGCTGCTATACCATTGAATTCTATCCCTTTGGAGTCGCCAGATGTGTTAGAAAGTGAGCCTTAAAAGGCTAGATTCTGCCAAGTTACACACCAAACTTGACAATATTAAAAATAATTTAAAAATTTTAAGGACTTGAAAGATGCGCTTATTTAATTCGGTTATCGGGTATTGTTGTGTAGTTACTAATCCTCGAGAGGGACAGGCGAAACTCAGGTCATGCAAGGCAACTGGGAAAACCTGAAATACTAAAAACCATGAAAATTTGAAAATCAAAATCTCAAAAATATAAGAATACCCTTTTGAAGATTATCCCCCGATCTATCAACTGGTGAAATTTTGACTTGTTTCGAGCAAGTTAAGTCCTTGAAAATTGATTTCAAAGTTTAGCTTGGAAGGTGAAAAATCTGAAATTGTAAAACCTGTAATTTTTAGTCCAAATTTCTTGAAAATTCCTTCAAATCTTGTGGAATGACCTCTTGTCCCATCGGCGTGCCAAAACTATTGATGGAAAATCACAACACCCCTGAATGTCTGCAACTTGATGGGTTGAGACTCTTAGTGCGATTGCATAACATGGAGCTTTTCCCAAGTGTGGGACCTTGTGAATCGGGAAAGCTCTCCGGATGAAGGCCAGTTCCTATAACTCTGTTCAGATGCACACATAAAAATGTAGAGGGTTTACTCAAAAACCTAATATAACTTTCCAAAGAGACAAGGTAAGAAGATGCATAAAAATAAACCTAAACTAACAAAGGTGATGCACCGAGGAATGAAGAACACCTGTCTTGCCAATAAACACAAACCATTAAAATGTAATGCAAGATCATGCAAAGATAACCAAAATTGTAGTGAAAGATTAGGAGGATGTAAATAAACATAGAGAGGGTTGATGATCATCCACAGAAATGCATTATCTACTCTAAAGATTGATACAATACACTACAAAATGCCAAGAGGCAAAGTTGCATTACAGTTTTAAATGGGAGGTTTGAACTCCACAAACTCACCTACCAAAGAGAAGAAGGGAGGGGAAAAACAAGAATGTCCCAACTTTAGAAAGAAGCCCCTCCTTACAATTTATAGGAAGAATGAGAGAGGGAAGAGAGAGGAAATCCAAATCTACCCCAACCACCTCCAGGTTGCATTTAATTCATCTCATTATGGTGGTAGGTGAGAACCTTAGCAAACCCAAAAAGTGGCGAACTGTATTTTGGATTTTTAAGAATTTTTTCCAACCCAATTAAATATATCCAATTTTAGTTGGATAGAGGACCTCGTAAGCTTTCCCAAAATTCTAACCTTGCATGAATCCGAGCTCCCTGTGAAAAGTTATGGCCATCTCGAATATCTCGTGCCGTGGTTTGCTTCTGTCGGCACTCAAAATATTACGCCTCCTGAAGATGCGCCATAGGCACTGAAAATTACATGTCGACACTCTTTTTCTTGTGCCTTGGCACATCCTTTTACATGTCTACATCCTTTTTGTGCACCCCTAACCTTCACCTTGGTGCATTCATTTTCGTGTCGACATCCTTTCTGCACACCCCTAACTCGCGCCTCGCGCATCCATTTTCGTGTCGACATCCTTTGCTGTGCACCCCTAACTTGTGCCTTGGTGCATCCATTTTTGTGTTGACATCCTTTACTGTGTGCCCCTAACCTGTGTCTTGGTGCATCCATTTTCATGTCGACATCCTTTGTTGTGCGCCCTAACCTACACCTTGGTGCATCCATTTTCGTGTCGACATCCTTTGCTGTGTGCCCCTAACCTGCGCCTTGGCGCATCCATTTTCATGTCAACATCCTTTGTTGTGTGCCCCTAACCTGTGCCTTGGCACATCCATTTTTGTGTCGACATCCTTTGCTATGCACCCCTAACCTGCACCTTGGCGCATCCATTTTCATGTTGACATCCTTTCTTGTGGGCCCCTAACTGCGCGCCTTGGTGAAATAAACATCGGGCTTTGAGTTTCTTTGATTTCCATATTCTTCTGCTTGTCTATATCTACCCGAGGGAGATATTTACAACAACTTCTTCATCTTCAAAGCCCCAAAACAAATATTTAAAACCCTAAGGGTCTCAAACAACACCGTAATTCTCAAGGTGACCCCCTCATCAATCAAACCCATCCAAACCCCTTTTAATCTCTCTCCCGTCCAAGCTTTCCAGTTTAGACAAGAACAATGAAAGTACACTTCCATAGGAGAATCTTATTCTTCTATGTTGGAAAATATTGTTAAGGATGGTGCCATTACCCTCCCACCTATAAAATCACATACTGGTTTTGAACCTAAGTGACCCATGCCCTCATGGGATAAGGAACATGAATTTTGCAACTATCATCGAGTTAAATGTCATAGTGAAAATAACCACATCACCTTCAAGAATATCGTTCAAGAAATGTTAGACAACGGAGATCTAGTCTTGGATAGCCCAAATGCACCCACTAACCAAAACCTACACATCTTCAAGAAGCCATTCGCTAATCATGCCCCATCTTCCAACCACGCTGGTGATACCTCAAACAATGATAGCAATGCCTGTAAGGTTCAAGCTATTTTTGATGACATACCAGGTGCTTCCCAATTGCCTCATGTTCCTTCCATAGACGAATTCTTAGCCCGAGATCTGCTACTTGCACAAGAGCCTATTTCATATACTCCATCCACAGAGGAACCCTCTTCATTTTCTCCTTTACCCATGGAAGAGCCTATAATTAGTACGTCGCCTTTGACCCCTCAAATTTCTGAGCAATTGTTAGTGGCACCTCTCCTACTCATAGACGATGCAGGTCCACTACCTACACCAACACAAGGAGAGTCTACTTCTTCTAGCCTCCTTCTCCTCTACCCATGAAGGATTCTATAGAAGTACTAGTGTCTTTTGATGACACTTCACCATTGAACCTTCAAGATCCTGCTAGTCTACTTTCAGCTCTCTTACCCATAGAGTCCCGTGCTAGGTAGTTCCTCGTATCTCAAATTTTTTTATGGGGATTGCCACTCGATCCACGTTGGCCCCACCTATGTTAGTACCATTCTCACACTTGGCTAATCACCTAGACTATGTCAATAGAGCCTTACTTTGGGGATGCCTTCTACTTCCTGTTTCAACACAAATGCAGTTGTCCCTTGCTGACACCTCCACTATCTATCCAAAAGTGTTTCAGCAACCGAACCAAACAAAATCATGACTATTGCAACACCTTCCATGTCACCACCCCTAGCCCAACTCACACCTCTTCCCATAACCCAACATACATCTACACCCAAACACCTACCCTCACCTATATCGTCTCCCTTACCTAAACCTATCCCTACCTTGGGGTCATACCGACATCTAGCCTTACTCACCCACCCATCAAATTAGATTTATCCACATCTTCCAAAACTAATGCTAAACTTACCCTGGCCCCTAAAAAGAAGATCCAATCTCCTAGGCATCATACACCAACCTTACCTACCATGCCACTATCACCTTCACCCCTTCCATCCATCCTAGGACCTCACCCCTCGACCCTAGCCAAGAAACCCCCATCCACCAGTAAACCAAGAACCTAGCAACCCATTTCCTCATCACATGTCTCTAATATACCCAAGCAACCCACGCAACCTCCGCACTCACCTATAACCTTATTACCACCCATACCACCACTACCGTCCATAACTACTTAACTACCCATGACATTTTCTTCTCTTTCACTCATGCCTCCTGCCCAACCTACACCACCTACCTCCACAACACCTCGATTACCCCGTGGGTAACCCGTCCTCTTCCACCATCGGATTTTCCCTCCACATCTCGTACACCTATGTCATCATTGCCCAAAAATATGTAACCTAAAGCTAAAAATCTACTACCCTCTAATAAGGTAGTTAAACCAACCAAACCTTCCATTGCACAACTCTTCTACCATTCCTATACCCAAACAGATGCAACCACGAATGGACCAAAATTCCTTGTAGAGGTATAGACCCTTGGAATGCTTGGTCATCAAAAAAGTTTTATAGGTTGGTCGGTTGAGAGGATTTTGAAACTTTCAATGAATGATATTGGAAATATTAAAGGTGAATGCTAAAATCCCTCCCGATGTACTCCAAACATGTGCATACATAAAAATCAAAGCTTTTGAATTGTGTTAGATACTACTCGTTGTTCTTATTTCTATCACTACCACTATTGCTCTTGTTTCTATGATTGTTTTTCTCTTTGCACGCCTTGGTTAGCACCATGCACAACCTACTTTTATAGGTACATGTTTTCCAAGTTGGACACCTATTCAATGCTATAAAATCTCCTAAAAATTCATACACATTTTTATCATGTTAAATGTATAACATGTAAAATTTTAAACTTTGGTCATGACAACCAAACTCACACTTGAAATTCCCTTTCCCAGTCAATGTAAACCTTTCCTTCGGCCATCATTCCAATGGTGTAACCCTCACTATGGTCAAGATGAACATGCTAAAATTAATTTCAAGTGTTTTTCATGTATAACAAAGATTTATTAGTATGGTTCTTGAAGCTACTGAGATCTAAGAAAGAACAATGCTCATGTAGGCTTAAAAAGGGCTACTTTTGGTTTTTTTTTCCATTACTTGAATGTCCTTTAGAGGCATAAAAGGAAGATTAAAATAATCCAAGATTTTTTTGGGAGATCCATGAAGTTTCTTGAGGTGGTTTAGGAATATTCAGGGAAGAAAATTGAAGTCGAAGAAGTTATGAAAAATTGGGTCTTTGTGGGCAAGGTATTGGGAAATGCAAGTTCTAAAAAATCTAGTCACCTTGTTCAAAGGGTTTTAGGATCCACATGAAGAGTTAGGATATCATACCCAAGGAATTAAAAATATAGCAGAGGCTACTTCATGGTTGAATGATCGAGGAAAGATTCTGGGAACATTAAAACATGGAAAATTGTCTGACAAGTGCATCTCCTGGAGTCCTCTTAAGGGGTGAAAATTGGTCGAAAGGTTCTGAAACTATGGGAAGATATAAGAGCCTAATAAAATCTAAAATTAGTTTATTTTTAATTATATTCATTATCCATAAGTTTTTTGGATCTTTGTCATGAAAACTATTCTTATCATTGAGCTCACCGGTGCACAACTTGAGGTAAAATTGAAGGTATGAGTAACAATTACTAAATAATTCATTTTAAAGTATTATAAATAGTCTCATTAGATTAATTGGAATTTTAACAGAATTTTCATATATTGGCTTGAAAATTTTCATCAATTTTTCACTCTAGGGTGAAGAAAACATTCGCCTAAAGTTTGAAGTGCAAATAATACTCGATTCAACATTTGAGTTCTTGGGTGGATTTTTTGTGTCCCCTTGCACCCTTGGCACAATTTTGAGGTGTAATTGCACCTAATAATTTGCTACTTTCCCAACACAAAAACATATGGTGATTGGCTTTAAAATGCAATTTATGGAAAAAAAAGTGTTTTAAGTTATGATGTACCCCTTCTCTATCCTAGGCACACTTTTTGACTCCCTTTGAACCTTGGGTACACATTTGAGGTGAAATTTCACCCAAAAAGTAAGCCATTCCCACATTAGTCAATATTTTTCATGCATACATGCCATGCCAACTCAAATTCATAAGAAAAGTGCATGTGTGTTGCATGTTTCACCCATCCCCAAGGGCATGGTGTAACATAAACTCCACCATGCATCCAAGGTGAATTTTTAGGTGAAACTGTATGCACCCAAAATTGCATGTGCTACATTTTTGGGAAAACAATTACAAAAGTCCCCAGTGATGATTCAAAATCCTTTTGAGAAGGTGTTTAAGCTCCAAAGCCCACTTGCAGTATATATTTGTAGCCTAAATAGCCTTACATAGCTTCTCCTTACATTTTTCCAGTTTTCCCCTTCATTCTGTGCTTGCTTTGGCCTTAAGTGTCAAAATACACCGCCTTGTCTAGGCGGTGGTTTGCAAACCGCTACCTGTAGGGCGGTGGTCCAAACTGCTGCCTTGTGCGGGGTGGTGGTCCTGATCAATTTTTCTAGAATCTTCATGTGAGAAATTACATGTGATGATTCACTTAAGTTTATCTTTTGAATGTGTTTGTGAGTCAAATTTTCTAAAAATAGCTTCATTTGCTTGGTTCTCCTAGTTCCTTCTATTTTTAAATAGATTTAATGAGTGGAACTACCTCTTCAATTCCTTGTGCATGAAGTAACCTTCTAGCCTCCATTCCTATATATTCCATGCTTGTATTCAAGCAAAGGGCCTAGAATTTTGTGTATCTTGCATTGTTGTGCTGCAATAATCTTGTTAGGAATTGCATAGCCAAGTTCAGATCTCTTGTGCTATCTTTCTTCTACTTGCATTATGCCCAGATTACTTCCAAGCTGTCATTACTCAAGCACCATCCTCTTGTTGTTGTTCTTTACATTCCCATCCTTGGAATCACATGAACACTCAGAGAAAGAAAGGAAAGAACTGAGGGGATAAATACTCATACTTCTAGATTTTCCAAAGCTCTTACTCTTCCAGGTTGGAGTTGTGTATTTGTTTGCTTTGTTTTGTCAAATTGCATATCAAATAGAGTAGAGAAACAATTCATTTCAATTAATCAGATAGTTACAAGTAGACCAAGTCAATAGGAAGTTTTCTCTTCAATATTTCCAGGAAATAGTGGGTGAATGATAGCTCTATTAGAGTCATGATTTATTCTTCACTTTTGAGGTAGAGTTGGAGAGATTTTATTTGAATTAGAGTAGATATTAGATTTAGATTCACACATCTACACAGATAGCTAGCTACATCTAGCCAACTATTTATTTTATTTAAATTGTTTGTTAGATTAGATGCATTGTCTGAAAAGTTAGAAAAGCACAAAAATATTTATTTCCATAGATTAGCTTGTTTATTGTTTTGTTCTTATATATTGAGAAAACACCAAAAATATAGTTTAGATTTCATTTGATAGATAGTTTATTCACCGAAAATGAATCAAATTCACTTTGTATGACCATCAACGGTCCACAACAGGAAAATACCTACGGTTGTGATCCTCTGGTCCCACAACCCAATGGGCCAGAGTTAGTAACTGACATTGACACAAGTTTGCGCTTAACAATCTTACGCACACCTGCCACATACACAGAGAAAATAAGATAGTTAGAGACTTTAAACATAGCTACTAACAAGGCCTATGAATTTTGGACTACTCTTGGGAATAGGATTTGACTGCATGTATGACCATTCTAGGGCCTTAGCCTCAATGAGTCTTTGGTTGTGACCCATAGGTCCCACAACCCAATGGACCTACTAGTTAGTTAGATATCAACACTAGCCTATGCACACGGTATTTATATCCTCACCACTTCCACCTGATATCATCACACAACTTTCATTGTTAAACATAACAGCCTGATCAGGCTAAGACTTTCTGGATGAGACCAGAGAATCACCCTTAGTTCCTGTAGCTCTACTACATCTCTTGTCTCAATTTCCATGACCTTGTCTGGAAACCCATATGAGGCACCTATAGGCTACTTTCCACGTATTCCACAACCCACCAATAGAATCTTGACTGAGCTAGACATCGATTGGAGTCTCTGAGTAGCTATCATATCAGACCCCACCATTACACCCCTTTAGGTTAGGAGAGCATTCTTTACCTTAGATTCGCATATTCTCATTATCATTGCGTGTCGAAGACATAAGTTTTCCCAATTAGCTTGGTCATCATCATCACTTTCACTCCCATTTCAAATTCCACATTGAATATCTTGGCATGGCCTTGGGAAGTCGGGTGCATAGAAGGTCACGTGTTGATTTTCTGTCATACAAAATGGTGAACCTGACGTGAAGAGCTAGTCTCTAAGTTTTTCCACTTTCGTCCATCCTTTATTCTGATGGGTATTCTTATACCCCCTGAATATGTTAGGATATGACGAGTATGGTTGACCCATTTTGGGTTTCAACATGTACAAGTACCAATCAAACATACCAAAATAGTAACCTTCACTTTCGACATGGGCAGATAATCACTTATCCAGTCAAAATCCTCTACATCAAGGAACCAATCTTGGTTCTTCTGTACGCATCGAAGAACTAGATCAGATCACTCAAACTTACCCCCTTGAACAATCAAGTTCAAATAACATGACATTTATTGGAGAAACTAGTTCATCTCCTTAGGTATTGTTTCGACATCCCATCACCATGCAATCCAATCCACTCCCCCATCTTGATGAGGAGTATCTAGCATGATATGCTAGGAGTGAGCAGAATTTCAACAAATGAACCAATCTTTTGATAGGTTACAAGGGAAAGGTAGTGTCCCACTTCAAAACAATAATGCTACCCCACCACCAACTGACAATACAACTAATGAGGGGTGGCAACATCGTGAACAATTCATAGCGGGACACCATATTCCTCAACAACCTCCAAGGGTTCAACCAAAGGATTATAAGTAGGGCACTGCCCCGTCAATAGGTGATGTCATTTCAGATTTGGTTGATAAGGTCAGGGAGTTAGAGATTTCCCAGAATACACAAAATTCATACACAGGGAAAGTGTGGACTTCTTACCCATAGAACCATGGGAAAATATCGACTGCCCAAAACCCGCCAGTCTACATGAATATTCCGAACCATGTGGACTTGTTAACTGGGATGGGTACCTTGGGTATGCCTCCTCAAGCCACATATGGTCATCTACAATAGGTGCTAGCTGGAAGTGCGTTCTCAAATGCTATACCAGCCGGAAATGTGACGTTCCCTGGCTTCACGCCTTCAGCTCCATATCAAAGTAACCAACCCCCTTATATGCACATGTATTCTAAATCTCCACAGGGGGACATGTACTCCTACCCAAGTCCATATGGACAATCACAGGGGATGTCATACGCCCCACAAAATGTCTATGCTATCCCATTTTAGTAGCCAACGCAGCCCCCACCTCCCCAATAAGGGTCTTCAATGGTGGAAACATATGTAATGGGGACTTATTCTGAATATCTCAAAGAACCCCTAGATTTCTCCATTCAGGAAGTCATGCTCCCGAGACCCTTGCCTGATCTCTTGAAGTTCAAAGGAGAGGGTGATCAAAATTCCCACATCAAAGCTTATGCAATGGCCATTCGAGAGCTGCTCCCATGGGATGCATTCGTTGCAAATATTTTCCATAAGACACTTGAAGGTATTGCTCTTGACTGGTATTATAGGATACCGGAGGCTTCGATACACTCATTAGAGAAAATAGTGTTAGATTTTATCAAAGCCTTTGATATGAACAAGATTTTGTGACAAATAATCAGAGAATTTCTTCATATCAAAGAAGAACATAATGAGTCTTCAGCTCACTTCATTCAGAGGTGGTGACATGTTCTCTACTCTTTTATAAGTTTGCCAAACATGGACTAAACAGAACTTTTGATTTGTTCCTCCACTCCCTCAATAGAGAGACGAAGGAAGAGGTTCAAAAGTTCCCGCTAAGGAGCTATGAAGAGGTGTTAGAGGGTGCTCTTCGGATCGACCAAGCGGCCATCGATAGTGGTTATAAGACCTACGGAGCAAATGGGAAGTTAGTTACCCCTTCTCAAAACACTCTCGACTACTCCAACAATACAAATAACAATCAAGGACCAAATATCCTTAACAAGAATCATGGAGTCACGACCGATGGTGTAACTAACCAGCCCAAAAAGCCTAATGTTGTTAGTCCCACCAGTATAGGTACAATGAATAATAACAACAATGGGAATAAAAATGGCAGTGATCGAGGAGCAATAATTTCTCACCCTCGGTAAACGTTGTGGATTTTAATCATCCCCAACAACAACAACAACCTCAGCCACAAAGATAAATGCCGACCCCAAGCCCTAGTCAATACCCCAACCAATTCTAGAACCAGGGGCAAGGGTTCTAAAGTGTTAACTATAACATTCAACAACTAAATAATAACCATGGTTTTGGACCAAAAAGGAACTAACCAAAGGCCTTAGGATTATGATCCTAACTTGTACTATGGTTTCCATAGGGTCTGTGGGCATGATGCAAGAACTTGCCATGATTGTAATAAGTTTTGCAATGTTTTCCAGAAGACCAAAGATAGTTGTTTGTTGACATGTTTCTAGCCAATCCAACTGCACCTAATCAAAACACCTATATGGGACTAGTGTCTCCATAGAACACACCATTGGGAATATTTAATGATCCTCTCCCCATGTGTCCGAAGGAAAAAGACTAGATCCTAATGGTTCGAATAAAGGCATTGTAATAGGGACTCATGATCATGAAGCCTCAACTTCATCAAACCCACAGGTGGCACCTCCTTTGGATGGTCGCCAGCAAACAAAGATCATAGGTTTGGTTGAGTTGACGCTGAACTCCAGATTAACGTTGCAACAAGAGCCAAAGACTATTCATCGCAGCCAATCCCGATTTACCCAGTTGTCTCGAATAATGCTCATGACACGCTAAGCAAGCTAGTAGGGGCTTATGACTTGATCAGTGATCTAACCAAGACCTTTTCACACATTTCCTTCTTAGATCTACTAAAGAATTCTCCCACTCATCAAGCTGCTCTCTTGGAAGTGCTCGGTCTCGGCCATTTGGCTAACATTACCCCACCACCTGGAGGCACAGATAAACCATATAGACTTTGATGTTTTCCCTCTAGGACAGCCCAAAAGGGATATTGGGTTTGTATTTGACATAAGAAAAATGCCTACAGATGCCAAAATAGCTTGTAGAGGTGATCCAACCCTGTTTTTGCAAGTCTGGATCTATAACAACTATGTGAAGTGTGCGATGATCGATGATGGGGCAGCAGTTAACATCGTCCCCTTCTCTTTTCTTCAGAAGTTAGGATATGGGGAGACTAATTTCTCCTTGACGTGAAACATGTTAAGAGGCTATGATAGTATCAAGGTGACCTCTATTGGGACCATAGTATTACCAGTCACTCTTGGACCTAAGACAATGCTTACTGAGTTTTATATTATAGACCGGGAAGCTAACTATAATATGATTCTTGGTCACCCTTAGATACACCGTATGAAAGCAATCCTGTCCACCATGTTCCAAGAAGTTAGATTCCTACATTTAGGGAAAGTATTTGTCACTCAGGGTGATCCAAAGCCCTTTGACATACACCTGGCCAACTTGAAGAAAAGGCCAGGGGTCCACTCTGAATTCGAGCTTCCCACCAACTAGTTAAACAAACCAAGCATGTTACTAGAAGAAAAGCTAGTTCCCATGACAGAATTAGAGGTTACAAGTTTGATCGAGGGTATTCCAGCCTTCAAGGATGAAAGCATTGTTGTAGAGATAGTTTCACTAGGAACTATAGAAAATATTGTTGAACTGTTAGAAAAGGATTTTCCTATCCTTCTTCCCTTCAATTCCATGGGTATGGGATGTGCTTTGGGACCTGGTTCCCTTTTAGCAGATGAGGTTTACATGGTAGATGTAACCAAAATAAAAGAAGAAATTGCAAGGGATGACTCAACATCTATCTTTTTGAGTGATTGTTGGACTCTCCACTTTGATGGGGCCAAGTGTCGCTTTGGTGCTAGGGCAGGTGCAATCCTTACCTCACCCAAAGGAAGGGTTTTACCTTTTTCTTTCAAATTGAATTTTGAATGCACAAATAATGGGGCTGAGTATGAAGCTCTTCTATTAGGTCTCATTATAGCCAAGAGAATGGGAATCCTCAATATTAGGGTGTTGGGTGATTCACAACTAGTTGCAAATCAGGTATTTGAGGTATACGAGACTAGGGCTGAACACTTACAACTCTATAAAACTGTCGTGTTGGACCTAACTAAGGGATTTGATTTCATATCAATTGAGGTAGTTCCATGTGAATAGAACCTTCTCACAGAATCTATAGCAACTTTTACCTCACACTTCACCCCAAGTAATGATTTAGAGGACACCAACTTCATGGTTTCACTCCACGTTGAATCCTTGATTCGCAAAGTGCCAGTAGCATCAATGTTGACATACATGGAAGATGAGGGTCAGTTTGACTCTTCAGACCCTGTCGATGGGGATGAGTCAATCTTAAATTATTTAAACGCTTTGTTGGAATTGCATCTTACTTGTCAAGAGGTGTAATTTTATTTAATTCTACATTCCTCCTCTTATTTTTGGAATCTAATGATTGAGTCATCTCCAAGAAGAGATCTTGAAATTTACGAGGTAGAAGACGAAGGGAACTTGGAGTTTCCACTAGCCTGCTTGAGTTTGAGAAGGGTAATGCCTCCTTAATTGAGGGAACAATTAAAATAAACATTAGAATGGAGGAGGAACCAAAAATATTAAAACTAGGGTCTTCTTTAACTCCAGAGGAAGTAGAAATTCATACCCAAGTCCTTAAGGAACATCGAAAGCCTTCACATTTATTTATAAGGAAATGACGGGAATTGCACCACACATCATAGTTCACAATATTTTTACTAAGCCGATGCTAAACCAATTAAGTAGAAATCAAGACCTATAAAGCCAAAGGAAGCTCTTATGGTAAAAGAAGAAGTAAAGAAGCTTCTCCAAGTAGGATTTATCAAGCCAGTTGATTATTCACAATGGGTATCTAACATTGTCCCTGTTCTAAAAAAATGGAAAGATCCGTATTTGCATAGACTTCTAGGACATCAACAAGGATTGTCCCAAGGATGATTTCCCACTACCATCCATTGATGTTATCATCGATGCAATGGCTAGATTTGAGTTGTTGTCCCTCATGGATGGGTTTTGGGATACAATCAAATCAAAATTTCCACCGAGGATCAAGCTAAAACTATGTTTATAACTCCTTGGGAACTTATTATTATGTTGTCATGCCATTTGGTCTTAAGAATGCTGGTGCTACATACCAACGAGAAATGACCTACATATTCCATGATCTTATTCATAAGATTGTGGAATCCTATGTGGATGACCTGTTGGCCAAGGCTAGGAAGCGCTACGATCACCTAGAGGTGCTTCGTATCATTCTCTCGTGCTTGATTGAGTATGGAGTCACATTGAATCTAGAGAAATGTGTATTCAAAGATGTAACAACGGTGGAAATATCTTTGTGCTACATTATATCTTCAAAAGGAATTTATGTTGACCTGAAAAAAATCTAGGCTATGTTAGAAATGGTTCCGCCATCAGATGAGTCTGGTATTAGATCTTTCCTTGGTAAACTCGATGTAATCTGAAGGTTCATCCCTGACTTGACCTTTTTCATTCATCCAATCAACAATTTGTTAAAGAAATATTATAGCCTAAATTGGACAGAGGAATGTGATGAGGCCTTCAAGGCAGTTAAGTGATTTTTGCTATCCCCTCCCGCGCTAATGCCACCAAGGTTAGATCGCCCTTTGATCTTATATTTATGGGCTACAAAATTTTCAATGGCATATATGTTAGCACAAGAGGATGATGACAAATGAGAATAGGTTATTTATTTTATCAGTCATATGTTACTTGATTATGAGACACACTACACACGGTAGAAAAGGAATACCTTGCCATAGTTTTTGTAACCAAGCACTTAAGACATTACATGCTTAATCAAGAAATAAGGGTCATCGTCAAGTTAGACCACTTACAGACATTCCTCATGCAAGGATCCTTGTCTAAAAAGTCTGGGTGTTTCATTACATTAATGGGCAAGTTCGAGCTAATGTTTGTAAATAAAAAATCAGTTAAGGGTCAAATCATCGCAGATTGGTTAGCTGATAATCCATTAGATGGGGGTGATTTGGTAGATTTGGACTTTCCCAATGAGTGCGTATACTTCATTGAAACTAGGCCCCCTATCTCTGTATGTCCTTGGTACACTGACATCATCAATTTCATCATGGACCACACGTACCCAGAAGGGGCAATGTCACAACAAAGAAGGTGGTTACGCATAATTGCCACCAAGTACGTCATCCTAGAACAAGTGCTTTATCACAGAGCCTTTGACAGAATGCTATTGAGATGTGTTGATTCTAAAGAGTCTGAAAAGATTCTTTATGAGTCACATAGTGGGGTATGTGGTGGTCACTTCAGTGGCCATGCTACTACCCAAAGATACATCGGATGGGCTATTTCTGGCCCACCCTCGAACATGATGCGGTAGAGTTTGTGCACAGATGCCACAAGTGTCAAGAGTTTTCCCATGAAATCCACATACCAGCACAAGATTTACAACCAATCACAAATCCATGGCCCTTCTCCACGTGGGGCCTAGATTTGATAGGGAAATTCTCTCCCTCATCAACAGATGGCCATAATTTCATAATTACAGCCATGGAGTACTTTACCAAGTGGGTAGAGGCCATGCCCCTTACCACTATCCCTAGCTCTGTAATCGCTAAGTTCATCTTGAACCAGATCATTTGTAGGTACGGGGTGCCATAGGTCATTATTTCGATAATGGCATGTCTTTCAAAAATGATGAGGTGCATGAGTTGTGTGTAAATTTCAAAATAAGTCATCACACAACTTCTCTCTATTACCCTCAAGCTAATGGACAAGCCGAGGCTACCAATAAGACTTTAAAGTCCATTCTTCTAAAAAATGTTAAGGAGAATAAACGAGATTGGCATCTAAAGCTTTTTTTGGCCTTGTGGGCCTACCAAACGTCGGTTAGAACACCAACGGGAGTGACTCCCTTTTCTTTAGTGTTCGATGCTGAGGTAGTTCTACCACTAGAGGTCGAACTACCCAACCTCCACATTTCATTACATGGGATCCTAGGAGAAGAGGGTTATTGAGAAGCTTGTCTCTCCCAATTAGAAAGCCTTGATGAAGTTAGATTGAATGTTGAGAAACAACACAGTGTATATGCTGACCACATGGCTCGAAATACAATAAAAAGGTATATGAATGTGAGATATATGAAGGATATTTGGTGTTAAGGCTCGATAGCCGAATTGACAAGAAGACCAGTGAGGGAAGAAAGTTCAGACCTAGGTGGATAGGTCCATATCGAGTGGTGGAAGATTATAAAAATGGCGCATTCCATTTGTGTACTCTAGAAGGTGAGGAGTTTAGTGAATCCATGAACTCCCTTCACCTAAAGAGATACTACGCATGATCCATCAACATTCTCATATGTACATTATTGCATCTACATTGCATTTTCATTTGTCCGTTCATTTTGTAAATTTGTGATCAAGGGACTTATTCTTATAAAAATTCCTAAAAACTTCTGAAAAACATTGACAAAACATTCAAATCATATCTCTTCAAATTTTCATGGTGTCATCAAATGTTTCTGAATCATTTATCAATCCAAACAAGACAAGACAAAGTTTTGACAGTAACCATACCAAGGCCTACATACTTGGTTCTACTTTTGGTCTCTTCTTAGGATAGGTGTCTTTTGTTCATGGTCTATTCTAGAAGCTTCATGGTGTCACATCTATCCCATAAAAATCTCTTTGGAAATAAGAACATTCTAAACATTTTTCCCAAATAAGTAAGTCAAATGTAAATCAACAAAAAAATTATTTTACACATTTCTTTTCCCTACCAACCTTCGGTGTTGAGCTTGCGTCTCTTACTAGTGACGTAGGGTTGGGAAAGGAAGGAAATGCCCTTACTCACCTATGCCTTGTCCATGGTGATAAGCATGTGCTTCCTACTGGTAGCATGGGGCAAGGTGTAGGGGGTCTCTTTGAAAAACCTGAAAGTCATAAACAATTAAATCAATTACTGTGAAATCTTAAGTCAAAACAAAGTGAATTAGATGTTCAAAATTCCAAGAAGAATTCAAAACCTTAAAACCAGATTTTGTCAACCAAGTGGCCATCTACGGATCCAAGTCTAGATAAACTGCAGAGCAATTCACATTCTAAACTATGAGGTAGCATTAGTGGGGTAAGGTTGTAGCGTCCCAATTTGGCTCTGTCAAACCTCTATCTTCATCTCACCATTACCATTCAACAAATTTCATGGCTTGTGCCCTTTCTAACTCTCGGTGTTGAGCCCTCGCATCTTACTAGTTGTGTGGGGTTAGGAGTGGGGCAAGCATATCTATTCATCATATCATTATGTCATCATGTTTTTTCAAGACAAATACGAAGTACCAAAGATTGCAAAAGAAACTAAGTTTAAGATCACATTGTGTTTGCATCATCATATATTAGCATTATAAAATACAAAAAGAAATCATTCATTATCATTTCACATCCATTGCATACATTCTGAAAAGCATATGAAATTGGAAATTCTAAACATCTAAGAGTACACATGTGAATCAAATCATCAATGTAAGACAACTCTATGCAAGGAATAACCAAGCCAAAAAGAGATATATGTACATATCATGGTGTGTCATAGTTTTGTACAATTCCATCACGCACTAGGTGCAGTCAAAACACTCGCAATGAGCACAAAATACCAAAACATCACATATGCCTCACAAAATGGAGACTAAGCAATAAAGGCACTTTGCCTATCTACCCCTTTGAGGCCCCTTATGACCGCTCTAGTTACGAATTTCTTAGGAGTTATTCTCAAAAGTATTCAAAAAGCAAAGGGGCAAGCCTAACGCAAATCCATTCCAATTCAACCATTCTTAAAAATGAAAAAAAAAAGGTCACCATGGGCTCAGAGCTCAAAAATCACCAAGTCAGTATGTGTAAATGAATATATATATATATATATATATATATATATATATATATATATATATAATAACTTTGTTTTGAGTGTATGTGTTTACAGGGCTGGAGTGTTGGCACATGTATATTTCTATATCCCCACACAGATGGTAAGTCCTCTTTTCATTTTAATTTAGTGTTTTTTTTTCATATTTTATCTATCTACACTTGAGTCTTCTTTTTCTCTTGTAGGTAGTGGGAGTTTGGACAGTGAGATTTCGACACATGAGCATGTCAGGTATAGCTTCTAACTCCCCATTTCAGGAATGCCATACTCGGACTCTACATTTTATGCCTCTTCATGGCTAAGATGCTTCTCCGAGGGGGCAATATGTATGCACCAAAATTACATGTGCTACATTTTTGGGAAAATGGTTACAAAAGTCCCTAGTGATGATTCAAAATCCTTTCGAGAAGGTGTTCAAGCTCTAAATCCCACTTGTAGTATATATTTGTAGCCTAAATAGCCTTACATAGCTTCTCCTTGCATTTTTCCAGTTTTCCCCTTCATTCTGTGCTTGCTTTGGCCTTAAGTGTCAAAATCACCGCATTATTTGGGTGGTGGTTTGTAAACTGCCACCCTATGCATGGTGGTGGTCTGATTGATTTTTCTAGAATCTTCACACAAGAAATTACATGTGACGATTCACTTAAGTTTATCTTTTGAACGCGTCCATGAGTCAAATTTGCTAAAAATAGATTTGTTTGCTTGGTTCTCCTAGTTCCTTCTATTTTTAAATAGATTTAATGAGTGGAACTGCCTCTTCAATTCCTTGTGCATGAAGTAACCTTCTAGCCTCCATTCCTATATATTCCATGCTTGTATTCAAGCAAAGGGCCTGAGAATTTTGTGTATCTTGCATTGTTGTGCTGCAATAATCTTGCTAGGAATTGCATAGCCAAGTTCAGATCTCTTGTGCTATCTTTCTTCTACTTGCATTATGCCTAGATTACTTCTAAGCTTCCATCACTCAAGTGCCATCCTCTTGTTGCTATTCTTTGCATTCCCATCCTTGGACTCACATGAACACTCAGAGAAAGAAAGGAAAGAACTGAGGGGACAAATACTCATACTTCCAAATTTTCCAAAGCTCTTGCTCTTCTAGGTTGGAGTTGTGTATTTGTTTGCTTTGTTTTGTCAAATTACATATCAAATAGAGTAGAGAAACAATTCATTTCAATTAATCAGATAGTTACAAGTAGACCAAGTCAATAGGAAGTTTTCTCTTCAATATTTTCAGGGAAATAGTGGGTGAATGATAGCTCTGTTAGAGTCATGATTTATTCTTCACTTTTGAGGTAGAGTTGGAGAGATTTTATTTGAATTAGAGTAGATATTAGATTTAGATTCACACATCTACAGATAGCTAGCTACATCCGGCTAGCTATTTGTTTTCTTTAAATTGTTTGTTAGATTAGATGCATTGTCTGAAAAGTTAGAAAAGCACAAAAATATTTATTTCCATAGATTAGCTTGTTTATTGTTTTGTTCTTATATATTGAGAAAAAAACCAAAAGTATAATTTAGATTTCATTTGATAGATAGTTTATTCATTGAAAAGAATCAAATTCACTTTGTATGACCATCAACGGTCCACAATAGGAAAAGACCTATAGTTGTGATCCTCTAGTCCCACAACCCAATGGGCTAGAGTTAGTAACTGACATTGACACAAGTTTGTGCTTAACAATCTTACGCACACCCACCACATACACAGAGAAAATAAGATAGTTAGAGACTTTAAACATAGCTGCTAACAAGGCCTACAACTTTTGGACTGCTCCTGGGAATAGGATTTGACTGCATGTATGACCATTCCAGGGCCTCAGCCTCAACGAGTCTTTGGTTGTGACCCACAGGTCCCACAACCCAATGGACCTACTAGTCAGTTAGATATTGACACTAGCCTACGCATGCAAGTATTTATATCCTCACCACTTCCACCTGATATCATCACATAGCTTTCATTATTAAACATAACAACTAATTAGGATAAGAATTTCTAGATGAGACCAGAGAATCACCCTTAGTTCCTGCAGCTCTGCTACATCTCTTGTCTCAATTTCCATGACCTTGTCTGGAAACCCATATGAGGCACCTACAGGCTACTTTCCACGTATTCCACAACCCACCAATAGAATCTCGGTTGAGCTAGAGCTAGACATCGATTGGAGTCTCTAAGTAGCTATCATATTAGACCCCACCATTACACCCCTTTAGGTTAGGAGAGCATTCTTTTCCTTAGATTCACAAATTCCGTTATTGCATGTCGAAGACATAAGGTTGCCCAATTAGCTTGGTCATCGTCATCACTTTCACTCCCATTTCAAATTCCACATCAGCTATCTTAGCATGACCTTGGGAATTCAAGTGCACAGAAGGTCACGTGTTGATTTTCTATCATATAGAAACCTCACCCAAAAAGTGCACCTACAATGGTGCATCCAAACTCCACTTCTCCATCCTTCCATTTCACCATGTGCACTCTCCACTTCAACCTCCATCATATAAATTCCCTCACCCATGCTTCCCACAACTCATAAAATTAAAACACAACTTGAAAACATAAAGTAAATTCCTTGGCAGCCATTAAATCATATTTTGAATCTAGTTATAACATTCAAACACAAAAAACCCCCTTTTGTGCCCTAAACTTCCAAATCTAGTTTTGCTCATAACTCATGTTCCCGAACTCTGTTTGCCACCAAATTTTAACCATGGATTCCTTATGAGAATGTATTTAAGAAGAGTGTTTTAATGTGTAAATTGATGCACTCATTTGTTTTTTATATCCACATGAATTTTCCAACCAAAAATCACCTTTTCTCAGATCTACAAAAACCTAGCGATTGAAATCTCTCAAAAATTGGAGCAAAGCCTTGAAATGAAAAATAGAAACTTCTGCAATTAGTTTCATTATGATCCAAAATATAGAAGATAAATTCCTATATTTAGTAAGTATCTACCACATAGCTTATTAAAAATATTAATTCCAAGGAAAATATGGTTTCTAGTATCTCATGTAATTCCTTAAAGTGTAAAACACTCAAAATTGGAAAAATTAGCAAAGTTTGGCAAAATTGCTAAGAATGGATACCCATGTGAAACATGATAAAAATAGTAAATGATAAAGTTGAGATCAAGATGGTCACATATGTTCTTTATCTTCATTCCTTTTTGATTTCATCTTTCATGGAGGTCAAATATTCAATTTACAAGCAAATCCCCGCATTCCCAAATGTAGTGAGCATAGGGTGTCATAAAGTAAAAATGCCAATTTTGGAATCATTTGCAGGCATCCACTTGTAACTAAGTGGTGACCATCTCTTTGAAGATATCCTCATAGGAATAGTAAGGATAAATTCAATCTTGTGAAGGAGTGAAAGATGAATTGTGACTCATGTGGAAGGGGAGCCCTCTTGGTTCCTAATTTTGGTCATCAATGTCCTCAAGGTGGAAGAATCATCATGGTTGCATTGTGTAGGAAATTGTTTCAAGTTCTCATCATATGCATGATTAGTCAAGAAGGCATGGTGGTTTTTCATGGTTTGTTCAAGTGGGTGAAGACATCCTTCATGGTCTATTGATCAAGTGCTTCTCACTTCTTCACTTAGTGTACTTGATGGGCTACAATGGTTGATCATTCAAGAGGAGGTTTCTCATGGTGCAGAAGAGTTCAAGGATCAAGAGTTCATCACCACGTTAGATAATTTCAATGGATCATCATAGGGGTGTATCTTCTTCATGGTCGATATTCTTCATCCTTCATCATTCAAGCTTAGAGATTCATCTCTCTCTCCTCTCCTCTCTTTCTTCTCTCTTTCTCTCTTTCTCTCTTTGGAATTTTATTTCTTCATTGAGAATAAATTTATAATAAGTGATGTTACGATTTTTGTCAAACCAAAAGTTAGAACTAGTGGTGGAGAGGGATCTCATCGTGTTAACCAAATTTGTTATGCCAATACACCCCCACACAATGGAGCCAAATGAAACCACATGAGCCTTGGGCCCACAATGTATTCACCAAATTAGGTCCAAAAACATTAAGAGGCAATGACATCGAGACTTCTCGGGAGGTCACCCATCCTAGTACTACTCTAGGTTGGGTGCACTTAACTACCTAGCTCTAATACCATGTTACGATTTGCCGTCACACCAAAAGCTCAAACTAGTGGTGGAGAGGGATCTCATCGCATTAACTAGCTACTATGCCAATAAGTGACTTAAGTCACTTGAAGTTATTTTTCGTTGAAGATTGCACTTTAAGTTGAAAAGTCACATTAGAAGATGAAGAGTCTCCTTCCAAAGCTATAAATTGTAATTCCCTCTCTATTCCAAAGGGTTAACAATTTTGGATTATTGTATGTTATTGAGCTTTGTATCACCATTACATAAGAAATAAGATATACATTTCCTCCATTTATTTGCTTATGTTTTACTCTATTTTCTATTAACTTCCTACCTTTGCAAGCATAATGATCTTGAATAACAAAAAAAAGATTTGTACTTTTAAGGAGAATATTAATAGAAATTTGTGTCTTTAGTTTGTTGATCTCATAATTGTTTGCATAGTCATATTATTATAATTGAATGCAAACCCACTCGGGTTGATGTATGTGGAATCTGCAAGCCTACCAAAGCATTAACCCTCTCTCCTTATTTATCCTATCCCCTTTACCTCCCTTCACTACAATTTCCTCCCTTGTACTTCATACAAGCACTTTTCCATAGGTTCAATGGAGTGTTCCTACATGATTCTGACCTAATAGCCACCCAAAGTTCTTATTTAGTTTAGATTCAATAATGAGAGCCTCCCATACCAAAAAAAGAGGGACTTAGCCCCATGACCGTTGGTGAAAACCCATAATTTACCCCATGAAAAATTATTTCACCAATATTTTTTACGACTCTATTAGGGACGATCTTCCCTTTGTGCACCCATAAAAGATATCAAAAAATTCAAAAATCTAAATTCAAAAAATCCATAAAACTAAAAAATTTGAAAAATAACAAAAATAATGTTTGAATGCTCAAGAGCCTTGCTATAATCCTATTGAAAAATCTGTACTTTTCTATGTTTCACTCCTTTCTAGTGCTTTGATACAAACTAACAGAAAGAAGATATAATCGAGCTAATAGTGTAGGCTACATAATTGATCCAAAATTTGAGGAGAAACAAAGAATTAATTTTAGAATTTCCATTATATAGGTGAGAAGGAAATTTCTCAAAAATCCTCTTGAAGGTCATACTAAAGAACCATTAGTCCTCATTGCACTAGTCCTTATCGAAGAAGAAAGAGAATAAGAACCTAAAGAAGAAGAAATGGATGCACCTATTCCATGGGGATAGAACATTGGTCCTTTGGAATTTACTCCTCCATTTCATGAACTTCCAAAAGGGTTAAGAAATAACTTTCCAAAATTCTATGGAGATGGAAAACAACAACCAGATGATCATATCAAAACTTTCATCACAACCTGTGGCATTCTTGGGGTACAACATGAAGATGTTGTAATGTGGTTATTCATGGAAACATTACAAGATGCATCTGTGCAGACTAGTTTTACTACTTTTCATCACGTTTTATTACTAATTGGTAGGGTATGAAAGGTAAGTTTGAAGAAATATTCAAGATTGTAGAAGATGCACATGTACTCCTTTCTCAACTAACTCGATGAAGAAAGAACCATAATATTCCATGAGATATTTTGTTGTAAATTTAAATAATTTGATCAATAAGATTCCCACCATTGCTCATTCTACTACATATAATTTGAAAATGTTCTTCATGAATTCCCAAGTACTTGAAGTTAGTTTCATATTATAGAGAGTTCAACCAAAAGTTTTGGAAAATGTTCAAGAAATTTCCATAGATGTGGAAGCCGACCTCATCATGTCAAGGAAGATCGAGAATAATTCAATTAAGGATAAGGATCATGGTTCCAAAGATGAAAGATCTGATTCATTTTTTTTAAAATTTAGCCAATGATTTGATGATGTTGAAGAAGGAATTTTCTCAATGAGAATTATACCAAAATTGGAGCAAGAATAAGATTACAAGAGAACCCCGAAGGCTTGCCTTGGAAGATCCACTAGTCAATGCAATATATGGGACCACTAAATATTAAAGAGAAGAAATGGATGAATCATAGATAGAAGAAGAAGAAGATAGATGTGCTAGGATTGGGTATTTTGAATACTCATCAGATGAGGATTTTGAAGAACCTATAATTAGCTACTATTGTGCAGTGTTCACTATATCAAAAATGATGAAAGAAGACTCTTCTTCTACTTCCTAAGATAAGAAATTGAATCCTCAAATGATGATTATATGAAAAAAAATAACAAAAGGATGGTCCTCATAGTTCACTTCCAAAAGGTCAACTAAGAAGAAGCCTAAGACTACCTCAACAAAGAATCATTACACCTTTTTATGTATGTCTCATTCATCTTCTCTTGATAAAAAAAAATTCCACTTCCACTGATCCTAAGAATGTAAATCCTAATTATATTAATTATTCAATAGTCCCTGATATGCCTACCACCTCCTCACATTTTGACATCATTTATCATTGCAAGAAATCCAAAATTCAAATTTCTGATTTTGAGTACTTGAAAACCCATCATGTGTAATTTGATAGACTTCTTCAATTTATCAAAGGAAATAGTTCAAGTTTGTATTCCAAAATTCCACTTCCAAAGAACTACCTCCCGCACCTCATACCACTCCTCAAAACCTTTTTGCTTCAAAGCCATCCACCTTTGGGAAAATGTAACCTTTCTATACAACATTGATGGTCAATGGATATAAACTGAATAATTACATTATTGACTTCAGTGCTTCTGATAATGTCATGCCTACAAAATTTTCTAGAGCTTGTAGTATTTCTCTATCTCCCCACTATTATTGGCCATTTTTATTCCATGGTGAATAAAGAAGTACCTCTTGTTGGTCAAGTCAAATACATTCAAGCAGTATTTTTGGACTTTCCTAATAATAATATCCATTGCAAGATACTTGTGGTAGAAATGCCCGTAGTATACAAGATGTTTCTAAGCCAAATATTTTATATATACATTGGTGGAGTTATAAAGTTAGACTGGTCATTTTCCACCATACCAGTCAATGGTGCCATGAAGAATCTCCTTCTAGTAAGAAAAATGAACTACACTATGTAAAAAGAAGATGATCCAAGGGAATACATTGTATATCAAGTTTTAAGAGGTTGTAATTATTTCATGACTTTAGAAGATAGTGATAAGATTCCCATTTTGATAGAAGAGTTATCAAATGAGATCAAACCAGTTGAGGAACACAAAGTTGGTTTGATGAACCCTGAATTGTGAAGTGAAACTTTCCCATTTAGTATAGATATTGGTTCTTTATTTCATGATGATGAGGATCAGGTATGCCATGACTTGCAAGAAGGAAACCCCCAAATGATAAGTAATTTGGATCATGAGAAAGAGGATGTTCCAAATGAGTTCCAAAATGAAAAATTGACTAATGAGCATAATTGTGAAAATGAAGCTTTCTCCTTTCCATTTGAAGAAGAGGACCTTCTTGATGGTGAATGCATAAACAATAAGGTACTTGAGCCTCTCAAAGATGATGCCACTCATGAAGAAGAAATGGTAATATTCAATGAATTTTTTGAAAGTGAGCTAGTCTCTCCTAGCCATATTCTTGAGACCCAATGTGAAGGTGAGTATGTGGAAACATTGAAGGATAAATATGTGTAAGATATTTTAAGGACTGAAAAAGAAATTGAAGATCCTCATATCGACCTTGAAATCTTGGCCAATGATATGTCTATGTAAGATAAGTATGAGTCTAGATTTGTTTCTTCATTTGATGCATGAATTTTCAATGATGAAATAAAACAAATAGAGGAGCTCAAGGTCCCTTTTGAAAAATTGGTTGAATGTGAAGATGAATATTTCTCTTTCCTTTTTGGTGGAGAAGATTATATCAATGATGAACATGGTGAAATGAAGGTGCTTGAACCTCCCATGAGTATTATTTCAACCCACGATGAGAATGATGAGAATTCTATTTTTCCCTCAAATTTATGTTCTCCCTCTTTTCAAGAAGATGAAATTATGGGTGAGCCACATCATATCATGCAAAGGTCAAAACATGAATTACTGAGTATGAAAGAGAATATTTGGGGTAGTTTCCAACATGAATCAAAGAGAGGTCTATGGTGATGTTGAATATTTCAAAATACCTATCAGAAACCATCTCACATAAGCAACAATCATGGAGAACATGAAAAATCAAGAGAAGTTTCTTGATGGAGGTCATGAGATTTTTTTACAAACATTATGAGCCTATAATTATCAAAAATAAATCTTGTGATAGTTAAAAAATGAATAATTACTAATTGAAATGATTTTGAAAAGAAATGAGATGAAATAAGTAAAATGAAAAAGTAATAAAGGAAATGGACTGACTAAGTGTAACCTTAATTGTAAGAACAATCATGCAAGCTTTCTCAAGAAATTGAGGAAGGGGTCATATTTTAGTGAGCCCATCAATGAGTTTGTGGAAGAAAGGAATTCAATGATACCCATACATGGGTAAGCATTCAATTGGATTGGTGCTACAGTGAAAGTGGCTTGTCCCCCACTTGTAACATAGGTGATTTAGGTTGTGTTTCCTTGTGTGGGGTGTTTTCCTTTTTGTTGCATGTTTCCTTTACATTGTGTGTTCTTTTGGTTATTCTTGTTCATGCGTATTTCTTGTATTGTTGGTGTACTATGTGGCTCTATTTGCGTAATGGATATGGTAATGGTATCCTACCCCTTATATTCCAATGTACCTAAGATGGAGCCAGCTTTTGTCATGCTAAATGTATAACATGCAAAATTTAAAATTTTGGTCATGACAACCAAACCCACACTTGAAATTCCCTTTCTCGATCAATGTAAACCTTTCCTCCAGCCATCATTCCAACTATTTCACCCTCATTATGGTTGAGAGGAACATGATAACATGATTTTCAAGTGTGTTTCATGTGCATGGAAGATTACCTAGCATGGTTCTTGAAGCTACTGAGATCTAAGGAAAAACAATGCTCTTAGAGGCTTAAAACATGTTATTTCTGGTCTTTTTTTCAATGTTGAATATCCTATGGATGAATAAAAAGAAGGTTTGAATAATCAAAGAGTTGTGTGGGATATCCATGAAGTCTCCTAAGGTGGGCACTATTATTGTGTGAAACCTCTTGAAATTCAGATATATACTTGATTTTAATTTTTATCTACCTCATTTAAGAATATTCATGGAAGACAATTGAAGTCAAGAAGTTATGTAAAACCAAGTCTTTGTGGGCAAGGTATTAGGAAATGCAAGTTTTAAAAAATCTAGTCACCTTGTTAAAATGGTTTTAGGATCCCCATGAAGAGTTAAGAGATCATACCCTAGGAATTAGAAAGCTAGAAAATCCTACTTCATGGTGTAATGATCGAGAAAATATTCTGGGAACATTAAAATGTGGAAAATTGTTTAGTAGTGCAACTTAAGAGTTATATTACAAGGTGAAACATGATCAAAAGGTTATTAATGCTTTGGGAAGATTGGAGAGACTAATAAAATATAGAAATGAGTGTATTTTTAATTCTCTCCATTACCTTTAAGATTTTTGGCTATGTTTCATCAAAAACTATTCTTGTCATTTAGCTCACTGGTGCACATCTCGAGGCAAAATATAATGTATGGGTAAAAATGGATGAATTTATTATTTTAAAGGATTTTAAATAGACTTATTGGACTAATTGGTGTGTTTCAATGACTATTAATATTTTTATTAGTAAAATTTTATCAAGTTTTGACTTTGGGGTGAAGAAAACATTCTAGCGGGCAAGTTTGAAGTGCAAATCATGCTCGGATGCAACATTTGAGTGCTTGGGTAGAGTTTTTGTGTCCCCTTGCACCCTTGGTATAATTTTGAGGTGAAATTTCACCTAAAAATTGTTCCTCACTCTCATTGGATGCTTTCCCAATGTAAAAACATAAGGTGATTGGCTTAAAAGTGCACTTTATGGCAAAAACAAGTGTTTTAAGTTGTGGTGGGCCCCCTTCTCTCTTGTAAGCACACATTTTCACTCCTTTACACCTTGGGAAATTTTTTTAGGTTAAAGTTCACCCCAAAAGTGCATCATGCCCTCATTTTTCAATATTTTTCATGCATACATGCCATGTCAACTCAAAAACATAAGAAAAGTGCATGTGTGTGCCATGTTTCACCCACCCCAAGTGCATGGTGCAACCTAAACTCCACCATGCACCCAAGGAGAAATTTTTAGGTGAAATTTCACCCAAAAATTGTGCCTAGGTGTAATGGTTCTTCCAAACTCCACTTCTCCACTTCTCCATCCTTCCATTTCACCATGTGCACTCTCCACTTCAACCTCCACCATATAAATTCCCTCACCCATGCTTCCCACAACTCATAAACTTTAAAAAAAAAATTGAAAACATAAAGTAAATTCATTGAAAGACATTATATCATATTTTGAAGTTGTTTATAACATTCAAACACAAAAAATCCCCTTTTGTGCCCTAAACTTCCAAATCTAGTTTTGCCCATAACTCATGTTCTTAAACTCTTTTGCCACCAAATTGTAAACATGGATTCCTTGTGATCATGCAATTAAGAAGAGTGTTTTAATGCCACCATTTATGCAATAATTTATTTTTATATACACATGATTTTTCCATCCACAAATCACCTTTTCTCGATATACATAAATGTAGCGATTGGAATGTCTCGAAATCGAGTAAAGACTTGGGCGAAAAATTAAAAATTCTACAATTGGTTTCATTCCTATCTAAAACCCAGAAGAAAAATTTGTATTTTTAGTAATTTTATACCACATAGATTATTAAAAATAGTAATTCCAAGGAAAATATGGTTTCTGGTATCTCAAGCCATTCCTTCAATTGAAAAACACTCAAAATTGGCAAAGTTTTGCAAAATTGCTAAGAATGGGTACCCATGTGAAACATGATAAAAATAGTAAATGATCAAGATGAACTCAATATGGTCACATATGTTCTTCCTCTTCATTCCTTTCTGATTCAAGATTTCATATAGGTCAAATATTTAATTTATAAGAAAATCCCCGCCTTCTCGGATGCGTTGAGCATAGGGTGTCACAAAGTGATAATGTCAATTTTGGACGCATTTTAAAACATCCAACTATCACTAAGTTTTGAAAATCTCACTAAAACTATCCTATTGGGAATAGTAAATATAAATTCAATCCTATGAAGGATTTAAATATGAGTTGTGAATCTTGTAGAAGGGCCCTCTTGGTTCGTAATTTTTGTCATCAATGTCCTCGAGGTGGAAGAGTCACCATGGTTACCTTATGCTGGAAATTATTTCAAGTTATCATCATATGCATGATTTATCAAGAAGGCATGGTGGTTTTTCATGGTTTGATTAAGTGTTCATGTGCTATGGTCTATTGATCAAGTTCTTCTCACTTCTTCACTTAGTGTACATGATGGGCTATAACAATTGATCATTCAAGAGGAGGTTTCTCGTGGTGCATAAGAGTTCAAGGATCAAGAGTTCATCACTGCATTGGGGCATTTCACTGGATCATCACAGGGGTGGATTTTCTTCATGGTCGGAGCTTATGAATCCTTCATCATCCAAGCTTGGATCTTCATCTCTCTCTTTCTTCTCCTATCTTTCTTCTTTCTCTCTCTCTTTGGAATTCTATTTCTTCATTGAGAAGAAATTTGTAAAAAGTGATTTAAGTCACGTAAATTTCTTTTATTTATTGAGGATTTCACTTAAAGTTGAAAATTCACATGGGAAGATGAAGAGTCTCCTTGTAAAGCTATAAATTGTAATTATATCTCTATTCCAAAGGGCTATCAATTATGGATTGTTGTATGTTTTCAAGATTTGTATGACAACTACATAAGAAATAAGAGCTACATTTCTTCCATTTTTTTGCATATGTTTTCCTCTATTTTATCTCTACTTCCTATATTTGCAAGTATAGTGATATTGAACAACAAAGAAAAGGATTTTTACTTTTTAGGAACATATTAATGGAACTTTCTCGTCTTTAATTTTTGATCTCATTGTTGTTTACACGGTCATATTTTTCTAATCAAATGTGGACCCACTTTGGTTCATTTATGTGGTCTCTGTAATCCTACCCATAACATTAACCCTCTCTCATTTATTCTACCCCTCTTTACCTCCCTTCACTACAATTTCATCCCTTGTACTTCATACAAGCTCATAGGTTTAGTGGAGTGTTCATGTGTGATCCCTAACCTAATGACCACCCACAATTATTATTTAGTTTACATTCAATAACAGGAGTGTCCCAATACCTAAGAAGGAGGGTCTTATCCCCATGACTCAAGTTGAAAACCCATGTTTTACCCCATGAAAAATTACTTCACCATAACATATACAATGTATGGGCACACATATATTCTTTTGAGTCGCATGCTCAAATGGTTTTTCACATGTACCTCAAATGAGGGGCATTTATTGGGGTATATTCTACCATTATAGGTAGAATAATAGGTTCAAAGACATGTTTTTATAGGGAAAAAATACTTAGAAATAAATCTAGACATCAAATTTTGGTGAAAAACTATAGGATCAAGACCGTATAAATGGTCTTGACCATACCATACATTTATTCCCTAGGGGAAAACATCATATTTGTTTATAGTTCTAAAATTTCCATCATGGATAAAGATTTTTTGCACAATATCAGACTCAGTTAGCATAATTAAAATCAATTTACAAGGGGAATGAATATTTCAATTCTTCACTTCAGTACTTAGTTTTGGTTTCAAAATACAGGTGTTTTGGGGGCATGGGTCTTCTTCTCCATTGATATTTCAAAAAAATGACATATTATTACTCAATAGTACAACACATGGGAAGAGCATGGGGGAACTAATTCTCTTTTATACCTTCTGGCTATATATCCAAACATTGATCCTTGGTATATAGTATCAAAGAAAGTAAATTCTTCGTAGATAGTCTTTTCTATTCTCATTATCAAAGGGGAAGATATAAAATTTACTAAAGGTACATTATTACCTCATTATTATTCTTTCTATACTATCCATTTGGTGTTGGGTTATATGCACTCAATACTCTAGCTTCTCCTTCGTCACAATTAGGGATTGGTCACCCTCAATCCTATACAAATTTCAAGAAAATCAATCCAAATCTCCAATTACAAGAAAGGAATGGGAAGCCATTCCTTCATAAAAGGAGGTTTACTCTTTCCATGTTTTACATCTCTTCATTTCAATTTATGCAAATTCAAATTCTATAGTTAATATTGGGTTACGGTTCAATGTGTACTATAGACATTGACTACACTTTGTGTTGAAGGTTTCATCATGGAGTGTGCCAACACCAACACATGGAAAATGAAAATTTATAAAAGATAAAACGTGTCTACACACCGATGTATCTCATTACTTTAAGTATGTAATTTTCATTTGATATTTAAAGTGGGGAAAAATTTAGACACTAAAATTTGACATTTTACCCTTTTGAGATTGTTTATTACAATTAGGATTCTTGGCTAAGATGAACACCCACATCCTATCCCCAATCAGTACATGTTATCGTATCTTTCCTAAATTTCTCATTTTTATACAACTATGTGTTGATAAAATTAAAAAATTAACATATGAGACCAATATACAAAATTTTATTTCCAAGATGTAACTATCAACTTTCACTTAGCTCTTTTTTTTTTTTCCAAAAGTTAAAATTAGATTAGGTTTTATAATTTGGTCCAGACCAACCCATATGGTCTTGCATAAACACATTTTCTAAATCTTCTTTTGATGTACTATTACTTGTTGGGTTATTTTATCCTCCCGATTGGCCTTATCATGATAATTTACCTTTGAAACCCTATATGAGAATGTTAACATCACCTTATTTACTAAGTTGACACTCTATTGGCACCCCCATTACAAACACATGTAAAAGGAACTCAAGGCTCCCTAAATATTCCCAAAGCTAATGCACACCCACTAGGATAACTACTACTATAGTTTTGAAGAACTGGGTTAAGGAGTCTTGCTTCCTCAAATCCAAATAAACCAAGTTATCACTTCCAAGTCTTAATAAGATCAAAATTCTATCAAATGTGATCAAAGAGGTTATATTTTTCAACTAGCTACATTCATATAGATATAACATGTTATGTGGAGAACTACGTGTGGTTTAAAGCCTCTTCGAGTAATGCGGATATAGGTGGTGCAAAAATTGCACTTCAACCCAAACACTAACCTTATTATAGGGTCTTACACCCATGGTTTGGGTTTTGACATGATTCAAATTATTTCAAATGATATTGAGATGGTGTGACAGCTAGGGTTTGACAAAAACACACTTTTAAGTCACCGAAGGACCTAAAAAAGTTACATAATTTAATTTTGAAGGAATTTAAGACCATACATGAGGGACATGAATGGATTATACGTCTTTACTATACCATATGATCATGCACTAGAGGATTTCCAAGTCACAATTTTAGAAGTGAAATTTATCTAGGCTCTATACTCCCGATTATCAAGTCTCTTTACCCAGATCTCTAATGTATAACTTTGTATAGCTATGTTTATCTTCCTCTTGTATATTTGAGCTTGTTTTTCATTCATTGTAAGAAATAATACATTATTATGATGTTTTATAATTAATGTTGAAAGTTATTTGATAAAAATAGTTCTTAGTTTCATTACCCTACACTTTTTATTATTATTTTATATTCCATCACAAATATTATAATATTAAAAAGGGTGTAAAATAGTAGAGCCTTCCTTTGAACCTATTAATTACACTTTCTTTAAATTTTCCATATCCTTTTCAATTAACCTAATTTGTGCATATCTTATAATTAGTATATTACATGAAACCACATTATTTTAAGGAATTTAATTGAAAAACCTCAAAGCCTCATCAAGCATATCACTTTGTGAATATCCTACAATCATGGAATTCCACGAGACCAAATTTATTTCATACATTATGTCAAATATTTCATTTTGATTTTGTATGCTTACACATTTTGCATATATATCTATCAGGGCATTTGTAACTACAAAATTTAATAAAAATCTCATTTACATTATACTTTGATGGATGCTTATACCTTGGTATAATGTTATTATTTTGGAATAGGTTGGGAGGATGTTGGAAAAGGTTGAGAATTTTGGATTTATGATTTTCAATTACATTTGAATAAAATTTTCAAAGGCCTTTTCAATAAACACATTTTATTTATAAATTTTGGAATCATCATAGTCCACAAGGATACATATCTTTGAGGTAATTTTCCATGTTCTTTGGTTGGTTTGTATATAATTCCACTATTTCCATACAAATATGTGTGGTATTTTTTAACTACAATTACAACATGTGACAAAATTATGCTCCAATGTATGCCTACATCTAGTTTAAAAGCTCCCATTTTGACACAATATGGTAAAATGCTAGAAAGTGTTGTGGAGTTTGGATTTACACATGCCAATTACATTTACATAAAAATTCCATAACCTTTTTACCAAAACCATTTTGTGCATATCTTAAAAACATTTCTTCAATGAGACCGGATCTCTTTGTAACAAATTTTCATATATTTGTTATGCCTTGTGTACATTAGCTAAAACAAACATCCACATGTTATGCGCCCTCAAAGTGCATGTTACCATCTTGTTCCTAAATTTATCATTTTCATACACCTATGTGTTGATAAATTTTGAAAATTAATATAGAAGAACAATTCTCAAAATTTAATTTCCATGATGAAACTTTCAAATTTCATTTAGCTCCTCTTTGTCCAAAATGGTAAAGTTGGGTCAGGTTTTATAATTTGGTATAGGCCAACTTGTATGGTCCTACATTGAAACGTTTTCCAACTCCTCTTTTGATGCACTATTACTTGGTGGGTATTTTTATCCTCTTGGATTGGCCTTATCATGATAATTTACCTATGTAACCCTATATAAGAAATTTAACATCTCCTTATTTGCTAACCCGACACTCTATTAACAACCCCATTACAAACACATACTAAAGGTAATTAAGGATCCCTACATATTACCAAAGATGATACACATCTACTAGGGAAACCACTACTATAGTTTTGAAGAAATCAAATAGGTCAAGGAGTATTTCTTCCCTCAAATACAAATACACCAAGTTCTCACTTCTAAATCTTATCAAAAGCAAAATTCTATTAAGAGTGATCAAAGAGGTTCAAGTTGTTAACTAGATACATTTATATAGATATTACATACTATGTGGATAACTACATGTATTTTTAGGCCTCTTTGGAGTAGTGCTAATGTAGGTGGTACATGGCTTGTACTTCAACCCAAACACCAACCATATTATAAGGTCTTCTACCCATGGTTATTATTTTAGCACGATTTAGCTAATTACAAATGATATCGAGACTATGCAACAACTAGGGTTTGACATTGAAGCACAATTTAAAGTCATCAAAGGATCTCGAAAAGTTAAAAATTCAATTCAAGGCATCTAAGACCACATGAAGCGGCTTGACCGAATTATACTACTATAATCATCATCAAAGAGAAGTAACATATTGAAGAAGATAATTAATATAACCCTCCATAAATATTCCAAGAAAAGAGAACAATAAAATAAAAAGAGACAAAAAAAATATAAGTTGGCTCCAAAAAATAATAAATTATGAATAAAACAAAACAAAATATTAAAATGTGAAAAACACCAATACACAAGAAACCATGAGGTGGGAGAGAAACAAAGAGATACGGGTCATAACAAGCCAAGAAGAGGGCTAAAATGAGATATTAAGGTGTTTTAATAATATATGATATTATTTAACAACATAAATAGTCACATATTGGTAAGAAAAAAATTGAAATGAGCTTAGGTAACATATTAAATAGAGAAAAATAGGAAGGAAAACAATCTCAAACCAATAAGTTAGTCACCACTGGTGAAAATAATAATAAAATAAGAGTAGAAAACATAAACCACATATTAACCCACAACAACAACACCATCCATTAAAAAAGGATAAAAAATAATGCTTGCTTCACTTGTGCAACATTAGTTTCCAAGTATTACTCAGATATTTAACCATCATCTCTATTTATGTTGTTAGGGTTCTTCTCAATATCAATAACTTCATGAATCTTTCTATTGGTGTAATGATTATCTATTGAAAGTAATTTGGTTTCATTTATACAAATGGGATTGTAGACACCAAAATTTGGTAGCATTACCATCCACCCCACATTTTATCTCTTTTTATCATGATCATCCATTAGAATTTCATATTCCCTCCTAAATTCAATTCATCCCATTAATTACCATTTCCCACCCTTAATCCTATCCCATTATTTCGTGTATGTTAATCACCTTTAATCATCATTAATCAACTCTAATACTAATTTAATCTATTTCTCATACCTAAATCTCCCAATTTGTTTTATCTAGGCCATCATTTAATGTTTTTACCCATCCATGGCCTTTATTTACTCATTTCCACCTCCCACCTACCCATTTATCTTCCATATACAACCCTAGCTTGTCTTTATCTATCTAAACCCTAATATCACATCCTATGGGCTTGATGCCTCGAGTTGGGCATCCTTGCACCACCTGAATGGAATATTCCCCACAATCAAGGGTGACCCAACCAAGTCACCGTTGAACCTATAAATCCACCTTTACCCCTCCTTGTTCAGGGATGTAATTTTGAGATTTTCTAAGCTCTTAACCTTTTCTACAGTTTCTAGTGTGAGATTGCAACTATAATCCTATTGTTAAGAATTCTTGGAGATCTTGTGTTAATTTTGGGAGCTTTGGAGTCTTCTTGTCATTACAGGATTTCATCCATCACTATCATACTTTTTCATCTATCATCATTGTGTTTATAGGTTATGCAACCAGCTTAGGGTCTTATTCTTGAATCAAGTCACATCCATCTTCATATGCATGCTATCATTCTATCCACTTCGATCATCCAAGTCTAAATCATCCCCATTTGCTATCAACCCTTCTTGGTCACCGTCAACCCGCATATATGTTTCTATTTTTCTGTCATCTTCCCCATCACTTGTTTGATCCCTATCATTCAACTTTCAAATCTAGTCATTCTATCCCCTCTACCATCTTAGATCCATTTTTCTAACCTCCAGTCATCATGACCCAACCTAATCATCATCAATATGATATGTATTTCTTACATTTACAATCTATTTTCCTAATTTTATTACATCCTTTCTATTTGATCTTATTCTAGATCTTTTACGGTTTCTGTCTTCCATCTTAGTGCATCATCAGCTTCGGATCTACATTCCTCATCACTTTGCTTTAGTTAATATACCCTAGTCCATATCAACTGACCCTTTAAAGTCTTAGGTCAAGTGTCAATCTATGTAGGTTTGGTTTATTTATCATCTATTTATATTAGATCTATACTTTCTTTACATTTCTGCATTTCAATATTTTGTTTATCTCAGATTTACTACATCCTTGCTACATCTAATTTATCAATATCTAATTTTATCTTATCTTATCAAAATGAGGGTTGACATCCATCCTAGGAATTTCTTACTTCTTAAGATTGACATTGTCAAGAAACCCTCCCATCTATCTACTAATCCATCTTGTTTTGAGTTTGTTTGATTTGTAGGTAGCTTAGCTCACAATGAGGAGGATTTCACATTGGATATGTATCCATCCATATCATCTCAAGGTACCATAAACCCTTACATATTTAGAGTTACTTGTTTCCTTTATTACTAGTTCACTAATATGAATAAGAATGAAGAAACTTGGTCAATATTTTGGCATGCCCTAGTGGGACCCACCCTTTCTTGGTGAGTCTTTTTCATTTGTATTTCATTTTCATTTTCTTCCATATATCCTCTTCTAACCTTGCAGGTAGGAGCATTTATTTTACTTTCTTATGTTGGATCATGTCACTTGAGTGGATTTTGCTTATTTACTAATTAATTAAAAATTTAGATAAAAGGGAAAAGTGTTATCCAGGTATTTCATGTTTTTATTCCCCATCTTTTTCTTTTATCACATTACATCACTTTTTTGTTTCCCCTTTGAATATCCACATTTCATTTTGGATATAAAAAAACCCTTCATTCTTTCTTGGAAATCTAGTTTAACTAGGGGTTTAACACTTTGCATACACTTCATCACACACATCCTAAAACACACAAAACAACTTACACATCTATACATATTCTACTAGGTGGAATTATTGGGATTTCATCACCTAATAAGAAATCCGCCATGGTGCTCTGGCCGCATTATAATTTTTTTGTATACTGGTATATTGGCTAAGAACCCGAATCCCTTATCACCACAAGACCATGAAGTGAGGGGTAGGCCCCAATAAAAATCCTTATACCAATATACATCACAGATTCATGCCTCACATACCTTTAGGTATATCGAGCACTCCATCTCAAACTACCCAAAACCGTTCATAGATTTCCATTTCCTAGGTTCCTTCTGATTCCATTTTTCATTTCTTTTTTACATCATAATAATCAAGATAATCAAAATTTTTCTACATGAGTTTCTTGCATTAATTAAAAATTAGAATTATTTTGTTTTATTATTCATTTCATGCCAGTCATTACAAGATTTCAAGCAAAACAAATGGAACAAAACATGACATCAAACAACATTTCCATCTCTACCATTTCTATACAAAAACTTCCACACTTTATCTCCTTACCTCCACCCCTTTGGTCATTTCTTCTACAATCACCCAACCCATGGTTTCCATTCCCCCTCTTCAAGAGGTTCAGTTGATCCAACCAAGCAATCATGTCAACATCTATCCTTTTCTTTGTCATCAATCCATCCCATCTAGACTAGAAACACCTCCTTCTACAACCTCCATCGATGCTTCTAGGCCTCCTCTCATCCCTCATGGGTCTATGGAGTTCCAGGAGCTTCTTGACGAAAATCCAGTTACCCTTCATGACTATCTCCTTTGTAAAACCACCAACCTCTCCATTGATGGACCTCTTTTGCAAAAACTCTATACCTACCATTCTAATCTAGAATCTACCCAAGTTCTTACTTCTCAAATTACCATTTTATTTATTAGAGACATGAGTGCTCTTGCTAGGACCTAACATGATTTTGATCCTAATAAAATATCTTCATCTATTCTTCTTAATAAAAAATCTACCCAATTAGTGGTCCCCATCCCTCCTAATTTTCCTCATGTCAATAATACCATCCCTCATTTTTCTCCCATCACCTCATCATCCACCACAATCACTTATGCCCCTATCCAATCATCTCAGGAGTCTCACTTGCTTCCTCCTCCATCCAAACAACTTAATTCAACATTACCCCTCATTTCCACTTCTCATATCCATGCCAATATGATCACTTTACAACCCCACCATTTTGAAACAGTCTAAACTCATCAACCTCCCCCTAGAGGTGCTTATCATTATATACTTCCTAATCAACCAACTCAAGTATCCCAACCACCCATCACTTATATTCCAACTCATCCCATAAAAAATCAATCAAATATCCCCATCTCACAACAACCAACTCAATCTAACCAATCCTACCACATACCCACTTCTCAACAACATCAACCTTTATCTCAACCCATCCAATCACAACTACATTCCTTCTTATCATCCAATTCTACCAACACAAACACATCCTCAAAAATATAAAACTTACCCAAAACCCCATTCATCTACCTCATACACATCACAATATCATCCCTTCACATCTTAACCATATCCATCCAATGATCCCATGCAAGCATTATTAAGTAGAATGGCTAGCCTTGAAGCCACTACTTTGGGGTCACGATAAGCTTTTCATATGATCAAATTTGCAATGAACCGATCAATCAATCCATCCCCATAAAATCTTATCCTCCTCACTGGGAAATTCCAATTTTTCTAAGTTTAACAGTAAGGAGGACCCTCAACAACATCTACATGCTTTTAGACATGCATGTTACCTTATCGCCCATGATCAAGACCTCATGCTTTGCACATTCCTAATTTTGTTAGCTAGCCCCACCTTAGATCGGGTACAATGACATCCCAAAAAATTCATTGTTTACCTTTATCTAACTCATGTAATTATTTGTATAAAATTTCTCAATCAACATTGTGTGTAAGATCACCATCACATACCTATACACCATTCGACAATATGACAATAGATCTATCGCAGATTTTTTTGCAAGATGGTATGACATAATAAACCAACTATCATCTACCCTTCCACATAATGCATTAATTGAACTATTCTTATGGTCTTGTGTGAAGAACATATCATCTAATATTCAAATACAATCTTTTAAAACCTTTGAATAGGCATTCACTATGGCTCACAAACTTGAACTCCACACCCTTGAGCAAGCCCACATTAAAATTCGATCAAATACGCCCAAACTAGATTTCAATAAATCTATCACACATGGTGATAAAAATAAGAACACCTATAACACCATCGTGGTAAAAATTCATCCAAATAAACATCCACTTCTTATGTGGAGCCTCTACAATGTGCTCTTGGGCCGCCTACTAATTATACCCCTCTTGGAGAATCTTATAGTTTAGTATTTGACAAGTTAATGGCTGTAAACCTCATTGGTATTCCTCTCATTTGACCATTTGATGAATCACGACCTAAACCAACATGGTATCATGAGTAACATTACTATAAATATCACCAAGTGTGCAGCCATGACATTGAAATGTGTCACTCTTTTAAAGACATTATTCAAAAACTTATAGACTCTAGTGATCTCCAAGTGGAAAATCCTAATGTGCCACCCAATCAACCCTTTTATGTCTTTAAGAAACCATTTCCTAATCATTCACCTAATAATCAAACTCAACCTTCCACATCACAACCACCTAATTCCCATACTATCAATACTATCGACCAAAATCCAACCCTATCACCTATACCCATCACCTCGTTATCCATCATCTCGACACCTATTTCAAAATCTTCCCCCATGATCACAACCCCATCAACATCAACATCTACACCTATTACTACATCTATCACATCTATCCCAACTATGTCAACAACTATTACATCAACATTAATTTTAACTACACCCATTCCTCCATCTATACCACCCACATATTTACCTATCACTTCTAATTCTTCATCTACACCTATCCCAAAAATCACCTTGACACAATTATCTAACATCCCTACATCTACACCTACTTCCACATCAATCCCATATAATACTATCACTATACACACATCAACACCCAAATCTATGACTACACATATATCGTAAACATCCAATCTAATTGCAAGTAATACTCCTACCCCATAAGAAACTACAATCACATCTACATCCACATAATCTAAAAACCCTATAGAACTTGTCAAATACATCATACAAAAACAATCCCATCTTGAATATCCGAACTTAATCCACATCACCCAAACCTACATCCACAGATCCCTAGTTGAAGTTGTCAGCATCCCTACCAAGGGTAAATCATTACAACTAAAGTTTAAGAACCTTGGCATGCCTATCCAAAAATCAATCACCCATTCACACAAGAAGTTAGAGTTGTTATACCTTTATCATGTATCATATGTGTTGTCATTGATGTTAAGTTTTGAATAAGTTGATGTCGTTTACATTGATGGAAAAATGAGTCAATTTGGTATAGTGAGTAAGCAATGAAGATGAAGATTGATTGGTAGTGCCAGCTCACAGAGAAAAAAAATAAGGAAATCATATAGAGAAGGTTGAAGATTGAACTAGGTGATTGCATGATAGTGGCATTAAAGGATAAAAATGTTTCATCAGTATGTAATAGCCTCATACAATTGAATTGGGTGTTTGAAAGTCAAAGAAGGACATTAAAAGTTAGTTAGATGTGAAAGAGGATTTAGATGATCAAAGATAAGTTATAAGGGACTTAGTAAGTTATTGGGCAAGTTGCGGAGACAAGGAGATATCCGCTAAATACTAGAGATTTCCGAAAAGGTCAAAAAATAACCACCAAAGTCTAGAAGAGGTCAAGGAGAATAGTTGAATGCCGTAAATAAAGTTGCGAATAAAAAGGAAAGCCATGAGAATGAGGACTTAGCTTTGAAACTCAAAGAAGAATTGCCAAAGTCTTGAAGTAACCGGTGATAACATGTAGAAGGATGCAAAATCGTAGAAGAATCCGTGGAAGGTATGTAAAGACCATGAGAAAAGAAATGAAGTCACGAAAGAAAAATGAGAAAAGAGACAAGTGCATAAAGGAGAAGGATAAAAACCACGTAAGACTAGAGAAGTCGGGAGTAAGGAGAAAATTTGTAAAGAACTAAGGAACAGTGATAGCCATGTAAGACTACGGAAGCCGCTAGATAAAGATAAGTCAAGAGGAAGCGATACATAAAGGAAAATTCGAATAGAACAAGAAAATTTTCTAAGGAAGATAATTACGGAAATGAAAAATCTGCAGATGAAAGGATGGTGTTGCAAATGTGAAACAAAGTCTTTGGAAGGTCAGCAAGAGCTGCATACAACGAAGGAACTCGCAAAAGATGAAGGACAATGAGTAATAGCCGGAGACATTGTAGAAGCTGTAAGAAGCATAGAATAACTACAGATAGCTGAAAAGATGAAGATGAAGGAGAAATGTTGCAAACCAAAGGGAGATGCCACGATACAAAGGAAAATATCCAAGAAGCCAAGAGAAGCCACAAATTGAGAAAATATGAACTGGAGATGAATTAAGAACAATTAGATAGAGTTTAAATTGGAAGAAGTAAGAGTTTTCATGTGAATCAATGGTGATTCAATTGTCTAAATATTGTGGCTGTGTGTACAACTGGAACTCCACATTGAGTGATGAAATCTATTATTTCATCTACCAACATTTAATGTTTTTGACTTGATGAAGTCCAGGTTGCATTTTTAATGAAAACTCCTGATTCCAAGGAGAAATAAAATATTGGAGAAGAAAGGAGCTCGTCTATTCCAGATCACGAGGAAATCCTAAAAATACAAGAAATCTATTTTTAGGAGTCGGCTCATAAATAATTTTTGAAGATGCATAAAAGGTGTAATTAAGAAAAATATAGAAAAGAAAAATCTTGAGATAGTGGCATGCATTTAATACACTATATTTTCTGCATTTACTAGGTAGGAGAGATTTCACGACACTAAAAAGGAAGTGCGAATGGGCCGATTAACTATATAGTGGAAGTTTGATGCCATTGCCAAGTGTTTCTCAAGGATAAAATAAGAAAATACTGCTTAAGGAGTAATAAAAATAAAAGGTTGCTCGATAGATAAAATGATGCTTTTGAGTTGAAGAAACGACTTAATGAAAAGCGAATAATGCAAAGATGAGAGCAGAGTCCAAAAGTTTGATCAGATGCATTACAAGAACACTCTCATGAGATTTAGAGATGAAGAAATGAAGATAAGAAAGAGAGAGAGTTGAGTGACAAGAGAAAATAAATAAAAGATATCTACATGATATGGAATTGCTACGAGATAGAAGAAAGGAGAAACTCGAGGATAGGGTCATTACAGAGATGAAGAAAGAAGACATGATAAAATAAAAAGGATATAGTATAAAGAGAGATAGAAGAGTTGTGTGCAAAAGGAGAAAGAGGTATCAAATGAAGAACTGATGAGTAGAGAAAAGAAGAAAATGTGATACGTTGGATGTAAGAGTGGAGAGACCAAAAAAAAGGTTAAGAAAATGTTGCATATCTAACTTTGTAGAGTGTTTGTAAAAGAGTGAAAAAACAAGGTGATCATAATCTGTTGTATGTGAAACATGGAAACTAGATGATCAAATTTTTATGAACATAAGTCTAAGTTGTAGCTTAACAGTCTTAGGGGTTACACCTCCTTCTAGGTGGGTGCCCAGAAGATCGCTTAGTGCTCGTTGTGGGGTTGTTACCTCACTAAATCTCTTGTGATGTGTAATATTCACTAGATTCATTTTTTGTGTGTAATATCGCTTGATTTGTAGGGGTTGGAGCTCCTCATGAGTTTAGTTCCTCACTAAAAAAATCTTGTAAGATGTGTTATATTCTTATGATTCCTTACTTTGAGTAATATAAGAAATGATTTCAATGGGTTTTTGACCTGAAAGAGTTTCCCACATTATATTTGGTCTCCTCATGAGAATGTATGTGTATGCTTCTCATTCTAATGATCTCATGATCAATATTACATGCTTATAACAATAAATGATAGTTAACAAGAAAGAACAAGGAAATTGATTGTAAGTTTCAATCAACATTGATTAATCCCCCTTATTAGTGCATGAAACATGTAACAATTGTTATCAGGTTGGTAGTTCTCATGTGTAAAGCTTTATAACTTAGAGTTGATCCTAGAGAAAATAAGAATGTCAAAATATACTTACAGAAAGTATAAGGATGAAGCTCACAAAGAAAGGTTGATGATGGCAATGGAAAGTTGTAGCAACTCTAGAAATAATTCAGATGATGAAGAAGTAGAGGTAAATCTAGAAGTTGAGTTAGAATGTGCTCTAGAGGATTTAGAAAAATCAAGGAAGAAGAATAAGAAATTGAAAGCATACATTAGTGCCTATGAGAAGCACATCACTCTCCTTGAAAATAAGTTGAGCAAGTAAGAACAAAAGGATGCTCAAGAATGCACAAGAGTGTTTCACCATTTTCTTTACATTTTGAATGTGACGAAATAGATAATGTTATGGGCTAAGGAGGAATACCTGTTATGATGATTGGTTTGAATGTTGCATGCGCATTTTGACTTCTCAATCTGATATTGACTGTGAGATATTCCTTTTGGATAGAGGAACTACTTGAAATAGAAAAAAAGACCACCAAAGAAGAGTTAAATAATATATGACAGTGGATTGCCTAGCGTATGCTAGATCCGAGAAGTGTGATACTTCCTAGAAGGCTATCAACCCACTATTTTTATAAAACAAATTATGAAATAACTGAAATACATACATAAATGAATCTAGTGCTAGTATTCTAATTTGGGTACCTCAAATCACTATCAGCATCGATCTAATTAAATACTAAAAACTATGCGGGTCAAGGTCTTCAAGTCAGGTTGCAGGTTGTTTAGTTGGTTTGTAGGTCACAGACAGGGTCTTAGTAGGGTTGGGTAAGGTGTTTGGGTTATTTTGGTAGGTAGGTTGGTTATTGGTTTACATAGTGTTGGCAGGCACAAAGATCGGTGTCGGTTGGTATGACCGACCATGGTTAGGAAGAACCAATGACAATTATGGGTAACCGGCCTCAATAGAGGCGTACTAATAAAATTCAATAAGATCGGGTTGTGGGGTGTGAGATGAGGTCAAGAAAAGATGAAAAAGGGAATGACAAGGTATATGGGGATCTTATGAACACTCATAGATATGTAGAGTTCAGGTATAGGTGGTTTTATGATGTGGATGGAGGAATGGTTGAGTTTACAAAAAGAGGAATAGTGGGGAAAAGGCAATACAAGAAAACAATGACAACAAAGATGACAAAAACCTTTAAAACAGACAAGGATGAAATAACATAGGTGATAAACATACTTACTGATGTTGTAGGTCCAATGGCTATGTGGTGGTGATGATTGATTGGTGGGATGGAGCTTGGTTCTGCAAAGTAGTGCTTCCCTAACGCTACCGTGAGAGCAATACCTCTAGATCTGTCTTGATGTTGGCTATGGCTACTTGGATGTGCGAAAGAGATTTGGTTCTTTCTTGCATGCAAATCTCCTTTTTCTCCCAAAATTTGAGAATGTGGCTAACCTCCCAAACAAGGTTACCAAAATGGTTATATGGTAACCGACGATGATTTCTGGTTGACCAACGTCGGTTTAGGGATGACCGGTGTTGGTTAAGGTGAGATTCCCTAGGTTTACTAAAAATGATAGATCTTCCTTCATTTGGGTCAGGTCTATTCATTTATTCATGGATCAAAATGGACGTTATATTTTTATGAGCGGGAAGGTGGTTAGAGGAATAATAGGCATTGATTTTTAGGGTTGAACTAAGTCTTATTCATTTATGGAAACATGCTATGAATAGGTCTATGGTGAGGTGTCTAGGTGAGGTGTGCATCCATTTAATTAAAGTAACTAAATTAAATTAATAAATGGGGTGAGGATGGGTATTAATTTAATTGTAAATAATTAAATTAATATTAATGTGGGGTATAAGGGTCATGGTTAGGTGAATGTGTTTAAGTTGGTTATTCGAAAGAGGACCAAGGGGAGTGTGACCCAATTTTGGTGTCTAAATTTTTCTCCTTTTTTTCATGTGGATTGTATTTGTAAGAGACATTGATAAATAATAAGAAATGGTTATGTTGAGTGTAAGTGAGGGTGGTGTTGCCCCAAGCATGGGTGAAGGTAACCCCCCTCAAACTAGGAACTCGATGGGGTGTAAGATGGAATCGGTGAGTGGTTTGATAAAATGAGGAGGTGGGAAAATGAAGGTTAGTGGGTGCATTGGGTAAAGGGTAAAGGTAAAATTGGGTAAATAGGTAAATGGGCCAGGTTGAAGGTAGTGGCAGTTGAATGCACACACACGTTAGAAATGCGAGCATGGTACCAAGTTGAAAAGCATTCAAACTCTACATTGTCTAAGGTCGATAGGTATATCTAAATAGGGTTGAAGTGATTTTGGTATCCAATGTATAGGATATGGTGCGGAAACACAACGTAGGTCAAGTGCAAGAATGTTTAGGTATGTTCGTACACCAAAAGTTAGCTCTTCGAATAAACAAAATGACAATAGGAAAGGTAAGGTCGGTAGGTAAAAAAATGTGGGTAACAACGTCATGCAAGGTATAATGAGAAATAAGGGTCAAAGGTCACAAAAAGTGGTTCACGTCAAGGTATATAGGGAATGAAATGAGTAATGCCAAGGTTTAGGTAAAATAACAACTCCTAAGATGCATCAAAGGGCGATGTAGAGGTAGGATGGGTTTATTGGTATGGTTCAATGGGTGTCTCGTAACGATAAAAAGGTTCATTGGCACTAATGGTCAGTAGATAAAAGGAAGTGTAGCAAGACCAAATAGTTATAAGGGTGGACCGATGCCGGTTGGCTAGGGCACAAATAGGACCGATGTCGGTCAGGTCGGGTTGGGTTTATAAAACAAAAATTTTGTATTTTATGGAATCATTGTTGTGTTGTACCATTGGAGAAAATGACAGAGCCATTTGAATTGTGGTGTTTTTCATGAGAGAGAAGGACAAGGAATTGTACTCGGTTGAGGTGGAGAGTAAAATTTGGTCATAGGAGCTAGGAGACGAGTCCACAAGCTCAGGGGAGTGATTTGATTGGGTGGAGGTGAGGAGAGCATTTTGTGATGGTAGAGGTAGGAGAGGGGTTGGGTGGACCACTAGTGTAGTGGCCCGATGTTCCCCCACTGAGACGACATCACAACGAGGTAAGATTCGATCTCATTATTTGTTGGTTAGGTGATTTTGTTTGTAGAAATTCGGGTCTGGGTAAAATGTGTTTGGGGGGAAAAATTAAATTTGAATTTGGAATGTATAGGGAGAAAATAGGAAGGGAGGAAGGTGTAGTTAGGTGAATGAGGGTTGGGGAGGGGTTGAGGGGGATTTGGGTAGGAATGGGTGGGTAGTTAGGGGAAATGGGGAATTTTGAGAGAAATAGGAAGGGTTTCACAATTTTTTTCATGCGCGATGATTGACGTTGGTCAAGGGTTGGTGCGACATCGGTGGAGTTAGCCGACATCGGTCATGGATGGGGTGACCGATGCCAGTTTTGGGTGACTTTGGTCGGTCGATACTAACCAATTTTGGTCATCATTTGGAGGAAATTGGGCCCAAAATGAAGGGGAGTGGGTGGGTGAGATAGGTCAGGAGATAGGAAGGTATAGTTTCCTAAAAATGTTTGGGTAAGGGGGATAAATAGGTATGGTCGAGGGGTGTGAAATTGAGATTAGGGGGAAAGGTATTCGATTAGGGTTGGGGTGGGTAGATAGGTCATGAGATAGGAGAGGTCTTGGTCAAGGGTGGAGTTGAGTATGGTTGGGGTCTAATGATTTTATGGTTTACTAGATGCAAGCGAGGGACCATTGCAGATATGGGATAGGGTACCTCCCTTGATATTAGCAGATTTAAGAGAGTGTGATAGTCGAGGAGTGGCCACATGTTATATATTTTGGCCTAATTGGGGTTAGACACTACCGAACATGGTCCATGAGATGATTTTGATGGTCACCCTCATCAATAGATGGGATTCAGTGACCAACACATTTCATTTTCCGATAGGTGAGATGATCGTCACCTTAGAGGATGTTTATAGGATTGTAGACACCTAAAATTGGTTACTCAATTTAATGTCCCCCATGTTCTCTTACCTATTCTAGTCTCGGGTAACCCGGTGCACTTTTGTATCACTATCTCCCTCTTAGGGTATTGATTAAATATCTAATTAAAATGCCTATCCTAAGTTTTTTCCACCCCATTATATTTCACCCATGGATAATTAAACATTAACCATGTAATTCTATCTTCTACATTTATTTCAACTACTTATTCACCCCATATCACTTCCCAACCTCCCGTGTCACTATTATCCATCCATCCCACCTATTTCTCCTCTCCTGAACTGTAGTGGGATTTTTCCCATATTTGAGTTGGAGGGATAATATTCTTATCCTCACAACTCATCCCTTTTCACCACTTTGGGAGTCTGTTTCCACGATCGGCGTCGACTATTCCTTGATCGACGCCAATTTTTTGGAAACGGTGTAGATTTTACCTTGGTCAGTGCCAACTATAAATACATGACCTAAACTCAGTTCTGGTTAGATGGTAGAGACTTGAGAAATAGTGAAAACTTGAGTGAATCTTGAAATTATCAATTGAGAGAGAGATAATTCTATCCAGATCAATCCCGGAGAGGTGCACTGTTATTCTACCTACATAATATCAATATCACTTAGGTTCTTCAACCTCTGGGTGACTCCATTTCTCCTTCCAACCAAGGCATAACTCTGTTCACATATCTCGTAGCTCCTCGCGGGTCTCCACATTTCGATCATACTCACATCACCAAGCTTTTTGTGATTTCTTCTCGGTCGATGACGACCCATAATCAATTGACACCGATTTTTCTAAATTGGTGCCATTCCAAACCATCGACACCAATCACTATTTGATCGATGCCAACCAGTCTGCAGAAAGGTACAAAATCTAGGTGACACAATTTCATCTTTGTTTTTATAGTTTCCTACTTTCTTTTAGTTTTTGCTGTTGTTTTTACATTCTATCTATAACTTAAAATCAGAAAATCTAAACATTTTCTTACATATTTTATCATGTACGCCTTTATTATTAATTGAAAACATGAATTGATATCCACCGAGGAAGCTAATCACTTCTGGACCCGCTTTCCGGAATTTCACCTTATATCTTCTAACGTCATCTTTTTCTATCAAGTATTTGTGCATCACAGGTTTCTTAGATCTACTCCGTAGGATTTCTCATGTACACTGTCTTAATTCCATCAGGCTTTCTTTCCATCTACATCTTCGAATCTTGTCCCATTAATCAAGTATCAACTTTATTTGAGTTTTTCAGGGTTTTTGTGTTTAGTTTGGTGCATTAACTTGGACAGGTAACAAGCACAAAAATTCTTGATCTACATTTTGGCACGCTCGGTGGGACCTCACCAAAGTCCCTTATTGGTAAGTTCATCTCTTTTCCAGCTTTGAGATATGTTCTTTTTCTTCATGATTTTCATCGCTTGTTCTTAAGAATTTCCTTTTACTATTTTGGTCTTTCTTCTTTCATTTCTAAATTTGCAAAGTCAGTCCCTTCTTTTTGCAAATCTCAATTCCAATTCTATTTCTAAAATTAGTAAATCCTTCATTTGATTTCAAAGGTGCATTTTTGATTCATCTCTTTGTGCAAAATTGTCATTTCCTTGAAAGTTTTCTAATTTCTTAAAATAGAAATTTCCTTTCCATTAGTATCTTGTTGGATTTGTTTGTGTGTTCTGCTTAACCCTGTTTTGACGGAGCGGTTTGCTTGTTCACGGGATTGTTCGAGGGGAAGAGCTCAACAACGCACTTTTTGAAGTCCACACACCTTGGAGATCTAAATCTACAGTATTTCTCTTTTGCGTTGTTTTCTCCTTTTTAAGAACTTAAGAAGAACGTGTTTTTTTTTTTATCACACCAAAACACTTCGGTTTTGGTCCTTAAAATGAATTAATCACATTAGGAAAGAAATTGTTTGACTTGTCTTCATTGAAATCAAACACTTTGGTTTTAGTGCTTATAAAAACATTTTCTTTTTCATTTCTCATTTGTATGTTCTTCACCTAGTTCTCTACATAGGTTGGAAAATTGATCAAAAATCGGTAGTGACACTATTTGATTTTTATTTTTCACCCTTGCACAAAAATCCAAAATCACTAAGTATAAAGCATTTAAACAAAAACTTCTTCCCGACCTTGTCTACTTGGAAGTTACATCCAAGAGAAAGAGCCTACACAAGACTCGGGTTACACTATAAATTCACGGAATTTCTGGTATATATTGGCAAAGCACCCGACTCCTTATCACAAACGATGTGTGAAGTGCAAGGGTAGGCCCCTATATCAAGCCACATACTAGTATTTTACTCAAGTGCCTTCAGATTCCTCACCAAAACATTCCACAAACCATCCTTCGTTTGGCCAATTGAGTAGTCCCCATTCTAAAAGCCTTCCTAACATTTTATTTCTTAAAAAGCATGAAAATTTAAAAGAGATAATTACCTATGCTACTTGAATTGTTTGTGCATTAATTAGGTTAATCTCTTTATGTGTTTGTGCTTGTTTATGACGGCATCCCCCAGTCACAATCTAGAAAAAATGGCTCAACTGGTCTCTTCCTCATCTAAGACCCCCACTAATTTGGATGTTTTAGTACCCCTCGGGTCTTCTTCAGAACCAATGTTAGTTAGTTCCCCATCTTGGTCGTATAATCCTTTCTATCATTGTAAAGTGATCCCATCATGACCACTTCCCCAGATCCTTCGTAGGTGTCATCTCCTTCTGATATAGAGTATGTTCCTCATGGAGATATTGAATTTTAGGCACTCCTTGACCACAACCCAGTAGCCCTTATGGATTACTTAGTGCATAAGTATACTCAAATATCTGATCACGGACCACCGATCTAGCAGGTTTATGATTATTCTCATGATCCATCCCAGGCTCTCATAGAACAGTTAGTATGCTTCTTATTTCCTCAAACCATGAAAAAAGGTGGCGCATATATGCCTCCTTTTTCTCTTCCACCAACCATGTTGACTGGTTCTCAAATGACGCTGTCTATCCCTAGTGCAGCAGTTGCCTCGGCTACCCCACAACCTACTTTTGAGAGGCCATTTTCTTCAACTATAATGAGTGCATCCACACACCCACAAATTGTTGTCAATTCTTCTATGTCATCTATTACATCTCAGGGTTAGTATCTCTCTTTGAGCCAACCCCCTCCTACGAGTTAGTCAGTTCCTCTTTCTCATCTTCCAGTTGATCTTTCTTCCAATGCTCCAGTGACAGTGAATTTTACCCATCCTTTGGCGTCGACACCCTTAATAACTAATCTAGTAGTCAAAAGCCTCATTTAGAGTTTGTTTCCCACATCACAAACCATATCAAATCAAATCAATACCCACATTCCTCAATCCATTCCGATTCAGTCGGCAAGTGTAGGAACCCACCAATCATAGGCTCCATCTTTCATTCAACAACCTTTCTCTCAACCACTTGTCATCTCACAACATGTTTATACTCAGGCTCCTTCACACCAAATACCTCACCAGACGTCACCCAACGTCTAGTTATTCCTCTTATAATCCTATTAATCAAGTAGATGAATCCCCATTAACGCCTCAAAAAACATACCACTTATCATACGGGACATATCAACATGCCCCTCCTCAATCTGATGTCATCTAACTTATTTTCAAGAAAATCGCAGACCTAGAACCCTCCACCAAAGGGGCTCACCCTTCATACTCTTTTGAAGAAGTATGTAATGAACTGATTCATCCATCAGTTGCTTTTAAGCCTTATCCTCCCCAATGGGAACTTCCTAAGTTCTCAAAATTTCATAGTCGGAGGATCCTCAACAACACCTATGAGCATTTAAACACTCTTGCTACCTTATAATCAAGACCAGAGCTTATGCTCCATACCTTTCCTATGTCTTTAACAGGCTCGCTTTAGACCGGTAAAATAACATACCCCAACATTCTCTTTTTTCTTGCTATCAATTATCTAAGATGTTTGTTGAAAAATTCTCAATAAACATCACACATAAGATCTTGATCACAGATCTTTATAACATTCGTCAATTCAATGACGAGTCTATCACAGAACTTTGTTTCTCGTTGGAGAGGAAAATAAATCAGTTGTCCTTCTCCCTCCTCAATCTCAAAGAAATCGAGTTGTTTACTCGATCTTGTGCCAATCATATTTCTTTCACTTTAAGGATTAAAACCTTTTATGCATTTGAAGAAGCCTTTACGATGGCACGCAAACTTGAGTCTCCCGCCATCGAACAAGGAAAGTTAAAAATTCTCTCTAAGTCTAAACCAATTTTTTCTCGCTTACAAAATCAAACCCTTATTCTAACAAAGACAAGAATCGGGGTCCAAAAACACCATTGTATTAAAAACATCACGATCCGATAACACTTTTAATTAAACACCTCGGAGAGACTCTTCATCTTCTAAAAAAGGACATCCATCATCTCGGTCTTTTACTTTATTGGGGAATCATATGCTTCTATCTTAGAAAAAATGTTGGAAGTTCACATGATCGAAATTCCTCCTATTATAAATTTTGATGAGAACCAAGAATGACCATTCTGGTATCATGAAAATGACTTTTGTCGTTATCATAGAAGTAAAGGCCATGACATTGAACAATGTCAAACCTTCAAAAATCTCGTCCAAAAGTTCATTGATAGAGGCAAGATCATTCTAGATAGCGCAAATGCCCCCAAATCAGGTGCTTGATGTTTTTAAACAAACTTTTCCAAATAATTCCATGAATAATGACACTTCGTGGTCTCAAAACCATATATGCATACTATCGATCCATTTCTACCGATAGTTCTTCTTCTAATTTTGAGCCATTTACAAACATGTCGATCGTATTAGAACATCCTTCCACTCCTTCAAATTATGAGATTCCACCATCCTCGGATGGTCCATCTTCGAGTCTTCCTTTATTGTTAGAGACAGAGTCGTATCCCTCTGCCTCTCTATCTGATCTTCCATCTAATCCTGAGATAGTGTCATCTTCATCTGCTTTTATCATCGACATCCTTTTGGTGCTTGAGTCATTTACATCTCTTCAAATTTCCACTATGAATACATCTTCATCTGTCTCGTCTACTTCTATCGCTCCCATATTTTCCATGACCATGCCTTTGGTCAATGTACCCATAGCTATACCAACTTCTATGCCTTCGAATGTCTTCGATCTTGACTCTTCTAGTCTCTTTTCCTACAAAGTAATTACTCCCACAATTACTACATCTGAAGTACCCTCCTCACAAGAGGCTACTTCTTCATTACCTACCTCTTTAACCATTAGTGCTTCCTTTCCTATTAAGGAAACATCTAAAGAGGTAGCATCGACACCCATATTTCTCGACTCTTGGAATCAGACATAAATAGTTGGAATTTAAGTCTAAGGTCGCATCATTGGTATTGTCTCCTTTACTTCATCCAAAATGGCTGCAATCACCTTATGTGGTTAAAGTTATCACCATCCCTGAAAAGGGAAAACCAATATTTTAGACCACCAAAACTCTTGGTTCCCTCCTTCAAAATCCCTCTCTACACCTCACAAAAGAGTGGATTTATCCACTGAAAATGCGTCTTCTTCTATAACACCATCTTCACCGGTGCCTCATAAAGTGGATTTACCTACTGGAAAGGCATCACCTCTTTTATCAAAACCATCATCTTCATCACCAAAAGCCAAGCCACCCTTTATGCCTCCTATCAAATCTATTTTGGGAGCTCCTCCCCCATATAAATCAGTCTTATCTAAATCATTTTCTGTTTCAGCCAAGTAGCCTTCTTCATCTCCGAAGACTAAAACACTTTTCATGTCTCTGTCATCATCAAAATATATCTTAGAGCTCCTCCTCTCGCCAAAATGAATCTTGCCTCACTTACACCTAAGGTTGATTCTCCTAGTGTTCATAAGAGAAGAATAGTCCCTAAAAATATGTCAAACCAGATATGCAGCTCTTTTACCTCAACAGTCTGCTAAGATTAAAGAGGTGCCTCCTTCACCTCTGTCCACATCTTCGTCTACCGATTTTATACTGAAATCCTTCGCCAACTTATCCAATCTTCATCTATATCACTTCCTCCAATCAAACCCTATAATCCCAAAGGAGTAAAACCTACATGGTTAAACTCTAATGTGATTTTTGCTTACCATCACACTCCAGGTCATGACACCAAGGGATGTAAAGCCCTTCAATCTGTCATTAATATCCTCTTGGAAGAAAATGATCTCCTATTGGAGGAGGAACAAGTGTCTCCTGTCATCCCAACTACGTCTGAGCCTGAACGGTCTATTCAGGCCCCCAATTCTATTGATATCACTCTAGATGATCTTCCACCCTCTCAAATTGACACAATTTTTATCGCCACTAGAACACAATGGTACGATAATCCATCATCTTCTATAACTCCTCGACCATGAGTTGTTATTTCTGCTACCCCGAAGGAGTTCCTCCTTCCTCATCAGCCCCGAGACCTCGGGTCTCTATTCGTGCTTCACCTTAGGCTTAGATTCCCATGTTAGTTAAGGAGAGTGTTATGAAACAACTCACCCATGCTCCGGTCAAAATTTCTCTTTTTGACCATATTCATCATCTCCCAAAGATCACCAAGCTCCGATTGATAATCTGTGCCACATCGCGGTGAATTCAGATGAGCCCTAGCCTTTCAAGATGGTTATTGGGTTGAATAGATCGTCAACCACCATCTCCTTTGAGGATTAAGAAATTCCTCCCCTTTCTTCTGAGGACTTAGAGGCTCCTCTCTTTATCACAATTTAAAACAATAACACTACATTAAAACACACTATGATGATCGATAAAGGTGGTGTTGTACTCAACACCATTTCCTCCCACACATTTGAGAAACTTAAGTTACCAAAGAACGTAGTGTCACCACCACCTTTCACCCTTTGATCATTTAACAATCAGCTGGTGGTTACCTTAGGAACTGTGGTCCTGCCCATTCAAGTAGGCAAGAAACTTCTGCACAAACTTTTTTACATTGTCGAAGGGAAATTCCACTACAATATGATCCTCGGACACTCCTGGATCCGTACAATGCACTGCATCCCATCAACCCTCCATCGATGCATAAACTATCGATGAGGAGAAATCTATACTCATCTAGGAGACCATTTTCCATCCACACAATGTGACACGACCACAAGGTCTGTCCCTCCAAAGGAGAATGCTGATTCTCCCGACGAGGCTTCATCCTCTTCCATACCTGCAACAAAACTACCAAATCTAAAAATATGGAAGATACGTTGCGTTGTTTTTCACTAGGAGAACTTCCCCTTCTCTCTTTTGATGCCCATCTCAAACCTAATGAGTATGGTAGGCTAGAAAAACAACCTACACATCAACCAGGTCTTGGCTACATCGTCACCATTGGTTTGCCCAATCAATAAACTGACTTCATCTACAGTGGTCTTGATACACCTCATTATCATCCAAATTCTCCTCTTAGGGCAAAACCCTATTCGGCAGGGTTTGATTATCTACAGAATCCCGTATTCACAAAAACTTATCTATATCGATGCGCATGGAAGGGATTTGGCCTGGGAAAGTATGAATAGGGTGTGCATGACCTTGCATCCATTCCAACTCTTAAACCACATCAAAAATTTGGTTTAGGGTTCAAACCTCTCTCGAAAGCCACCATCACCATTCTCACTGAGCCTCTTTCCATTGAGGAACCATCTTCTCCCGTCAGGTTTGAAGCATTGCTTGATGTGGATGACACCATTTCCATCCCGCCTAACTTTTTTTTTTTAGTCAATTCCATTTCCTTAGGTCCACTGACCTATAAGACTAATGGAAAATCCACTTCCATACCATTGGTCTTCCCTGAAATAGTCGAAGACGACTCTCCTACTATCAATACTATCCACTATTTGGATGATGATTTTGTCCTTACTTATCTCGGGAAGAGTATTCTCATCTTCCTAACACCATTCCTTTATACACATCTACGCTTCTTAACAAAGCCACTGTTAACCTTAATATAGGGAATTTTGAATAACCTTGTATCATTAAGGTCAGCCAATCTCTTAATCCACAAGAGTTAGGAGACTTTGCCAGCTTTCTTTCCAACCATTGCTAAGATTTTTCTTGGTCATATGAAGATATGTCCAGCCTCGATCCTAACATCATGGTCCACAATATCGTTACTCTTCCAGACATCAAACCAGTTAAACAAAAACTACGTAAGATGCATCCTTGTGTAGCTCTCCTCATTAAAGAAGAGTTGTAGCACTTGCTTTCTACCAACTTCATCCAACCCATTGACTATCCACAATGGGTTTCAAATTTAGTACCAGTAACCAAAGCTACTAGGAAAATTTAAATTTTCACCGACTTTCAGGATCTTAATCTCGCTTGCCCAAAAGATGATTTCCCTCTACCTAATATTGACCAACTTGTGGACTTAACTATAGGCCATGAGATGCTTTTTCTTATGGATGGTTTCTTTGGGTATAATCACATTCTCATCGCACTAGAGGATCAGAAAAAAAAAATCTTCATAACTCCTTGGGGGACTTTTTGTTATTGCGTCATGCCCTTTGGTCTTAAGAACGTAGGGGTGACTTATCAACATGCAATGACCTACATCTTCCATGACCTCTTACACAAAACTGTAGAAGATTACATTAATGACATCCTTGGTAAATCCAAACACCGTCAGGATCATCTTCTCATCCTTGTGCCTCTCTTTGAGAGACTTATTTGTTTTTTTCTTAGCCTAAATCCATCAAAATGCATGTTTAGCATTCTCACTGGTAAACTCTTAGGCTTTATCATTTCTATAAGAGGAATTGAGGTCGATGCTACAAAAATAAAGGCTATCATCAAGATGCCTCCTCCTTCCAACTTAAAGAAGCTCCGTGGTCTTTAAGGATGCCTTCAATCAGTGTGTCGTTTTATCTCACAACTTTCAGACCATTGTCAACCTTTTCATCATCTCCTCCATAAAAACATTCATTTTGAATGGGATGAGTGTTGCCAAAAAGCCTTTGATGATCTCAAAGCTTATCTTCTTTCTCCACCTGTGCTCACACCTCCACGCAAGGGGGAGCCATTCTATCTTTATATTTCTATGATTGACCATACTCACAGGGAGCCATGATCTCACATCGACATGCTAATGGTAAGGAACAGTTGTCTATTATATGAGTCACAATATTCATGAGAATGAAACTCACTATTCTCAAGTTGAAAAGTTGTGTTGTGCTGTCTCTTTCGCAACTTCTAAACTTTTTCATTACCCCCTTAACCATAAAACTTACATTGTTACGAGTGTCAATCCACTTAAGATAATACATGTGAAACCTTATCACAATGATCGTATCACTCGTTGGCTCATGCTCATGAAAGAGTTTGACCTCGAGTTCATCTCACGAAATCTATCAAGGGTCAGGTTATCACTAATCAATTAGCTGATGCCCCTCTTTCAGACACTCAAGTCCCCCTCGCTCAATTCCTAGATGAGTACATTCAACAAATTGATTTTAGTCTGTCTCCATTTAAAGTAAAACTCTTCTTTGATGGGTCCAAGTGTCAGCAAGGGGGAGGTGCAGGTTTCGTCATGATTCCTCCTTGGGGTGCACCTATCCCTATCGCACACAAGCTTAACTTTGAATGTACCAATAATATGGCTGAATATGAAGCCCTCATTTTAGGTCTTCAAAATTCCATTAATCTCGACACTTGCCATATCAACATCTTTGGTGACTTTGAGCTCATCATTAATCAAGTCACTGGTGTCTATCAGTGTAAAAATGATATCCTTCAAAAATATCACGATATCATTCTCTTTCAGCTTCAATATTTTGATAAATTTACTATCCAGGCTATTCCTCACACTGCAAACCGATTTGTAGATATGATGGCTTCTTTAGCCTCACTTATTCCTCCATTCACTGAAGACTCGTGACTTTATGTGGTTGTTCAGTGTCTAGACCAACCATCTCATCTCGTAGTTGACTTCAATCAATTCCGTCACACGATCAAGCTCAAGATGAGTGGTATCAACACATTTTCGATTATCTATCCTACTCAGTGCTTCCTCCAGATTTGACTTCCAATGGTAGAAGATATTTTATCCAATGTGCAAACCACTATGTTATTCTGGGTAGAATCCTTTACAAACATGGTTTTGAGGGTATTTTTCTTTGGTGCCTCAAAACCCCTAAATCATCTAAGGCCATTTAGGAGGTCCATGATGGTATCTGTGGTGGACACTTTGGTGGTTTGGCCATGGCTAAGCACATCCTACGTTTAGGTTACTATTGGCCTTCTCTTAATCAAGACTGCTACGAATATGTCAAGAAATGTGTCAAGTGTCAACAACATGCTAATCTTACACATATCCCTAGTTAGGCTTTACAACCTACAGCAGATTTGTGGCCTTTTTCACAATGGGGTCTTGATCTCATTGGTCTCATCAATCTATGCTCTTTGTAGTGACATCACTCTATCATTACTACCACATAATACTTCACTAAATGGGTGGAGGCTATTCCTCTTTCATCGACCAAAGCTAAACCTATTGTTGATTTTGTCTATCAACACATCATTTGTCACTTTGGTGTTCCTCACAAACTCATTACAGACAATGGCAAGTCTTTCAAAAATAAATATTTGTAGAAACTTTGTGACACTTTCAATATTAAACTCAGCTTTTCTTCTCCATACTATCCACAAGCTAATGGCCAAGTTAAAGCTTTGAATAAAACTATGTTTCATATCCTCGCAAAGGTAACTAGTTGAGATGGTAGGGATTGACATTTACACATCCCTTTTGCTCTCTCGGGCTTATCGAACTAGCATTCATACCCCTCACCGGTGCTACTCACTTCTCTCTCATCGTGGGTCCGAGGGTGTCCTTCCTTTGGAAGTACAGATTCCCTCTCTTCGCATCTCTCTCGAGAGAGTTTGTCTCGACGAAGACTATCGCTAGAACTCTCTAGCACAACTTGAGTTGTTATATGAATGTCATGTCAATGCTCTTGAATCACCAATTCTATCTCTATCATGTCAAGCGTGCTTATAATAAGCATTTGTAGCAGCATGACTTCTAAGTCGCTGATCTTTTTCTTAAAGAAAACAAAAACATCACTACTCTGAAAGGAGTCAACGTGGTAAGTTTTCTCCTAATTGGATGGGACCATATGTTGTCACTCATAAGTATGGGTCCAGGGCTTATCGCCTGTCTTCCATGGATGGTATACCTGAAATGGAACCTCTTAATGTTTTGCATCTAAGGCCCTTCTACTGTTAAAATCTATCTTACATGATCTTAGTCATGAAATAGGTCTTTCATCCATCCGCAACTAGTCATGCATTTTGTAGTGATTTAGAACTATGTGGTTCTCCACTTTATTTCTTTTTATACCTTAAATATGAGTACCGAAGCTCTACTCATAGCATTTTCCTTATGGATTTGTTCCTTCTCATGGTAGGAATACCTTCATCACTACTTCATCTTCCCTAGGTGTTCATCTTGATCAAATCCACTAGGGGCATGAGTACGTGCTTATATACATTTTCTCTCCCTCTATCTGATCTATCTGGTCTAAACTCAGCTTTTCCAAAGCTAAAAAAAAGAAGAAGATGCTATCCTAGTCCCAAAAGATAGACTAATCCCTCGAAGGATAGCTATCCATGCATTATCAAAATAAATAAAAATGTAGACCATTCCTCGAAGGATGGCTACCATCAAATTCAAAATACAGACCGCTCCCTTAAAGGATGGCTATTTGTTTTATGGAATTTTGAGCCTTTGAGTAGCAGCAAGTTCCTCTCCCACCAGTTTGTTCACTTTTTAGCATCTCTAAAAGACTTCCCGTATCAATTAGTCTTTCCATATCTAGCAAACTACCCGCATTGATCAGTTTGCTTTTCTATCAAAAGAAAAATCATGAAGCTATGATATGAGACCTTTTCAATCATATGGAGACCCTGTTTTCCCCATATGAGTGCGTATTTAATCCTTCATGTGTTCTGACAAGATGCATACTTATCTCTCGTCCTTATCTACCTCCTAGATCTGGTTTGCAACTAACTAGTGTCAAGTTTATTTTATCCGTGTCTATGGCCTTGTGTGCATCGTCTTTCGATTTACCATCAAGGTCTCTATTTATGGTTGGTTAGGGGACTAACTTATCATTATTTTTCCTATCTAGGTGTAGTGATTTTTATTTCTAAGGGATAAGATCATTGCATCACTTTCTTTTCATCAAATCAAATAGACATTACCCGTGTTCATTTGTTATTTATCTAGTTAAATTGACATTTAACATGTTAATTTAATCAATCAAATCTATCATCTATCTATGCTCATCTTATCTACTTCATCTAAAATCATCAAAGTAGCACATATTATGTGGATCCATCTATCCATATCATTTAATTGAATTAACATGTTAATTTAGTCAATTATTCATCCATGACAACTCAAAATTAAATCACATCTATCTATCTGTATCTATCAAAATTAAAAGCATGAGTCCAATCACATAACAAAAAGATGCATATATATATATATCTGAATGGCTTCAAATCAAGCCATATACATCATATCAAAAATGCCTTCAAATCAAGGCTACATCAATATATCTCTACAAATCACATCTCTATATAGTAAAATCAGATAAATGGAACACGTTGTCTCCTCCTCCCTCCTCGGGCACGGGCTCTCTCTCCTGACCATCACCTATAGAACTGGAGGTGCCCACAGTTGTGACCCTATGACCTCCTTGGTCTCCCCTAGTGCTCGCACCTCCGATGCACCGCCAAGCAGTGGTTGTCGCTGTCCTCCTCCTCGCTCCGTAACAAGGCACATCTGGGGCATGCTGTGTCAAGGAATCCTCATAGTATCTCACCTTGGCAAGGAGAGCCTGATAGGTACTCAGACTCACCATGTCGGTGCTCTCAATGGTACTGCTACTAGTGGTCCTCCTGCTATGGCACCCTATGCCCCTGACTCTGATGTGGTGCCTGTATCACCATATTTGGCCTTGAGGGCCTCTCTGTGTCTATGATATCTATCCCTCTGCTGGATAGCTATATCCCGCTCCCGAAAGCAAGTAGTGTCTCTCTCCTATATCACTATGTCCCTCTCCTCCCTCAGAGTCCTAATCTCCTCAAGAGTAGTTTGGTGTGTTTATACCAAGGCGGCATGCTCTCCCTCTTCGTCTCTCCACCTCCACTGGTATATCATCCTCATCTAACTCCACAGACACTGTGAGATTCTGTGGTAGCTCTTGTGATACCATGCCTCATAACCCTCATCCACTCCTACATCATCATCATCATCTGTGGGAGGTAGGGCCTCCCTGAGTGGATCTGCTGGGACCAGTATCGGTAGATCTGTCTCTCTGCTATCTCATCTGTATGACACACATATATAGTTGGAATAATATGTATCAATCCAAACTATCTCATCACCTATAAAAATGGGACCCACTCTAAAATCTCTGGCCTGTGGCCCCTGACCACTCTGTTGCATCTCAACTCCACTAAGTGGGCGTCCTATCTAGCCCATGTAGGATAGACCCTGTATGGCCTCCATATAACCTGTGATGGTGTCAGAGTCCTGAATCTCTGGGAATACCACTCTGATGATCTCCCTGTATCTCCGGGGGCCATGTCTACCCGCCATCGTCAAAACCCATAATCAAGGGCTCCCTCTACTCCTAGCATCCATGGAAGTCCAGACGGTCTAATCACTGATATGTGCTCATAATCCCAACAATGGAGCACAAAATTGACATTTATCCCAATGTGTCTGCCTATGGAATACATCTATAGCTCATGATGTATCTGTGCTAATAGCGCATCGGTGAATGTGAATACCTTCATGAACTCAGCAAGATATCACGAGACGCAGCTTAAGGAGTAATGGGAATCATCCACCTCTGGAATCTAGTAGTGCATAATATGAGATAGCCATCTAGATCAATGCTATCAGTCTACTCCTGGGGTCATCCTACCGGTACTGTGAGGCTATCCTCATAGCCCCTGGACACTATCTCTGAATCATCTGCCCTGTCCCCATATAACCATACCAGGGCCCTCCTCTACTACTCTCGTGGAGTAATCTCTATCAGGTCCCCTATGATCGAAACCTGAGGATCCTATAGATGTCCTCATGGGTGATAGTCATCTCACCCATCCAAAACCAAAAAGTGCATGTCTAGCTATCCCACCACTGCATCAATGCTCACATCAGCTCCACATCTCTGGGGTACCCATCGATAATAATGGAAACCCCTAGTCCGGATAACTCCAGATGGTGACACTCAAAGATATGTCACATCTAGCAAGATAGTCTCCAAAGATCTCAAGAATAACATCCCTCATGTGTAGGACCTCTCGTGCCTGCATCACATCAAACATCATCATTAGGTTCATATTTATCAAAATCAACATCATTAAAATTTCATCAAAAAATTTCTCAAAGCTTCCAAATGTTTCATCTTTCCCATTGGTGCCGACTCATTCCATCGGTGCCATTTACTTTACGGTCAACACCGATTGTATTCCAATTGACGTTGATTGGGAGGAAGAGTGCTAAAAACACCCTCTTGCCTCCTACTACAAAATAACACAAATATACAAGGCTAAGGAAGGACCACTTACCCCTGGTCGCATCCTCTTCCTCTTCTAACCGCTCCTAAAAGCTTCCATCTCACTCAAATTCAATTTTTGACTTTTTCTAAATCAATCGTCATAATGTAAATGAATCGTTACCATTCACCTTTTCTTTATTTATAGGTTTTTGGGGTGGTCGGTGCCGATTATTTAGGTCGGCATCGATTATTCCAATCGACGCGATTAGGTATGAGTCGACACTGATTGGCTCCCATCGGGGCCAATCGAGTAGATTTTGATATATTTTCTCATCTCATCACACCAGGATGTGCTTCATTCTCATTTGATTATCCTATCTTGCGCATGTGTCACCCGTAACACATTGTCACCATCATTGTGTCTTTATTTCGTGTACTGCACCTATTCACCTTATATAGCCCCACATGTGTGTCACTCGTAGCATGGTGTTGCTTATCATTCCCTGCTTGGGGCATCTCATCATTATATATTTTGCATGTGCCACCCATAGCACACTTGTTCTACCTAGTTTGGCAGCATTTTTATTGCAAAGTCCACTGTAGTGGCCATGTTTCAATTTCTCGTAGTGGCTCTCCTCTCAAGGCCGTCACTTCATCCTTCTTGTCTAAGCATTGATGCTTGGCTTATTTATTTGATCGTTGTTATGACCTTATTTTCACCTTTAGGCACATCTATTCGATGTTATCACCCATTCCATGTTTTCTCCCTATACATGGGTAACTCACATTTTTTGCAACCTAAAGATAGTGGGTCTATAGGCACTAACGTCATCTCATTTGAAGGCCATCTATTTGTCCCTACCAATGTGTCACTCTTTTGTTGTTACTATTTTGCAGTCACCTTTAACTCACAAGTCTATAGCCACTAATGTCATCTCATACGAAGACCGTCTAGTCTACCCTACCAATGTGAGTTCCTTAGGTCGCTGCCTTTTTTGTTTTTTACATGTGTCATCAATGATCAAATCTACTCCAGACATCTAGCTAGGGGCATCCTCTCTTCTATTATTTTTCATCTACCTTTTTCAAACTTGGGATCGGTTGGCTTTTTTGGGCCACCCCATCCCTAGTTTGAGGGGGAGCACATCATCAATATTCTTCCTTTTCTTCCAACTCCTTGTTTTTGTCTCGTAGCATTGCTTATCACAAGTTACTCGACAAAAAGGGGCAAATGTAGACACCTAAAATTGGTTACTCAATTTAATGTCCCCGTGTTCGCTTACCTGTTCTAGTCTCAGGTAACCCGGTGCACTTTTGTATCACTATCTCTCTCTTAGGGTATTGATTAAATATCTAATTAAAATGCCTATCCTAAGTTTGTTCCACCCCATTATATTTCACCCATGGATAATTAAACATTAACCATGTAATTATATCTTCTATATTTATTTCAACTAATTATTCACCCCATATCACTTCGCAACCTCCCGTGTCACTATTATCCATCCATCCCACCTATTTCTCCTCTCCTGGAACCGTGTAGTGGGATTTTTCCTATATTTGAGTTGGAGGGATAATATTCTTGTCCTCACAACTCATCCCTTTTTGCCACTTTGGGAGTCTATTCCATGATCGACGCCGACCGTTCCTCGATAGACGCCAATTTTTCGAACGACACCACCAATTTTACCCGGGTTGGAGCTGACTATAAATACACAACCCGAACTTAGTTCTAGTTAGACAAAGAGAGAATTGATAAATATTGAAAAACTTGAGTGAATCTTGAAATTATCAATTGAGAGAGAGATAATTCTGTCCAAATCAATCTTGGAGAGGTGCACCATTATTCTCGCCTACATAATATCAATATTGCTTAGGTTATTCAACATTTGGGTGACTCCATTTCTCCATCCAGCCAAGGTGGAACTCTGTTCACATCTCTATAGATCCTACGGGTCTCCACAATCTGATCATCCTTAGTCATCACCAAGATTTCGTGATTTCTTCCCAACTTGACGATGACCTAGAATCAATCGATGCTGATTTTTCTAAATCGGCACTGTTCCAAACCATCGATGCCGATCACTTTGTTGATCGATGCTTTGACTCATCTACAAAAAAGGTATAGAATCCAAGTGACACAATTTCATCTTTGTTTTTATAGTTTCTTGCTTTCTTTCAGTTTCTACTGCTATTTTTTACATTCTGTTTGTAGCTTAAAATTAGAAAATCTAAACATTTGCTTACATATTTTATCATGTACGCTTTTATTTTTAATTGAAAACTTAAACTGACATCCACCAAGGAAGCTAATCACTTCCCGAACCTGTTTTACAGGTAATTCACCTTATATCTTCTAACGTCATCTTTTTCTGTCAAGTATTTGTGCATCACAGGTTTCTTGGATCTACTCCACAGGATTGCTCATGTGCGCCTGTCTTAATTCCATCAGGATTTCTTTCCTACTACATCTTCAAATCTTGTCCCATTAATCAGGTATCAACTTTATTTGAGTTTTTTCAGGGTTTTTGTGTTTATTTTGGTGCATTAACTTGGACAGGTAACAAGCATGGAAATTCTTAATCTACAAGGATTCTATAGATGCCGATAGTAGGGATGTAAGTGTATTCAGTTTCCTTAGAGGCTATTGAGGATTTGATGTTAGCAGTGTTTGGTGAGGGGCTGGTGGAGTTGAGGTTCCATAGTACCAACATGAGTTATGGAGATATGTATCGAGCCCATCCTAAGGAGATGAGGCTAGTAGTTCTAATGATGGAGGCAGTGTGTTATTTTCACTTCCAGATGCAGAGGGTGGGAGATTACCAAGGGCATTGATGGGGGTTCTACATGATATGATGGAGGACAAGACCTGGTTTTCATGGGCACCAACATTCTTGGTGCAGCTTTACAGAGAGTTATAGGCCTATGGGTGATTACGATGGTTCATCTTATGTTGTACCTTCCTTCTTCATTTTTGGGAATACAAGCACATTGTTTGTGTGCATCTAGTGGGCATGCCTTGACTTGATGAATTTGAGGCAGACATGGTTCAGGTGGGCTACATGTGATGGGTACTTGCTATTGAGAATGCTTTGAGTAAAGCAAGGGCTACACACGATATAATATATTATAGGCACATATTAGAGGGGTTGTATGGTTTGGACATCATTTGGAGGCCTTATATAGGATTCCCATCATAAAGGTAGATGGAAAATAAGCTAGAGGAGCTATAGTTTCTCCAATGGATAGAGGGGTACAGGTGTAGGAGAGCACAAGATGGTACTCGTTAATAGGGTCGATGACAGTTTGGGTCACACAGGATGTACATCCACCATTTCCATAATACAGGAGGGACAATGTGGAGAGGCCTATGCTTATACCATAATCGATAAGTGCTTACAAGGTAGGAGGAATAGGTGGTAGACCGATGGATTGATGATGTCGGGTTATAGATAAGTACGAGATAATGGTGGGTAAAGCACACTGTCAAGCCAGCACCACCGAGATCGGGGCAGCTGACTTGGCCACCAACATAGTTCAAAGATATGCCCTATAGGGGTAGGTGGTGACTTTGGTTACACATTTAGGGATAGTGCATGGAAAGATGATGGGGTCGAGAGGCACGAGTTTCCATGTTGCGGGAATAGGTAACCCTACAGCCCGGGTAGCACAGGGGATAGGTACCAGTATAGGGTAGAGATGGAGATGGGGTATAGGTGGCTACCCTACAGGGGATAGGTTATAGGTTTGCAGGGCCAGTTGACCACTACACATGCACATATTGTGGCCCTTCAAGCCTAGGTATAGACACAAACACCTACACAGGCTCAGGGACAAAGTCCTATTTTATAGACAAGAGTTAGACAAGGTCCTCTTGATACGGGTATAGGGTCAGAGGCCGATGACACCACTACAGATAGTACCCATGGCTAGGTTAAGGGATGCCTTAGGAGAGGTGACATATTATTAGGATCACCTGATGGTTGTAAGGATAGATGTCCCTTCCTATGCAGAGTATTGAGCACATCAGGCCTTGAGTGAGAGGACTAGGTCGCACACCCATAGTGTGGAGAGCATAAGAGGTTGTCAAGCCCTGAGATAGGGTTAGGGTTAGGTGACCAGTGCACGCATGAGGCCACTCCGGGTAAGGTACTAGCAGAGGTCGGGACGAGGCCCATGGAGGTCAGTGAGATGCTTGCGGGATGCCACATAGGAGTGGAGGAGGAAGAGATAAGTGATATAGGCGTGGAGAATATCCAATAGGGGGATACCTGATAGTTATGCATGTACCTCCATTTTTGTGTATTTTTGGTAGATCTTGACCTACGTTATGAAGATAATGAGGATGTACATGAGAGTTTTTGAGATTTTTTTATTTATTTGTATATGTGTACATATGTATGTATACACAAACTTTCTGATTTATAGATGATGATATTTATAGTATGGATGGTGTACTTGTTTTTAATTTCCATTATTATGTGTGTACATGATGGAAACTAGGTGAATTAGGCATGATTGAGTCAAGGTCGTAGGCATGGTAGAGTCGAGTCATAGGCATGGTGGAGTTAGGTTGGTTTAGGTGTGATTGAGCTAGGTTGATTTAGGCATGGTGAAGTTAGGTGTGTTTAGGGATGATTGATTCAGGTTGAGTTAGGTATGGTGGAGTCAGGTTGGTTTAGGCATGATTGAGTTAGGTTGATTTAGGCATGGTGGAGTTAGGTTGGTTTAGGCATGATTGAGTCTTGTATTTAATTTTGATTTAATGTCCAAGTTGTTGGTAACATGGGAGAAAATGGTGATGTATATGCATGTTATGGTTTAAATTTCCAAATATGTGCTATAGTGGAAATGTGAAAATGATAAATGAATGATTTGATGATGTGGTAAAAATGTGTATTAATTAATGCTTGTTTGGTTTAATTTCTAGTTTTTGATATAAAATGGAAACTAAGGTAGAATGTGAATAGGAAATTGAAAGGGTTTATTGGTTAGGGTAAAGAGTGGCTAAGCTAACCATCAAGGGCCACATGCCCTCGAAGTACTACCTACATAGCCTTGAAAAAGGGTGCATTAGGTCGATTTAGTTCTCCCATAAGCTAGGGAAGGATATGATGAATGTAGGGGTATGAGTTAGTAAGTTTTAGGTATGATTGAGTGTAGATCATAGGCATTGTTAAGTATTAGAATATAGGCATGGTTGAATCTTAGGTGATAGGCGTGGTTGATTTTAGTTCATAGGTATGATTGAGATGTTTTGAATCTAGGTGTTGATGATCTGGTCATGTATAGGATAATAAATAAGTAATGAGGAAGGAAAATGGTAAGAGGCGGTAAAAGAGCCACTTAATTGATGAGAAACCTAATGAGTCCACCATACCCAAGATGGGCTTATGAACGTAAGACCCTAAAGGCCTTGCATAATGGACTATTCTAAGGGTGAATAAAGTCACATGATCACAAAATGTCATGGTTGCGGCAAGTCCCTTGAGTAGAAAGGAAATTAGGATGAAAAGGAAATGAGGTGAGAGTGGATGGTTAAGCATAACCTAGTGTGAGATAGCATGTTTTTCTTAGCAAGAAACCTAGGATCAAAAATAGGCAAGTCCATGACGAAATTTTTATCATTTTCTTCATTTTTTCATCATTTTTTTGTTTTTAATAGATTGATCAATGCGGGAAGTCTATATGGGATGAGTATATTATCTCCTTGAGGTATTCACAAAGCTGATTGACACGGAAGATTCTCTGGTATTTTTATTGTATTTTTTAAAATGACTGTATATAGCTATACTTAGAGGGAGTAGTCTATTTATAACAGCTAGAAAAAGAGAAGAGATGTCCCTTTTTGAAGGATTCATCTTTTTTTTATAGAAGTTTGACTTAAGGAGTTGAATCCCTTTTTGTTTTTGGACATTTAAGTCATGGAAAAGACTATAGAGGAAGAGTAGGCTCTTGTTCGGAAGACAAAACCATAGTACATAGAGGTTAACTATGAAAGGGGTGGTTTTGAGTGATGAATGACCATGGGATTCCATCTTGAAGAAGACGAAAAGTATCTATGAGAATCATACTATGAGTAGAGTTTTGGTACTCATATTGAAGATAAGGTTGAAAGGTGATAGGTAATCATATGATTCCTATTTTAGTCATGGATCCTCAAAAATGGGTAATATGGAAGGTGAACAATGCTCAAGGGATGAGCGATCAAATGACATAAAGTGATATAGGACTTGATGTCAACAATAAAATGGCTGAAGATGCAAGGAATTGAGAGGCTATGGATCGGGTTTACCTTCAAGTGAAGTCAAATGAAAAGCACCTGATCCATACGCACGGGTAACGATACAGGTCCAAGCTAATTAGGAGTAAATTTTCCCCACTTACTTTTCTCTTATTTGGTTACATGTTGATTCTCTTTCGGATGAGGTCTGCCGAATCGAAAGGTTCACTCATGAACACATTTGATAAGTTTTGGTAGATTTGGAGATGGTCAAGAGCATTGAGACGAAGCTCATCTAATAACTCAAGTTGTGCCAAATGATCTTAGTGAAATTCATCATCGTTGAGCATGTGTTGTAATGTGATGTAAAATATGGAATCTGGACTTCGAGAGGTAAGAAAACATCGGTACCATAGAATATAGAAAAGGTGTGGCAATAGTCAAAGTGTGAATACTAGTGTGATAAGCCCATAAGGTGAAAGGAATGTGTGAATGCTAATCCTTTCCAGTATCGTTAACTACTTTCATAAGAATTTTGTTCAAGGTTTTATTGGTCGATTCTACTTGGCCATTAGTTTGCGGGTAATAAGGTGATGAGAAATTGAGTTGGATTCCAAAACATCGCATAGCTCACGTAGGGTTTTGTTTTTGAATTGATTTCCATTATCAATGATGAGGTGGTGAGGAACACCAAAGTGATAAATGATGTGATGGTTGATGAATTCACATATTTTCTTGACTTTTGTAGAAATGAGGGGGATGGATTATACCCATTTAGTATAATATTCGGTAGTGGTTATAATCCATTGGTGACATTTTGAAGAATGGGGATTGATGTCACTGATAAGATCCAAACCCCATTGAGAGAAAGGACAAAGGTCTCATGCAAGTTGTAAGGCATGACTAGGTGTGTGATGGAGATTAGCATGTTGCTAGCATTTTACACAATGTTTGACATAATCACAATAGTCATGGTTTAGGTTTGGCCAATAATTGCATAGGTGAAGAATGCATTTTATGAAAACTAAACCACTAAATTGGCCTCAAAAATTCCATCATGAAATTCCTTGATGGTGTAGGGAATTTCAGAACTTGTAAGGCATCGTAAGAGAATACCATCAAATCTGCACTTATAAAGGAGACCACCCATGATGACATAATGAGAGACACTTTTAAGAAAGGCACGTTGTCCATTATGAGTGAGATTGGTAGGTAGAATGGAAAGGGAAAGATAGTCTAAAAATTTCTTGTACCAAAGGTCATGAGGGTTAGGTATAAAGGTTCCGATGGAGTAGAACTCATGAGGTAAATAAGAGGATAATTGCAGCCTTTGTATTGTGACAAATATTTTAGAGTTGGCAGGTGAAGTGGGTATCTGAGAAGCCAAGCAGGCCATGGTATCCGAAAACTTATTAGTAGAATGTGGGGTGGTTTAAAGTTCGTAATGGTCAAAAGTGATCAAAAGTATGTCTACGCGATCCTTATATATTTTTGAAGTATCTCATTACTGAAACTGGTATATACCATTGAATTGGTTTACTGAAAAGTCGGGAATCACTAAAGATATTGATTGATTTAACATCTAAGGCATAAGTAGCTCGAAGACCCAATATGATTGATTCATATTCGGTAATATTGTTTATATAATTAAAATCACGTTTGAAAGACAAAGGTACATGTTCACCATTAAGAGGAATGAGGATAACACCAGCCCCACCTCCACGCTGACACTTGGAGCCATCAAAGAAGAGTGTCATTTGGTAAGCGAGTTCATCTAAGGAGAGGGTAACTATGGATTCATCAGGGAAATTGAAGTTAGAGGGTTGATTCCTAGAAAGAGGTGCATCTACTAGTTGGTCAGCGATAGCTTGGCCCTTGATGTAATTTTGATGAATGAATTCGAGGTCGAGGTCGAAAGAATCATAAGCCAACGTGTGACACGTTGATGTTGGTAGGTTTTGGAATACATATAGTGTAAGGGGTTAGTATTGGTAATAAAGAATATTTTGTGGTTGTGTAGGTTATGGCAGAGTTTAGTGGCAATAAAAACTAAGGCTAAGAAATTTTTTTCAGCATGGATGTATCTAGTCTCCTAGTCGAGAAGTGTACGACTTATGTAATAAACCGCTTGCTCTCTGTGTTACTTATCGCGATGAGTGAGCATGACACCTAAAGAATGGTCAGTGGTGGAAATATATAGGTAAAAGGGTTGGTCATCCCAAGGAGGAATGAGCATTGGTGGTTGAAGAAGGTATTGTTTTAAGGCTTTAAAGCCTTTATGGCATTTATTATCTCATTTGAATGAAACTTCTTTCTTGAGAAGATGATGGAATGGTTGATAGTGGTCGAAAGATTTGAGATAAAATGATGAATTGATTGCAAATTACCTTATAGGCTTGAAGTTAATAGAGATTAGTAGGTAGAGGAATTTCTAGAATATCCTTTACTTTAGCAAGATCTACTTCTATGCCACACAAAGAAATGATGAAACCAAGGAGTATTCCTAACGACCATAAATACACACTTCTTTGGTTGAAGACGAATACAATACTTGATGAGGTGGTAAAAGATGACCTTAAGTACGGCCGGTGTGTTTAGATCGACATTTGGATTTGCAGGAAGATCATCTACGTAATCTTCTAAGATGCGATGCATGAAGTCATGAAATATGTAAGTCATGGCTTATCGATATGTATTGCCAACATTTTTAAGGCCAAAAATCATGACTCGACAAAGAGAAGGTCCCCAAGAGGTGATCAAGGTAGTCTCGTGTTGATCTTCTAGAGTAAGTAATATTTTATTATAACCTGAGAAACTGTCCATGAGTGATAACATCTCATGTTCGGCAGTGAGATAACCTAGTTGGTAAATTCCTGGTAGAGGAAATTCATCTTTGGGACAAGCTATGTTGAGGTCATGGAATTCCATGCAAATGTAGAGTCACCCTGTTGCCTTTGTGATAGGAACAATGTTAGAAATCCAATGGGGATAGTTAATGGGTAAGATGAAGGAAACTGAGAGAAGGCGCTGAAGCTATTCTTTGACTAGAAGAGCAATGTGAGGATGCATTTTCTGTAGCTTTTGTTTGATGGGTTTGGAATCAGGAATGGTTAGGATATTATGGACCACAATTTTGGGTCAATACCGGGCGTATTGGCATAGGACCGGCAAAATAATTGCTATGATCTCAAAGGAAAGAGGTACAAGCTTCCTGCTCAGTAACATCTAAAGATTGGCCTATCTTTAGAATGTGTGGGTCATCCTGAGTGTTAATGTTGATTTCAATGGTCGATTTGTTCAAAATGGTTTATGTCTCAGAAGGTAATGACTAGTGGATATAAGAATCTTCTGCACCAAGGTAAGTGAGGATGGACTCATCATCTTGACATTGAACGACATTAATAGAAGGTGTATCATCATCAATCATATCAGGGTAGGGAATGGGAGAGAAGAGGGAGCCTCACCATCACATTGATAGGTTAGAGGTCCCATGGAAATTGTGTTTACGAGAAAAAAGTTAAGAGGAATGGATTTGTGATCTATGGACTTTGGCAGTGAAAAAAGAGGTGGAAAAGGTTTTTATTCCTCAATGAGGTCGACACAAGCCTTCTTGGGAGGTGGTGCGGAAAAGAAAATGCTACTATGGTCATTGTGTTTACGAGTGGTATAGGAGATGACAATATTGCAGCCCTGTTCATAAAAACTGAAGCCAAAGCCTTTCCATGCACAACGGTGAAGGAAAGTGTGAGCAAAGCGGTGGTTAATAAGGGAGTGTAAGTTAGATGAAAATGGTTGTGTTTGGGATGGAGGTTTGGGAGAATAAGTGGCGATATCAAGTCCCCTTACATTAGATTAGTTTTAAGGTGGCGAGGATCATAAGGAAAAACCTCGCCTATGTGGTAGTTATAACTAGGGTGTTGACGTAGGTTCCCATATTCTTACGGCGTGAGGAATATGTCAATATTGTATAGGCGGTACTCCCTCAGAGTGATGCATTGAAAAAACCTTCTAAGGGATCAATAGTTGATATATGGGTAGTGGGGATAGATGACTCGCTAGATGATTGGGAAGTAGGTGAGTCAGCTGTAGAGGTTGCGGTGGTAGTAGGAATAATAGGGTTAGATGTGGGAGAGGTGATGGTAGACTTAGTGGATGGGCTTGTGGGTGAAGGTGAAGTGGGGGTAGTGACAGATGCCTTGACTGGTACAAGCACATTGTTGGGATGGTACAACATGTTACAGGTCTTAAAAGGTGATGGGTCGGCCGAGATGGTGTAGTTATGTCCTTCATGTTCAAATTTGAGGCAAGTGGTGTAAAGTCAAAGGGACACAACCCATGACATGGATCCAAGGTTAGCCAAGTAATAGATTATACTAGAACCCCCCTTACGGGATGTATAATAATTATGAGATAGTATGGGGACCCACGTGGACATGGAGAATAATGGTACCCAGGGTAGAGGTCATGATGTCATTGAAGGAGCACAACATAACTAGGTTACCATGCATGCAATTGGCAAGTATGTGCATTTGGTTGTATGCATGGGAGGAGATGATGTTAATACTAGCACCACCATCGATCATAACATGTTGTATGTGTATATTATTGATAAAGAAGGATATGAAAAGAGTGGGATTGGGGTCATCAGATTGGAAGGGGGCGATCTCTTCATCCAAAAAGCTGAGGGTGGCTACTTGGTGAGTAGGTGGAGGTGTAGAGGAAGGAAAAAACTTAGTGAGAGAGGCTACATGATGAGGGGTAATGATGGAGGCTATGGGCATGGGGTCATTTGGTAAAACCTCAATAGATTGAAGGACCTCCATGAGGGCTTGACAATGTGACTCAAAGGTTTGGATGAGGTCATATAAAGAAATTTTGAGGGAGGATTGGTGCAATTGTTTTAACATTGTGTGATGTGTGACCCCCTTGAAATAGGTAATGCAGGACCTTGAATGGTGACATTAGGTATGGGTGCGAGATGGTATGTTAGGTATCTGGTTGGTTAATGGGATAGTTTCCTTTTCCTTGCATTTTTCTTTCTATGTGTGGGTGGTAATGTTGATCATGTTGATTTCGAATTTCGGGGTGGATAAAAGGGTTGTGGGGGTGGAGATACTGGTCACTAAGTAGGTAATGGAAGAAGATTTGGGGAGATTGGCAAAGGTGGAATGGGGTCCTCATAAAGAAGATTGTTATCATCAAAATTTTCTTCGGGAGGACATAATTGGACAAGAAAAGTTTATAAATCCTTATAGTTCTCTACATTGTGTCCTGACACACGGTGGTAGGCACCAATTATAGTTTCATCAAACCATTTTGGTTTGGGTTTGAGCGGGTCATAAGGTCTAAGAGGTGGTAATGTGATGATAGAGGTTTCAAGGAGATTGGTTAAAATATTGGCGTAGGACCCCACTAACGGATCACAATGGGAGGTGAGTGTGGGTTTGGGTACAAGTGTGGCTGATTGTGAAGGAAGAGGATTTACAGAGGGGGAATGGGTTGGTCCACTAGTTTGGTATGTGGAGTGGTCTTAGGTCTTGTGGGAATCTGTTTGGGTAAAGGTGGGGTAGAAGAGTTGGCGATGGAAGGTTTGGTTGGTTTGAATACCTCATTAGAGGGTGCTTTGGGGTACACTGTTTGATTAAAGGTGACATGTGGGTATGGGATGTAGAAGGAAAAATAGATGGTGTAAGGGAGCAAGTTACTCATGGGGATAATCGAGCATAGTAGCAGTCTTTGGTAGAGATCATGTGGAAGGTGTGAGTGGAAGAGAGGAGAGTGTCATGGGTAGTGAAGAAGTCATGGAATATAGTGGTGGTATGGGTGGTAAGAAGGTCACGGGTGACAACAAGGGTTATGTGTATTTCTTGGGTATGTTAGAGGGTCGTGATGAGGATGTGGGATGTTGCATTCTTAGTTTACTTGGTGGAATAAGGTTGCTTGGCTAGGGTCGAGGGGTGAGGTCCTAGGATGGATGGAAGGGGTGAAGGTGACAATGGTGTGGTAGGAAAGGTTGGTGTATGAGGCCTAGCAGGTTGGGTCTTCCTTTTAGGCATAGGAATGAGTTTAGTGTTGGTTTGGGAAGATGTGGCTAAATCTAATTTGACGGGTGGATGAGTAAGGTTCAATGTCGGCATGACCCCTAAGGTAGTGATGGGTTTAGGTAAGGGAGATGATATAGGCGTGGGTAGGTGTTTGGGTATAGGTGTGTGTTGGGTTGTGGGAAATGACATGGAAGGTGTTCCAATAGTCATGGTTGTGTTTGGTTTGGTCACTTGAAACACTTTTGGATAGATTTTGGAGGTGTCGGTGAGTGACAACTATATTTGGGTTGAAGAAGGAAGTAGAATATGTCCCCAAAGCAAGCCTCTATTGACATAATCTAGGCAATCGACAAAGCATGAAAATGGTACTACTGTAAGTGAGGCATGTGGATCGAGTAGCAATCACCATCAAATATGTTTGAGAAACTGGGAAATGGTCAACTTTAGACTCTATGGATAAGAGAGTCGTAAGCAGCCGATAGGATCTTGGAAGGATGATAGAGAATGGCCACTTAAAGGAAATGGTGTTTCTATAGGATCCTCTATGGGTAAAGGAGATGATAGGCAAGAGGAGGTATAATATCCTTGTAATGGTGTAGGGAGCGGACATGTGTCCCTTATGGGTAGGAGAGGTGCTACTTGAAAAATGCTCGATAATTTGAGAGGCTAGAGGTAGAGTGATAATTATGGGCTATTTCACGGGTAAAGGAGAAAATTAAGGGGGTTCCAGTGTGGGTGGATGAGTAGATGAAATAGGTTCCTATGCATGTAGGGGAGTTTGGGCTACGATTTTGTCTATGGAAGGAACATGGGGCAATTGGGAAGCAACTGGTATGTCATCAAAAATAGCATGGACCTCACGGGCATCACTATCATTGGTTGAAGTGTCACCAGTTTTGTTGCAAGATGGGGAATGATTAGGGAATGGTTTTTTGAAGATATGTAGGTTTTGGTTGGCTGGTGTATTTGGGTTATCCAAGACTAGATCTCCATTTTCTAACATTTCTTGGACAATATTTTTGAAGGTGATGCAATTACCGTCGCTATGACCTTTGACACAATGATAGTTGCAAAAGTCATGTTCCTTATACCATGCGGGCGTGGGGCGATCAAGGTCAAAACCAGTGTGTGGTTTTATAGGTGGAAGGGTAATGACACCAGCCTTAATAAGATTTTCCAAAACAGAGGAATATGGTTCCCCTATTGGGGTGTACTTTCATTGTTCTCATCTGAACTGGAAAGTTTGGATGAGTGAGAGATTAACAGAAGGTTTGGATTGGTTTGATGGGTGAGAGGGTCCAAACTTGAGGACCATGACATTGACGAGATCCTTTGGATTTTAAATAGTTGTTCGGGGTTTAAAATATGAAGAAGCCTCATTTGACTTAAAAGTGGGGTTTTTGTTACGTAGTTGATATTTATTCTCTTTAATAGCACAAATCTCTAATTTTTGTGCCATGGTGAATGTCTCGTCAAAGGTGTGAAAGGTCTCATGACTGCGGGTTAGTGAAATGTGTCTAGTGCAAGCTCGAGTAAACAAATCTATGAACTCGCTTTTGGGTAATTGAAATGTGAACTGGTTAATTAGATTATGCCAACGAGTGACAAAGTCAACGATAGACTCATCATCATACTTGTCGAGTGGAGTAGAGATCACCATGGTGACTTTCTTAACAATGTTGAGTGAGAAGTGATCTATGAAGGATTGGGATACTTGATTAAACGAGTAGATGGAATGTCTAGGTAGCCCACCGTACCAATCTAATGCAAGTCCCATTAGGGACATCGGAAAGGTCCATAGGAGTAAGGTTTCATCATGGGAGATCGTGGTAACACCCATGTTTGAAAGACCAAAAATGTTCTTTGTAGGTATTCTTTACTATTGAAGCGGTTGAATTTTGGCATTTCCCAATGTACAGGTATGGGAAAATAGGAATGGATGGATGAATGGGCTCATTACATATTTCATCGTATGTGAGGGAATTACATGAGCCAGAAACCAATGCTTCTAATGTCTGCATCCTTTCCATCATTAACTTGATGAGGTCATTCGTAGGTTGTGATAAGAGGGCACCTCTTGCGGTATAATGAGGTTGTAGTTGAACATGTGATGTGGGTGGAATTCTAGTGTATGGTGATGTTGAATAGGTGTAGACACCAAAATTGGGTCACACTCCCCTTGGTCCTTTGTCAAATAACCAACTCAATCATACTCATCTAACCATGGCCCCTTCCACCCCACATCACCTTTAATTTAATTAATTTAATTTAATTAATATGTATCCTCACAATATTTAATATCGAATTACCTTAATTTCTACCCCACCACTTCACCTAACCACCTCATCTAGCCACCTCACCCTAATCCTATTCTTGGCATGTTTCCATAACCAAAATAACTAAGTCTTACTTGCCTTAATGAGCTAAGATTTTGTCTAACCCTAAAATCAATCCCTAAAATCTCTCTAAACACATTCCCACTTATTAGAAGGAAAGTTTTCGTTCTAATCCGCAAGAATAAACTAATCAAGGCCTAAGAAATCGAAAGATCTACCCATTTTAGTAAATCTAGGAATCACTCCTTAAGCAACGTTGGTCACCCTAAATCGACACTACCAAGATGGAACTGTCGCCGCTTACCATTTGTTCACCTAAACAACCTTGTTTTTGGTTTGGCACATTCTAAGAGAAAGAAAAGGAGATCAAAGCTACATGTAAGAAAAACCAACATCCTTTCATGTATCTAGACATCTAGAGCCATCACTAGGACAGATTTTGGAAGCATTGCACTCACGTAATCATTCTGCGAGCCAATGCTACGATATCCAACACCATTCTTCTTATCAACAGCCACCTCCATTCAGCCATCTAAATCTACATCATAGTAAGTACATCTCTACCAGTATTGTCTATTTCAGCATAGTTAACTTTTTTCATCCCTGTCATTAGTTTATACTTTGCATGTTCATTCCTCCATTTCTTAATAGCTTGTAATCCCACCATTTCCCTTACCCACACCACCAAATCACCATTCCAACCTAATATCCATTTCTACGTGTACTTGAGATCTCCACAGACCTGCTCATCCACCCTCCCAACCTCATTTGACCTCAGATCAGCTCCTACCAGTTGATATATTCAAGTTTCTTTCACCTCAACCATACTGATGCTGGTTATCCACAACTTTTATCGCCCACCTAAACTGGCATCACATACCCGATCAACTTTGATCTCTATGTTTTACACATTGAACAAGAACATACCCAATAATCATCTCACCAGTTGACCTAAACAACCCGAAATCTGACCCCAACTAGTTCCAAAGACCACGACAACTACCTACCTTTCTGATCTGACCATAGCCTAGCCTGTTATGTTAAGATTTTCTTATTGTACTTGAATGATATACCTAAATCATATCAACTACAGTAGGACTTTGTTTATTTCTCACATTAACTTGTTTTAAACAGTGGATTGACAACCATCTAAGAAGTATCACACTTCCTAGAACTAACATACGTTAGGCGGTACCCACCGTCATATATCATTTAACTATCTTTTGTGGTCTTGTTTTCTATTACATGTGGTTCCTCCCACCCAAAAGGAATATCTCACGATTGGCACTAGATCAAGAAGTCAAAATGTGCACAACAACCATAAACCCACCAACATTGAACATGCATTCCTCCTTGGCCCTTGCCCTTATCTATTTCACCACTTCAAAAATGTAAAGAAAAGGGTGAAACATTTTGGCACGCCTTTTGGGGACCCATCAAGGTTTCTTTTGCATTTATTTATTCCTAGGTGAAATTTGTGTGTTTGTTTCCCTTTGAAAATCTTCCACATTTATTTTCTTCTTTGGAATCATTCTCCTTCTTTCTATAGTCTAAAAACAATCGTATTTTTGGTGCTTTAAAAGAACACATCTTCCTTTCTTTATCATTATATTAGTGGAAGAGCATCCTTCTTCTTGTTCATCACTTGCTACATGAAATATCACACTTTGATTTGGGTTTAATACACTTGCATTGGATTATGATTTGTTGCATTATTGTTATCTTGTTTTAGTGATTCTAGCTAAAAATGAGATAACCATAGGAAAATTTTGGACAAATCTCTTAAAAATTCCCTTTGAAAGAGATTTTCAGGTTTTCGGGTTTTCATTACATGAAAACATGTTTCTTGCATGTTATATGTCTCATGTTTCCCAAAACCCAAAACCCGATTATCTAAGTCCTTTATGTCAGTTTTGAAACTTCTAAGCATCGGAACATGCTTTCCCAAAGCATGTTTTACACCTCATGTTCCCCGAAACACGAAACCTGATCACCTTAGTAGTGTGTCGGGGTTTCTAGAACTTTAAAGCATCGAACTTACTTTGCCAAATGCATGTTTCATGTCATTTGTTTCCCAATACCAAACCCAAATGAAGCCTTTGTGTCGGGATTTCGAGACTTAGAAGCATCTAAACAAATCATGCATCATGTCTCATGTTTCTGAAACCTGAATTGAATCAAATCCTCATGCATCGAATTTTGATGCTTGAAGCATGATAACATGTCATTAATTTCTAGTTGTCTAGCGAGATGACACACATTTCAAGTGTAATGACCTAAAATTTGACACACACTAAACAAAACAGTAAAAAAATACAGTATAGCTTTTTTTTTTACTTTCTTGACATGAAACACGACACAACATGTCACCATCAAGGTTACAAATATCTCTAAGAACAACTTGATAAAAGGATGACCACAAGGGTAACACGACAATGTTCACACCCATCAAGTATAATCCACTTTTCTTTTTGACAAGACAACATAGAAACCACCACATAACACACTTACAGGTAGGGCATACCACAATGAGAATTATTGAAGGTTATTTATTTTAATAAAACATCCTTTAGCTCTTAGCTTATGTTTTCAGGGAGACTCAGGATATGATTCACACAATTCATCTTACAAAACTAAGTTTATTTATTATACACTATAGAGAATTTTGTTTTAAGTCTTCTCTATTATGACCTTTATTTGCTTAATTTGTTTATTTATCCACAAGGCCATCTATTCACACTTACGCTACTAGAACTCATTTATGCCCTTAAGACAACACTGGTTCGCGCTCACCAAACTTAAGAGGAGATTACAAGGCACCTTGGAAAAAGTTAAAGGAATAAGGTCAAGTTGAATTCGTCCTTAAGACATCATTAGTTATTACCAAGATTTAATTGAAGCTTGACAATTTATCCATAATTATTAAAGGTTTTTACTTAGGCTTCACTGGATAAGTTTTACAAAAGAAAACAAGTTACCTTCCAAATGGCATGGTTTCTAAATTAATTTTTCCTACTTATTAAATATGATTATCTTCCAGACTAGGATAGTGTTCACTAGTTTTGCTAGGGATAGCAAGTTATATAATTTTTTTTTTTAATTTACGAAGGATAGTTTCATCTTAGATCACTTATGAAATTACCTATTCTCCATTAGGAAACCTCTACATTAATTTATCTGCAATAGAAATTTTATTTTAACTTCTATAAGTATTAAACAACCCATGTTATTTTACTCAAGACACATTATTACTAAGTCTTAGAAATATTTAACTCAACATTTATTCACAAGGGTAAAGTTTAACAATTCTCATTTACGAAAACAACACTAGGTTACATCAATTCTTTCCATCACAATACACAACCCAAAGGGACATACCAACTCTAAGGAACCATGAATAGGGAACCAGAGAGTAGAAATATGGACCAAGAAATGCTAAACTATTCTTAGAATACCGATAGTCCAAAAGGTCACTCAACAAGTGGTAAACAAAATTTCTTATATTCTCAATGATATATAGACAATCCAAGGTTTCCAAAGTTAAGATGACATAATCCACAATACAATATACCAAGACATTTATTCTTTTCTAAAATTTCCATTGGACGTTATCAATAGTTGAACCATAAAAACAATGTACAAGCACCTTAATGATTATCATCTATGCAAATACAACAACCACTTCTTTTGTACTCGAGCTCAGAAAATCAACCTACAAAAACATGTTAGCTTTTGTTAGTTCAGAAGAACTGGCATGAGCACGCATTCCCTTTTCCTAGATATCTCATCAGAATTAATTGAATGACTAGTGCATGATTTCCATTCCATGACATAAGAAAAATGTAGTTAGTATGAATGTAAACAAAATAGATACCTAGTTAACAAAAGGCACACTACATGACATATGAAGGCCAAAATTGTGCATTTTCTATCCAAAGTTACTCTTACACCATACATTCTAAATTATAAAAATTTCCCACATAATACACCTTTTTATTTTCTTTAAGTAAAGATAGCGATAACAACTTCACATTCACAAAACTAAATAAAGGAATCATACGACAACCACCCAATATGGAATAGTAAATTCTCCTGATAATGCGAAAGAAGGTAACTAATTTTATTATTCCGAACATCCCTACTCGGACCAAGAGTGCCACACAAGCCCACAAAAACTCATACAGCCTAGGGGGGGGTTATGGCCACTCAAGGACCCAATTCAAAGATCATGTAAAAAGGAATGCATTGCACATGCGTACACCTTAAAGAATGCAGCTGACGTTTTTGATTGTTATACCCAATATATATAAGGTTAAACAACCTTCGCAAACGATAAGTTGAAACTCCCAAAGCACTATTAAGCCGTAAGTACTAACTCCACACATCCCTCAACAAAAATTATGTATATATAAGGTTAAACAACGTCCACGTATGATAAGTTGAAACTTTGAAAGCACTATTAAGCCGCAAGTACCAACTCCACACATCCCTCAACAAAAACCCTTCATTCCCAACATAATAAATATTTCAATGTTATACACTTTTAACTTACTTGCTGAAATAACGAAGAAAGGTCTCATAAAACATTGTTGCTTTGGGGTAAATGTAATTTACCTTTCACAGGTCCCCAAAAGCATCTCAAACCTCAGACTTAGTTCCATGTTCACCACATCCAACATATACATCATTGTTTATTGCTCGGAAGGGGTAAAACACTGTTCATGCACTCACTACCGTGGGTGCATCCGACAAGGAAAGGCTTTTCTTATAATAATTTTTTTAAGTAAAATTATACAATTCCTATACTGAGCGCATAGGATATCCCATGTACAAAATGACAAAATGGAGAATTCGAATACTTTAAGTATTTTCTCCAAAGGTTTGAGTAAGGTTTTCCTTATAACAAACCCTCAAATTTTCCATCACAAAGAAGTCGATGGACCTTTCATAAGACCAGTTAGGGAGATAATACAAATGTAGGACTGACGAGGATATCCCTTGGCCAGGGTACTAAAATTTTTAAGGTCATCATAAGCTAGGTAAGTAAGTTAGATTTCAATTTTTTTTTTTTTTTTTTTTTTTGGATAAGACGTTTTCAAAACCCATAAGAAATCGTTTCTCACTATCTAGTCGCAGCCGGTCACATCCGACAAGCATAATACACAGTTCGTTAAAGCTTCTAAAAAGAATAGAAATTTACGATGTTCCAACCTTGTAGTCGACCTCCCAGGTCTGAAATTGGGATGAGATTATACCAAATTAGATTGCTAAAAAATGATGAGCAAGGGTCTTTCCAATATCATTTCCAAGTCGAATTAATTCCAGACCGTGATAACATCAAAAGGGCAAGCAATACACAAACTTCTCATGAGATAAATATTTTTATTCATTTATCACCTGCTCCCCTCTATAACCATAGGGATACATAAAAGAGGAAAAATCACATTTTTCAAAGAGGACAGCACTTAAACAAACAATAAGTCATTGCCACGCTGAGGAAGGTCCAATACCAGGTCGCAAAAAATAGAACTACTCTCACAGGCATAACACAGACGTATCTAGTAAAACCCCACGCACATCTTAACAAAAAAACTACAATCTTTGCAGGGAAGGCGTACAACAACCACACAACATTTCAAATGATATTTTCTCATGCAGAGCTATCCCAAAACTAACATAGCAACCATTTACAAGGAGAACAAGCAATAATCATGCAATCAATATAAAAGAAATAGCTAGAAAAGGGAAAAATGGCTCATGCCTGTGCCTCCTGATTCAACATCGCCCCCTTCCTCTTCCATTGCTCTAGACGTCCTCCCAAAATCCCACACCCATCTAAAATGTGCCGATCATGTGGCGTGCTTGGAAGCTGGAAACGTGGGAGGAGAAGAGGCATCCATCGCCCAAGTCGCAGAGGAGGAGAAAATGAAAGGAAGAGGGTTCGTTTAGCAGGAAAAAGGAAAACAAAACTGAGCAGAAAGAATAAAACAAAACCCAAGCATGTGTCCCTCCTTCCAAGGGCCTACATCCCAAGAAAAATGTGCCCAACACTCCACCTATACGCATTGAAAGAATAATAAAAAGGAGACCAGGTCCTTCCACCAACCGCCAGCTAACAACCCAGTTAAATGCAAAGCTAGGCAAGGGAAAAAGAATGGCGCATAGGAAAGAGAAGAGTAAAATGATGTTTTCTTTATTTAGTTGGTTACAACACATTAAAAGCACATGACTAAATTTTAATAACTCCACCCTCCACGCAGCCAGTCAAGCAAAATAAGGCCCCCAATAACAATAAATAAAAGGATTCCCACCAGCCCACGCCAAGCATGGTATAAATGCAAAATAAGTAAACAAATAGGTGGTAAACCAAACTCCATGCCAAGAAGGAGTGAAAACTACCCATAATAATCTTACAAGTCTGTGGATGAGGAACGTGGCCTAAAAAGGATTTAATAATTCAACACAAAATTTTATAATTTATTTACACAAATAAAAAAATCTAACTGATACGAATTCATTTATTATCCATTTTTATTATGCTTAAAACGTCCTAACACCAAAACGGGCTTTGAAAAAAACTTGTATGCGAGCTAATCAATGGTGCCAAAACAAAAATCCCTTACTCGAGATCTTGACTGCAAAAATGATCATTAATAATAAAGTAAAATAGTTTGTAGGTAATTACTAATAATATTGATAACATAAAATGCAGACACTAACACAAATAATTGTCAATCAACAAAATAAATTACAATGTTATTTTTATCGTTAATATATTTTGAGTATATTATAAATCACATTAAAAAGAACCAACAGTAAGTTCGACAAATATTTAAAAAAATATTATTATTATTATTATTACAATAGCTTACTCCATATAATTCACATAAGCTAAAAGGTATAAGAAATTTTGTATGATTACTATTCAACCCGAGAAGATTAAATCACTTACACACGAGCAAGCTAGAGGAAGTAAGAATAAAATTCTCCATTACTCACAATGATTAAAACAACATGCGAATAGACCTAAGCAACCAAGGGAAGAAAACTAGAGGTTGAAATTCAAAAGCGAACATGAAGCAAGGATAGACCGTGGCACCAAGACAGGTAACCCCTTCTTCAATGTGGGATGGGGTTCATTCTACAACACGATCATAGCGAAACAACCAAAAGAAATACTACAAAGACAATTAATAAAAAAAATCGATGATACTCGACAATAAGGTAAAAAAATAATACTATAAAATAGAGGCCAATTGATAATTAAATTAAAATAACATTGTTATCATTATATACTATAAATATATATATATAATCACTATTCTCATTAATAATGACCAACGATCCAGATTAACCATGCGACAACAAAATGCTTCTTTAAAAAAGTTAACACACAAGACGTTACACACCCACATATAGAGGTGTCGATAATGACTCGAAAAAGAAAGAAGGAGAGGGAAGGTGCTAGAACATCACCGAGACAAGATCTAGGACAATGGAATTACACACATCCATTCAATGCTCAACAAAAAGGGTCATTGCGCCAAGAACCCGGGTAGATGCCGAACAGGGCATTACATTATCCTCCCCTTAAGAAAGCATCATCCTCAATACGACATAACACAGGAAAATAAATGGTACGCAAAAACAATTTAAAAAATGGGTGAAGGTACGCTCTAAGGTTAAGATTTTTGAGGCGAAAGCATGACCACGGGGTGGCCTTAGGAACATGTGGCAAAAATTTTAACTTTAAAGGTTTTGTGAAGATTGGTAGTTCCCTCTTATTCATTATTTCATTAGTCTCTTTCCATTAACATTATTCTTAGTTTAATTTCTTAAAAATTTCATTGTTGAAGAGTTTTAGTTTATTCCTTATTGTGGGTGCCCAACATGAACTACTAACACAACACCCTACCGGGGTCAGAAAGACACTACAGATTCACAAACACACAAGTATAGACTTCAAGATCAGTATTACACCACAAAAGATTACTCAAATATGGAAGGGAATAGGCACAATCCACATAACATAGTACTTGTCCCACAACCATGACTGAAAAAATAGAATACTTGAACAAAGTGTACTACGATAACCAGACATTTCCTCAATTCCACATATGAAGATGTTACATGACTCAGAAAATAGCTACATGTACATAGGGTCCACAAGGGCATCAATGCCATATCCACAACATCACAAAAATATATCCAACTGATATGAGTAACACACATATCATAACACCATAACCAAAACATCATAACACATCAGCATACCTCTTGAAGCATCAGTCACACAAACACGTAAACCTCGTATGCCTCCCCTCAAGTCTCTTTCACAATAAAATTGATGCCATTGGCATTCCCTTATGCCCCCCCAAGGAGGTTGGTTGTCCCCATGGCCCAAGACACATAGGGTTTGGACACTCCTAACCCAAGTGACATAATAACACATGGTTCAACAACCCACTAGTTATCTATAACTCCTTGGGGCGTACCCCATACAATGAAGTGGGTCCATAGGTCTAACCATTCCATGGTGCATCCCATGACCCTATTCCACACATCATGATAATAGAACTAGCATAACAATCCGATTCAAATGCCAAGTGGCAAGGTACAAGCCTTGGGCAAGGCGGTAAAATCTTAAAATTTAAAATAAGATCCAAAACCAAGAAAAAATAAATGGCCAAATAGTCGTAGTTAGTGTCAAAATTTACATGTTAGTGTCACAAACCAAGGAAATGCCCAAAGTTTTAAAGCATGGCAATCAAGAAAAACTGCTGGTCCTTATAAAATAAAGTAAAAGGTCAATTTACTGAATAAAATACACTTATAATAATGTCACATTATGATTACTGTGTGGCCTTATCTAGCCACCAAGGGGTACTCAACAAGTTGCTAGCACTCAAAACATCGAGCCTCAGCTCGTAAAATACATATCAATAATACAACTGTCATCATCTCAATCTGAATCATCTCGCCACCACTTCAACAAGGCTCAACATAGTCAAAATCACATAGGTTGAATCCATACTACAACCATATCGGGAGAGAGAAAAGAGTACAATTCACCATCTACTGAGCCTAAGGTTTCGCAAAACACAATATGCATGACATCCATTGAGAAAGTGCCACACATACTAAACAAACAAAAGTGGGTTTTCAGCCTATGTAAGGCTCCACTTCCTATCTCGTACTCGGCTCGAGTGACTGGTCAACGGTACACATTTTCTCACTCCAAACATACACAGTTTACCGATTTCCCTCAGGGTCGGTTAGCGTAAGGTTCACAACATAACATGCAACTACATCACTAATACAATGGTGGTTCACACACATTAATAATAACACCTTCGCAAGGTACATATACAGGGTAGATCACAATCATACATTCACTGGGTGCAATACATCACTTTACCACATTCTGCACCCAAAGTGCAATCACTATACAATAGGGTTCATAGGCTCACCGTATGCCCCTAAATCACAACATGAATCATTACATATTACACAAATCATACATATGATGAACATAATAAGTAACATCACAACATAACATTAATTGCTACATAACAAGGTGATACACACATTTCTTCAAAACATGGTAAAAACATCATGATACAACTCATTTCATTTTACATCAATCTAGTCATACAACACATCGACACACCCACATATCACAATATGCCACAATGCTCCAACACTCTGTCATCCACATTAGAATTCTTTTCACACATCACAAGCAGTAATTCACACGTGAACTCTTCATAGAATCCATAAGAAGGAGAGAGAATACTCCCATCCCCAGCACATCAACATGATAACAAATACGCACTAAGTGACATACACATCATGTGCATTCACAATATCACAATTACGACATCAATCACATCATGCTTATACCACATTACTCTTCCAATATAAACCACCATCATGCAATACCATCATCTCCATGTAACACTATCATGTAACACCATCACAATCATGTAGCACTATCATAACTCCAATCTGGCCCATAGGTTCGAGAGCATGAACCTCTACTCTGATACCAAGTGTAACGACCCAAAATTTGACACACAATAAACAACACAAGTAAGAAAATACAATATAACTTTTTTTTTGACTTGCTTGACACAAAACACGACACAACATGTCGCCACCAAGGTTACAAATATCTCTGAGAACAACTTGATACAAGGATGACCACAAGGGTAACATGACAATGTTCACACCCATCAAGGATAATCCACTTTTCTTTTTGACAAGACAACATAGGAAACCACCACATAACACACTTACAGGTACGACATACCATAGTGAGAATTATTGAAGGTTATTTATTTTAATAAAACATCCTTTAGCTCTTAGCTTATGTTTTCAGGGAGACTCAAGATATGATTCACACAATTCATCTTACAAAACTAAGTTTATTTCTTATACACTGTAGAGAATTTTGTTTTAAGTCTTCTCTATTATGACCTTTATTTTCTTAATTAATTTATTTAGAAAAAGGAGGTAGTTTAATTCCACAAGGCCATCTATTCACACTTACGCTAATAGAAATCGTTTATGCCCTTAAGACAACATTGGTTCGCGTTCAACAAACTTAAGAGGAGATTACAAGGCACCTTGGAAAAAGTTAAAGGAAGAAGGTCAAGTTGAATTCATCCTTAAGACATCATTAGTTATTACCAGGATTTAATTGAAGCTTGAGAACTTATCAAAAATTATTAAAGTTTTTACTTAGGCTTCACTTCGATAAGTTTTACAAAAGAAAACAAGTTACCTTCCAAATGGCGTGGTTTCTAAATTGATTTTTCCTACTTATTAAATATGATTATCTTCCAGACTAACCATTGATTTCTCTTAAGCTCATTTAAGAATTCACCATAAAAAGGATAGTGTTCACTAGTTTTTCTAGGGATAGCAAGTTATATAATTTTTTTTTTTACTTTACAAAGGATAGTTTCATCTTAGATCACTTATGGAATTACCTGTTCTCCATTAGGTCACCTCTACATTAATTTATCTGCAATAGAAATTTTATTTTAACTTCTATAAGTATTAAATAACCCATGTTATTTTACTCAAGACACATTATTACTAAGTCTTAGAAAGATTTAACTCAACATTTATTCACAAGGGTAAAGTTTAACAATTCTCATTTACGAAAACAACACTAAGTTACAACAACTCTTTCTAGCACAATACACAACCCAAAGGGACATACAAACTATAAGGAACCATGAATAAGGAACCAGAGAGTAGAAACATGGACCAAGAAATGCTATACTATTCTTACAATACCGATAGTCCAAAAGGTCACTCAACAAGCGGTAAACAAAATTTATTATATTCTCAATGATATACAAAAATCCAAGGTTTCCAAAGTTAAGATGACATAATCCACAATACAATATACTAAGACATTGATCCTCTTCTAAAATTTCCACTAGATGTTATCAATAGTTGAACCATAAAAACAACGTACAAGCACCTTAATGATTATCATCTATGCAAATACAACAACCACTTCTTTCGTACTCGAGCTCATAAAATCAACCTGCAAAAACATGTTAGCTTTTGTCAGTTCAAGAACTGGCATGAGCATGCATTCCCTTTTCCTAGATATCTCATCAAAATTAATTGAATGACTAGTGCATGATTTCCATTCCATGACATAAGCAAAATGCGGTTAGTATGAATGTAAACAAAATAGATACCTAGTTAACAAAAGGCACACTGCATGACATATGAAGGCCAAAATTGTGCATTTTCTATCCAAAGTTACTCTTACACCATACATTCTAAATTATAAAAATTTCCCACATAATACACCTTTTTATTTTCTTTAAGTAAAGATAGCGATAGCAACTTCACATTCACAAAACTGAATAAAGGAATCGTACGACAACCACCCAATATGGAATAGTAAATTCTCTTGATAATGCGAAAGAAGGTAACTAATTAAATTATTCCGAACATCCCTACTCGAATCCAAGAGTGCCACACAAGCCCACGAAACTCATGCGGCTAGGGGGTTTATGGCCACTCAAGGAACTAAGCCAAAGATCATGTAAAAAGGAATGCATTGCACATGTGTACACCTTAAAGAATGCAACTGATGTTTTCGATTGTTATACCCAATATATATATATATATATATATATATATATATATATATATATATACATACATATATATTCAAGGTTAAACAACGTCCACGTATGATAAGTTGAAACTTTGAAAGCACTCTTAAGCCGCAAGTGCCAACTCCGCACATCCCTCAACGAAAAACCCTTCATTCCCAACATAATAAAATATTTCAATGTTATACACTATTAACTTACTTACTGATATAACGAAGAAAGGTCTCATAAAACATTGTTGCTTGGGGGTAAATGTAATTTACCTTTCACAGGTCCCCAAAAGCATCTCAAGCCTCAGACTTAGTTCCATGTTCACCACATCCGACATATACTTCATTGTTTGTTGCTCGGAAGGGGTAAAACACTGTTCATGCACTCACTACCGTGGGGGCGTCCGACAAGGAAAGGCTTTTCTTATAATAAAAATTTAAGTAAACTTACACAGTTATGTCGGGCGCATAGGATATCCCATGTACAAAACGAGAGTCCCTTGAATACTTTAAGTATTTTCTCCAAAGGTTTGAGTAAGGTTTTCCTTATAACAAACCCTCAAATTTTCCATCACAAAGAAGTCGGTGGACCTTTCATAAGACCAGTTAGGGGATAAGTCAAATGTAGGACTGACAATGATGATATCCCTTGGCCAGGGTACTAAAATTTTAAGGTCATCATAAGCTAGGTAAGCAAGTTAGATTTGGCCAAAAAAAATGTTTGGATAAGACGTTGTCAAAAACCCAACTATCTAGTCACAGCCGGTCACATCCGACAAGCATAATACATAGTTCGTTAAAGCTTCTAAAAAGAATAGAAATTTATGATGTTCCACTTGCAGTCGACCTCCCAGGTCTGAAATTGGGATGAGATTATACCAAATTAGATTGCTAAAAAAATGATGAGCAAGGGTCTTTTCAGTATCATTTCCAAGTCAAATTAATCCCAGACCGTGATAACATCAAAAGGGCAAGCAATACAAAAATTTCTCATGAGATAAAGATTTTTATTCATTTATCACCTGATCCCCTCTATAACCATAGGGATACATAAAAGAGGAAAAATTGCATTTTTCAAAGAGGACAGCATTTAAACAAACAATAATTCATTGCCACGCTGAGGAAGGTCCAATACGAGGTCGTAAAAATAGAACTACTCTCACAGGCATAACATAGACGTATCTAGTAAAACCCCACGTACATCTTAACAAAAAAACTACAATCTTTTCAGGGAAGGCGTACAACAACCACACAAAATTTCAAATGATATTTTCTCATGCAGAGCTATCCCAAAACTAACATAGCAACCATTTATAAGGAGAACAAGCAATATCCATGCAATCAGTACAAAAGAAATAGTTGGAAAATGGAAAAATGGATCATGCCTGTGCCTCCTGATTCAACATCATGCCCCGCCTCTTCCATTTCTCTATACGTCCTGCTGAAATCCCACACCCATCTAAAACGTGCTAGACTGTGGAGGAAGCCAGTGGAAGCTGGAAATGTGGGAGGAGAAGAGGCATCCATCGCCCAAGTTGCAGAGGAGGAGAAAATGAAAGGAAGAGGGTTCGTTTAGTAGGAAAAGGAAAACAAAACTGAGCATAAAGAATAAAAAAAACCCAAACATGCATACCTCCTTCCAAGGGCCTGCATCCCAAGAAAAATGTGGCCAACACTCCTCCACCTATACGCATTAAAAGAATAATAAAAAGGAGACCAGGTCCTTCCACCAACTTCTAGCTAACAACCTAGTTAACTGTAAAGCTAGGCAAGGGAAAAAGAATGGCTCATAGGAAAGAGAAGAGTAAAATTATGTTTTCTTTATTTAGTTGGTTACAATGCATTAAAAGCACATGACTAAATTTTAATAACTCCACCCTCCACGCAGCCAGTCAACACAAACAAGGCCCCCAATAACAATAAATAAAAGGATTCCCACCAGCCCACGCCAAGCATGGCATCAATGCAAAATAATTAAACAAACTGGTGGTAAACCAAACTCCACGCCAAGAAGGAGAGAAAACTGACCATAACAATTTTACAAGTCTCTGTATGAGGAACGTGGCCTAAAAAGGCTTTAATAATTCAACACAAAATTTTATAATTTATTTACACAAATAAAAAATATAACTGATACGAATTCATTTATTATCCATTTTTATTATGCTTAAAACGTCCTAACACCAAAACGGGGTTCGAAAAAAAAACCTTTACGAACTAATCAATGGTGCCAAAACAAAAATCCCTTACTCGAGAGTTCGAGTGCAAAAACGATCATTAATAATAAAGTAAAATAGTTTGTAGGTAATTACTAACAATATTGATAACAAAATAGACACTAACACAAATAATCGTCAATCGAAAAAATAAATTACAATGTTATTTTTATCGTTAATATCTTTTGAGTATATTATAAATCACATTAAAAAGAACCAACAGGCAAGTTCAACAAATTTTTAAAAAATATTATTATTATTATTATTACAATAGCTTACTCCATATAATTCACATAAGCTAAAAGGTATAAGAAATTTTGTATGATTACTATTCAACCCGAGAAGATTAAATCACATACACACGAGCAAGCTAGAGGAAGTAAGAATCAAATTCTCCATTACTCACAATGATTAAAACAACATGCGAACAGGCCTAAGCGACCAAGGAAGAAAACTAGAGGTTGACATTCAAAAGCAAACACGAAGCAAGGAATGACCATGGCACCAAGACGGGTAACCCCTTCTTCAGCGCGGGACGGGGTTCATTCTACAACACGATCAGAGTGAAACAACCAAAAGAAATACTATAGAGACAATTAATAAAAAAATCGATGATACTTGACAATAAGGTAAAACAATAATACTATAAAATAGAGGCCAATCAATAATTAAATTAAAATAACATTGTTATCATTATATATTATAAATATATATATATAATCACTATTCTCATTAATAATGACCAATGATCTAGCTTAACCATGCGACAACAAAATCCTTTTTTAAAAAAGTTAACACACAGGACGTTACACAGTCCACATATAGAGGTGTCGATAACGACTCGAGAAAGCAAGAAGGAGAGGGAAGGTGCTAGAACATCACTGAGACAATATCTAGGACAACGGAATTACACACAGCCATTCGACACTCAGCAAAAAGGGTCATTGCGATAAGAATCGAGGTAAACGCAGAACGGGGCATTACATCAAGTGAGGTGTAATTAATGCTAGGTTATTATAAATAGTTAGCTTTTTCCATGTCATTTATTACTATTCATTTTTACTGCATTGGATTTTCGTTGATGGTTCCTCTACCTCCAAACCCGATCAAGCTTCCTAATTGATTTTTCCAGCCATTTTGGATCATTTTTCAATCTAGTTGAAGGTATTCTTCTCTTCTTTCTTTTTAGAAGCTTTTTGGGTTATTTGTGAAGTGTTTGCTTGGGGTTTCTTCTTTTCTGTTTTAGGGTTTTGGGTTGTTTTTCTTGTTTCTTGTCTTTTTCATGAGGGCTCTTGTTTGAAATTTACCCCTAGGTTATTTACTTGTTTTTCATAGGTTGTAACTTGTGGATTTCAAGATGATTCTAAAAATTCCTAAGTAATCATGGGGCGGAAATTTTTCATGTTCGACACATCAGAAACCCGATATACTTGTTTTGGGTTTTGCAGGGTGTTTAACATATTTCTTTTTCTCGCCTTGTGTTGGTTTTTTCCAGGTGCTCAACATCCATCTAGATCCATAGTGTGTCGGGCATTTCTACCTGCTTGACATCCTATAGGTTCCGCCGTGTGTGTCGGGTTTTCTCACTTGTCCGAAACCTCCTCATTTCCGTAGTGTGTCAGGTTTTCATCAGTGCTTGACAAGTCCTAACTTCTAACATACACTTTAGTCTATCGGGTTTTGAAGGTGTTTTGCAAGTTTCAAAATCTGAACAGTGTGGTGGGTCTGTGCACATGTTCAACAAGATTTCAATCCTGATTGCTCTTCCATAAATCATCAAGGCATTTCTTCTTTGAGACTCCTCATGTCAGACCTTAACCAATCTAAGGATAAGTCAGGAAAGATGAAGTATAAGTATTAGAAGATGGAGTCTTCCTCCTACATAAGCTACAATTATGACGTTCGGACACAGAGCTCAATAATATAAATATGGAGGACTTCTGGAAGAGAATTGAGGATTCTTCTCAGAATTCTTGGATGAAGTCAATATCAGGTAGTGGTCCCCCTCTCGCAGCAGGATTTCCAGCATAAACTCAATGCCCTGAATTCATCTTGGCTTATAGTTGCTACTATGAATCAGCCTCCCATTCAATGAGAAATCAAGAAAGAGAGTCTATAGTGAAATTGGACGAAGGTTATTTTGATCAACTCCTAAGGTTGCCCGAATTTGTGGAGTATGTTGATTTAGACCTTAAATCGTCACAAAAGGACTAGGACAAAGATCAAGAATACTGCATCAAGCACATAAACAAGAAGTTCTTGATCAAGGCTAAGCCATTGTTTCTAGGTTTCCTAAGTTAGTCCTTAGAAGTGATTTTATTCTTGAAGTCAGCGATATCATCACCCTGCTGAGCTAGTTATTTGGGCTCCCAGAGTCAAAGGAATTCCAAGGATGGATGTACCAGTTCATGGTCATCATAAAGAATAATGACCAAGGGATTGATTGGGGTAGCCTAATAAGTGATGAAATAGACTCCCAAATGAAAACAATCTTGTCTATCGACAAGTTCTATATGATGTCATACGTCACCTATGCAGCAGCAGGCATGAGGAACTACCCAGGGCTAGATGCAAAGGGAAACTGAGCAATGAAACACATATATCGGTACTTCCCTTAGCTGATAATGAAAGGGTTTGAAGACCAATATAGAAGAGTGAACGATGCCTTCTTCTATGAAAACATTTGCAGGTTAGATCCTGATCTGAGGAAGAGAAGGGTTTCTGACGAAGCATGGGATGAAGTGTCAAAATGGGGTTGCATTTTCTTGCAATTCAAGAAGTTTACTTATCTTTGGGTGGTGAGGTTCTAGGGTAACCCTTTCCATTTTCCCAGGTTCCCGGGTGACAAATTGATCCTCATGGAGTTAGCCAGACAATTGTTGGATTTTCACAAATTCCAACAAAGCAGGCACAAAGCCACCATCTCCTTCCCTATTTCCATTGGAAGGTATACATGCTCTACCGTGGTTAAGGCCAAGAACATGGTGCACAAGCTTTAGGAAAAATTGAAGAAACATATGAAGCTCAGGGAGGGATTCAACATTAGAGGAGTCCTCAAGTCATATGGATGTGCCCAATATGGAAGATATATGGGTTGATCTTCTAGATGAAGTTGCCATCCAAAGAAAAGACAACAAAAGACTAACGCTTGAAGAAATTCAAATCTTATATCTGGCTGATATCCCTGAAGGCACCATGGATAATGAAAGTGTTCTAGACACTAGGTATGAATAGTCAAATGGAGACCAACTCGGATTCCCAACCATTGATTGGTCTGTTGCTGAAAAATATTCTATCGCTGAAAGAGCTGCTCATGACTCTTGTCCATACCAAGGCATGGCTCATTTCTTGGGGAATGAGCTATAAGGAAAATAGCTTTTCAAAAATATCTACTTTAGAAGTGGGACCCTCCAAGGGAGAGAGGGAAGAGGATAAAATCCCTACCAAGAGGCAAATTAAATTTAAGTTTTTCAGAAGGGGAGAAAAGCAAGGAGCTGAATCATCTGCCACTCCTTCACAAACAGTTGAGGTACTAGATTCACCTCCTCCACTAGAACAAGGAAAAATTCCTTTAGAAGAAGAGGTAGGTCAACCTCTTGTTTCTCTTTTGATGATTGCTCATTGGAGCTAAGTCTTTCTCTTGCTTCTCAAGCTTTGAATTTAGAATCTTTACCTCCTCTCTCCCAATCTTCCTCATCTCATATTTCTACACTGCTCTCATCACCATGGACAACATTTTCTCTAACCTCGACCTCTCTCTCTCTAGACCTATGATGGCCATATAAATGCCTCCTCCTTCTGCATATTCATTCCCTGAATCTATTCCCATAGTCACCACACTTACAGTCATCACTACTTAACAAGTAAACCTTCCTCTACCTACAAATAAAACCATAACACCTCCGATCGGGAAAATTATTCCACTATACCTCAATGGTTGGTTGGTCAGACTCTGAGGAAGAGGAAGGTGGTATTTCCCCTACCAGCCTTTGACTTTAGTTCACTCAAGGCCTCTCCTAACAAATGCCAAGAAACCCAAAACGGTTTCAAGGGTTTCAGTGGATGCCTCAGGGCATAAGTTTGCAGAGATTGCCACTCCCACGGCCGACAAAACCAAGGAGGATATAGTGGTTACTGATTATCAGATTACAAGGGTTGATCTGGGAAAGGTAACAACAGAAGGAGCACAACAAGATGCATAGGATGCCATGAACGTGCTATGCCAGAAGCTGAGGGAAACAAAGGTGAGCAGAGATGAGCTAAAGGAGAAAGTTGAACAATTAAGAAGTATTTCTCAAGCTCTCAAATCCCTCTCAATCAACACCATCATCTTCTACCCCTACTCCTATTAGGTTCGATTTCTCATTGGTACCTATGATTGAAAATATCAATGAGAAGGGAAGAACGGTTGATGAATGGATTTAGAGGCTACTCCTACAAGGAAGAGAGGTCATTGATGACACAGTGGAGGTTTATAAATCCTTGGAGGAAATAAAGAAGGATGGAAAAAATGGATGATGAATTTTCATAGGAATTTGGGAACCTTGAGTTAACTTTAGAGGCTCTCAATGCACTGAAACAGGTTCCATCCTGGATCTTAATGGAAGAAGGAATCATTCCGCATGGGGATAAGCATTTCCAGCTAGCCAAAGCTATCAGATTTAGGATAAATATTCTCAGTGAAGCTTGCAACAAGTTGAGGGAATCTAGAGATCAGTTGGTTGATGCCACTAATGACATAGAAGAGGAGTTGTCTAGGATCTTCACCAAGGTGTTGGATGAAAGCTTGAGTATTCTACCTACTGATGATCTCTATAAAAAAATTCAAGAATCAATTCAACATGAACCAGCTTCCGTCTTTGATCTGACAACCATTGATAAGTTCATAAGGATTGAGAATGTTTTGGAATCACTAAGGAAACTCAACAAGAGATTGAAGAAACTTCCTGGCAATGCAAGTGACACTCAAGAAACTTGTGAGGTTCTAAGTGATTATTCTAGTGCACTAGATGAAGCTGAGATACAGGGCATAATCTAGAAGTTCCAAGAATTTCATGACAAGCAGGCTTCGTTGGAGGAAGACAAGGATGATGAAGCAGAATAAGCATAATGTTTCATGTCATTTCTATCAAGAAATTGTCATGTCTTTTTCATTTTCGTTTCGTCACATAGGAAGAAAATTTTGACTTGTTCTCCTGCGTGAGAGTCAAGCAAAATAGGACTCTCATTAAATGACTATTTTCTAGGATTTATCCTATTTTATCTCTACTCTCTCGATTATAAATAAGGGATGCCTAGGCATACCAAAAGAGAGAAATGTTTTAGAATATTAAGAGCTATTGTGAAGAAGAAGAAAAACTTTGTATTTTCTTTTTAATCATTAAGGAATAGAAACAAGTGTTATTTTGCAAACTTTGTGTTGTGGGATTCATCTATCTTGAGAGATTGTTCTTACGTCCAAGATCTTAAGCTATTCTTTGTTTAGTGTTCTTGATTATTTTAATCATTTCAAATATTACACTCATTATCTAAAACTCGTATAAGTATTTCTTGATCTGTGTTTGCTTGAAAGAAAATACGTTCCTCTCATTCCCTTTCCACTCTATTTCATCTTTAATAGTTTCCTTTCTAATCCATTCCATTTCTAAAGTGTAACATCTCCATCTCGTGTTGATATGGATTTTAGGATTTTATCCCAACCCCAATGGTTAGAATAGTGTGGATATTGTATATATTATTTTTGCTATGTTTTAGATTAGTAATAAACAGGCTGCCTCACCTGTCTTTGAGGAGGGATTTAATCCTGTGTACTATGGTTGAACCTCATATTTTGGTCTGACAAAATATCCAACAACAATTATTACCTCACATTAAAATTGAGGGCAACCTATATGCTGGAATTCATGCCCAGCTGATGGTTGAAACAAAGAATCGTAGAAATCACATTCTCTCTCTCTCTATGTGTGTCTTACTAAACTTGCACAAAATCAAAACATACACATATTTCTTAAACAACATCTTACCTGGGAACATCTATCAGTGATCACATGATCTGATTGGCAGGTAATCCCTAGCTCGTTGCCTTTATCGAGTCATCATCTTAGAGGATGGCCTACCCTCACCCATAACATACCTGAAACCTCTCCTTTTAGATATCCTTCTTCGTAGGATGCCTTCCTAACCAAAAATTTTTGTTCTAAATACACATAGTCAGTCCTAAATAGCATAAGCTAAACAAACATAAGAAAATCATTGTTAGGATCGTGCTTTTTCTTAGCATTCTTCTTGACTTGTGTTTTGAGGTGTGAGACTATGACTCTCCATTTTTCTTCTTCCTTGCACACTCCACCATCGTAGTTGGAGTATTATGACTTTTTCTAAGTGTGTTAGGGCCTTGAGTTTGACTCTTCACTTAATTTAAGTCACAAAACCCATTTTCTTCATTTCTTTCTAATTTCATAGTCACCGATATCAGTCCAGTGACCGTTGCCAGTTCACATCAAACCTTCATCGGTTAAACCCTAACCATTTTCGACTTCTAGCTTTCTAGTTACTTTACCTAGAATATCCTTCATCACTATTTTTGTTATGTTTCTGGCCCTCAGGGCATCATCATATTTCTCCCTTGTTGATACCTATTGTCATACCCAGTTTTCTCAGTACACATCCAACATTCTTGTTTCATTCTTTGAGACTGGTTTCTTCCACAATGACCAGATCGCTTTGAAAACCATCATCGGTGTTCCCTTAACCATCACTTGGTTAGCTTTGACCATCATCGGTTTTCCCTCAACCATCACCGATCAACCTGACCGTTTTTCATTTGCCTATGTTTGATTTTTCAAAATCTAGACATTGACCAAATTCACCTCCTGGACCCCATTATTCTTTGTTTCTACTATTTTTTGTGTCATCTACAGAATACAATTTTACCAGGTTAGCACTTGTTCACATGGTGTTGACTCACAGCTAGACTAACATCCTCATATTCCATGCTAGTCGTCAACCACTCCCACCTAGTACCTCACCGCCTCCCATCCTGTCACCCATAGATCCAACCTTACCTTCCACCATCATTGCTGTAGGTGAGTTTTTTTTTTTGCATGAATCCTTGATCAAAATCTCATGGCCTTACAGTTCTACCTTTCCCATTCTTCCACTCGAGACTCCTCAGGTCAGTTGATATACAACATGCTTGTATCCATCTCTCCTACCCTTATTCTTGCTGCTGCATCAACCCCTAATAATGTGGCATTACCCTCACCTGCTTCACCCTCGATAGTTTCGTAGCTAGGCCCCATACCCACCATGACCGCTACGTCTACAGTTTCACTCGCACCTATCATATCTATTGTCCCCTCGTTGACCACCTAGACCATAGCACAATCCACACCCATTGTCTCACAAATACCCATTGTAACACAACCACCTGTGGTGTTGGTGACCCCTACTCCATTCTAGAATCTCTTCCTCTCCATCCCATAAACACTACCCCCAATTGCTACCAGAGTCACGATGACCATCCCACCTACATACACCTACTATCAACAACCCCCTATCTCGTCTGTCACCCATTCTAGATATGTGCCTTCTATATTGGTTCCTTCTTCTCAACCTCCCTATTAGGTTCAATATCCACCCTCTTATTCCATAGGAGGTGTCCCTCCATCACAACCTACCAATGATCTCATCAAGTTGATGATGGAAAAGATGCAGACACTAGAAGCATTGGTTTCTAGCTCATGCAATTCCCTCACCTATGATGAAATTTGTAACGAGCCTATTCACTTGTCCATTCCTATTCTACCATACCCCATACATTGGGAAATGCCAAAGGTCAACTACTTAAATGGAAAAGAGGATCGAAAAAAACATTTGCGGTCCTTTTAACATGGGTGTTATCTGATTTCCTATGATGACAATTTACTTTTGAGGAATTTTCCAATGTCCCTGATAGGACCTACATTAGACTGGTATAGTGGGCTACCAAGACATTCCATACAATTGTTCAATCAAGCAGCCCAAGCCTTGTTAGATCACTTCTCTATCAACATTATCAAGAAAGTTACAATGATTGATCTTTATTCCACTTGTCAGTATGATAATGAGTCTATCTATCCAAAACCGAGGGGTTTCAGACTTAAGGAATAGATTAACAAATGTGCCAAATGAATTGCAAAACAACTATCTCTGAAAAGAGATGTAAATTACTCAAAGACTTCAAAATACATCAATTATCTCTGCCAAGAGATGTCTATCTCTTTTTCCGGTTACATATGTATTTATACTAATTTTATAAATACGAAAGGACACCTAGAAAGATGTGGAAGGTCACCAGTCTCGAGGGAGACGAGGTGTTTCATCTTCCAAGACTTACATGTGCACTAATTTTGCGAAACATACTATTTTTAGAATTTACTATTTTTAGACAGCACTACAAAAATCACAATTTGGGCCCCTTAAACGTGGATTTCGGGGGTCAAACATTGCTGAACAGAGTTCAGCACCTTCTCATCACATTCTACACATTCCAAGCTTTCCGTTGCCTTTTGAACGGAGTCAATCGGAGGTACGGTGCAAAAGTTATGGTCTCTGGAAGTTGCGCCACTAGAATTGCTGCCTGGATCACTATCGATGACTTTCTCACTTGTTGGCGCAGCCTAATCAATCAACTTACATTTTAACTGCTTCAAATAAAATCATAGAGTTGTTTACTCAGGCTTACACTAGACACATCTCACCAACCCTATAGGTGTAAACCTTTCATACTTTTGATGAGGCATTCACCATGGCATGGAAATTGGAAATTCATGCTATCGAAGAAAAGAAGATTCAACTTTGTAACAAGAACATCATGTTCAAATAAAATGATGCTTCTTCATCTTCGAAACCCCAAAAAAACTATTCAAAACCCAAAGGGTCTACCAATGTCGTAGTTCTCAAGGTTGGTCCCCCTCATCAATCAAACCCATCCAAACCCCCTTCTAATATTTATCATGTCCAAGCTTTCTAGTTCAGACGGGAACAACAAAAGTACACTTCCAAAGGAGAATATTATTCTTATATGTTGGAAAATCTTGTTAAGGATAGTTCCATTACCCTCCCACATATTGGTTTTGACCCCGAGTGACTCATGCCCTCATGGTATAAGGAACTCCGACTTTTGTAACTATCATCATGTCAAAGGTCATAGTGACAATAACTACGTCACCTTTAAGAATATTTTCCAAGAAATGTTAGAAAATGGATATCTAGTCTTGGATAGCCAAAAACACCCGTTAACCAAAATGTACACATCTTCAAGAAGCCATTCCATAATCATGCCTCATCTTTTAACCAAGATGGTGATACTTCAAACAGTGATAGCAATGTCTGCGAGGTCCACGCTATTTTCAATGACATACCAGTTGCTTCCCAACTGCCTCATGTTCCTTCCATAGATGAGATCTTAGCCCAAGCTCCCCTACCTACACAAGAACCAATTTCATCTACTCCCCCACCCATAGAGACACCCCCTTCATTTTCTTCTTCACCTATGGAAGAGCCTATAATTAGCACACCACCTTTGACCCCTCAAAATTCTGAGCAGTTGTTAGTGGCACCTCTCCTACTCATAGAAGATGTAGGTCCACCACCTACACCAACATAAGGAGAGTCCACTTCGGATAACCCATCCTCTCCTCTACCCATGGAGGATACTATAGAAGTACCACTACTTGTAGATGACCATTCACCATCAGACCTTCAAGATCCTATTGATCTACTTTCGGCTCTCTTACCCATAGAGTCCGAGGCTAACCATTTCCCTATATCTCAAACACATTTTATGGGGATTTCCACTTGATCCATGTCGACCCCACCTACGTCAGTACCATTCTCACGCTTGTCGATCACCTGGACTATGTCGATAGAGCCTTACTTTGGGGACACCTTCTACTTCCTGTTTCAACACAAATGTAGTTGTCCCTTGTTGACACCTCCACTATCTATCCAAAAGTGTTTTGGGAAACCAAACCAAACACAATCACGACTATTGCAATGCCTTCCATGACACCACCCCTAGCCCAACTCACACCTCTACCCATAACCCAACATACACCTACACCCAAACACCTACCCTTGCCTATATCGCCACCCTCACCTAAACCTATCACTACCTTAGGGATCATACCAACAACTAGCCTTACTCACCCACCCATCAAATTAGATTTAGCTACATCTTCCAAAACTAACACCAAACTTAAACCAGCCCCTAAAATGAAGATCCAATCTCCTAAATCTCATACCCCAACCTCACCTACCATGCCCTTATCACCTTCACCCCTTCCGTCCATCCTAGGACCTCACCCCTCGACCCTAGCCAAACAACCCCAGATCCACTTTGGTAAAACAAGAAGCCAACAACATGTTTCCTCATCACAAGTCTCTATTATACCCAAACGACCCACACAACTTCCACCATCACCGTAGCCTTCTTAGCACCTATACCACCACTACCATCTATAAATGCTTCATTACCCATGACATTTTCTTCTCTTTCACTCACACATCATGCCCAACCTACATCACCTATCTCCACGTAACCTCTATTACCCCTATGGATAACCCATCCCCTTCCACCATCAGATTTTCCCTCCACATCCCATACACCCGTATCACCTTTACCCAAAAAGATGCAACCTAAAGTTAAAAATCTGCTACTCTCCAATAAGGTAGTTAAACCAACCAAGCCTTCCATTACCAATTCTTCTACCTTGCCCCTACCCAAGAAGATACGACCAATACCTAAGACCACACCACACACTAAAATTGCAACCCAACCTACTCCCCCTCTTCTAAAGCCTCTTCCTCCATAGTTAGCCATACCTTTACCCAAACCCACATTCACCTCCCATTGTGATCCATTAGCGGGTCCTACGCCAAAATCCTAACCAATCTCCTTGAAACTTCTGTCATCGCATTACCACCTCTTAGACCTTATGACCCACTCAAACCCAAACCAAAAGGGTTTGATGAAACCAAAATTTGCATCTACCATCATGTGCCAGGACACGATGTAGAGAAATGTAAGGCTTTAAAAACCTCTCTTGTCTAATTGTGTCCTCTTGAAGAAAACTTTGATGATGATGATCTTCTTGATGAGGACCCCATTTCACCTTCACCAATTTCCATAAATATTCTCCCGTCACCTACTCAGTGACAAAAATCTCCACCCCCACAACTCTTTGATCCATCCTTGAGATTCGAAATTAACATGGTTCGCATAAGAGAATTGGCCAAACCACCACCAAAATGCCAATGCACACTAATCATTTCACAAGGATTATATCCTCTAATAGGGTTTTTTCCCTCATGCCGCCATACCTTCCATGACACACCCTCTTCATCTACCTCTCCTCAGATTAACATGATCAACATTACCACCCATGCTCAGAAAGAAAAGGGTAAGGAGAAAGGAAGTGGCCCACCAACCAACCCTGTACCAAATATACCATCCTTACCCACACACAAATTCATCATTCGAGGTCTTGCATATCCCATTTCCAACAGGATCACACATCGCACAATGCTAAAACAACTACACCAATCCCCCCTCAAAATGTCTTTATATGACCTCATCCAAACCTTAGAGTCACATCGTCAAGCCCTCATGGAGGTCCTTCAATCTATCGAAGTCTTACCAAATGACCCCACACCTGTGGCCTCCATCATTACCCCTCACCACGTAGCCTCTCTCACTAGGTCTTCACCTTCCTCTACACCTCCACCCACTCGCCACGTGGCCACCCTCAAATTTTTAGATGAAGATATCACTCCCTTCCAGTTTGATGACCCCGACCCCACTCTTTTCATCTTTGTCTTCATCGATAATATATGCATACAATGCATTATGATCGATGGTGGTGCTAGCATTAACATCATCTCCTCCCATGCATACGACCAAATGTAAATAGCTGCCAATTACATGCATGGTAACCTTGTTATGTTGTGTTCCTTCAATGACACCATGACCTCTACCCTAGGTACCATTGTTCTCCATGTCCGCATAGGTCCCCGCACCATCTCGAGAACTTTTCTATGTCCTAGAAGGGGAGTTCCAGTATAACTTGCTACTTGGACGACCTTGGATCCATGCTATGGGTTGTGTCCCTTTGATGTTACATTGATGCCTCAAATTTGAAAATGAGGGATATATTTACACCATCCCTATCGACCCCTCACCTTTCAATAGCTGTAACATGTTATATAAACCTAATGATGTGCTTGTACCGGTCAAGGCATCCACCACCACAACCACTTCACCTTCACCCATGAGCCCATCCACAAAAATTGTCACTACTTTTGCTGCATATAGCCTTGCTAACCCCACTATAGTTGTAGCCTCTACCACGACACCCCTTCATCTAGCGAATCATCCATACCCATTACCCACATATTAACTACATCGATCCCTTAGAAAGTGTTTTTCAACACCTCACTCCGGGAATACTTGCCTATACAATATCGATACCTTCCTCACCCCACAAGAGTATGGGAATTTACGTCAATGCCCCAATTATGAAATCCACATCGTTGATATTTTCCCTTATGGTCCTCCCCACCTTCGCACCAACCTAACACATGGGGGTTTGATATGTCCACATATAAACCCAAACCTCCATCCCAAACCTAACCATTTTCATCCGACCTACACTCCCTCACTAACCGCCATTTCACTCACACTTTCCTCCACCGGTGCATGTGGAAGGGATTTGGCTTTGGTTTTTATGAACAAGGCCACCACACTTTGTCATCTCTTGTACCTCTCGTAAACATAATGATCGTAGTGGCATTGGTTTTGACGCTCCATCCTCTAAGAAGGTTCACATCGACCTTATCCGGACGAGAAATATTCCCCCTCTCATTCACCCACATTACCATCTTCACCCACGGAGTCCATAGATCCTGAATCTATACTTCCTAACTTTTTTTTCGTAAACACTATTTCCTTGGGACCACTGACCTATCAATGTGATGGTGAGGCTCCCTCTTCTCTCCCATTCCTATATCCTGACATTATCGATGACGATACGCCTTCAATTAATGTCATTCAATGTCTAGGACAATGGGTCTATCCTCACTTACCTTGGTGTAGAAGACTCTTATATTCATCGGTCGTTACCCTCTGAGATGTAAACCATGTTGAATTAATCGACCATTAAAATCAACATTAATACTCAAGACGAACCGCACATTCTAAAGATAGCCAATCCTTAAATGCTACTGAATAGGAAGCCTTCAAATCTTTCCTCCAGGACCATAGCAACACATTTTCCTAGTCCTATGCTGATATGCCTGGTATTGACCAAAAATTGTGGTTCACAATATCATAACCATTCCTGATGCCAAACCCATCAAACAAAAGCTGCAGAAAATACATCCTCGCATTTATCTTTTGGTCAAAGAAGAGCTTTAGTGCCTTCTCTCGGTTTCCTTCACTCTACCCATTGATTATCCCCAATATATTTATAACATCATTCCTATCATGAAAGTGATAGGGGACTCCAAATTTTCATGGATTTTTGTGACCTCAACCTCGCTTGTCCCAAAGATGATTTCCCACTACTAGGCATTGACCAACTAATTGATCTCACCATTGGCCATGAAATGTTATTGCTCATGGATAGTTTCTCGGGCTACAATCAAATATTACTAGCCCTAGAGGATCACAACAAGAATTCCTTCATCACCCCTTTGGGGCCTTTCTGCTATCGAGTCATGCCTTTTGGCCTTAAAAATACTAATGCTACATATCAACAAGCCATGAATTACATCTTCCATGACATCATGCATCACATATTGGAGGATTACGTAGATGATTTGCTTGCCAAATCCAAGCATCGAACTAAACACCTACCCATTCTTAAATTCATCTTTGACCGCCTCATCAAGTATTGTGTCTGTCTTCAACCAAAGTGCATCTTTGTGGTACTTTCTGGAAAACTCCTAGGTTTCATCATTTCTTTGTGTGGCATAGAAGTCGATCCTGCTAAAGTCAAGGCTATTCTTGAAATGCCACCACCCACTAATCTCTGTCAACTTTGTATCCTACAAGGAAAGTTGCAATCAATTTGTCATTTTATCTCGTAACTTTCTAACCGTTGTCAACCATTCCATCATCTTCTCAAGAAAGACATTTCATTCAAATGGGATGATGAATTCCATAAAGCCTTCGAAGCCTTGAAATAATACCTACTTCAACCACCAGTGCTCATTCCTCCTAAGGATGACCAACCCTTCTACCTATATATTTCCACCACTGACCATTCTCTAGGTGCCATGCTCACTCATTGCAACAAACAACACCGAGAGCAAGTGGTTTATTACATAAGCCGTACCCTTCTTGACTATGAAACTAGATATACCCATGTCAAATTTTTTTCCTAGCCTTAGTTTTCGTTGCCACCAAACTCTGCCATTACCTACTCAACCAAAAACCTTCGTCATTACTAATACTGACCCATTACACTATATGTATGCCAAACCTTATCAAAATCAACATGCTGCATGTTGGATTATGCTTCTTGCCGACCTTGACCTCGAATTCATTCATCAAAATTCCATTAAGGGCCAAGCTATTGCTGACCAATTGGCCGATGCACCTATTTCTGGGAATCAACCCTCTAACTTCGACTTCCCAAATGAGTCTATAGTTACCCTTTCCCTGGACAAACCCGCTTACTAAATGACACTCTTCTTTGATGGATCCAAGTTTTAGTGTGGGGGTGGGGCTGGTGTTATCCTCATTCCACTTGATGGTGAACATATGCCTTTGTCTTTTAAACTCAATTTTTATTGTACAAACAATATTGTTGAATACGAAGCACTCGTATTGTTTCTCCAAGTTGCTTATGCCTTATATGTTAAATCAATCAACATCTTTGGTGATTCTCAGTTGGTCATAAACCAAGTCAATGGTATATACCAGTGCCATAATGACTTAATTCAAAATTATAAGTATCACATGGACATAATTTTGACCACCTTCAATCATTACGCACCTTAAACCAACCCACGTTCTACCAATAAATTTGTAGATACCATTACTCGCTTAGCTTCTTAGATACTGCTTCACCCTTTGATTCTAAAATCTTTGTCACCATACAAAGACTACAATCACCCTCTTATTTTCCTCATGAAATCTACACTATTGGAACCATTGCTCCTGACCCAAGTGACCTTTGGTATATAAAATATACATACTATCTTTCCTTTTCATTTTACTCGATTGTCTCACTCGTAATGGAAAACATGCCTTTCTTAAAAGTGTCTCCTATTATGTCATCATCTGGGTGGGCTTCTTTACAAATGTGGTTTCAACAACATTCTCTTACGATGCCTTACAAGTTTTGAAATTCCTTACACCATTAAGAAAGTCCACGATGACATTTGTTGAGTTCACTTAGTGGTTTGGGTGCCGCAAAGTGCATTCTTAACCTAGGCTATTATTGACCAACCATGAACCATTGGTGTTGTGATTATGTCAAATGGTGCTTGAAATTTCAACAACATGCTAATCTCCATCACACCCTTAGTCATGCCTTATAAGTCACCCGAGACCTTTGGCCTTTTTCTTAATGGGGTTTGGATCTTGTTGGTGAGATCAACACCCATTTTTCACAATGCCACCAATGGATCATAACCACTACTAAATATTACACTAAATGGGTAGAATCCATTCCCCTAATTTCCACCAAAGCCAAGAAAATATGTGAATTCATCAACCATAACATCATCTATTGCTTTGGTGTCCCTCACTACATTATTACGATAATGGAAAACAATTAAAAAACAAAACCCTACGCAAATTATGTGATGCTTTTGGCATCCAACTCCATTTCTCATCTTCCTATTACCTATAAACCAATAGTCAAGCCGAATCAACCAATAAAACCTTGAACAAAATTCTTATGAAGGTAGTCAATGATATTGGGAAGGATTACACACATTCCTTTTTCCCTGTGGGTTTACCACACTAGTATGCGCACTTCGACTGCTGCCAACCCCTTTTCCTTGGTCTATGGTACTAAGGCTATCTTACCTCTTAAAGTCCAAATTCCATCTCTTCGCATCTCACTGCAAGATATGCTTAAGGATGATGACTTTTGCTAGGATCATTTGGTGTAACTTGAATTATTAGATGAACATCATCTCAATGCTCTTGACCATCTCTAAATCTACCAAAAACGTATCAAACATGCCTATGAAAAATGTGTTCATGAACAAACCTTTTAGGTCGGTGATCTCGTCCTAAAGGAAAATCAACATGTAACTAAAGAGGAGAAAAGTAAACAAGGAAAATTTTCTCCTAATTGGCTTGGACCCTATATCATTACCCATGCCTATGGATCAGGTGCTTATCATTTGTCTTCACTCGAAGGTAAACCTAAACCTGAGCCCCTTAATGCCTTGCATCTTCAACCATTTTATTGTTGATATCAAGTCCTATATCACTTTCTCAAATTGATCACTCGTCCTTGAGAACTGCTTCACCTTCCATAATTACGCATTTTGAGGATCCATGAGTAAACAAGAATCATGTGATTAACCATCACCTTTTAGCCTTGTCTTCAATATGAGTACCATGACTATGCTCATAGCATGATTCTTCAAGATGGAATCCCATGGTCATTCATCACTCGAAACCACCTCTTTCATAGTTAATCTGTGTGTACTATGATCTTGTCTTCTAAAACAAGAAAATGATCATCCTTTATAGTCTTATCCATGACTTAAACGTCTAAAAATAACAAGGGATACAACTCCTTGAGTTAAAATTTTAGCAAAATATGACTCCCTCAAAAGGGACATCTCTTCTTTATATTCTACCACTATCAATAGACTTCTCCCTTAAAGGATAGCTATATACAATCATTTCAAAAATATAATAACTATTCAGAAGCTTCCCACATCGATCAGCTTCACGAAGACCTCAAGGAGATAATATACCCATCCCATATATAATTCCCACATCGATCAAGTATATTAAAACAAAAAGAGAGGAAAAGATGAAATTTTCATCATGGACTTTCCTATTTTGGATTCTAGGTTTCTTGTTCTGAAATACATGTCATCATACACTAAGTTACGCTAAACCTCCCATTCTCACCCCTTGCCTTTTTCACCTAAATTCCTTGTTACTCAAGGGACTTTCCAGAAAATGTGACATTTCATGATCATGTGACTTTTCTTCACCCTTAGAATAGTCCATTATGCAAGGCCTGTAGGGTCTTACGTTCATAAGCCCATCTAGGGTATGGTAGACTCATTAGGGTTCTTATCAATTAAGTAACTCTTTTACCATCTCTTACCATTCACCTTCCTCATTACTTATTAATTATCCTATATAGGACTAGACCCTCGACACCTATGTTTAAAAATCACTCAACCATGCCTACAACCTAAACTCAATCATGCCTATGACCTACATCACCCATGCCTCGCACCTATCAGCCCATTCCACTATTTCATCATAATCTTCCCTAGCTTATAGGAGAACTACATCGGCCTGAGGTCCCTTTTTTCCGGGACTATGTAGGTAGCACTTTGAGAGCATGGGGCCCTTGGAGGTTAGCTCAGCCACTCTCTACCCTAAATAATTCCCTCTGCCCCTTTCCTATTCACATTCCACCTTAGTTAGTTTCCTTTTACATCAATCATTGGAAATTAAACCACACAAACAACAATTGTTTAACATCTTTACCATCATCACTCATACATTCATTTCATCTTGTCTACCATTTCTTTACCATTATCATACATTTTCCTACAAATCATATTAACACAATCCACATCATCATTAATTGCACAAATTAATGAATTAGAAACTCAACCATGCCTAAACCAACCTAACTCAACAATACCTACAACCTAAACTCAATCATGCCTAAGCCAACTTGACTCAATCCATGCCTATGACCTGACTCCATCCATGCCCAAGTCTACCTAACTCAATCCATGCCTATGACTTGACTCCATCATGCTTGAACTGACCTGCCTCCACCATGCCTACATGAAATTGACTCTAGCATTCCTAATTCACCTGATTTCCACCTATATATATATATAAATGAAAATTAAAACATGTACACCATTCATACTATAGACACCATCACCTATAAATCAGAATGTATGTATAAAAGTGCATGTGAACATATATCCCAATAATAATCATAATCAACTCAAATTTCTCGATATCACCTCACCATCTTTGCACACAGCCAGGTATATCATCAAAAATCTCAAAAACTCTCATGTACATCCTCACTCTCTTTGGCACGCAGGCCGATATATATAAAAAATACACGACTATACAAAACAGGAGGTACATATGGCTATTATACATCACCCTGCTGGATATCCTCCATATCTATCTCACATGTCTCCTCCTCCTCCTCTACCCCTGCATGATGTCTAGCTAGCATCTCACCACCCACCATCGTTCCTTGCTAGATCTCTGCTGGTACCTCACCTGGGATGGCCTTTGTGGTGGTAGCCTCACCCGACCCTATCTCGGACTTAATGGCCCCATGTTCTCTCCACACTATGGGTGCATGACCTCGTCCTCTCACTTGAGTCCTGCTATGCTCTATACTCCCCATAGGATAGAAAATCCATCCACATGACCATAAAAGTATCCCGATAATACCGGACCTCACCTAAGGCATATCTCAACCGGCCTATCGGTACTGTCTGTGGTGGTGTCATTGGCCTTGACCCCTGCACCTATCTCTCAAAGCCGTGTCCCACTGATACCTGTAAAGAGGGACCCTGTCCCTATGCTCTGTGACTATCTGAGGGACCATGTGCCGCTCTGCGCTATATTTGGGCTTGAAGGGCCACAACTTGTGTCTATGAACCTATCAATTTCCCTAGACTATACCCAATTATATAATCGGGGTCACCACCCCCCCTATAGGGTGTCCTCTCGCACCTTGTGATGGTGGCTAAGTCCATCTGCCTGGCCTTAGCAGATACTACTCGTAAGTGTGTAGCCCACCTTTGTCTGTATCTATCTATAACCCCAACATCATCAATCCACCGATCTCTCACCTACTCCTCCTACCCCCGTCGAAGATTGTCGGTTGTGGTAGGACTCTCCATGTCATCCTTATTGTACTATGGGAAAGGTGGTGGTATATCCTGAAGTAGCCCAAACTATCATCTACCCCTGTCTATGGGTATCATCTCGTGCTCTCCCCATATAAGTAGTTATAATCCATATAACTTAGAAGCCATCTATCTGTATGAGGGAAAACCCACATACAACCTCTAAATGATGTCCATGCTAGAAAACCCCTCCAATAAATGCATGTAGTAGGTGACATCATGAGTCACCCTAGTTGCTCAACACTCTCCAATAACAGGCACCCATCACCTGTAATCCACCCAAACCAAACCTGGCATGAATGCATCAACATGGGGTATACCAACTAGGTGTACACACATAATGTGATCATATGCTTAACAATGAAGTAGGGAATTACAACACATGATAAACCTCTGTAGCTGCCCATACGCCCATAAATCCCTATATAGCTACACCAGGAATGCTAGTGCCCATAAAAATAGGTCTGTTATATCACCATATCATGCAGGACCCCTCGAAATGATCATGGGAATCTCTAACCCTCTGCATCTGGTAGTGCAAAACAACAAATTGCCTCCATCAACAACACAACAAGCCTAGTCTCCTTTGGATGGGCCTGATACATCTCTCTGTAACTTAGGCTAATGCTGTAGAACCTCAACTCTACCAACCCCTTGCCAAAGACTCACAAGATCAACTCCTCAGATGCCTCTAAGGATATCAAATATTACCTATGTCCCCACTATCAGTAACCATAAGATCTCAGTACATATCCTCTGGGGTGACTGTGATCTCACCCATTGGTAGATGGAATGTGTTTCTCTCCGAATCCCATCTGTTGATGAGGGAAACCATCAAACTCGGATGCTGCGACTACATGTCGGTAGTGTCTGACCCTAATTAGGCCAACCTTTGTAACATGCCACCAATCCTTGACTATCGTACCTCCTTAAACCATCACGAGTAGGGGAAAAACCCTATCTCACATCTACAGCTGATCTCTCACCTACATCCAACAAAACATCACATTAATACACCTTAATCATACCCACAATCATTCTTGACACCTCACCTACACCTATTACCCTCCCTCTTTTTCCCCTCACAACTTACCTTCTTATCACATATTCTATCTACCCACCCCAACCCTCACCCACTATCGCTCAAACCATACCTATTTCAACCTCTTACCCATGCTTATGTTTTTCATCAACAACATCTTCTTTGCCCACTATCTATCTCACCCACCCACCCTAGGGCTCTTTTGGACCCTTTTTCTCCACATGATGACCAGTACCAGTTACCCCTAACTCGACCATGGTCTCTCCCAAACCAGCATCGGTCACCTTATCCATGACTGATACCGGCTCGACACCACCGATGTCGGCCACCCATTGACTGACACCAGTCACTGTTGCACCAAAATCCATGACACCCAAACCCCTTTCTTCCTAAAAACTCCCTTCTTCTACCTTTCTACCCACCCATTCCTACCTAAATCTACCCTCAACTCCTCCCCACCCCTCATTCACCTAACCACACCTCTCCCCATTCCTATTTTACCCAATTTTCCTTCCCAAATTCAAAATCCCCTTTTCCCCCAAAACCCATTTTCCTTACCTGACCTATATACCCAATCTACCTCACAAAATAAGGCAAGGGATTGAATCTTACCTCATCATGCTACTATCTCCATGATGGTACGTCGAGCCGCTGCACCGGTGGTCCACCCGATCCCTCTCCCACCTTTGCCATGTCCAATCACCAAATCTAATCCTCCTGACCTCCACCCAATCACAATCGATCCCCCTGTGCTCATGGACACATCTACCTGGATCCTCTAACAATTAGATCTCTCCACCTCAGCAGGATATCATCCCTCATCCTTTCCTCCCGAAAAATCACAACTCATTTGGTGCTCTATCATTTTCACAAAAGATAAAATGTAAAAATGAACCCATATTATATGGATTATTTTTCTTTTTATATACCCACGTCAACCTAAATGACATTGGTTATACTTAAACTGAAATCAGTCCTATGCCCTAGAACATCGTAATTGGTTATACCCATACCGACATTGGTTGTGTGCCCACAAAAAACCTCGTGGCAGTTTACCTAGATCGTCAACGGTTCCGTATGACCGGCATCGGTTACCGTCATGCTCCTGTCAACTACCCTTTCCCCATTTCTGACCCAACTTAACCAACCCAGCCACCATTTGGCCTTACCCACCCTTATCACAACCTACCTCCAAGCCTACATTACCTATACATGTCTTTAATTACATTTAGGGACTTGTTATTTTACCCGTACCTCAGCCCTACCCGTGTCGTGACCTCGCTACCTGGACCTGAAACATTGTTAATAACCTATGACCTCATGTGCTCATTATACCTTGTGACACTTTTACCCATGTTGTTTGACCTAATGACCTTACCTTTCCTATTGCCATGCCGTTTATCCTAACCCAACCTTTAGTGTACCGCAGAACATACCTAAACATTCCTACACTGACTCCGAGAAGTGCTTCCACACCATATCCTATACCTTGATACTGGAATCACCTTAACCTTATTTGGATCAACCTATCGACCTTAGGAGAAGTAGATTTTGCATGCTCTTCAACCTTGGTACCATGCCACAATTTATATGTGTGTGTGTATTTGACTATTGCTACCTTTGACCCTGGCCCATTACCTAGATTACCTGATTGGATCTTTACCCAATTACCTCCAGTGTCCACCTTCCTCTTCATCACATCCACCTTTTATCAAACCACTCACCGATTCTATCTTCTACCACATCAGTTCCTATTTTGAGGGGGATCACCTTCACCCACACATGGGGCAACCACATCTTATTTTTGTCAAGCGTCACTTACCAATACAAGCTATGCAAATGAAGGGGGAAAAATGTAGACACCAAAATTGTGTCACACTCCCTTGCTCCTTTGTCAAATAACCAACTCAATCATACTCATCTAACCATGGCCCCTTCCACCCCACATCACCTTTAATTTAATTAATTTAATTAAATTAATATGTATTCTCACAATATTTAATATCTAATTACCTTAATTTCTACCCCACCACCTCACCTAGACACCTCATTTGGCCACCTCACCCTAAACCTATTCTTGACATGTTTCCATAACCAAAAATAACTAAGTCTTACTTTCCTTAATGAGCTAAGATTTGGTCTAACCCTAAAATCTCTAACCACATTCTTGATCATAAGAAGGGAAGTTTCCATTCTGATCCATGAGAATAAACTAATTGGGCCCAAGAAATTAGAAAGATCTTCCCATTTTAGTAAACCTAGGGAATCCCACCTTAACCGACATCGGTCACCCTAAACTGACACCGGTCAAGATGGAACCATCATCGGTTACCATTTATTCACCTAAACAACCTTGTTTTTGGGTTGGCACATTCTAAGAGAAAGAAAAAGAGATCAGACTACATACAAGTGAAACCAGTATCCTTTCATGTATCTAGACATTCGAGCCATCACAAGAATTTTTTTGAAGAATTGCACTCAAAAATCATTCAGGATCCACTGCTATGATATCCAACACCATTCTTCGGATCAACATCCACCTCCATTAAACCATCTAGATCTACATTACAGTAAGTACATCTCTACCAACATTGTCTATTTTAGCATAGTTAACTTTTGTCATCCTTGTCATTAGTTTATACTTTGCATGTTCATTCCTCCATTGCTTAATAGCTTGCAATCCCACCATTTCCCTTACCCACACCACCAAATCACCATTTCAACCTAATATCCATTTCTACATGTACTTGAGATCTCCACAGACCTGCTCATCCACCCTCCCAACCTCATTTAACCTCAGATCAGCCCATGCTAGTTGATCTATTTGAGTTTCTTTCACCTCGACCATACCGATGCCGGTTATCCACAACCATCATTAGTTCCACCTAAACCGACATTGGTCATACCCGACCGACGTCAGTCTCTGTGTTTTACACCTTGACCAAGAACAAACCCAACAATCATCTCACCAGTTGACCTAAACAACCTAGAATTTGACCCTGACTAGTTCCAACACCCGACAACTACCTACCTTTCTGATCTGACCATAGCCTAGCCTGTTATGTTAATATTTTCTTATTGTACTTGAATGAGATACCTAAATCATATCAAATACAATAGGAATTTGTTTATTTCTCGCATTAACTTGTTTTAAACAGATGGATTGACAACCATCTAGGAAGTATCACACTTCCCAGAACTAGCATACGCTAGGCAGTCCACTATCATATATCATTTAACTATCTTTTTATGGTCTTGTTTTCTATTACAGGTAGTTCCTCCTAGCAAAAAGGAAGCTCTCATGATTGGCACTAGATAAAGAAGTCAGAATGCATGCAATAACCATCAACCGACCAACATTTAATAGGTATTCCTCCTTGGCCCTTACCCTTATCTATTTTTTCACTTTGAAAACGTAAAGAAAATGGTGATTAATATGAAGGTTGAGAATGGTGGACCAACATGGAGGTAATTTACCCGAGAATGAATGACATACGTGATAGGGGTTATTGATAATATGGATATATAGATGGGGCGATCGAAGCAACTCTAGTAGCGATTGGGGCAGAGATTGCGGGGTGGAGAGGACAAGATTCTAGAATGGGGTAGGGGTCATTGACACAATGGGTGGTTGTGTTAAAATTGGTATATGTGAGATAATGGGTGCAGATGGGGTTATGCTCTGGGTGGTCAATGAAGGAACAACAGATACTACGGGTGTGACTGATGTTGTAGATGCAACGGTCATAGTGGGTGTGGGGCCTAGCTATGAAACCATTAGGGGAAAAGTAGGTGAGGGTAACACCGAACTAGTAGGGGTTGATGCAGAAGTGGGGACAAGGGCATGAGAGATGGATATGGGCATGCCATATTTCAATTAGCTTGAGAAATCCCAAAGGATAAGTGGGAAAGATAAAATTATAAGGCTACGAGATTCGATCAAGGAATCATGTGAAATCCTCCTCTCCCGTAGTGATGGTGGTAGGTGGATTTGAATCCATGGGTGACATGATAGAAGGTGGTGAGGGACTAGGTGGGAGTGGTTGACAATTGACGTGGAATATAAGAGCGTTATTTTGGCTGTGAGTCAACACCATGTGAATAAGTGTTGACTTGGTAAGACTGTATTCTATAAATGACATAGAAAAAATGAAGACAAAGAAAAATGAGGTTGGGAGGGTGAATTCGGTCAAGGTTTGGATTTTGAAAACCAAACATAGACACCGACGATGGTCAGGATGACCGGTGACGGTTAATGGGGAACCGATGTTGGTCACAACAACTGATGTCAGTTATTATGGAAAAATACTAGTTTTAGAAAGTGAAACAAGACTGATGAATGTGTAATGGGAAACTACATATGACAAAAATATCAACAGACGGGAATAAGATTGTGCTCGAGGGCTAAAAACAAAAAGGAGTGATGAAAGCTATTCTAGGAAAAATAACCGAGAAAGCCGTGTTGACACCGTTAAGTTTAACGACGATGGTCAAATGTGAACCAATGAAGATCTCTCGAATGACATCGATTCTTGTGAAATGAGAGAGAAATGAAGAAACTGGGATTTGTGAATTAAATTTGGTGAGGAATCAAACTTAGAAATCTGAGAATGAGAAGATGGGGCCCTGATGCACTCGAAAAAGTCAAAATACTCCAACTATGATGGTGGAGTGTGTAAGGAAGAAGAAAAATGTAGATTCGTAGTCTCACACCTCAAAACACAAGTCAAGAGGAACGCTAAAAAAAAACATGATCCTAAAAGTGATTTTCTTATGTTTGTTTAGATTATGATATTTAAAATTGATCATGTGAATTGAAAATAGAATTTTTGTTGGGAAGGCATTCCATGAAGTAGGATATCTAAAAGGTAAGGTTTCAGGTTATGTTATGGTGGGGGTGCTTTGTGATAGGTGACTGGATAGAGATAACCAGCTAGGGAGTACCTACCAATCCTCTGATCATGTGATCGTTGACATGTGTTCCTAGGTAAGATGTCATTTAAGAAAATGTGTATATTCATATTTGTGTAGTTTGGTAGAAGAAGAAAGAGAGTTCTTTCTACGGTTCAATTGTGTCAACCATTAGCTGGGCATGACTTCTAGCATATAGGTTGCCCTCATTTTAATGTGAACTAAAAATGTAGAAAATCAAAATGCAATGCAAGTGTTTTAAAAACCCAAATCAAAATATTATTTTTGATGTAGCAAGTGATGAATAGGAAGAGGAATGCTCTTTCACTAATGTGATATGAAAATAAAGAAGAATGTGTTCTTTTTAAAGCACCAAAAACATGATTTCTTTGAGACAATAAAGAGAGGAAGAATGATTCTAGAGAAGAAAAATTAATGTGTAATATTTTTGAAGGGAAACAAACACACAACTTTCACCTAGGAATGAATAAAAGCAACAGAACCCTGCTGGGTCCCACCGGGTGTGCAAAAATGTTTCACTATTTTATTTACATTTTGAATGTGATGAAAGAGATAATTTTATGGGTTGGGGAGGAATACCTTTTATGATGGTTGTTTTGAAGGTTGTGCACGCGTTCTAACTTCTCATTCCGATACTGACTATGAGATCTTCCTTTTGGCTAGGAGGAACTACCTAAAATAGAAAACAAGACCACCAAAGAAGAGTTAAATAATATATGACAATGGACTACCTAGCGTATGCTAGATCCGGGAAGTGTGATACTTCCTGAAGGTTGTCAATCCACTATTTTTATAAAACAAATCATGAAATATGTTCATAAATGAATCTAGTGGTAGTATTCTAATTTGGGTACCTCAAATCACTATCAACGTCGATCTAGTTAAATACTAAAAACTATGATGGTCAGGTTACATGTTGTTTAGTTGGTCTCGAGTCACGATAGGGTCTTAACAGGGTTGGGTAAGGTGATTGGGGTTGTTTTGTGTTGGTTGGATATTTTTTCTAGCCAAAATATGATGTTTAACCATAGTAAATGGGATTAAATCCCTCCTCAAAGACAGGTGAGGCTTCCTATTTATTACTAATCTAAAACACAACAGAAATAATATATACAATATTCACACTATTCTAACCATTGGGGTTGGGATAGAATCCCGAAATCCATATCCACACTAGGTGAAGATGTTGTAGTTTTAGAAATGGAATGGATTGGAAAGGAAATTATTATTATGGAAGAAACACAATGGAAAGGAAATGAGAGGAACATATTTTCTTTTGAGCAAACATAGATCACAAAATAATCATACGAGTTTTAGATAACAAATGTAATGTTTGAAATAATTAAAATAATCGAGAGTGCTAAACAAAGAATAGCTTAAGATTCTGAACATAAGAACAATATCTTAAGAGAGATGAATCTCACAACACAAATTTTGTAAAATAGCATTGGTTTCTATTCCTCAAATGATTAAAAGAAAACACAAAGTTTTTCTTCTTCACAATAGTTCTCAATATTCCAAAAATCTCAACCCTTTGGAATGCATAAGTATCCCTTATTTATAATAAAAAGAGTTGAGAGAAAATAGGATAAATCCTAGAAAATAGTCTTTTAATGAGAGTCCTATTTTTCTTGACTCTCATGCAGGAGACCAAGTCAAAATTTTCTTCCTACATGACGAAACAAAAATGAAAAAGACATGTCAATTTCAGGATTGAAATGACATGAAACATTATGCCTATTCTGTTTCATCATCTTTGTCTTCCTCCAGCAAATCCTGCTTGTCCTGAAATTCTTGGAACTTTTGGATTATGCCCTACATCTCATCTTCATCAGTGTGTGGAGTGGTCACTCAGGACCTCACATGTTTCCTGAGTATCGCTCGCGTTACTAGGAAGTTTCTTCAATCTCTTGTTGAGTTTCCTTAGTGATTCCAAAGCATGTTCAATCTTCACAAACCTATCAATGATTTCCAAACTAAAGCCATAAGTTGGTTCATGCTGAATTGATTCTTGGATTTTCTTGTAAAGATCGTTAGCAGGAAGAATACTCAAGCTTTCATTCAACACTTTAGCACAGATCTTGGTTAGCTCTTCTTCTATGTCATTTGTGGCATCAATCAATTGATCTCTTGATTCCCTAAATTTTCTGCAAGCTTCATTGAGAATCTTTATTTTGAATCTGATGGTTTTGGTTAGTTGAAATTCTTGTCCCCATCTGGAATTATTCCATATTCGATCAAGATGTGGGACAGAACTTGTTTCAGATGTATTGAGAGCTTTAAAAGTTAACTCTAGGTTCCCGACTTCTACCAAAAACTCATCATCCATTTTCTCACCATCCTTCTTCATATTCTCCAAGGATTTGTAGACTTTGAAGGTGTCATTAATGACCTCTTTTCCTTACAGGAGTAACCTCTAGATCCATTCATCAACCGTTCTCCCCTTCTCATTAATCTTTTCAATCTCGGGTAATGATGGGAAATCGAACTCCGATAGGATTAGGGGTAGAGGACGACGGTGTTGACTCAGAGGCTTTGAGAGATTAAGTAGTACTTCTATAAGCTGCTCTACTTCCTTTTTAGATCATCTCTGCTTACCTTCATTTCCTTTAACTTTTGGCACAACAGATTCATGGCATCTTGTGTGTCTTGTTGTGCTCCCTCCATTGTTAATTTTCCTATATCAACCCTTGTGATCGATAATCGTGCCATGGGAGTGGAAATCTCAACAAACTTATGCCCTGAGGCATCGACTAAAACCCTTGAAAACGTTTTGGTTTTCTTGGCATACTTGGTAGGAGTGACCTTGAGGCAACTGAAATCAAAGGATGGTAAAGAAACTACCACCTTCCTCTTCCTTAGGGTCTGATCTATTAACCATTGAGGCATACTAGAAGAATTTTCTCCTATCGTAGGTGTTACGGTCATATCTACAGTGGAGGAAGGTTTTCTTGTGGAGTGGTGATCACTTTGCAAGTGTAGTGTCCATGGGAATGGACTCAGGGAATGAAGGTATAGAAGGAGGAGGCATATCCATGGTTAACTTGGGTCCAGTGGGGAGAGGTGAGAGGTCAGAGAAGATGCTGGCCATGGCTGAGGAATTTGGTGAAGAATTCTAAAGCAAGGAAGGCTGAATGGGAGGAGGTAATGATTCTAAAATTAAAGCTTGAGAGGTAAGAGGAAGACTTACCTCTGATGAGCTTCCAACCAAAAGGGGAATGAGAGGTTGACCAACCTCTTCTCTTGAAGGAATATTTCCTTGTTCTGGTGGTGGAGGTGAATCAAGTATCTCAACCATTTGTGGGGAGTGGCCAATGATGTGGTCACTTGCTCTTCTCCCTTTCTAACAAATTTAACCTTTATTGGCCTCTTGGAAGGGTCCTTATCCTTTTCCTTTTTTCCCTTAGAGGGTCTCACTTCCAAAGTAGCTAGCTTTAAAAAATATTTTCTTTATAACTCATTCCCCAAGAAATGAGCTGCTCCTTAGTACAAGCAAGAATTTGAGTAGCTCTTCTTGCGATAGAAGCTTTCTCAGCAATGGACCAATCAATGGTCTGGGAATACATATTGGTCTTCATTCAACCCATCATACGAGGTGTCAAGGACACTTTCATTGTCCATGGTGCCTTCTAGGATGTTAGATAGATCTAACATTTGAATCTCTTCAAGTGTTAACCTACTATTGTCCTTTCTTCGGATGGAAACTTCATCCCAAAGATCAACCCAAATGTCTTCTACATTGGGCACATGTAGATATAAGGTCCCGTATGACTTAAGGACTCCTTAGAAATTGAACCCATCTCTGTGCTTCATGTGCTTCTTCAACTTGTCATGTAGCTCATGCACCACGTTCTTCTCTTTAACCATGATTGAGCACGTGTACATTTCAATGGAAATAGGGAAGGAGATGGTGGCCTTGTGCTTACTTTGTTGGAAGTTGTGAAAATCAAAAAAATGTTTAATCAACTCCATCAATATCAGCTTATCACCTGGGAACCTGGGAAAATGGAAAGGATCACCTAGGTACATGACCACCTCGAAGTTATGTGAACTTATTGAATTGCAAGAAGATACAACCCCATTTTGATACTTCGGCCCATGCCTCATCAGAGACTCTTCTTTTCCTTAGATCAGGGTTCATCATGTAGATGTTTTCATAAAATAAGGCGTCATTCACTCTTCTGAATTGATCCTTAGACCCCTTCATTGTTAGTTGAGGGAAGTATGATATATGTGTTCTATTGCCCTATTTCCCTTTGCATCTAACCTTGGATAATTTCTCATGTCGGCTGCTACATAGGTGACGTATGATGACATATAGAACTTGCCAGTAGACAAGACTATTTTCATCTGGGAGTCTATCTCATCACTTATAAGACTTGCTCCAATTGATCCCTTGGTTGTTCTTCTTTATGATGACCATGAATTGATACATCCACCCTTGGAAGTCTCTTGACTCGGGAGTCTAAATACTTGACTTAGCAGGGTGATGATATCACTAATTTCAAGGATGAAATCACTCCTAGGGACAAACTTGGGAAACCTAGAGATGGCTAGCTTGGCCTTGATCAAGAACTTTTTATTTACATGCCTGATGCAATCTTCTTGATCATTGTCCCAAGCCTTCTGTGTTGATTGAAGATTCAAATCAACATATTCTTGAAAGTTGGGAAATCTTAAGAGGTCATCAAAGTAACCTCCATCCAACTTCACTATGGTTTCTCCTGATTGATTTCTCACTGAGCGGGAAGCTGAGTCATAATTGGAAGCACATGCCAAAATGAACTCGAGGCATTGAGAAGACATTGGGAATCCTGCTAGTAAGAGGGAGGCCACTGCTGGCTATTGACTTCATCCAAGGACTCTGAGAAGAATCCTTGATTATATTCCAAAATTCTTCCATGTCTATATTACCAAGCTCTATGTCCTAGATGTCGTAATTGCAATCTATGTAGGAAGGGGACTCCATCTTCCTAAGTACTTGTACTTCATCTTTCCTAACCTGTCTGACTTATCCTTAGATTGTCTAGGATCCAACATGAGAAGTCTTGAAGAAAGAATGCCTAGATGACTTCTGGTTGAACAATCGGGCTTGAAAGCTTGCTTTGAAAACCCTACAAACCTGCCACACTAACCAGAATTTGGGACTTGCAAAGCACTTTGTGAAACCTACCACACTGCAATGTATATTGGAAATTAGGTCGTGTCAAACACTTTGTGAAACCTGACACAAAGGTGAAACTCAGGGGATGTTAAGCACTTCACAAAACCTGATACAAGCGGAGCCAAGGTGATGATGAAAACTTTGAGAAACTTGATACATTATGGAAGTTGAACGATGTTAGACACCCTGTAAAACCTAAAATAAAGGTGCCAAGTTTCGGATGTTAGAACATGTAAAGTTTGCGAGAAACCCTACAAACCTGCCACACTAACCAAACTTTGGGACTTGCAAAGCACTTTGTGAAACTCAACACACTACAATGTATATCAGAAATTAGGTCATGTCGAACACTTTGTGAAACTCGACACAAAGGAAGAACTCAGGGGATGTTAAGCACTTCGCAAAACCCGATACAAGCGAGCCGTGGGTTATGTTGAACACTTTGAGAAAACCGATACACCTGTGGAATTTGAACAATGTCGAATCCTCAAAACTTGAAACAAAGGCATCGGGTTTCTGGGATGTCAGAACACGTAAAATTCCCACCAAGTTTGTAAGTTAGGATTTTTAGATTCTTCTCAAAAATAAAAAGAGTATATCCCATGGGAAAAATAAGAAAACACCCAAAGGGTGAATTCCAAACAAGAGGTTTCATGGGAATACAACAGGAAATGAAGAAAACAACCCAAAACCCTAAACCTAGAGGAAAGAAAAAGAAAAGAGGGAAAAACACCAAATGAACACCTCAAAAACAACCCCAAAGACCTCAAAGTGGTAAGAAGAGAAAAATACCTTCAATAAATTTGAAAAATGGTCAAGATAGATCACGAAATCAATCAAGAAGTTCAGTTGGGTTTGGAGGTCGAAGGAACATGCATGAAAAATCCACGTAGTGAAAATATACTAGGTAAAAATGACGTGTAAAATTAAACTATTTATAAATCCCTAGCATTAATTACACCTCATCCGACACGTGTGCCAACTACCAGACAACTTGACATTAATGCCATGTCATCATGCTTGGAGTGTCCGAAAACCTGATACAAAGGTTTTACTATCAAATTGGGTTTCAGAAACAACTGTCATGAAGCATGAGATGTTTGGATGTTATCAAGTTCCAAAACCCGACACAAAGGATCATTTTAGGTTTCGGGAAACAAGTGACATGGAGCATGCATTTTGCAAGGTATGTTCCGATGCTTCTGAGTTCAAAACCTGATACACTGGCTTGTAATCGGGTTTCAGGTTTTGGGAAACAATTGACATGAAGCATGCAAAGGATATGTTTCCATGTGATGGAAACCCAAAAGCCTGAAAATCTCCTTCAAAGGGCATTTTTAGGATATTTTGTCAAAAATTTTCTATGGTTATCTCAATTTTAGCTGAAATCACTAAAAACAAGATAACAACTAGCTCCAGTTGGGGACTTTCTTTGAGACATCAAAGGAAGAGAACTCATATATCAAAAATATTTATCCATTGGGCTATGGAGTCTAAAGAAGAAAAACTGAAAATAAACAAAGAAAGAAAGGAAAAAAAGAAAACACACAACAGAAAATAAATTATGATATAGTGCAAGAGAGTGTCTTGCATTACTAATGGAACAACTTCAAATGTTGACCACTGAAAGGTAGAGGGAGCAACTCTCCATCTAGATATGATAGAAAAAATCTATTTTCACCATTCAACTGATGTATTTTGAAAGGACCTTTCCATAAGGAGTCAAACTTGCCATGCATCCCTTTCTGCTCTCTTCTCTTGTCCCAGAGAAGTACTAGATCTCGACTTGAAATCACGTTGCTTTGATTTCTCGTCAAATATCTTTTTGACTTTGCTCTGATGATCTACAATGTGATCCACAACCTTGATCCCTTCTTCTTCTAGCCTAGCTAGGTACCTTATCCTTTTCTCAATGGAATCTTGAAAAGTTTCATCCTCAATTACTTTGGCCAACTATAAGGCTAGCAATTCTATAGAGATAGGAATCTTAGCATCAATCCCATACAACACTTAGAATGGGGACATTCCAATAGCTCACTTAGGAGTAATCTGATCTACCCATAATGCATCATACAATGCTTTGTGCCATGTCCTTTGATTCTCATCGACCAACTTTCTGATTATGGTCACTAGGTTCTTGTTGCTTGATTCAACCTGACCATTACCTTGGGGGTAATAATCGGATGAATGAGCCAATGTGATCCCAAAGCCATAAAAAAATTCTATCAACTCATGGGATGAGAAATTGGAAGCGTTGTCAGCAACAATCTTGTGAGGCACACCGAATCTAACAATTATATTCTCCTTGAGAAAGTTGCACACAACTTCGGAGGTTGCTTGCTTGATTGGTGCAACTTCCACCCACTTGGTGAAATAGTCTGTGGTGGTGAGCACATAATTATGACCAGCACTAGAGGTAGGATTCAACACTCTAATGAAATCAATTCCCCATTAGTGAAAAGGTTCTTCAATCACCACAGTTTCAAGGGAAGATCTACCAACTTAGGACGACCAACAAAATGTTGACAAGCTTCACACTTGGCTACCCATTCAACTTGAATCTCAAAGAGAGTAGGCCAATAGTACCTGGCCCATAAGATCTTGTAAGTTGTTATGGAGGAAGAGAAATGTCCTCCGCATGCTAGATTGTGGAAGGACTCTAGCAACCTTACCTGCTGAGGCTTATCAACACAAATAGCAGAATACACCATCAATACCCTTCTTGTATATACCATTATCCCACAGAATGTATCTTACAGACCTTAACCTAACTGTCCTCTTCTCCTTTTGGCTTAAATGTGGAGGGAATTCACCATAAGTTAAAAATAAAGCAATATCTCATGTACCATTCATCTGTTGTGCTTACAAAAAGCACCATGGGAAATTCTGAAGAAGTACCTTCAGTTTCTTCACATTCTATCTCAGCATTGTTTTCTGTGATCAATTGGCATAGGCCTCTTCCTCATACTAACTTGGTAGGTCTGATGTCCAAGTCATACTCCTAGAATTTGGCTATCTAGTTACCCCGTTGACTACCCAACTCCTGTTGAGTCAAGATGGATTTAACTACGGTATCAGGAACAAGAACGAGAGTGTGAGAACTCAACACATAATACCTGAAATGCTTCACTACTCTCACCACTGCATAAGCATGTTTTTCAATTTGTGACATCTTCAATTCATGTTCCTTTAATGGGAAGCTCATGAAAGTGATGGGAGATTCAATTCCTTCTTCATTCTCCTACATCAGGATGGCTGATACTGTATGTGTGGAAGCATAGTTGTACATGATGAAATATTTTTTGAAATCCAGGCACACCAGGATGGGAGCGTGAGAAATTTCCCTTTTGACTTCTTCAAATGCAAGCTTCCTTTAGTGCTCCATCAAAATGGAGTTTTACCTTTCATCATCCCAAGGATATCCTTGGTTTTATTAGAAAATTTAGGTACAAATCTTCTTAGGAAATTGACCTTCCCAAAAAGGAGTGCACCCTAGTTTTGCTTGTGGGTAGGGTAAGGCTTTGGATGGCCTTCACCCTCTCTGGGTTGATCTTGGTTCCTTCTTTAGTCACGATATGACCCAAAAATTTCCTTTGTTACTTCAACATGGAATTTTTAGGATTTAATGAAATCCCATGATGCCTGCACCTTAAGAGTACCTATTCCAGATGATCATAATGATCACTTCGCTTTTTAGAGAAGACCATCAAGTCATCCAAATACACAACTATGACCTTTCCCATCAAATCTCTAAAAGCTAAATCCATAGCTCTTTGAAACATGGCTCCGACGTTAATCAAACCAAAAGGCATCCTCCTGTAAGTGAAGGTTCCCCATGGGGTGGTGAATGTCATTTTATGTTGATCTTCAACAGCTACCTCAACCTGATTATACCTTGAAAATACGTCAAGCATGGATAACATTTTTGATCCAGTGACAGTCTGTAATACTTGGTCCATGATGGGCAATGGATAATTGTCTTTCAATGAAGACTGATTGAGGTTTCGGAAATCAACACAAATATGGATTTCACCATTCTTCTTTCTGACCAGGAAAATATTAGCAACCTAGGTGGAATGATGGATTGGAAAGATAATCCTTGCGTCTAACATCTTCTGAATTTCTACAAGGATAGTCCCTGAGATATTTGGGTTATAATGCCTTTTCTTCTTCCTGTAGGGTTTAACTTCAGGCTTTAAAGGAATGCTATGTTGCACATCCTTGGGCTTGAAAGATTTCAGGTCCACATAGGACCATGCCAAGACATCTATATATCTCTTCAGGAGTGAAATGAATCTTTCTCTTTCCTCTAGAGAACAACATTTCTTGATGTTTACCATATGTGGTTGATCAACGGAGCCTAGGTTAACTTGATCTACCTCTGATGAGGAAGCACCTTTAGCTTTCCTTTTATCCTAAATGAAATGGTCATGCTTGTTGAACAGACCTTCCAGAGAAACTAATCCCTTCGAATCTTATTTCCTTTAAGATGGATGAATTCACCATCAATTTCTTGATATGAATTTGAGACAGACTCACGGAAAGTTGATTTTGATCCTTCAAAATAAATCTCACTAAAATTGTCAGCTTTCTCAAGAAAAGATAATACCTGTTGATCATCATTAAACACTTGCCAATGTGTTGAATTATCTGGAACACTTGGACGATACATGATCTCAATGGTATACATGTCCTGTTTGAACTTTGGGTGAGGAAGGAGAAGAGATGCAGATATGGCTAAAGAATCAGCTTTATCATTGTAGTCTCTTAAGACTACCTTAATGGAAAAAGCATCAAAGCATTCTATGCTATCCCAAACCTTATTCCTGTAATGTCTTAGGTGATCATTTTTTACCTGATAGGCCCCCTTACTTGATTCACAATCAACTCGGCATCTCCCTACACTTTAAGATTTTAGATTCCTTTTTGTCTTTCCATTTCTAATCCTAATAACAAAGCTTCATATTCAGCTGTGTTATTAGTATTATCAAACTGCAACTTGAAAGCAAAAGGAAAAATCTCGAAATCTGGAGATATAAGAACCACGCCAGCACTTGAACCAGTAGTTGAACAACTCCCGTTGAACTCAAGGGTCCAAACAACATTAGGATCTTCTTCTTTGAATTCTACAGAGGGCACCTCAGATGTCATGAAATAATTACCCAAGCCTACATCTTCAAAGAGAATTTGAGCCTTAGGATCATCTGATTTAGTGACCAGGTACTTTTCTTGTGCTTCGGGGTGAAGGACACGAGGAACTCCATTTACTGGAATTTTAGATTTGGTCCAATCCATGTTGATTTCTCCTCCAACATATTTACAAAAACCTCTTCCCAAGAGAATACCATAAGCAATCGATATCAGCAACCATGGATGGTCATTTTCACCCTCTTTTCAAGGAAGGCAACAAATGCAAATTGTGCATCCTTGATTTGGCCAATCAAGGGGACTTGTTTGGTTTCCATGGAATAACACCACCCATAATATTTAGTCAAGGTGAGTCCAAGGGAATGAGCTAATTTTGCGGGCATTACGTTATCAGAGGCTCTTGAGTCAATTATGTAGTTGCTGAGTTTAAAATCATTTATAAGTAAGGACAAATAAAATGGTTCAATCTTTCTTGAAGAAGCAAGAGGTCATATTACTTTGAGGTAAAGGCTGAGTGGGGCTAGAAAAATTCCTTTTGAAGATGAAGGAATAGTATCCTTGCTTCTAATGAATTTGGAAAGTTTCTCAAATTTCTCAGGGTTGGACTGTAGGTACTCGGCTTCCGACATTTGGATTTTGGTTTTCTTTGCATGATCAATGATGTCGAAAGTGGTATATGAAGGAATGATGGAGGGCTCAGTTCTGGTTACACTAGTCTGAGCTGAGGTACTGGCCTTGAGGGAAGGAGAAAAAGAGTTAGAAGATGAAGTTACCTTTTTAGTTGTCTCCTTTTCAGTTTGTGCTGAGATAGGAGAGCCTCTTTTAGCCATAACCATGGGAGCTTCTTTACTTTTCTCCTTAGAGCCTTCAACCGATTTCTGGGGTTCTGAGATTGGGATCGAGTGAAGAATGCAAATGATTGGCCATCATGATCACCTTCGTCTTCCTTGTACTCTAAGTACCCAATGTTGGAGTCACTAGTTGAATCATCAAAAGACTCATCAACGTATCTTGAAGCTTCAAAAGCTTCATGAGAGTCTTGATCTTCTGGTTCTTCACCCTCAACTATTTCAATTTTGCATTGACAACAAGGGCTTTAATGGCCACCTAGTGGGAGAAGTGATCAATTGATTCTTGTCTCTTGTGGGAGTGCTATTGGCATTGTTGAAATTCCATCTAGGAATATCCCGATAAGGAATGTTGGTTGCTTGTTGAGACATTTTCTTCTTTAAAGCGATCAAGTCATTGGCCATATTTTGAATCATAGGATTGGTAGTACTATAAGAAGAACTCTGATTTTTAGGATTAGATGATTCTCTTCTGATCTTTCTAGCCAGAATAAGATCATATTCTATTTCAGTGGTCAGTAGCTTGAGCAGTGGCAAATTAGGGATAACAAATCTTCTCAACAAGAAGCTCACATTAGGGGGCTGAGCATTGATGAAGAAACACTTTTGATTTTCAAGAGTGGGAATGGCTAGCTCTGGAATCTTACGAATCAGCTTGTTGAATTTGGCTATGAAATCCCACATGGGTTCATAAGACTCCTTCTTCATGTGTGTAAGCTATGCTAACAAGGCGTGAGAGTCTTCACCAATTTGAACCTTTCTTTGAATACAGACCGCATGGTAGTCTAGTTGGTAATGCATGCATTTGGAAGATGGTAGAACCATTCTACTGCTACACCATGTAATGTCTCAACAAAGAGTCGAACAAAGACATCTTCATGAGAAACTCCAAGAACACCACATGTGACAAAGAATGAAGTGATGTGTTCATTAGGGTGCTGCTTCCCATCACCATTGAACTTAGGAATATTCTTACATGATCCATGTGGTAGATCATGCAATGGTGGAGTTAGGGAAAGAGGACCAATAGCCACACCCCAAGGCACATGTTGTGCTACCATTCTTCTAAATGAAGTGTGTACAAGAATTTGAGTATCAAATAAGAATAATGCACGAAGGTTGTAGAAAATTATTGTTCTAGAAGAACCCGAGCTCTTCGAGATAGGTGTATAACTTATCGCTTGGCTAGATGTAACACTATTGGGTGAAAGTCTAAAATTATGTTATTAAAGAAAATCAAAGAATGGATCAATTTCACCCCTAGCTCGGCTTGACCGAGTGAAGATATTTCTAGCTAGCTTGAAATAGAAAATAGATCTTCTAAAAATAAGGAAAATACGAAGTTGCTAGACACCAACAGGATAAGCTTAGTCTTATCAATCCGTATATCCCTAACGGAGTCACCAAAAACTATTGGTTAGATATTTTTCAAGCCAAAATATGAGGTTCAACCATAGTACATGGGATTAAATCCCTCCTCAAAGACATGTGAGGCTTCCTGTTTATTACTAATCTAAAACACAACAAAAATAATATATACAATATTCACACTATTCTAACCATTGGGGTTGGGATAGAATCCCAAATCCATATCCACACTAGGTGAAGATGTTGCAATTTTAGAAATGGAATGGATTGGAAAGGAAATTATTATTATGGAAGAAACACAATGGAAAGGAAATGAGAGGAACATATTTTTTTGAGCAAACACAGATCACGAAATAATCATACGATTTCTAGATAACAAATGTAATGTTTGAAATAATTAAAATAATTGAGAGTGCTAAATAAAGAATAGCTTAAGATTCTGAACATAAGAACAATATCTTAAGAGAGATGAATCTCACAACACAAAGTTTACAAAATAACATCGGTTCCTATTCCTCAAATGATTAAAAGAAAACACAAAGTTTTTCTTCTTCACAATAGTTCTCAATATTCCAAAAATATCAACCTTTTGGAATGCATAAGTATCCCTTATTTATAATAAAAAGAGTTGAGAGAAAATAGGATAAATCCTAGAAAATATTCTTTTAATGAGAGTCCTATTTTTCTTGACTCTCATGCAAGAGACCAAGTCAAAATTTTCTTCCTACATGACGAAAACGAAATTGAAAAAGACATGTCGATTTCAGGATTGAAATGACATGAAACATTATGCCTCTTCTATTTCATCATCTTTGTCTTCCTCCAACAAAGCCTGCTTGTCCTGAAATTCTTGGAACTTTTGGATTATGCCCTACATCTCATCTTCATCAGGCATGGTGGAGTGGTCACTCAGGACCTCACATGTTTCCTGAGTATCGCTCGCATTACCAAGAAGTTTCTTCAATATCTTGTTGAGTTTCCTCAATGATTCCAAAGCATGTTCAATCTTCATGAACCTATCAATGATTTCCAGAATAAATCCATAAGTTGGTTTGTGCTGAATTGATTCTTGGATCTACTTGTAAAGATCGTCAATGGTAGAATACTCGAGATTTCATTCAACACTTTAGCATATATCTTGGTTAGCTCTTCTTCTATGTCATTTGTGGCATCAACCAATTGATCTCTTGATTCCCTCAATTTTCTGCAAGCTTCATTGAGAATATTTATTCTAAATATGATGGCTTTGGTTAGTTGAAAATGCTTGTCCCCATGTGGAATGATTCCTTCTTCGATCAAGATGTGGGATGGAACCTATTTTAGCGTATTGAGAGCTTCAAAAGTTAACTCTAGGTTCCTAACTTCTGCTGAAAACTCATCATCCATTTTCTCACCATCCTTATTTATATTCTCCAAGGATTTGTAGACTTCCATGGTGTCATCAATGACCTCTTTTCCTTGCAGGAGTAGCCTCTAGATCCATTCATCAACTGTTCTCCCCTTCTCATTAATCTTTTCAATCCTAGGTACCGATGAGAAATCAAACCTGATAGGAGTAGGGGTAGAGGATGACGGTGTTGACTCAGGAGGCTTTGAGAGCTTGAGTAGTACTTCTGTAAGCTGCTCTACTTTCTCTTTTAGCTCATCTCTACTTGCCTTCATTTCCTTCAACTTCAAACAACACATTCATGGCATTTTTGCGTCCCCGTTATGTTCCATCCATTTTTAATTTTCCTAGATCAACCCTTATGATCTGATAATCAGTGACCATTATATCATTCCTAGCTTTATTAGCCACGGGAGTGGAAATATCTGTAAACTTATGCCCTGAGGCATCCATGAAAACCTTGAAACCATTTTGGGTTTCTTGGCAGACTTGGCAAGAGTGACCTTGAGGCAACTAAAATCAAAGGCTGGTAGGGGAACTACCACCTTCCTCTTCCTTGGGGTCTGATCTATTAACCATTGAGGCATACTGGAAGAATTTTCTCCCATCATAGGTGTTATGGTCACATCTATAGGTGGAGGAAGGTTTGCTTGTGGAGTGGTGATCACTGCGAGTGTAGTGTCTGTGGGAATGGACTCAGGGAATGAAGGTATAGAAGGAGGAGGCATATCCATGGTTAACTTGGGTCCAGTGGGGAGAGGTGAGAGGTTAGAGAAGATGCTAGCCATGGCTGAGGAATTTGGTGAAGAAGTATAAAGCAAGGAAGGCTGAATGGGAGGAGGTAATGATTCTAAAATTAAAGCTTGAGAGGTAAGAGGAAGACTTACCTCTGATGAGCTGCCAACCAAAAGGGGAATGAGAGGTTGACCAACCTCTTCTCCTGAAGGAATATTTCCTTGTTCTGGTGGTGGAGGTGAATCAAGTATCTCAACCATTTGTGGGGAGTGGCCAATGATGTGGTCACTTTCTCTTCTCCCTTTCTGACAAATTTAACCTTTATTGGCCTCTTGGAAGGGTCCTTATCCTTTTCCTTTTTTCCCTTGGAGGGTCCCACTTCCAAAGTAGCTAGCTTTGAAAAAATCTTTTCTTTATAACTCATTCCCCAAGAAATGAGCCACGCCTTAGTACGAGCAAGAATTTGAGTAGCTCTTCCTGTGATAGAATCTTTCTCAACAATGGACCAATCAATGGCTGGGAATACATATTGGTCTTCATTCAACCCATCATATGAGGTGTCAAGGACACTTTCATTGTCCATGGTGCCTTCTGGGATGTCAGATAGATCTAACATCTGAATCTCTTCAAGTGTTAACCTACTATTATCTTTTCTTCGGATGGCAATTTTATCTCGAAGATCAAACCAAATGTCTTCTACATTGGGCACATGTAGATATAAGGTCCCGCATTTACTTAAGGAATCCTTAGAAATTGAACCCATCTTTTTACTTCATGTGCTTCTTCAACTTGTCATGTAGCTCATGCACCACATTCTTGGCTTTAACCACTGTTGAGCATGTGTACCTTCCGATGGAAATAGGGAAGGAGATGGCGGCCTTGTGCTTACTTCTTTGGAATTTGTGAAAATCCAAAATTTTTCTAACCAATTCCATCAATATCAGCTCATCACCTGGGAACCTAGGAAAATGGAAAGGATCACCTGGGTACATGACCACCCGAAGGTATGTGAACTTATTGAATTGCAAGAAGATACAACCCCATTTTGATACTTCAGCCCATGCCTCATTAGAGACTCTTCTTTTCCTTAGATCAGGGTTCATCCTGTAGATGTTTTCATAAAAGAAGGTGTTGTTCACTCTTCTGAATTGATCCTCAGACCCCTTCATTGTCAGCTGAGGGAAGTACCGATATATATGTTCTATTGCCCTATTTCCCTTTGCATCCAACCCTGGATAATTTCTCATGCCAGCTACTGCATAGGTGACATATGATGACATATAGAACTTGCTAGTAGACAAGATTGTTTTCATCTGGGAGTCTATCTCATCACTTATAAGACTGCTCCAATTGATCCCTTGGTCATTCTTCTTTATGATGACCATGAATTGATACATCCACCCTTGGAAGTCTCTCAACTCGGGAGTCCAAATACTCAACTTAGCAGGGTGATGATATCACTAATTTCAAGGATGAAATCACTCCTAGGGACAAACTTGGGAAACCTAGAGATGGTTGGCTTGGCCTTGATCAAGAAATTTTTATTTACATGCCTGATGCAATCTTCTTGATCATTGTCCCAGGCCTTCTATGCTTTGATTGAAGATTCAAATCAACATATTCTTCAAAGTTGGGCAATCTTAAGAGGTCATCAAAGTAACCTCCATCTAAATTCACTATGGTTTCTCCTGCTTGATTTCTCACTGAGTGGGAAGTTGAGTCATAATTGGAAGTGCATGCCAGAATGAACTTGGGGCATTGAGCAGACATTGGGAATCCATTGTAAGAGGGAGGCCACTTGCGCTATTATTGACTTCATCTAAGGACTCTGAGAAGAATCCTTGATTCTGTTCCAAAAGTCTTCCATGTCTATATTACCAAGCTCCATGTCCCGATGTCATAATTGCAATCTATGTAGGAAGGGGACTCCATCTTCTAGTACTTATACTTCATCTTTCCTAACCTAGTCGACTTATCCTTAGATTTTCCAGGATCTGACATGAGAAGTCTTGAAGAAAGAATGCCTAGATGACTTCTGGTTGAACAATCGGGCTTGAAAGCTTGCTGAGAAACCCTACAGACCTACCACACTAACCAAAATTTGGGACTTGCAAATCACTTTGTGAAACCTAACACACTATAATGTATATCAGAAATTAGGTCATGTCGAACACTTTGTGAAACCCGACACAAAGGTGGAACTCAGGGGATGTTAAGCACTTCACAAAACTGATACAAGCAGAGCTAGGGTGATGTTGAATAGTTTGAGAAACTTGATACACTCGGAATCCGAACGATGTTAGACACCCTGTAAAACCTGAAATAAAGGTGTCGGGTTTATGGGATGTTAGAACGCATAAAATTTCTGCCAAGTTTGTAAGAAGAGAAAATACCTTCAATAAATTTGAAAAATGGTCAAAGACAGATCAAAAAATCGATTAAGAAGTTTAGTCGGGTTTGGAGGTCAAAGGAACATGCCAAAAAAATCCATGCAACGAAATATACTAGGTAAAAATGACGTGTAAAATTGAACTATTTATAAATCCCTAGCATTAATTACACCTCATCCGACACATGTGCCAACTACTAGACAACTCAACATTAATGCCATGTCATCATGCTCGAGTGTTTGAAAACTTGATACAAAGGTTTTACTATCAAATCGGGTTTCAGGAAACAACTGTCATGAAGCATGAGATGTTTGGATGTTATCAAGTTCCGAAAACCTAACACAAAGGATCATTTCGGGTTTCGGGTTTTGGGAAACAAGTGACACAGAGCATGCATTTTGCAAGGTATGTTCTCGATGCTTCTAAGTTCCAAAACCCAATACACTTGGCTTGTAATCGGGTTTCGGGTTTCAGAAACAATTGACATGAAGCATGCAAAGGATATGTTTCCATGCGATGGAAACTTGAAATCTGAAAATATCCTTCAAAGGGCATTTTTAGGAGATTTTGTCAAAAATTTTCTATGGTTATCTCAATTTTAGTTGAAATCACTAAAAATGAGATAACAAATGGCTCTAGTTGGGGACTTTCTTTGAGACATCAAAGGAAGAGAAATCATATATCAAAAAGCTTTATCCATTGGGCCATGGATTCTGAAGAAGAAAAATTGAAAACAAAGAAAGAAAGAAAGAAAAAAGGCAAACACACAACAAAAATAAATTATGATACAGTGCAAGAGAGAATCTTGTATTACTGATGGAAAAGCTTTAGATGTTGACCACTAAAAGGTAGAGGGAGCAAATCTCCATCTAGATACAATAGACAGAAGCTATTTTCACCATTTAGCTGATGTATTTTGAAAGGACCTTTCCATAAGGAGTCAAACTTTCCATGCATCCCTTTCTACTCTCTTCTCTTGTCCCAGAGAAGTACTAGATCTCCGACCTAGAAATCACGTTGCTTTGATTTTTTATCAAATATATTTTTGAATTTTCTCTGATGATCTGCAATGTGATCCACCACCTTGCTCCTTTCTTCTTCTAGCCTAGCTAGGTACCTTATCCTTTTCTCAATGGAATCTTGAAAAGTTTCATCTTCAATTGCTTTGGCCAACTGTAAGGCTGGCAATTCTACAGAGATAGGAATCTCAACATCAATCCCATACAACACTTGGAATGGGGACATTCCAATAGCTCACTTAGGATTAATCTAATCTTCCCATAATGCATCATACAACACTTTGTGCCATGTCCTCTGATTCTCATCGACCAACTTTTTGATTATGGTTACCAGATTCTTGTTTCTTGATTCAAATTCAACCATTTCCTTAGGGGTAAGCATCATCATGCAAAGAATAAAGAATGTGAAAGATTGAATGCTGATGTAATGGTTCTCAGAGAAGAAATGGAGAAAATAAAGCAAAGAGGATTGAAAAATTATTCAAGGAAAACATATTTTCAAATATGCTCAGAGAATAAGGAGGATGAAAAGGCTAGCTCCAACATGCAACCAAAAAAGTATCATACTAAGGTGAATAACACTAGACGATCCAAGTCAATCAAGCAACCCAAAACATCCGGGTATAAATTAATATTTAATGGATGTTGTTATTCATATTATGGTTTTGGTCACAAGGCCGTAGAGTATTGAAGGCTCAAGATAGAAAAAGAACATCCATGAAGGGAAAAAGATCTAACACTAAGAATAATAGAAAGTTTTTCAATTGTCATGAAAGAGGACACATTTCCAGGTATTGCTTAGAAAAATCCTTAAGACAATTTAGCAATGATCACACACATTTAGATAAAAGGATAAATCATATAATGTGTTATACATGTCATAAAATTGGGCATTATTCAAAGAACTTCTGTCAAAATGAGAAACCTAAACACAACAGTAGGTTCCATACCTTCAAATGGAAAGAAAAGAAAGATTATACCATGAAAATGATTCCTAAGAATCATACAAAACCACCAAGACTCAAATAGCTCCTGAAGAAAAGAAGATGAGATGGATATATAGAGTCAAGGAAGCAAAACCAGAAGTCAAAGAAGAAAATAAGGACAAGAAATCATCATGGGAAGATGAGGTAGAAATTTATACATCCAACACAGATCGGAAATAATGAATGATGAAAAAGGAAAGAAGAAGGAAGACAAGCCAAACACAAGTAGTGAAAAGATTATTCCTCAAGCGGTGATAGAGAAAATGCGGTATATGTGTCTCACAGGCATACAATCAGGAAATGAGAACTCAAGTAATGAGACAATGATACAAAAGAATACATCTAGAGAGACTGACAAGAAAACAAGGACCAAGAAAGATAAAACTAAGTCATCATGTTGTTTTGATGACTTTTTGTTGTTCTAACCACACCTAAGAAGAACATGATATATCTTCTCTAAGCTTCTAGAAGGTATACCAAATATAAAGGAAGCATAGTTCAGAATTCATCATGAATTTGAAAAAGAAAGTAAAGAATGTTGGTCAGTGCCTGTAGTAGTTGTGCAATGACTCAAGAAAGATGTCAAGGTATGTCATATATGATTTTCTATATGTTGTATAGTGCTTTACATATTGAATTCCTTGTATATTCCCTTGAGCCGACATAAGAAAAGAAAGTTTTCAATTGTCTCCTAGTCAAGCATGCGTCTCATTAACCTTTTCATTGGTATGGCTCCATGAGATAAATATTGAATCAATGAACAAGGTGTCTGTATGATTGAAAATGATTCATGTGGTCAAATATCCTTGTGCTTTGAGTCTAAAAAGAAAATCCTATTCAAGTGTCAAAATATGGCTTTAGTGTGTATTGGTCATATGTGAATCTTGATGCCTAAAAATTCCAATCATAAGTGTCAAGTGTCAAGTCTGTTGACATGATCCCTCAATGTAAAATGTGTAAAGTACATGTGTGTGTTCATCATAGAAGTGCTTATTCCAGAATTGTGAATTGTCTTTGCCACACAACCTGTTGATGAGTAAAGTATTGTAAGACTTTCATAGTCCATGAGCTGAGAAATAGTGACAAAATGTGTATAAATAATATGTAATGAGAAAGTAATTACAAATTACAATTATGGAAGAGGGTGTCATTGTAAAATGTATAGGATAAGCTCCCAAAGATGTTGGTGAAAAATTCTTGATGATCTAAGTAGTGTAACAATTGGTATCTCCAAACTATGCAAACCGCATGCTTATAATTTTTTTGTTGAGAATATTAATGCACACTACAAGTGGAAACATGACACCAAATAATGGATAAGTGTTAGGAAGGTGGAGATCAAGAAATTAGAAGAAGGCATTCATACTGTGAGAAAAGTGTTTGAGATAGAAATCCACAACATACAAGATGAAACACAACCTCAACAAGAGCATATAGACAGGAGATCTTAGTTCTAGTTCAAGGTAATTGGAGTGAAGCAAAAACACAACAAAGAGAGTGTTTTAACAACTAAAAAAATAACACAATCCAAGGGGGGGCTACTAGTGAACAATCGAATCAGTTTTTCTACTGATGGGAGTAAGAGAAGATGGAACACAATCCTAGGGGAACATTCTCAGGAATTATCAGCTCCAAATAAGTTATAAATACAAGGGGAGCTAGTTTACTAGATTATGACTAAAAATTAGTATCATCAACTCTCGTTAGAGAATTGCCGCGACATACTAGATCAAGTGAATCGAAGCATGAGCCAAGGGGGAGCTTCTTAAGGAAAGAACATGATGAATCTAGCTTACCAAGTATATTTAGCCTTACATGACATAGTTGGTCATTTTTCATTATTGTCAAAGGGGAGAGAAAATGAAGTCGAAACCAACTAATCATATATCAAAGAGGGGAGAACAGAAACCATGATTATCAATGTTTTTTCCATCAACCATTATAGGTTTCTGGGTGTGTTTCCATCAATGAGAAAGGGGGAGATTGTTGGACCTTTTTCATGTGTCATATGTGTTGTCATTGATGTCAAGCTGAATCAGTTGATGTCAAGTTATATTGATGGAAAAAGGAGTCAATTTGGTAAAGTGAGTAAGTAATGAAGATGAATGTTGATTGGTAGTGCTAGGTCACAAAGAAAACAACTCAGGAAATAATATGGAGAAGGTTGAAGATTGAACTAGGTGACTGCATGATAGTGACATTAAAGGATAAAAAATGTTTCATCAGTATGCAATAGCCTCATGAAAGTGAATTGGGTGTTCAAAAGTCAAATAAGGACATTAAAGGTTAGTTAGATGTGAAAGAGGATTTAGATGATCAAAGATAAGTTCTAAGGGACTTAGTAAGTTTTTAGGCAAGCTGCGGAGACAAGGAGATATCTAAATAATACTAGAGATTTCCAAAAGGAAAAAACAGAATCGACAAAGTACGAAGAGGTCAAGGAGAAGAGTTGAACACCACAAGAAAAGTTACAAATAAAAAGGTAAGCCGTGAGCATGAGGACTTAGCTACAAAACTCAAAGAAGAATTGTTGAAGTCTTGAAGTAGCCGCCAATAAATTGTAGAAGGATGTAGAACTCTAGAAGAAGCTGCGGAAGGTATGTAAAGGCCATGAGAAAAGGAATGAAGCCACCAAAGAAAAAGGAGAAAAATGATAAGTGCAAAAAGGAGAAGGAAATAAATCATGTAAGACCATAGAAGCCGTGAGTAAGGAGACAATCCATGATGAATAACTAAGGAATGGAGATATCCATGAAAGACTATCGAACCGCTAGATAAAGGGAAGTTAGGAGGAAGCCGTGCATAAAGGAAAAACCACATAGAATAAGAAAATTTACTAAGATATAAAGCCATAGAAATGACAAATCTGAAAATGAAAGGATGGTGTTGCAGATGCAAAACAAAGTCTTTGGAAGGTAGTGAGATCCACGTACAAGGAACGAGCTACATAAAGGTGAAGGAAAAGAGTAATAGGTCACGTGAGACATTACGTAACCTGCGAGAAACATTTAAGAATTGGGGATAACTAAAAATCTGCCAATGAAGGAGAAATGTCGCAAACCAACGGGAGATACTACAATACAAGGGAAAATATCCAAGAAGCCAAGATAAGCTGCGTATTGAGAAAATATGAAATGGAGATGAATTAAGAACAATCAGATAGAGTTTAAATTGGAAGAAGTAAGAGTTTGCATGTGAATCAATGGTGATTCCATCGTCTAAATATTGTGGTTACATGTACAATTAGAACTCCACATTGAGCAATGAAATCTACTATTTCAGCTACCAACATTTAATATTATTTGAATCAATGAATTCCAGTTGCATTTTCAATGAAAACTCCTGATTCCAAGGTGAAATAAAATATTGGAGAAGAAAGGAGCTCATTTATTCCTGATCATGAGGAAATCCTAAAATAAAAGAAATATATTTTTAGAGTCGGATCATAAATAATTTCTAGAAAATGTATAGAAGAAGGTGTAATCCATCCGAATGTAGAAAAGAAAATCTAGAGATAGTGACATGTAATTAATGCGCCAAATTTTTAGGTGACTAGGTAGGAAAGATTGTACGATGATGCAAAAGGAAGTTTTAATGGGTCAATTAGCTATATAGAGGAAATTCAATGCCATTGTTAAGTGTTTCCAAAGGGTGAAATAAGAAAATATCATGAAGGAGTAACAAAAGGAAAAGGTTGCTTGATAGAGAAAATGATGCATTCGAGTTGAAGAAGCAACCAGAGTGAAAGGTGGAAGGAGTAATGCAGAGATGAGAGAAGAGTCTAAAATTTTGATCAGATGCATTACAAGAACACTCTCATGAGCTTCAGAGATGAAGAAATGAAGATCTGAAAAAGAGAGAGAGTCGAGCTGAGAAGCAGAGAAAAGAAAGAAAAGATAGTTGCATGACGTGGATTTGCTAAAGAGAAGAGCAAGGAGAAACTAAGGACATGGTCATTGCAAAGAGGAATAAAGAAAATGCAGTAGAATAACAAGGATCCAATACAGAGAGAAAGATAAGATATGTGTGTAGAAGGAGACAAAGCTATTAGGTGAAGAACTAATGAGAAAATAAAAGTAGCAAATATGATACATTGGATGTGAGGGAGGATATACTAGAAAAGAGGTAAAGAAAATATTGCTTATCTAACTTTGCAGAGTGTTTGTAAAAGAGTGAAACAACAAGGTGATCATAATCTATTATGTTTACAACATGGAAAATAGATGATCAAATTTTAATGAACATAAGTCTAAGTTGTAGCTTAACGGTCTCGGGGGTTATAACCTACTTTTAGGTGGGTTCTTGTAGAAGATTAATTGGTGTTGATTAAATTAGGGTTGGTGCTCCTTGTGGGGTTGGTGCCTCACTAAAATAAATATCTTGTGATGTGTAATATTCACTAGAGTCCTTTGTTGTGCATAATATCTCGTAGAGGTGTAGGGGTTGGAGCTCCTTGTGGGGTTGGTGCCTCACTAAAAATATTGTAAGATGTGTTATATTATTATGAGTCCTTACTTTGATTAATATAAGAAATAGTTTTAATGGGTTTTTTTTTCGGAAAGGTTTTCCCACATTATATTTGGTCTCCTCATGTGAATATATGTGTATGCTTCGATTCTCATGATCAATATTGCATTCTTATTACAATCAATTATAGTTAACAACAATAGATATAGGGAAGAAAAAGTAAATTAATTATAAGTTTTAATAAACACCGATTTAACCCCCTTCTTAGTGTATGAAATCTATAACAGAGCTCCCTCTTACTAAGACTAACCATCATAAGAAATATAGTATCACATCATCACCCTTAGGAGCACCACTTTCCATTTTAGGGCCAACCCCTTTATCAAAATCCAAGTTGCAACAACCTAATCCTTCTCCCAAATCATCCAAGTCATCTACATCTCCCATCATCAAGTTAGAATCCAAGTCATCCAAGACACCATCAATTGAATCCAAAATACAACCATCATCCTCCTCTTTCAAGCCCAAGATAGAATCAAAGGCTCCCATAAAACCACCTCAAAGAAAACCTTCTTCATCTACCATTCTTAAATCCATCTCAACAACAAAACCATCTTCATCCACCCCCACTGGATTTTACACAAAAATATTTCAATGTATCCTTCAAGCATCTACAATCACTCTTCCATCTATAAAACCCTTCAATCCACAAGGCCTAAGGCCCTCATGGTTTGAATTTAATGTCATTTTTGCATACCATCATGCACTAGGACATGACATCAAGAATTCTAAGTATCTTCAAACCATCATTTATAATCTTATCGATGAAGATGATCTTACTTTTGAAGAATACCATACTTCTCTAGCTACTGCATCATTTTCCTCATCTCAACCCTCATCCAATAAAATTTCCAAATCCCCTCATTCATCTAAGACTTATGTTTTCATTCCTCTTGTAACATCGACCTCTCCCAAACAGGGTCCTCCTCTCTTCATCAATATGATTTGGGTTATAAATAATTCTCATCCCTAAGGATTCCAATCGCCAACTAAATCCAAATCCAAAGTCACTATCTATGTTCACTCTAGTGAGCCTATTCCACCATCTTCTTCATCAAAACCTAAGGTGTGCATCTTAGCTGCACCTTGGCCCACTAGTATTGAATGAAGCATTATTAAACAAATTCACCAATCCCCAGTCAAGATGTTTATTTATGAGATCATCCAAAGCTCTCCAAACCATAAACAAGCCATAACTTACTAATTTATGGACACATCCACCCTTCTTAATGAATCCACCATCAACATCAACATTGGGACTCCGCAAGAGTCTCACATTCTAAAAGTGGGTTAATCCCTTGATCCACAGGAGCTTGAATATTTTATCACTTTCCTTTCTCACCATAGCCAAGCCTTTGTATGGTCATACTTCAAAATTTCAGGCCTCGATCCATCCATCATTATCCCTATCATTTTCACATTTCCCAATTCTAAGTTGGTTAAGTAGAAGATTTTCCACATACACCCTCGAGTTTCCCTCCCTGTCAAAGAGGAGGTGCAATGTCTCCTTGCCACTAATTTCATAATTATTATTGACTATCCATTGTGGGTTTCTGACATCGTACCTATTTCTAAAGCCTTGGGAAAGATTTTTATCTGTATTGACTTTCAAGATTTAAATCTTGCATTCCCTAAAGATGACTTTCCCCTTCCCAACATCAACCAACTTATTGACCTTACTGCAAGCCATGAAATACTTTCTCTTATGGATTGTTTTTCTGGATATAATCCAATCCTCCACTAGAATACCAACATAAGACCTATTTCATAAATCCTTAAGGGAATATTTTCTATTGTGTCATGCCCTTTGGGTTGAAAAATACTAGAGCCACCTATCAACGAACCATGAATTACATCTTCCACGATATCATCCATAAGACTATAGAGGACTATGTTGATGATTTCTTGGGTAAATCCAAGCATCTCCATGATTAATTTTCTATCTTTGAGGTCTTTTCTGAGAACCTTACCCATTTATTCCTCCATCTCAATCCATCCAAGTGTGTGTTTGAAGGTATTATTGGTAAACTCCTTGGATTTATCATTTCTATTAGGGGTATTGAAGTTGACCCCGCCAAAATCAAGGCTATCGTCATGATGCCTCCTCCTTCCAATCTAAAGTAGCTTCATAATATTCAATTTCAACTTTAATAAGTCTGCCACTTCATCTTACAACTCTCTCGATCATTGTTAACCCTTTTCATCACCTTCTTCATAAAGACATTGACTTTAAATGAGATGATAACTTCCAAAACACCTTTGATGATATCAAGAAGTATCTCCTATCTCCATCTATACTTACCCATCCACATGAGGGGCACTCTTTCTATGTCTATGTCTCTAACTCTAATCATGCTCTAGGAGCTATGTTGGCACATCATGATGAGAAACAAAGGGAACATGATGTGTATTACATCATTCTCACCCTTCACGATTATGAGACTCGCTACACCAAGGTTGAAAAGTTGTGTTGATCCCTTTTCTTTGTTATCTCCAAGATTCATCATCATCTTCTCAATCATAAGAATTATGTCATCACTAGCTTTCACCTTCTAAGAACAATTCATTCCAATCCCTACCATAGTAATTTCATCACTCGATGGCTCATGCTCACGAAAAGTTTGACCTAGAGTTTATCTCTCAAAAATCAATCAAGGGACAAATTATCATAGATCAACTAGCTGATGTCCCTCTTTCTCGACAATCACCTTCCTCATGAATGATTTCCAGATGAATCTCTCAACAACATTAAATATGATTTTTCTCCTCTCACAATGACACTCTTCTTTGATGGCTCTAAGTGTCGGTAAGGGGGAGGTGGCGACATCATTATCATTGCTCCTTGAGATACTTCTATTCCTATTTTTGATAAAATTAATTTAAAATGCACAAACAATATGGATGGGTATGAATCCCTCATCTTATACCTCAAAATTTCCATCTTACTTGGCGTCCAAATATTTGACATCTATGGGGATTATCAACTTATCATCAATCAAGTCAAAGGTATCTATCAATGTAAAAATGAAATCCTTCAAAAATATAAGGACATCATTGACTTCCTCCTTGAAGCATTTGATTTCTACATAATTTAGACTATCCATCATTTATCTAATTATTTTATAAACACTATGGCTTACCTTTACTCTCTCATCCCTTGGAAAAATGAGGAATCTAGGATTTTTGTTGTTGTTCAAATGTTAAGATCAGCCATCATATGTTCATAAGATTCCTCATATCAACCACATTGATACTAATCCACACGATATTTGGTATTCTCAAATATTTGACTATATTTCTCAATCCATTATCCCCTCTCGACCTATCTAAAAAAGGTAGGTTCTCATTTCTTCAATGTAACAACCACTACATCATCCTCAAGGGTATCCTTTATAAGCGCGACTTTGATGACATATTACTTTGTTACCTTAAATCTCATAAATCCACTCGAGCTATCCAAGAAGTCCATAATGGTATCTTTGGTGCTCATTTTAATGTCTTGGCTACTTCACATGAGTTATTATTAGCCCTATATCAATCAAGAATACTATGATTATGTAAAGAAATGTGTCAAATGCCGAAACATTCCAATCTAATCCACAATCCTAGTCAGGCCTTATAGTTGGCTTAGAATATTTGTCCTTTCTCACAATGGGAACTTGACCTCATTAGCCTTATTAATTTGTGTTCTTCCCAATGTCATCATTCTATCATCATTGCTACTCATCGAATACTTCAATAAATGGGTGGAATAAATTCCACTCACATTAATCAAAGATAATCAAATCATTAATTTGTCTTTCAACATATTGTTGGAGCTCAAAATTACACCCTACCCTAAGTTATAGACAACCCACAATTTTGAGGCGGTATGAGACTATCTCTCAATTGAGGGACCCGAAAACCGAGAAAGACATCTAGAGAAGGCAAAACTCCTCTACTTATCCTAATGATATCACTAATCATAATACTTGAAAGAAAATCCTAAAATAAATTTCCAAGTGACTAGGGATAGAAGGAGATGCATGAAATAGGGAAAACCTAAGATAAAAGGGGTGGTGATAGTACCAGGAAAAGGGTAGATCACTCTCCATAAGGGAAAAATAAAGATGGAAAATGTTTGAGAGAGGGTGAAACAAATGCACCACAGATGAGAACCATGTAGACTATGCATTCCCCATGCAAAAAACACATGAAATGGAGCTTGTAAGTGAAGGAAACAAGTCAAAGGTATCTATCAATGTAAAAATGAAATACTTTAAAAATATAAGGACATCATTGAATTCCTCTTTGAATCATTCGATTCCTACATAATTTAGACTATCCATCGTTTATCTAATAATTTTGTAAACACTATGGCTTCCCTTTCCTCTCTCATCCCTTGGAAAACTGAGGAATCTAGGATTTTTGTTATTGTTCGGAGTCAAGATCAACCATCCCATGTTCATGAGATTCCTCATATCAACCACGTTGATACTAATCCACACGATCTTTGGTATTCTCAAATATTTGACTATAATTCTCAATCCATTATCTGTCCGACCTATCTAAAAAATGGTAGGTGCTCATTTCTTCAATGTGACAACCACTACATCATCCTCGGTGGTATCCTTTATAAGCGCAGCTTCGATGGCATCTTACTTTGTTACCTTAAATCTCATAAATCCACTCGAGCTATCCAAGAAGTCCATAATGGTATCTTTGGTACTCATTTTAATGACTTGGATATTGCTAAACACATCCTTCACATGGGTTATTATTGGCCCTATATCAATCAAGAATACTATGATTACGTTAAGAAATGTGTCAAATGCTAGAAACATTCCAATCTAATCCACATTCCTATTCAAGCCTTATAGTTGGCTTAGAATATTTTTCCTTTCTCACAATGGGAACTTGACCTCATTAGCCTTATTAATTTGTGTTCTTCCCAATGTCATCATTCTATCATCAACTTTACCGAGTACTTCAATAAATGGGTGGAAGAAATTCCACTCACATTAACCAAAGATAATCAAATCATTAATTTGTCTATCAACATATTTTTGTTTCTCAAAATTGCACCCTACCTCGAGTTATAGACAACCCACAATTTTGAGGTAGTATGGGACTATCTCTCAATTGAGGGACACAGAAAACCGAGAAAGACCTCCAAAGAAGGCATACTTCCTCTACTTATCCTAATGCTATCACTAATCATAATACTGAAAGCAAATCCTAAAATAAATTTCCAAGTGACTAGGGATAAAAGGAGATGCATGAAATAGGAAAACCTAAGATAAAAGGGGTGGCGATAGTACCGGGAAAAGGTAGATCACTCTCCACAAGGAAAAATAAAGATGGAAAATGTGTGAGAGAGGGTGAAAAAAATGCACCACGAGATGAGAACCACGTAGAATATGCATTCCCGCGCAAAAACCACATGAAATGGAGCCTGTAAGTGAAGGAAACACATAACATACCAAAAATGCGAATAGAGAGGAAAGGAAAAATAAAACACGAGACTAGGGTAGAGAGATAGCCACAAAACCCAATTTTATTGATCAAAATATGCACATTCATTTACATTCATGGAAGAAGGTGAAAATACATTACAGAGACCAAACTCAAGGTCTAAACTCGTAGGAAGTCAGCCACCATTTTGACATGGTGCCATTACAACAAAGAGGGATCCATTTTAATGAGAAAAGCTCTTACATTTATAGAAAAAGAAGGAGAGAAGAAGAAGAGAAAGAGAGGGAAACTTGAACTCAAATTTCTAACCACCAACAACAGTCATTAAATCCTCTAAAAATTTAGGTGCCTCTAATTATCCACTTTGTAACATGCCATTTTCCTTGTTGGAGAAAATATGGGTACCCATGTTGCATTTAATTTTGGTAGTTGGGCCTACTGGAATAGAGCCTTTATGTGTTGGAGATGTCACCCCTTTACTTTTCCCACCTACCACCTACCTGATATAGAAAATCTGATCTTATCCCATAGAGGAGGACAAGATTTCTTCAATAATATCAGATTTACAAAAGATCTAATCATTAGATTCTAAATTTATATCAATTTCAACACCCCATAGAAAAATGTTGTTTTCTTTCAATATACAACTCTATTTCATGAATTTTGACCTCTATGGTTCCATCATCTTCATTCGTAGTTTTACCATCTTTTTTTTAAATTCTAGACACTTGATGTATTGCAGATTTTTTTACCATCCATGGATGTGTTTCCCTTGATTCTGCGGTTTATTGATTTACTTTTACTTGCAGATTTCTGCTTTATTATTGTACATATTTTGGCTTCCGTAGTTCTTCCTTCGTGTTCTGATTTTCCTATCTCTTTGCTTCATTTTGCAGCCTCTAGTGTAGTGTATCTTCATAAAACATCCATGGAATTCCTTTTCTTAACCTGCCGAACTAGTTATATTTTCTTTATCCACGGCTTCATTCTTCATCTCACAACTTCTTTGATTTCAGATTGCTTTATCTCCTTAGCCACGGCTTTTTATTTTCATCGTGACATGTTGAAATGCTTCCATGGCTGTGTTACTTTACATGTGGTTGTTGTTTGACCTTTTTGGATTTCTCCAAATATTTACGGCCCTCATTCCAAGTCCATGTAATCCAGGTTGTTATTTCTACAAGGGTGCAAAAATAAACAACATTTTTGGTGACTCATAGGGGTCATCTGCCTGCTAGATGAATTGATCATTGGCCTAAAGCATCCATTGGGCATGGATTCATCTTGATATAACCTAATTATGATATGAATCTTAAATAACCATCCTTGATATCGCTAGAAGCACGGATGGAATTGACCTCTGCAAATGATCTGTTGAGGCTAATGAATACACTTTGAAAGCTGCCCCAAAATCTGATTACACCATGAACCCACAAAAATATATACAAAAGGAAAAATCATACATGCCCCAAGTGGAACATGCAGAGTGTGCACAATGCACTTCTTTTACTAAAAAAACCTACTCCTACTCTACTCGACCGGATAGGAAGAGTAGTTTAACAAATCCCGCAATAGGAAGGGAGAAGTAACTTCCCTTCTTTACAAAGTGTGGCCATGTAATTAATTTGGCAATGGAAATGGCCTTAAATGAGAGTGAAAAACTGATAAGGAACTTATTATTCACAAAAATCATCAAAGTATCGATAATAAAACCAGATTACCTCCTCTAGTTTCTCTACATTTGATTGGAGGTGTTGTTGCTGACCTTTGGTATGTTGAAGCTCATCCTCATGCTCTGAACTGAACATGATTGGTGGAAACTCTATTTTTGGCTCCAAGCTAGCCAAATATCTTATTGGGCATGTGGCCTTGGAAATCGTGGATTGATCCTCATGATCTTCCCATCTCTTTGAAGCTCATCCCTTTGATTGGGGACATCTTGCAGACCTTTTAGAAGAATAGAGTTGTTTGCAAACTGATTTGGTTGTTGTGGTGCTTCTACAAACAACTCATCAAAAGACTCTACTACCTTCATGATGATTGGGATGTCATCATCCTTCTCTTCCTCCTTCTCCTCAAGCATGAAGTTTGAGAGATCAAAATCATCCGAAAAATTTGATTCAAGCAAGAATGGAGTGGAAGAAAGATATGAAATTTGACCATTAAAAGAAAGAAAGAATCTTCCTATGATCTCGTCCTCGTCTAGGGATTCTCGAATCTAATTCTTTAACCTCCATGGCATGAAGCTCCACGTGAATGATTGCAAAATTTTAAGATGTTCTTGATGGGTCACTATAATCATTCAAAAGTGTAGAAAGCTCTAAACATGAAGGAAAATAGGGGTCACTACATTCAAATAGAGTACCTTTATCATGAAAGAGTTTGTGAGAATCATATCAAAAAATGTGCACCATGATGAAGTTGCACTCTAAAGGAAACGTAATAGCTCCAGCGTAATCACAAGGAGGAATCGATCAATCAATGGAAGAACTTGCATAATAGAACAAAGCTTGCACATATAGAGAAAGACAATGGAGTGTCTTGGCATACTCATAAATGTCAAATGAAGGGATACATATAGGGTGTTGAGTAACCCTAGTGCATGACACACAAGAAAACCCTAAACCTAACCCATGTGAGATGACCCTCCATATGTGAGTGGAGGACACATAGGATCCCACACACCAACACCCCCTTCATCAAAGCTGGGGTAGTGGCTATGATGAGTTAGATTGAACAAGAAGACACTCCTAAATAACTAAGAAATATGTGTTTATGGGACTCGAAAACTAAAGGCTTGATAAGGTGCTGTATGTTGGAAAAGCGACAGGCGAGCGTGAAAATCTACAAGTGACTCTTCCGCGTACCCGACCTCTCGAGGTCATGCCGAGACAGCCGGTGGGGGTAGAATATGCATTGGATTCAGACAAACTAGTTAGGCAGTCTAATGTCTTCGACACGTACTAATGGAATTTGTGAATCTAAGGCAAAGAAGGCCCTTCTAACTGGTGTGATAGATCGATCGTGATGATGACTGCTCAAGGCTCCAATCAATATCGAGCTCGTGTGATTCAATCTATGGGTTGACGTGGAAAATGACTCGGATAGTTTCATGTATGTCTCCCGATAAGGTCATATAGTGGATGGTGAATATAATTGGCTCTACGGATGATTTTACGCTCAAGAATTCCCTAGCTTTGTTAGCCGCTATATCTAGTAAGGACAGCTTGTTCGATGATGATAGGTGGAAGTGGAGTGGACTGAAATACTAGTGTGAAGGCCAATGATCTAACTCTCTTATGGATTCGTTGGGCTGTTTGTGGGTCACAACCATGACTCTTATTTGTCTAGTCTTGTTATGGTCATACGCAGATCAAGTCCTAATCCCTAGTATCCAATAGTGGCTTTCTCAAAGATCTATGTTTAGAACCAAAAGTTGATTTCTCGGAATACCTCACGCATTCTAGTCTTAAGAATTCCCTAGCTTTGTTAGCTTATTCTCTTTCGATCTAGTAAGGACAGGATTGTTCGTTCGATGAAACCAAAATATGAGGATTTTTGTCAAACCAACCACGGTTCACATGAGATTTAATCCCTCCTCAAAGACGGTGAAATTTGCTGTTTATTGCTAATCTAAAACACGATAAATAATATATACAATATTCACACTAATCTAACCATTGGGGTTGGGATGAAATCCCGAAATCCACATTCACACGATTGAAGGATATTGCTTTCGTGCGTGAAATAGGTTAGAAACTATTACAGTGAAAGAAGCACGGTAGAAAAGAAATGGGAGAAACGTATTTTCTTTCGAGTAAACACAGAGCACGAAATAATCATACGAGTTTTAGATCACAAATATAGTGTCCGAGATAATTAGAAACACTGAGATTTTATGCAAAGAATAGCTCTAAGATCATGAACATAAGAACAATATCTTAAATAAGATATATTTCACAACACAAAGTCTGTAAAACAATATCAACTTCTATTCTTCAAAATGATTGAAAGAAAACACAAAGTTTTTCTCCTTTCCAATAGCCTCTTAATGCTCAAAAAATTCTCGACCCTTTTGAATGCACAAGCATCCCTTATTTATAACAAGAGAATCAGAGCCAAAATAGGCCAGATCCTGAAAAGTAGCATGCTAACTAGAGTTTCAGCTTTGCATGATTCTCACGCAGGAGATCAAGTCGAAGTCTGAATTAAAAATAATGATAAAATGGAAATAAAAGATGTGTCATTCTAAAAATAGAAATGACATGAGACGCTGGAGCTCAATCCGAGTCATCATCTTTTGATTCTTCTCCTTTCTCTTCCTCCAGCTGAGACTGTTTGTTCCGGAACTCCTGGAACTTCCGAATAATGCCTTGCATTTCGTTTTCCTCAGGTGCAGTGGAAAGATCATTCCACATTTCGCAGGTCTCATGGATATCACTGGCACCGCCGGGAAGCTTTTTCAACCTCTTGCTGAGCTTTCTTAAGGCCTCCAACGTATGCTCAATCCTCACAAACTGACCAATGACTTCAAGGTCGAATCCATCTACAGGTTCATGCTGAATAATCTCTTGAACTTGTTTGAAGAGATCATCTGCTGATAGGGCACTTGATTTCCCAACCGACATCTTTGGACAAATCTTTAGCAATTCTTCCTCCAGATCACTTTTCCCATCGATCAATTTATCCCTTGATTCTCTCAACTTGCTGCAGGCTTCGTTGAGAATCTTTACTCTGAACTTGATGCCCTTGATCAGCTGAAAGTGTTTATCTGTATGTGGAAGAACGCCTTCTTCTACCAAGAGATGTGCTGGTATTTGCTTTAGCACTTGGAGAGCTTCACAAGTCAAATCAAGCTGTCCAAGTTCTTCAGTGAATTCCTCATCCATCTTCTCTCCTTCCTTCTGAATCTCTGCCAAGGACTGATGAACTTTCACCACGTCTTGAATTACTTCCTTCCCTTGTTGGAGCAACTTTTGGATCCATTCATTAACCACTCTTCCTTTTCTGGTAATCTTCTCAATCGTAGGCACCGATGAGAAATCGAATCCGGCAGAAGCAGAAGCAGATGGTATGGATTCCAGGGGTGTTGAGAGTTTAATCAAAACCTCTGTCAACTGCTCCACTTTTTTCTTAAACTCATCTCTGCTGATCTTTGTTTCTTTCAACTTTTGGCACAGCACGTCTATGGAAGCCCGTGCATCTTGTTGCGCTCCTTCTGTTGTTACTTTCCCTAGAGCCACCTTGGTGATCTGATAATCAGCAGCTGTTACATCATCCCTAGTTTTGTCAGCTGAGGGAGTGGCGATCTCTGCGAACTTATCTCCTGAAGCATCTACCAAAACTCTTGAAACTGTTTTGGGTTTCTTGGCTGATTTCGCAGTAGAAGTCTTGAGTGAGCTAAAATCAAGGGGTGGTAGGGGTACAATCACCTTCCTCTTCCTGGGAGTTTGCTCAAGTAACCATTGTGGAGTATCAGAAGGAACTGCTGATGTTGTAGTAACTAGTAATCTACTCTCAAGAGGAGAAGATTCTACTATTGGAGGGGGAACAGTAATCAACGTGGTAGTAGGTGCAACAAAGAGAGCACGAGGTTGTGGCGAGTGGTAATTATTTGGGTTCCAGTAGAGAGGGGAGAGAGACCAGAGAAAATGCCTGCCATACTTGAAGAAGTGAATGGGGATTGAGGAGATTGGAGTGGTTGTTGAGGGGCAGGCACAGATTCAGACTCCAAACCCTGGGTTGCAAGAGACAAAGTTTCTTTGGTCTGACTATCAACAGATGATGGAATCAAGATTTGACTTCCTTCCTCTTCCACATTAATTTCTTCTTTTTCTGGTGACGTTGGTGATTCTGGCACAACCACCGTTTCAGCTGGAGAAACAATTGAAGAGATTTGTCTTTCTTTCCTCCTCCTAGGAATCCTGATTTTTATAGGCCCCCCAGAAGATTCTTTGCCCTTTTCCTGTTGGGAGGGCCCCACCTCTAAAGCAGCCAATTTGGGAAACTTGTCATCATTGAAATTCATCCCCCAAGAAGAAAGCCATTTCTTCGTACGAGCCAATATTAGGGCTGACCTATCGGTGATAGAGGCTTTCTCAGTAACTGACCAATCAATAGGTGGAAAAATGTATCGATCTTCGTTAAGCCCATCATAGGACATATCCAACACACTTTCATTATCTGCAGTGCCATCTGGCAAATCAGAAAGCCCCAGTGTCTGAATTTCATCAATAGTAAGCCTACTATTATCCTTTCTGCGTATCGCAACTTCGTCCCGCAGATCAATCCAGATGTCCTCAATATCAGGCCTGTGCAGATGTTGAGCTCCATAAGCCCGAAGCACTCCTCGGATGTCAAAACCATCCCGAGATTTCATATGCTTCTTTAATTTCTCCTGAAGTTCACATTCGACATTTTTGGCCTTAGCATTTGTCGAGCAAGTATATCTCCCATAGAAATTGGGAAGGATCTGCTGCTGCCTTGTGCTTGCTCTGTTGGAACTTGTGGAAATCCAACAATTGTCGACCAATTCCAACAAAATTAATCTATCCCCGGATAGCGAGGCGACGGACGGAAAGGCTCTCCTGCGCATACATCAGCTTTGAATGTATGTAAACTTCCTAAAGCGTAGGAAGATACATCCCCATTTAGATACCTCGGCCCAAGCCTCATCGGAGACTCTTGTTTTCTCAATCCGGGTTCGATCTGCGAGATGTTCTCATAGAAAAAGGCATCATTAACCCTTCTAAACTGATCCTTAGACCCCTTCTTCGTTATTTGCGGAAAATGCTTGTAGATTGGGTTTGTGATCCTGCTGCCTTTTGTATCGAGCCCGGGATAGTTCCTCATCCCGGTGCCATGCGCGTAATATACGAGAACATGTAAAATTTTCCCGTCGACAAGACCGTCGTCATTTGGGCATCAATCTCATCAGCGATCAAGGTTCCCAGATCGATCCCTTGCTTATTCTTCTTGATGATGGTGACCATGGTGGTACATCCATCCGTGAAATAGATTTGACTCTGGTAAACCAAATGCCCGGCTAAGAAGTGTGATGATATCATTTATCTCTTGTATAAAGTCACACCTAGGAATAGTCCTAGGAAATCGGGATACCGCTGGCTTAGCTTTAGCCAGGAACTTCTTGTTAACATCTCTTATACAATTCTCCTGGTTAGTGTCCCAGGTTTTCTGGGCTGACTTCATATTCAAATTCCCATACTCCTCGAAATTGGGTAATTTCAGGAGGTCATCAAGATAAATCCCATCTAGCTTGATCACTACTTCTCCTGCTGGGTTCCTAACGGAACGAGAAGCAGAGTCGTAGTTAGAGGCACAGGCCAGAATGAACTCTGGACATTGGGCCGATAGAGGAAAGCCTGCTGCCAAAGGTAAGCCACTGTTTGCTAAAGAGGTCATCCATTCAGTTTGGCTGGGACTTTTCACCCTGTTCCAGAAATCGTCCATGACATTACGAAGTCGGTATCCGAATATCGTAATTACGGTCAACATATGACGGGGATTCTGGTTTCTTAAACTTATATTTCATCCTGCTTGATTTCTCGGTCTTCTCTTGTGATGGACCGGGGTCTGTCATGAAGAAAATCGGATGAAGAGATGCTCGGAAAACCACAGGTGATCTTATGCACGCTGAAATACCCGATTGAAGGTATGTGACGGAAGATAAAAAGAACCCGACAGGCTGAAGGTGTCGGAACTTTGGAGGAACCCGACACGCACTGCCTGTGACAGAACTTCGACGGAACCCGACACTTAGTATTACTGGCGGAACCTTTTGAGAACCCGGTACCCACTGTTGAGATCGGAATATTGAGGAACCCCGAACTTCGAGCTCTCTCTGTACTTTGGGCAGATTAAGGAAAGCACAAAAACGACTTCCGAAGTCCGGGTAGCACAAAAAGAATTTCTCCTTTGAGTTTTTGCATATAAAACCTTTTTTCTTTGATAATATTCCAAATATCATGCAAACAATTGTAATTCAAAAGGAACAGTACCAACTGATATTTGCAAGAAGAAAATAAACCCTAGAAAACCCCAAAACGCTTTCGAAAACGATTCAGAGGAAATAAGGAAGAAAAATCTTCAACAATCGGCAAGGAAGTACACGGAAAACGTTTCTTAAATCAAGAACAAAGGAGGAACGATTAATACCTTCCAATCGAGACAGGTGAAAATGAAAACAATCGATCCAGTATGATAACGCGAGCTTGCGGGTTTTGGGAGCAGGAGAACATGCGCAAAAATCCACGGTGTAAAATTAAGAACGGTGAAAATGACGTGTAAAAACCGCATATTTATAAGAAAACCAATAATAAATACACATCAGCTCCGCACGTGCCAACGCACCGACCGCTTAGCATGTGCCACGTCAGCATGTTGGAGGAGTTCGGAAACCCGATGGGAAAAGATTTGGTGTATTTCGGGTTTTGAGCGTCGGAAAACATGGAACACAAAACATGTCTAGAAACACGAATGTTCCGATGTGTTAAACTTCCGAAAACCCGATTTACAAAGGATTTTCTTAATACTTGGCGGGTTTCGGGAATCGGAGAACATGCCATATAAAACATGTTTTGTAACACGAATGTTCCGATGCCTTAAGCTTCCGAAAACCCGATTTGAAAGGACTTGCTCAATATAAAGCGGGATTCGGGAATCGGAAATCAAGCAACACAAAGCATGTTTTAACTCATGAATATTCCGATGCATGAGATATCCGAAAACCCGATTTACTCATAAAGAGGTCATAACTCAAAAGTGTTAAGAAAATTTTGTAGGGGTTATCCAACCATTTCGTCGTTAACTCAAAATGGGGATAACAGCTGGCTCCAGTTGGGGACTTTCTTTGTAACATCAAAGGAAGAGAACTCAGAATCTCTGGTCTTATTCATTAGGCTACGGGGTCAAGAAGAAAACCAAAACAAAACAAACAAAACAGAAAGCAAAGCGAAAGCAAACACACAACGGAAAGTAAAATATGTACAATGCAAGAGAGCATTTTGCATCAATGGTGGAACAGCTTCAGATGTTGTCCACTGAAAGGCAAAGGGAGTAACCCTCCATCCAAATATGATAGAAGGAAACTATTTTCACCATTCAACTCGTTGATCTTGAAAGGTCCTTTCCATAAAGAATCAAATTTTCCATGCATTCCTTTCTGTTCTCTTCTTTTATCCCAAAGCAATACCAGGTCTCCAATCCGGAAGTTACGCTGCTTTGACTTCCTGTCGAAAATCTTCTTTACCTTGCTCTGATGATCTGCTATACGATCAACCACCTTAATCCGCTCTTCTTCTAGCTTGGTTAGGTACGTAACCCTTTTTTCTATAGAATTTTGAAAAGCTATATCTTCAATCGCTTTTGCCAACTGCAAGGCTGGCAATTCTACTGAGATAGGAACTTCAGCATCAGTCCCGTATAGCAATTGAAAAGGGGACATCCCTATGGCTCGCTTTGGAGTGATCCGGTCAGCCCACAACGCATCATATAATGCTTTGTGCCATGTCCTCTGATTTTCGTCTACTAATTTCCTGATTATTGTAACCAGATTCTTATTACTAGACTCAGCTTGCCCATTGCCCTGTGGATAATAGTCAGATGAATGAGCCAAAGTAATGCCAAATCCATAGCAGAATTCTGTCAATTCATGTGACGAGAAATTAGAGGCATTATCTGCTACAATTTTGTGAGGAACACCGAATCTGACGATTATGTTTTCCTTTAAGAATTTGCAAACAGCTTCAGAAGTTGCTTGCTTGATTGGTACAGCTTCTACCCACTTAGTAAAATAATCAGTAGCGGTCAGCACATAATTGTGTCCAGCACTAGAAGCAGGATTCAATGTTCCGATAAAATCAATCCCCCATTGGCGAAAAGGTTCTTCAATTACCACAGGTTTTAGAGGAAGAGCTGCTAGCTTAGGACGACCAACGAAATGTTGACAAGCTTCACATTTTGATACCCATTCAGCCGAATCTCGGAAAAGAGTAGGCCAATAATACCTGGCCCGTAAGATTTTATACGCTGTTACGGAAGATGAAAAGTGTCCCCCGCATGCCAGGCTATGAAAGGATTCCAATAACTTTTCCTGTTGTAACTTATCAACACAACGCAAAAAGACACCATCAATACCTTTCTTATATACTGCATTATTCCACAAAAGGTATTTTGCAGCTCTCAACTTAACAGTCCTCTTCTCCTTTTGATTTAAATGCGGAGGGCATTCACCATAGGTTAGGAAAAAAACAATGTCAGTGTACCACTCATCAGTCGTACTTACAAAAAGTACCATAGGCAGCTCGGGAGGAGTATCTTGAGTCTTTTCACACTCTTTTTCGATATGGTTTTCTGCAATCAATTGACACAGGCCCCTTCCTCGTACCAACTTGGTGGGTTTAATGTCCAAATCGTACTCCTGAACCTTTGCTATCCAAGTACCTCGTTGACTTCCCAGTTCTTGTTGAGTCAAAATAGACTTAACAGCAGTATCAGGAACAAGAACGACCGTATGGGAATTCAGCACATAGTACCTGAAGTGTTTTACCGCTCTTACCACTGCGTAGGCATGTTTCTCAATCTGTGACATCTTCAGCTCATGTTCCTTCAACGGACAACTCATGAACGCGATAGGAGCTTCTATGCCTTCTTCATTTTTCTGCATTAGAATGGCTGATACTGTATGAGCAGAAGCATAACTGTACATTATGAAATCTTTCTTGAAGTCTGGACACACTAAGACAGGAGCATCAGCAACTGCCTTTTTGATTTCTTCAAAAGCCAACTTTCCTTCTGTACTCCATCGAAATGGAGTTTTGCTTTTCATCATTCCAAGGATATCCTTGGTTTTATCAGCGAAATCTGGTACAAATCTTCTCAAGAAATTAACCTTTCCGAAGAAAGAATGAACTCCTGTTTTGCTTGTTGGCAAGGTAAGGCTCTGAATAGCCTTTACCCTTTCTGGGTCAATCTTAGTTCCTTCTTTGGTCACAATATGGCCCAGCAGCTTTCCTTCTGTTACCCCAAACATAGACTTTTTAGGATTCAACGAAATTCCGTGACGTCTGCATCTCTGAAGTACCTGTTCTAAATGATCATAATGATCACTTCGTTTTTTAGAAAAGATAGTCAAGTCATCCAAATACACGACTATGACCTTACCCATCAGATCTCTGAATGCTAGGTCCATTGCTCTCTGAAAAGTAGCTCCGGCGTTGATCAAGCCGAACGGCATCCTCCTATATGCAAAGGTACCCCAGGGGGTTGTAAAAGCTGTTTTGTGTTGATCTTCTGTGGTTACCTCGACTTGATTATATCCCGAAAACCCATCGAGCATGGACAGCATTTGTGATCCAGTAACAGTTTGCAATACCTGGTCCATAATAGGCAAGGGATAGTTATCCTTGATGAGGAGTGGTTCAAGTTTGGAAGTCAACACGAGATCGAATCTCGCCATTTTTCTTCCTGACAGGAACAATATTAGCAATCCAAGTGGAGTGATGGATCGGAAAAATTATTCGAGCATCCAACATCTTCTGTATTTCTGCCAGGATAGTCCCGGAAATCTTTGGATTGTAATGCCTCTGTTTTTGTCTATACGGCTTCACATCAGGCTTCAGAGGAATACTGTGCTGAACATCCTTGGGCTTGAAAGATTTCAAATCTGCATAGGACCATGCCAACACATCGATGTATTTCTTTAAAAGCGAAGTGAATCTTTCCTTCTCTTCAGGAGAACAGCATTTACCGATATTCACCATCCGAGGTTGATCAGATGAACCTAAATTGATTTGATCCACTTCAGAGGAAGAAGCTCCTTCAACCTGCTTTTTGTTTTGGATGAAGCGATCATGCTTATCAAACAAACCCTCCAGGGAAACCAGACCTTTTGGTATCTTGTTGCCTTTCAGCTGGATAAATTCGCCATCAACTTCTTGGTATGGATCTGAAATAGTTTCACGAAAGGCTGATTCTGAACCCTCGAAATACAGCTCACTGAAATTGTCAGCCTTTTCCAGGAAAGCCAACACTTGTTGATCGTCATTGAACACCTGCCAGTGAGTTGCATTATCTGGGATGCTAGGGCGGTACACAATCTCGATAGAGTATGTGTCTTGATTAAACTGAGGATGAGGAAGAAGAAGAGATGCAGACACAGCCAAAGAATCAGCCTTGTCATTATAATCTCTTAAAACTGCCTTAATAGAAAATGCATCAAAGCATTCTATACTGTCCCAGACCTTGTTCCTGTAATGCCTCAACCGGTCGTTTTTTACCTGATATATACCCCTGACCTGATTAACAATCAGCTCCGCATCTCCCTGTACTTTGAGATTCTTGATTCCCTTCTGTCTGGCTAATTCTAATCCTAATAACAGGGCTTCATATTCGGCCGTGTTATTAGTATTATCAAATTGCAACTTGTAAGCTGATGGGAAAATCTCGGAGCTAGGAGATATGAGAACAACACCAGCGCCTGACCCAGAAGTTGAGCAGCTACCATCAAATTCAAGCGTCCAAATTGCATTGGGATCTTCCTCTTCCACATCTACAATGGGTATTTCTGAAGCCATGAAATAATTCCCAAAGCTAGCATCTTCGAAAAGGATCTGAGCTTTTGGATCGTCTGATTTGGTCACCAAATACTTTGCCTGTGATTCAGGATAAAGAACCTGTTGAACCCCTTTGACTGGGATCTTAGCTTGGGTCCAATCCATATTAATTTCTCCTCCGACATCTTTACAAAATCCTCTACCCAAGAGGATACCGTAAGCTGCAGGAATATCTGCAACCAGAATAGTCATTTTCACTCTCTTCTCAGGAAAAGCAACAAATGCGAACTGTGCGTCCTTGATTTGACCAATCAGAGGGACTTGCTTAGTTTCCATGGAATAGCACCGTCCATATGACTTGGTCAAAGTAAGCCCAAGGGCATGGGCCACTTTTGCGGGCATAACATTATCAGAGGCCCCTGAGTCAATAATGCAATTGCTGAGTTTAAACCCATTTATTAGTAGAGACAAATAAAATGGTTCAATCTTTCCTAAGGAAGAAGCAGAGGTTAGATTATTCTGAGGTGTGAGTTGAGTAGGATTTGGAAGGAGACCTTTTGAAGGTGATGGAATAGCCGCTTTACTTCTGATGAACTTGGCTAGTTTTTCAAATTGTTCAGGATTTGATTGAAGGTATTCTGCTTCTGACATTTGAATTTTAGTTCTCTTTGCATGATCAATAATATCAAAAGCAGTATAAGAAGGAATGATAGTAGGCTCAGTTCTAATTACATGAGCTTGTGCTGGGGTACTGGCCTTAGGAGAAGGAGCATAAGGAGCAGCTGCCTTTTTAGTAACCTCTTTCTCAGTTTGTGCCGAAATAGGTGTACCCCTCTTGACTATGGATATGGGAGGTTCCTTATTCTTCTCCTTAGTATTTTCCGGAGGTCTTCTGGGATTCTGAGATTGAGACCGAGTGAAAACAGCAAAAGATTGACCATCGGACTCACATTCATCTTCATCATATTCTAAATACCCAATGCTGGAGTCGCCAGCTGACTCATCATAAGACTCATCAGCATATCCTGAAGCTTCAAAATCCTCATGGGAATCCTCTTCTTCTGGTTCATCATCCTCTTCAATCAGTTCCACTGCTGCATTAACGGGCGGAGCTTCAATTGCTAATCTTGGTTGAGCAGGAGCTAACCGTGGCCTATCTCTGGCAGGTACACCATTGTTATTAAAATTCCGCCTAGGGATATCCCGGTACGGAACATTGCTCCCCTGCTGAGACACTTGCTTCTTTAGGGCAATCAAATCATTAGCCATTTTTTGAAACATAGGGTCAGTATTACCTTGAGAAGAACCTTGATTTTTTAGTTTGGGAATATCTTTCTTGATCCTTCCGGCTAAGATGAGATCATCCTCTATTTGATGGCCGTTGGTGACGGTAGCCAAATGCAGGATAACCAGACCTTCGTAATAAAAGCTTATATCGGGAGGTTGAGCATTGATGAAGAAGCACTTTTGGTTTTCGAGTTGAGTACAGCTACTATATTGGAATTTTCGAATCAGCTTATTGAACTTAGCCACGAATTCCCGCATAGGTTCATGCGATTCCTTCTTCATATGAGTAAGGTGGGCTAACAATGCATGAGAATCTTGGCTGGTTTGAAACGTGCCTCAAACTTGGTCGCATGGTAGCCCAATCCGAATGCATGCATTCGGGAGGTGATAAAACCATTCATTCTTTACTCCTGCATGTTTCAACGAAGAGCGAGCAGAGAGCGTCTTCATGGGCTACTCGAGGACACCGCATGCAACAAAGAAAGACGCAATATGCTCATCGGGATGCTGCTTCCCATCCCCATTAAACTTGGGAATGTTTTTACGTGATCCACGTGGTAACTCATGCAATGGAGGAGTCAAAGTAAGAGGACCAATGGCTGCACCCCAAGGCACAGGTTGAACCGCCATCCTTCTGAAAAGAGTGCGTATAGGGATCCGGGTATCAGACAAGAGTAGTGCACGGCAAGTTGCAGATGCTTCACGTTCTTCAGGGATCCGATTTCTCCGAACAGGTGAAGAGCTTCTGGCTCGATTAGAGACAACGCTGTTGGGAGAAAGGCTGAAATTGTGCTGTTGCAGCAACTCGAAGAGTGGATCAATTTCACCTTGAGCTCGGCGAGACCGAGTGAAGATCCTCCTGGCCAGCTTGAACTGAAAGGAGATCTTATTAAAAATAAGGCAAATATGGAGTCGCCAGACACCGAGAGGATAAGCTTTATACTATGGATCTGTAGATCCCCAGCGGAGTCGCCAAAAACTGTTGGTTGGATATTTTGTCAAACCAAAATATGAGGTTCAACCACAGTACATGAGATTTAATCCCTCCTCAAAGACAGGTGAGGCTGCCTGTTTATTGCTAATCTAAAACACAGTAAATAATATATACAATATTCACACTAATCTAACCATTGGGGGTTGGGATGAAATCCCGAAATCCACATTCACACGATTCAAGGATATTGCTTTCGTACGTGAAATAGGTTAGAAACTATTACAGTGAAAGAAGCACGGTAGAAAAGAAATGGGAGAAACGTATTTTCTTTCGAGTAAACACAGAGCACGAAATAATCATACGAGTTTTAGATCACAAATATAGTGTCCGAGATAATTAGAAACACTGAGATTTTATGCAAAGAATAGCTCTAAGATCATGAACATAAGAACAATATCTTAAATAAGATATATTTCACAACACAAAGTCTGTAAAACAATATCAACTTCTATTCTTCAAAATGATTGAAAGAAAACACAAAGTTTTTCTCCTTTCCAATAGCCTCTTAATGCTCAAAAAATTCTCGACCCTTTTGAATGCACAAGCATCCCTTATTTATAACAAGAGAATCAGAGCCAAAATAGGCCAGATCCTGAAAAGTAGCATGTTTTAACTAGAGTTTCAGCTTTGCATGATTCTCACGCAGGAGATCAAGTCGAAGTCTGAATTAAAAATACTGATAAAATGGAAATAAAAGATGTGTCATTCTAAAAATAGAAATGACATGAGGCAGCTGGAGCTCAATCCGAGTCATCATCTTTTGATTCTTCTCCTTTCTCTTCCTCCAGCTGAGACTGTTTGTTCCGGAACTCCTGGAACTTCCGAATAATGCCTTGCATTTCGTTTTCCTCAGGTGCAGTGGAAAGATCATTCCACATTTCGCAGGTCTCATGGATATCACTGGCACCGCCGGGAAGCTTTTTCAACCTCTTGCTGAGCTTTCTTAAGGCCTCCAACGTATGCTCAATCCTCACAAAGCCCGACCAATGACTTCAGGTCGAATCCATCTACTGAGTTCATCTTTGAATAATCTCTTGAACTTGTTTGAAGAGATCATCTGGCGATAGGGCACTTGATTTCCCAACCGACATCTTTGGACAAATCTTTAGCAATTCTTCCTCCAGATCACTTTTCCCATCGATCAATTTATCCCTTGATTCTCTCAACTTGCTGCAGGCTTCGTTGAGAATCTTTACTCTGAACTTGATGCCCTTGATCAGCTGAAAGTGTTTATCGTATGTGTGGAAGAACGCCTTCTTCTACCAAGAGATGTGTCTTGGTATTTGCTTTAGCACTTGGAGAGCTTCACAAGTCAAATCAAGTGTCCAAGTTCTTGATGAATTCCTCATCCATCTTCTCTCCTTCCTTGAATCTCTGCGAGGACCATGAACTTTCACCACGTCTTGAATTACTTCCTTCCCTTGTTGGAGCAACTTTTGGATCCATTCATTAACCACTCTTCCTTTTACGGTAATCTTCTCATCGTAGGCACCGATGAGAAATCGAATCCAGCGACGCGAAGCGGATGGTATGGATTCCAGGGGTGTTGAGAGTTTAATCAAAACCTCATCATCTGCTCCACTTTTTTCTTAAACTCATCTCTGCTGATCTTTGTTTCTTTCAACTTTTGGCACAGCACGTCTATGGAAGCCCGTGCATCTTGTTGCGCTCCTTCTGTTGTTACTTTCCCTAGAGCCACCTTGGTGATCTGATAATCAGCAGCTGTTACATCATCCCTAGTTTTGTCAGCTGAGGGAGTGGCGATCTCTGCGAACTTATCTCCTGAAGCATCTACCAAAACTCTTGAAACTGTTTTGGGTTTCTTGGCTGATTTCGCAGTAGAAGTCTTGAGTGAGCTAAAATCAAGGGGTGGTAGGGGTACAATCACCTTCCTCTTCCTGGGAGTTTGCTCAAGTAACCATTGTGGAGTATCAGAAGGAACTGCTGATGTTGTAGTAACTAGTAATCTACTCTCAAGAGGAGAAGATTCTACTATTGGAGGGGGAACAGTAATCAACGTGGTAGTAGGTGCAACAAAGAGAGGCACAGGTTGTGGCGAGCTGGTAATTATTTGGGTTCCAGTAGAGAGGGGAGAGAGACCAGAGAAAATGCCTGCCATACTTGAAGAAGTGAATGGGGATTGAGGAGATTGGAGTGGTTGTTGAGGGGCAGGCACAGATTCAGACTCCAAACCCTGGGTTGCAAGAGACAAAGTTTCTTTGGTCTGACTATCAACAGATGATGGAATCAAGATTTGACTTCCTTCCTCTTCCACATTAATTTCTTCTTTTTCTGGTGACGTTGGTGATTCTGGCACAACCACCGTTTCAGCTGGAGAAACAATTGAAGAGATTTGTCTTTCTTTCCTCCTCCTAGGAATCCTGATTTTTATAGGCCCCCCAGAAGATTCTTTGCCCTTTTCCTGTTGGGAGGGCCCCACCTCTAAAGCAGCCAATTTGGGAAACTTGTCATCATTGAAATTCATCCCCCAAGAAGAAAGCCATTTCTTCGTACGAGCCAAAATTAGGGCTGACCTATCGGTGATAGAGGCTTTCTCAGTAACTGACCAATCAATAGGTGGAAAAATGTATCGATCTTCGTTAAGCCCATCATAGGACATATCCAACACACTTTCATTATCTGCAGTGCCATCTGGCAAATCAGAAAGCCCCAGTGTCTGAATTTCATCAATAGTAAGCCTACTATTATCCTTTCTGCGTATCGCAACTTCGTCCCGCAGATCAATCCAGATGTCCTCAATATCAGGCCTGTGCAGATGTTGAGCTCCATAGGCCCGAAGCACTCCTCGGATGTCAAAACCATCCCGAGATTTCATATGCTTCTTTAATTTCTCCTGAAGTTCACATTCGACATTTTTGGCCTTAGCCGCTGTCGAGCAAGTATATCTCCCAATAGAAATTGGGAAGGATACTGCTGCCTTGTGCTTGCTCTGTTGGAACTTGTGGAAATCCAACAATTGTCTGACCAATTCCAACAAAATTAATCTATCCCCAGGATAGCGAGGCAGACGGAAAGGCTCTCCTGCATACATCACTGTTCGAATGTATGTAAACTTCCTAAACTGTAGGAAGATACATCCCCATTTAGATACCTCGGCCCAAGCCTCATCGGAGACTCTTGTTTTTCTCAATCCCGGGTTCAGTCTGCAGATGTTCTCATAGAAAAAGGCATCATTAACCCTTCTAAACTGATCCTTAGACCCCTTCTTCGTTATTTGCGGAAAATGCTTGTAGATTGGGTTTGTGATCCTGCTGCCTTTTGTATCGAGCCCGGGATAGTTCCTCATCCCGGCTGCCGCATAGGCCACATACGAGAACATGTAAAATTTTCCCGTCGACAAGACCGTCGTCATTTGGGCATCAATCTCATCACTGATCAAGGTTCCCCAGTCAATCCCTTGCTTATTCTTCTTGATGGTGACCATGAACTGGTACATCCATCCGTGAAATAGATTTGACTCTGGTAAACCAAATGCCCGGCTAAGAAGTGTGATGATATCATTTATCTCTTGTATAAAGTCACACCTAGGAATAGTCCTAGGAAATCGGGATACCGCTGGCTTAGCTTTAGCCAGGAACTTCTTGTTAACATCTCTTATACAATTCTCCTGGTTAGTGTCCCAGGTTTTCTGGGCTGACTTCATATTCAAATTCCCATACTCCTCGAAATTGGGTAATTTCAGGAGGTCATCAAGATAAATCCCATCTAGCTTGATCACTACTTCTCCTGCTGGGTTCCTAACGGAACGAGAAGCAGAGTCGTAGTTAGAGGCACAGGCCAGAATGAACTCTGGACATTGGGCCGATAGAGGAAAGCCTGCTGCCAAAGGTAAGCCACTGTTTGCTAAAGAGGTCATCCATTCAGTTTGACTGGGACTTTTCACCCTGTTCCAGAAATCGTCCATGTCAACATTACCGAATTCGGTATCCCGAATATCGTAATTACAGTCAACATATGACGGGGATTCTGGTTTCTTAAACTTATATTTCATCCTGCTTGATTTCTCGGTCTTCTCTTGTGATGGACCGGGGTCTGTCATGAAGAAAATCGGATGAAGAGATGCTCGGAAAACCCTGGTGATGCTATGCACGCTGAAATACCCGATTGAAGGTATGTGACGGAAGATAAAAAGAACCCGACAGGCTGAAGGTGTCGGAACTTTGGAGGAACCCGACACGCACTGCCTTTGACAGAACTTCGACGGAACCCGACACTTAGTGTTACTGGCGGAACCTTTTGAGAACCCGGTACCCACTGTTGAGATCGGAATATTGAGGAACCCCGAACTTCGAGCTCTCTCTGTACTTTGGGCAGATTAAGGAAAGCCTGCAAAACAGCTTCCGAAGTCCGGGTAGCACAAAAAGAATTTCTCCTTTGAGTTTTTGCATATAAAACCTTTTTTCTTTGATAATATTCCAAATATCATGCAAACAATTGTAATTCAAAAGGAACAGTACCAACTGATATTTGCAAGAAGAAAATAAACCCTAGAAAACCCCAAAACGCTTTCGAAAACGATTCAGAGGAAATAAGGAAGAAAAATCTTCAACAATCGGCAAGGAAGTACACGGAAAACGTTTCTTAAATCAAGAACAAAGGAGGAACGATTAATACCTTCCAATCGAGACAGGTGAAAATGAAAACAATCGATCCAGTATGATAACGCGAGCTTGCGGGTTTTGGGAGCAGGAGAACATGCGCAAAAATCCACGGTGTAAAATTAAGAACGGTGAAAATGACGTGTAAAAACCGCATATTTATAAGAAAACCAATAATAAATACACATCAGCTCATTGCGTGCCAGCCAACGCCGACCGCTTAGCATGTGCCACGTCAGCATGTTGGAGGAGTTCGGAAACCCGATGGGAAAAGATTTGGTGTATTTCGGGTTTTGAGCGTCGGAAAACATGGAACACAAAACATGTCTAGAAACACGAATGTTCCGATGTGTTAAACTTCCGAAAACCCGATTCTGAAAGGATTTTCTTAATACTTGGCGGGTTTCGGGAATCGGAGAACATGCCATATAAAACATGTTTTGTAACACGAATGTTCCGATGCCTTAAGCTTCCGAAAACCCGATTTGAAAGGACTTGCTCAATATAAAGCGGGATTCGGGAATCGGAAATCAAGCAACACAAAGCATGTTTTAACTCATGAATATTCCGATGCATGAGATATCCGAAAACCCGATTTACTCATAAAGAGGTCATAACTCAAAAGTGTTAAGAAAATTTTGTAGGGTTATTTTGTAGGGGTTATCCAACCATTTCGTCTAACATATGTTAACTCAAAATGGGGATAACATAAGAACACCAAGATACGATGAAAGAAAATCTACAGCAAAGAGAAACTCAGAGGCAAGCTTCTAACTAGATTTGGATGAGATAACAGCACTGCCTGCACAAGATGGGTCTGTGGCTTACTAACAGCTGAACAATACTATCTAAACATGCAAGGAATTAACACTATGGCTTCTAAATAGAATAAAAGATTGAAATATGAGAATCAGAGCATGAAATTGAATGAGGGGCAGACCCTTTTGCTTATGCACAAACCATGCATTTATAGGAATTCAATCACCCAAAAACCAAAACCAAATGGAACTCCTAAATAATAAACAAAGGAAAAACACTATTCCAGGGGACCAAAAACATAAATGCATGCTCAAGTCAGAAAAGAAAGTTGGTGAATCATGATATTTCACGCGAGTCACATCAAAGAATGTTTTGGAAAATGCACACAGGACCGCCGCTCTCGAGCGGGAGGCGATTCTGGATCTGCGCCCGATCGTGGCGACGGTTTCATCATCAAGATCAAAAGGCCAAGGAAAGAAGAAAAAGGGGGAAAACAAAGGGTGTTGGGGCTAAGCGGGGCATGTGGGATGTTAACGCATACTCCGAGGATTTTCTGATCCCGAACACCTTGCGAGGAGACCTGTATCATCATCGGGCATTTGCTACACTGCCCGTTCAGAAATACCTTACAGTTTTGGGTACGTATACGGTGCCCATGTATAAAAAAATCTTCCTAGAAGAAGAAGGATAAGATAAGGAATATATAGCTTGAAGAAGATGAGTAATCGCACAAGACCTCACCCCAAGAAGGGAATGCAAGTGAAGAAACAAGGGCTTGGTGAATATATCTACAATCCGATCAACTATCCGAATTTTTCAATGTCAATGATAAAATTATGAATAAGTTCTCATATGAAGTGCACATGGATCTCAATGTGCTTCATCTGCTGATGCTAAATGGATTTCTAAAAATTGAGATAGTGATTGTGTTATCACAATAGATAATGGTAGGCCACTTTGAAAATGGATGCCAAACTCTGTCGGAATAACTCGTAGCCAAATAACCTATGTGGCGGTGTTAATCGCTCCTCTATATTTTGCCTCTCAGTAGAAGATATCGCAATTGCATTTTACTTCTTGCTAGACCAACTAATAGGACCTGAACCAAGAGAGAAATTGTAGCCAAATGTATATTTCTGATGATCCAAGTCACTAGCCTAATCAAAATCTGTGAACCCAATCAAGTCAATATCCACCCCTCCATAATAGTGAATGCCATTAGTATAGGTGCTACAAACATAATGAAGGATCCACTTAGTTTCATTCCAATGCAACTCATGTGGATCTCGCATGAATCTGAAATGATCCGAACAAAATAAGATAAATCCATTCGAGTGTGAATCAAGTAAATCAAGATCCCCACAAACTATCGATAAAGGGTACCATCAACCAAGGGAGTAGAGAAATCAGAAACCAACTTAACCCCAGAAAGAAAAGGAGTAGGAGAATACTTGCAATTGGACATCTGAAAATGAGCAAGCAAGTCAAGAGCATACTTAGGTTATGAAATCAAAATTCCCGAGTTAGATTGTGAAATATGGATCCCAAGAAAGTAATGAAGCAGACCTAAGTTAGTCATGGAAAACCTATTGGCCAAGGTAATCTTCATAGAATCAATGATAGAGGAAGAGCTACCTATGATCAACAAGTCATCAACATAGAGAACAAGAATGAGTATGGAGTCATCTTGCCATAGAATATAAACATTTGGATCAAAATGACACCTAGTAAACCCTGATGTAAGTAAAAAGGAGTCCATTTTGGCATACCAAGCCCGAGGGGCTTATTTAAGGCCATAAAAAGACTTCTTTAACTTACAAACAAGGGATGGATCATAGACATAACCTGGAGGTTGTTCCATATAGACCTCTTCCTCTAGGTAACCATGAAGGAAGGCACTCTTAACATCCATTTGATGGAATTTCCATCTGTTTTTTGTGAAATGGTAAGGGTAAGTTGAATAGAATTCATCTTTACAACCGGTGCAAAGGTTTCAGTCTAATCAACCCCAACTATCTAGGAGAAACCCTTAGCTACTAATCATGTTTTAAATTTTTTGATGTCTCCATCTACTCCATACTTTGTTTAGAACACCCACTTACACCGAACAATTTTTCTTCCTTTTGGAAGAGAGGTGAGATACCAAGTATCGTTCTTCATGAGAGAGGAATACTCCTCATCCATGGCATAATCCCACTCAGGAATACCAGAAGCCTCCCGGAAAGACTGTGGATTAGAAGTAGAGGTGAAGAAAGAGTGGGGTCCAATGAAATTTTAGCGAGTACATCTCACATCTGAAGTATCTCCAATTAAATCTCCAACACTTTGCAAATTTTTCCTATCCCAAAGAGGACCAGGAGGATCAGGCTCTGAGTCAAAAGATTCATCACTTGACTGAGAAGGGACATAGTCCTCATCATCACTACTGTCAAAATCAGAATACTCAAGGGTCTGAAGGTTGGGAGGATCAAGAAGAGGAGCATGCTCAACAACATCATCATCTTATGAGTCATAATCCAAATCAACAAGCTGAAGAACCTCAATAGGTAGAGAAGTAGAAGTCGAAGAAGATTCATTGAACTTAACACTTATCTCAATATAAATCTCATGAGAAGTAGGATTCAACAATCGATATCCCTTCATGCCATCAGGATACCCTACAAAGATACAAGGTTTGGATTGTGGTTTCAATGCCTTACATTTCTTCTTGGGAATCCAAGCCATAGCCTTTGTCCAAGACTTGAAATTTATAAACATCAGCTTACGTATAAACTAGGATTCAAAGGGTGTCATCCCTCTTACTTCCTTGTGTGGAACATAGTTCTAAATGTAATTAGAAAAATTCACTACTTCAGCCCAATACTGTGGAGGAAGAGACTTCGAGTGAATCATACAAGTAGCCATCTCCTTAAGAGTATAGTTCTTTCTTTTTGCTACTCCATTCTGCGAAGGGCTATAAGAAATTGTATGTTGCAAGGATATTCCTTCAGAAGTATAGAAATCCATGAACCTATTGTTTACATATTCACCTCCATTGTTAGTTCGAAGAACCTTAATAGACCGTTCCACCTATTTCTCAGCAAGAGCCTTAAATTCCTGAAAATGTTCAAAGACTTCAGACTTAAGCTTAAGAAAATATACCCAAGTATATCGTGAATAGTCATCAATGAAGGTCAACACATAAAGAGCTCTAGTAAATGAAGGAGATAGAAATGGACCAGAAATATCACTATGAACAAGATCTAAAGGACGAGTAGCTCTCCAGGATTTTCCTTTGTCAAAGTTCTTTTTAGGATGCTTTCCAAGGGTACAACCCTCACAAAGACCCTTAGAAAACTTGACGCGGGGTAACCCGTTGACCATTTTGTTTTGGCTCAATTGTTCAAGGTAGCAATAATTTAGATGTCCAAATGCTCATGCCATAGCTTACTAACCTCATTTGCATGAGTGATAAAGGAAGTGGGTGTAGAATCAAAATTAAAGTGGGAAAAGGTATACAACCATGAATGGTGATTTGCCTTTCCCTCAGCCACTGTAGTGTCATCGTTAAGCTCATGAATAATCACCGAGTTAGGACCAAATTCCACTCACATTCCTTCACCAAGGTGAGTAATTTGGTAAACTGATAGGATATTGGTAGAGAGATCAGGAACACTCAACACTTAGTTGAATGTTCCCCATCCATTTCTACCAATCCACTACTAAAAACCGACATTGTCGTGTCATTACCCATCATGATTTGGGACATACCACAAGGCTCAATGTTGGAGAACTCAACATGCAAAGAAGCCATGTGGTGCGAGGCACCAGAATCTATAATCCACATTGATGAAGGAGAAACTTTGGCTACAAGGGCCTTTCCTTTCTTCTTATCAGATTTAGAACCTTTTGCAAAGTATAAGACTCAAATTTCTGGGCATTTTGTTTGATAGACTCAGAACACCTATTTTATTTTTATCAAGTAAAGGAGTAAGGTGATCAATTTTTTTCTCCTACATAGATGCTCTTTATGACCATGCTTCTTGTAATAGGAAGAAAAATACTTGTCTTTCTGTGCTCTAGGCTCAAAATTCAAAGCGTTCATGTTAAATTTAGTTTTGGTCTTGGTTTCCTTCTTAGGTTGATCCTTTTTTTCTTTCTTCTATTCAGTCTTCTTTTCCTTACTAAAGTTTTCTACAAGGGCATGTGACTTGGACTTGAGAGACCCCATTTTAATGAGTTTTTCCTATTCTCGAATGAGTTGGGATGAAAAATAGTCAAAGGAGGGCATATTCCAATCCTTTCCCAAGGCAACTTTTAGTGCAAATTCACAAAGACCCCTTGGATGTTGATCAGATTTCTAGGTTGATCATACTATCATCCAGTGTGATTGCACAACATTGAATCCTTTCTCCAAGTGTGGGACTTGCAAAAATGAGAAAGGAATCTCCAGAGAAGGCTGGTTCCTCTTCCTAAACTACCTGCCACAAGCTGTTCCAGTGCATGCAAGATAATCTAATCCTAATTAATCCTCCAAGGAGACAGGGAGAGAGAGAAAAGAGAAAAAAACAAAAGCCTACACTAAAACGGTGATACACTAGAGAAGGAAAATGCTAAACATCTATCAAAACTGCTATGAACACAGCTCCAACCTTGCAATGAACATTTAAACATGCACAAATACCTACAATGAAGAGAGGCAAGAAGAAAACAAGTAAAAATGAGCAAGGATGGACAGATGCATCACAAAACACGTTTTTTATTGCTCCAGAAGTTTACACAGAACATCATTTTAATGGTAAAAGGAAAAAATGCCATTATAGAGTAGGGGAGGAGGTTCAAACTCCATTTTCAACCCTAGGGAAGAAAAGAAAGGAGAGCAGAGCAGAAAAGATGAACAACTCCTGAAAAATGAGCCAAATCGGCTTTTTACAATGCATGGGTCTAGCCTGGAGAGAGAAACATAAGAAAACGTGCAAATAGTCCAACCATTGACTAAAACGCATTCAAAATAGCATGGGCATCCTTACGCACCCATTCCCGACACATTTTAACCATGCTGGGAGAGAATACAAACCATTATTCATTAAAATCGGTGGTTGAAACGTCATTTTTGTTCATGGCCACATGCCGGAGGAATTTTTGATTTTATCTCTCCAAACTAAACCAAAATGTAAAAATGACCATGGAATTATGTAGATAATTTTACCATCTTTCCATTGATATAAAGAATGTGGAAATCGAGCTCGGATCGAAAGTTATGGCCATTTGAAGATTTAGGGAAAAAAGGCCCAAAATGGATTGGCGGAAACAAGTTTGAATTTTTTACCCGTTTGGTCTTTGGAATTTTTAAAAATTTTCCCCACGCTCCACCACTTAGATGACACATGTCAGGCTCTGATTCATCCATGGGCTCATCCTTTGAAAATTTCTTTCGGGCCCTTCCTTAAAATCTTTTGCCACTTGGACACGTGGCACTATTTTATTGGCTCGAGCCTGAGGGGCGCACTTTGCCCTTCGAAAATTTGGCATTTTTCAATTTGGGAAAATTTCCCATTTCCCCCGTGCTCCACTACTTGGATGACACATGTCAAGATTCCATTCATGTATGGGCGGGCGTGAAAACTAAGCTTTGTCTTTGAAAACTTGATCAAACTTGGAAAATTTTCTAAGTCCTTCTCTTTCCTGCTACTTCTGGGACACATTCTCCCGCATCGGCCGATTTGGGATTCCTTGTTCCTATTTACGCCTCTTTCACCTTTTCACGTCCCACGTGTCCCTCACGTACTTTCATCCCCAACTGTCCCCGACTACCTTGGATAAATATCTCCGAACCGCCCGAAATAGACTTGTTCTTATTTAAGCCTCTTTCACCTTTTCACGTCCCACGCGTCCCTCACGTACTTTCATCCCAACTATCCCAGAATGCCTCGGGAAAAATATCTCCAAACCGCCTGAAATAGACTTGTTCTGTTTGCAGCCCTTTCACCTTTTCGCATCCCACGCATCCCTCGCGTACTTTCATCCCAACTGTCCCAGTTACACTGGACAAATATCTCCGAACCGCCTGAAATAGACTTGTTCCTATTTGCAGTCCTTTTGCCTTTTCACGTCCCACGCGTACTTTTGTCTTGGTTGTCCCAACTATCCCATGGAACAAGACTTAGATGATTTTTCCACTTTCGGCCGTTTCAGCTTTTCGCGTCCCTCGCATCTCGGCGTCCCAATCGTCCCCACTTGCACGCTGGGACAAAAGACTTAGCCAATTTTCTTGCTTTTTCGGCCCCAAGCTTGGTACGACAAACCTTGGTATGACCCGAACTGGTACGACCCAAACCCTTCAGACCCGAAATGCCTTAAAATAGTCCTGCAACCTTATTTTTTTGCATTTTTTCCATTTTCTCTAACTCGTTGGGATTTCTTCTTAGATGGGAGAGTTAGAGAGAAGCCGAGGGGGCCCCAAAAACACAATTTTGGGCCTTGAATCAATCTACTTACTCGGGACTGAATAATTTGATGCATGTTATCAAAATTACCTTGAGGGGTGAATTTTGGATAACAATTTTGGCGACTCAGCGGGGTTACCTTCCTACTAGGTAGAACGACCAGCTACTTGAAGCATCCAGTGGGCATGGAGTCATGAGTTGTAGCCTACAAATAGATCTGAACTTTGAAAACTTCCCCTGAGCCACTTGAAAACCGACTAAATGGACTATGCAAGAGCAAGACCAGCACCACAAAAACTATGTACAAAACTGAAAATCATACATGCTCCAAATGGAACATGCAGAGTGTGCACAAGCACTTCTTTTACTGAAAGCAAAACTACCTACTCTATTCTAACTGGAAGCAAAAGTGGGCTAAACAAACCCTGCAACTGGTTGTGCAAAATAGCTTCCTTTCTTCAAAATTGGCAGCCATGCAAATGATTTGGCACTGAACATGGCTGATTGGATGAATGGAAAATCAACAAGAAGCTGGTCTTCCACCCAAATCATCAAGGTGTCGGTGAAGGCAAATTCAATACCTCTTTTAGTTGCTCTGCATTTGAATTGAAGAGGTATGATAGCTGATCCTTGGTTCTTTGCATATCATCCTCATGCTTAGAGGCAAGCATGACTGGTTGTGGCTTCTCCTTTGGCTCCAATGAAGCCAAATACCTGATTGGGCAAGGTATGATCCATTTGATATGCCCATAGCTCTGATTTTCAACTCCAAAAATGGAGTCTTCTTGTAGACCTTCTTGAATGGATGGTGTGGAAGCAATGGTAGAACCCTTCTGCCCTTTCTCTTCCTCCAATGAAGGACATGAAAGATTAAAATCTTCCAATCTTGGTTCCAAAGAGCTGGTATAAGATGCAGGCTACTACAAATGAATGCTCTCCTTCATGACAGCAGGCTCAAGTGTTTGGAACGTGGATGATGAAAGAGAGAATGGTGGAAACTCAACCGGTTCTTCTTCATCAAAACAGTCCTCCAAATCAGATAGGTAAATTACCTCATTACTATCCTGCTGCAAATGTTTAACCTCTCCCATGGTGTTCTCTTGATCTGCAACTTGATCACCATGATTTCTTTCATCCTCCAACATTGAGTTTGAGAGATCAAACTCTTCTTTAGGATTAGAACTCGAGAGAGATGAAGTAGAAAGAAGAATTGAAGGTTCTCTTGTAGCCTGCTTTGTGCTCAAAGCCCTTGGATCTGTAATTTTCCCCTCCACAACTAGAATGTGCTCCTCTTCTTTTGGATTTGGAGTAGATTCTTCCTCCTCTACTACTTGAAGACAATCTTTCTCTTGATAGAACTCTTCCTCTAGCACGAAGTTTTTCAAGTCAAACTCTTCGATCTGCTGCTCTAGAGGACAAGTTGGAACTACAAGATCTTCTTCAGAGCTTTCTTCCTCCATGGCTGATTGTGCAACTTGAATTGAATCAGCATTCCCTTCAAATAGAGTGCCAACATGGACACTACTTTCTGAGAAAACTGACTGCTGATCTGCTTCTTCTTTTTGCTCTTCTTCTGCTGCCACAAAATCAGTCTTAACCACCACCTGTTCTCCAACTCCAACCTCTTCTGAAGGCTTAACCATCAAGGGGATCTTTTTCATCCCAAATTTAAGAGCCCAACTCTTGAGACTTTGAATTTCTTCATCCTTGTTTGGATTTTATTTCTACTGCTGTTTTCCTTGATTGGCATTCGATTTTTATCCTCCTAACATGGATTTGGGAATGCAAGAGGAGAAGTGGATTGTAACTTAATTGATTTTGCAATTTTTTGTGGTGGTGGAGGAGGTAGAAACTCTTGTTTCTTTGGAGGAGGGGGTATTTCTGTTAGCTCTTGTGGAGGGGATGACTGTTTGGAAGGAAAAGGGACAAAAGAATTGAGATGAGGTGGAAGAATAGGGGGTGGAGAAATGGATTCAACACTTGGGACAGCAGATGGAGAGTTTAAAACTTGACACTGCTGAGATAAAACAGATTGGGAAAGAGGAAAAAGAAAGGCATGAGATGGCGTGCTTACCCGTTGACAAGGTTGCTGAATACTCCTCTCATACACCTCTATTCCTTCAATCCACTTTGCAAGAAATGGCAGCGTTGCAATCATGAAGTCAAGCTTCTCTTGAGGGCTGTAATGCCTTGGAAAAGGTCCCACCCATGGACAGGGTGCTCCACAATCGATTCCAAATGCTTTCATTTGTGTTTGAGCCCTGACTACACCATGTTTACCTCCATCTTTTGGATTTTCTCCAACAATGAACAGATCTTGCATCGATGGTCTTCATTATATGCATACTCTTGCTCTTGGAAAGCTCCATATCCAAACTGATTTTGGCATTGCTGCTCATATGGGTATGTATGCTGATTTGGAGGATTTGTAAAACACGTTGGAGGTGTGACATACTGCTGTTGTTGAAAATGTGAATTCCATGATGGAAATGAAGTCATGATTGCACAACTTCATGGAATAGAAAAAAATGAAAGAGATGGAAAGAAAGATGGATGGAATTGGATGGAAAACGGGTCTGTAACTAAGAGAATGAGTTATTTACCAGATGGAGTTGCCAAATGTGCTTTTGAAAGTGCCTCTAAAAGGCTGAATCCTTAATAGGAACACACCAACCTGTCAAAGATAAAATGGAAGACCTCTAAGGTCCCACCCGGTGTGCCAAAACTATTAGTGAAATTCACAAAGACTCCCTCGGATGTTGATCAGATTTCTAGGTTGATCATACTAGCATCCAGTGTGATTGCACAACATTGAATCCTTTCTCCAAGTGTGGGACTTGCAAAAATGAGAAAGGAATCTCCAGAGAAGGCTGGTTCCTCTTCCTAAACTACCTGCCACAAGTTGTTCCAGTGCAGGCAAGCTAATCTAATCCTAATCTAACCTCCAAGGAGACAGGGAGAGAGAGAAAAGAGAAAAAAAAAAAGCCTACACTAAAACGGTGATACACCAGAGAAGGAAAATGCTGAACATCTATCAAAACTACTATGAACACAGCTCCAACCTTGCAATGAACATTTAAACGTGCACAAATACCTGCAATGAAGAGAGGCAAGAAGAAAACAAGCAAAAATGAGCAAGGATGGACAGATGCATCACAAAACACGTTTTTTTTGCTCTAGAAGTTTGCACAGAACATCATTTTAATGGTAAAAGGAAAAAAATTCCATTACAAAGTAGGGGAGGAGGTTCAAACTCCATTTTCAACCCTGGGGAAGAAAATAAAGGAGAGCATAGTAGAAAAGATGAACAACTCCTGAAAAATGAGCCAAATCTGGCTTTTTATAATGCATGGGTCGAGCCCAGGAGAGAGAAACACAGGAAAACATGCAAGCAGTCCAACCATTGACTAAAACACATTTAAAAAAGCATGGGCATCCTTACAGACCCATTCCCTAACAAATTTTAACCATGTTGGGAGAGAATGCGAGCCATTCTTCATTAAAATCGGTGGTTGAAACGTCATTTCTTTTCATGGCCACGTGCGAGGAATTTTTGATTTTATCTCTCCAAACTTAACCAAAATGCAAAAATTACCATGGAATCATGTAGAGAATTTCACCAGCTTTCCATTGATATAAAGAACGCGGAAATCCGATCTCTAGATCGAAAGTTATGGCCATTTGAAGATTTAGGGAAAAAATAGGCCCAAAATGGATCGACGAGAAAAAAGTTTGAATTTTTACCCGTTTGGTCTTTGGAAATTTTTTTAAATTTTCCCGTGCTCCTCCACTTGGATGACACGTGTCGGGCTTTTTGATTTGTAACATCCTCAATTTAGTACATTAGAACAAGAAATTTTTTTTTTTGATAGATGCATCCTAGTTCTAAATACATAATTTAGAACTCTCAGATCATAACAATCATTCTTATAACAGATAACCATATGCAGCTGTGATGACTCGGAGTACCTCCGATCTATTCATTCCATGACTTGGTAATTTACTGATCTATTCATGAGTATCAAAGAGTTGGCGTTTTTATTTTAATACATCCCTCTTGCGGTTCTCTTCCCTAATCTGGGATTCAGAATGCTCTGTCCAAGGAACCTATCTGAATAATTGTTACCATTATTCATCGGCATCTCGTCCCTTAGACTAGGTGACATAGGACAATGCAATCAGTAGCTTGTGATACTTTGGCCAAAGATTTGAAACATACTGCTTATGTCTCGTATTCCTTGACGACATACTCGTCAATCTAGAATATGTCCTTCACCCCATTCCTATGTTATGTAGAATGTCTTATACTGACTTCTGTCAGCCTCTCCTACCCCAAGTTATTCACTCAGGAATGGATTAATAATATGACAATGATATAAGGATGTTCTCAAGGACTAGGGATACGCTGACATACTGGGTCAACCCTTGTTAACCCCATGTGTCAAGGTACCCCGAGTCTCTAGGGCAGCCTCATATCATGACCACATTCCTAACCAGTCCCGGAGTAAAAACTTGTTCGAGTTTAAGGTGTAAATCTTAACGATCAATGCAAAGGGTGTCACCATAAGTCACCTGCATTGTTGTATCTTCGAGAAGATCCTAATCTTCTCGAAGGTACAACCCTGCAGTTGACTTGTGCCATCAACCTTCAAATCTGCCTCAAAAATATCTACTTAACTTTAAGGTGTTACTTACGTTGAGTTAAAGTTATACTTTAAGACGCTCCTTTTAGGGTAGTCTTTTCCCAACCCCTAGGTTCCTCACCTTAGAATTGCCTTTCTTATTAAGACCCATTTCACAAGAGAAGTTAATAAGATTTGGGGTTTCATTAAGGAGTTCTTTGATACACAATAATCTTAATCAACGAGATTGGGCAGTAGCCCCAAATCTTCTTATAAGGTTGCTAACTTAACCCTTTTAGGTTTATATCAATTCTTAAAACTGAAATATATCTTACTTATTAGTATTAAGATATAGTGTTTCAAAATCAAATTAAACGTTGTCTTGACTTAGATCATGATTAGGGAGCAATAATTTATTCAGCCCGTTCAGCTTCCTGTTGAGGTTTATTTTAACCTTAGCTTCTCGAAAGACAGTGATCTAAATTTCAATTTAGCTTTAGATAGAACATAACAGAACTACTAAACATTCACAAGTATTCAGTCATATAATCTTTGCAAAGCATACTTAGAGAATCCCAAATGTCTCCAAGGTATACAATAATAACAATGCTCTTAAAATCATTCAAACCGAAGAAGTTCAATCCATCAAGATACGAATGCAAACACATAAGTAACAAATACCTCATTTCATTCATTTCTAAGCTAATCAAATACATTTTATGCATTCAACATATTTGATACAATACTCAACAGCAAAAGAACATCTTTCTTCAAGTAGTACATTTAGAGAATCAAATTGGAATTCATCATAAAACCAAATTAAACAATCTGAACATCATATCAGATCTGCGTGCCTTTACCACTTACGGCAACCATCTGCAAAAATTGTCAACATGGGTCAGTTTGGTGAACTGAGCATGATAAGCACTAATTCTTAAAACAATTGCAATCCACCAATTGTTCTCATTAAACAACCTATTTATATGAAATCATTTCTTCAAATTCCAAACTTAAATCAGGCTATTCATCCTATATGTTAGAGACTAAGAACATATGAATACAACCTTTCTAAGACAACAATACTCCTACAAGAATGTTTCTAACAATTTCTCAAAGGTAGTTAAAACATTCAACAAGCTCACTATCTTAATTCTTTTATCCTCATAACACATTTCAATGTTATTGACAAGTATACCTATTTATACAGCAACACACATTTTATACCAGTCTCTCCATACAATACCACAGTTTATTCTTGTTATTCCCTTACCGTAGAGATCGCAAAAGGATGCAAGAAGAAAGCACACAAGGTTTCCTGACTAGGAGAGAGAGAATTTTCCTATTCAACTTATTATACATCAACATATAAATTATAGTCTAGAAGAAAGAAATAGAGTCAATCAGATTCCTAAATCAATAATGTTCTGGACTGTACCGACTCCTTTAGAATAATGCAAATACATTTACGCATGTGACTAAATAGTCGAGATTACAAGAAGAACTACAGTTCCATCTAAATCCAATTATAAAAATCACCTGTAGCTATTAAGCAATACAAGAGCTCTCGCGACAAGCAATAGTAAGTAATCCAACCATAACAGACTCAACAAATCTTTTTCATATCATTCATCAACATGAATATACCCATCACCATCGTTTAATAGGGCACAACTAGGAGCTTTTATCACAGTCAGCCACGAGACTAGATAACACTAAAACAAATGACGTTCCATATGCAAATACAACGATATTCACACTAAGTCTAAACACAAACATGCACAGCTTCATTCAACTAAATCAAATCCCTACGATTTTACAGCAAGGACTTATATTAGAAGCCGATTTCAAGAAGAATAATCACAACAAGGACTTCACAGAAGCCGAATTCCATATCAATAATTTCCTCAAAGTTTCATCCGAAGTCAAGCTACTACGAAATTCAACAGGGTCTCAAACAGAGTCAAGTTGGTAAAGAAAACCCATCCTTTAATTCCACAGAAGTGAACTGAATATCACACAACAATGATAAGAAAGAGTCTGTACGATATGCATGCACAACGAGAACTTAATTCGAGAATCGAGCCAACTCGCAACATATCAAGGACTCCAACAGTGTCAAATACAACTAGTACTCACAACCAGGGCTTTGATTGAAGTCGAATTCATATGACAACAATTCAAGGACTCCAACAGACTCAAAACCAATGAGTATCCACAACAAGCTTCCACAGAAGTCAATAACATACTATCCATTTCAAGGATTCCAACAGTATGCACAAAGAAACTACTACAGAAGTTAAAAACATAAGTTACGTTTCAAGGATTCAAAAGGAGTCGAAACCATATAGTATTCTCAACTAAACTTCTACAGAAGTCGTAACATACTATCCATTTCAAAAATTCCAACAATATCATGCTAAAAGTATTCACTGAAAAACTTCAACAGAAGTCGAAACATACTATCAATTTCAAGAATTCCAACCATATCATGCTAAAAGTATCCACTACAAAACTTCAAGTTGTCAAACATACGAAACATTACAAAGACTCTCACTTTGAGTCATTTTTCGTATTTAATCCTTTGCTACTTTCAATGATTCTAACCCAAAATCACAAACTCGGTAAGGACCTCGACAATAGTCGCATTCAAGTAGTATAATCACAGCAAGATTCCAAACAGAAGAAACTTCAAGAATTCACAGCAAGATTCAACAGGATTAAATCAACAATAAAAGCACAGCTGGTCTGTAATCGAAATGAAACCAAAAGGAAGAATAAATATAGTAACCATTCCAACAAGGTCTTCTAAAACCCCGAGATTCCTAATTCCACAGGAAAAGAAGAACCAATACATTGCTTCAAACCAACTGAACTGAAATCACCTGAACAAAGTTTTTTTAATGAAAGCATTTAGAGTAAAGCAAGATTTTTAAAAGTCAGGGCCTATCATGCCTGGTAATGTCACTTAAAAATCCAAAGACCTCTGAATTTGGTTGAGTCTTCTCCTCTTCTTCCACGATAGATTCAACAACAATAATTTGTTACCCTCATGTCTTATAAACTTTCCCCGACAGAGAAAAGAGCTAGATATTCTCATAGTTTCCATGCAACACCAAGTAGACTGGTTCGAAGAACCAGTGATCAAACAGAGAGAAAACTGGAGCGTATGGAAAACCAAACAACCAACTAGTTTTCCATTTGCATGCCTTCCCGAGCAATCCGTGCTCGGGAACCAAAGTTCATCAATGACATTAACTCCAAGATTCCCACCCAATCTCCATTGCCACCGACCGCCAAAGTTGGCGATTGACAAATGCAAACAAACGACCATTCCCAGATTTGGCGACTCTGCCACGTCGGTCTCAATAGATATTTACAACCTCCACCAAATCCCAAGTCCTTCATCCTTATCCACCTCATAAATGCCATAGAAACTACCACCCATGGCTCACACCCCTTCATAGGTCCCCCTTCATCCATGATCATTAGTTAGGTTAGAAACATAGGTTAGATCATAAGGTAATACTTTAGTCTTACTTCCATAGTGCTAGGTGGCTAACCTTAGGAACATTTAGCTTATAGTTTAGGGCTAGGTTAGATTACTAATAATTTAACCAATAGGTTATAGTTTAGGTTTAGGTTATTAACCTTAATAAATCCAGTCTAGGTCCCACAAGTAGGTTCGATCAGTATTAGAACCAAACAGGGTAAAACATCCCTGTACAGGATCCTATCAGGTATTGCTAAATAAGCTTACTGAATACCCAGGAACATCTTACCTGGCTTAAGGACTAGGCCTTCCCGATGTTACGGTAATTGGAACCGATTTTCATTTAACAAATCAACCTTGAGTTAACTCTGAATTACTCATTCAACACATTCGCACCTTGCAACCTTCATAAGGTCTATAATTTTTGTTCATCCAGAATAAACTTAAAACATCTCTTGGATCAATGCCACTGATCCAAGGCTGAGTCATAAAGATGGGTAAATCCACAATGCATCCTGAAATTAGATTGAACTCAGGTGCTAAAAATGAAAGAAATAAAAGAGTCCAAGCATATCCTGACTCAGTCAAAGATCTTCAAGAGCAAAGAAGATACAATCCATATCAAGCATGACTTCACAATCAAAGGAACACATCCTTATATAGAAGAAATCATATATCAACACTTGAATGCTCAGGAGGAAGTAACAATAGTTTAGAGTGTTACATGCTTCCCTCCTAAAAGATTCATCGTCCCGATGATTACATATTTGATTTACCTTCAGGTCAACCAATTTATTAGTTCACAATACAATAAGACTATTTCCAACTAAATAGTTCCAGAAATCAATGTCACGATACATTTTATTCAGACTGAATAATGTTTGCCTCAATCTGGCTTTCATATAGACATGAAAAAGATAAGTTCATAAAAAAATGTTTTGTCAACAGATTTCATTCTGTTGAAAAAGAAAAGGAAAAGCAATTTTCATCTCTTCCATATTTTCCCAAGTTGCACTTTCTTCGTTAAACTGGTCCCACTGGACCTTACATTGCTGTATTTCACGATTTCTCAAATGCAATTGGCAAGTTTCCAGCACTCGTGTGGGTTTAACCACGATTATTCTTGGGTCTTGGACCTGCAAGGAATTCCAATTTAAGACATGTGACAAATCTGAAATGTATTTCTTAAGCAAAGAAATATGGAAAACATCATGCATGTGAGACAAAGCAGGTGGTAATGCTAATCGATAAGCTACATGATTGATTATTTCGACAATTTCGAAAGGTCCCACGTAACGAGGTGACAACTTGGCAGCCTTTCCAAAAGTTATAGAACTCTTTCTGGGTTTAACATGAAGAAAAACCTTCTCACCAAGCTCAAACCTTCGATCAACCCGCTTAAGGTCAGCATAGCTCTTCTGCCTATCTGCTACTTCCTTTAATCATTCACGAATCAACTTTACTTGCTTGTTCCATTTCAGTGAGGATCTCTGGTCCAATTACCACTCTATCCTCAATACTATCCCAACTAACAGGGGTTCTGCACTTCCTTCCATAAAGTGCTTCAAAAGGTGCCATTTTAAGAGATGAGTGATAAGTGTTGTTGTATGCGAATTCAACTAGTGGAAGGTACTCTTCCCATTTATACTGTTGATCCATGCAATACATTCACAAGATATCTTCCAACACTTGATTTCCTCTCTCTGTTTGTCCATCCGTTTCCTGATGATATGCGTAATCTTGAAGTTTAGGTTCGCTTCCAAGAGTCAGTATTAAGTGTTTTCCAAAATCTTGACGTCATTCTAGGATCCCTGTCAGATATAATCAATTCCGGTACACCATGTAACCTAAAAATTTCGTGCATGAATCTTTTGGCCAACACTGGTGAATCATCCTTTAGATTTCCAGCGATGAAATGAGCTACCTTAGTTTATCTACAACTACCAGGATAACATCATGTTTATTCCTAGACATAGGTAACCCTTGTACAAAGTCCATGCTTATTACTTGCCATTTGTACTACGGTATGCTATGGGGATATAATAGTCCAGCAGGGTGCATGTGTTCTGCCTTAACCCGCTGACATTCCAAACAATGAGTCACAAAATCAATAACATCCTTTTTCATACCTTTCCAAAAGTATTGTTGTTTTAGATCAGTGAGCATTTTTGTGATACCCGGGTGTCCAGAGAAGGGTGAATTATGAAATTCAACTAACAACTTCTTTCTCAAATCGTTCAGCATAGGTACGTATACCCTGTTTTCATAACGTAAGATTCCTTCATTATCAAAATGAAAACCCTTATACCTTTCATCATTAGGTTCTGCAGCAAGCGCGCTTTACTTGCTGAAAGTATATATCAGATTCTGAGGCACTTTTTACCTCATCCTTAAACTGAGTTCTTAATGTTATAAGAGTAGAAATGTGCTTCCTATGACTTAGAGCATCTGCTACCCTATTCTCTTTCCCTTTGATGTAGCTAATATCAAAATCATATTGAGATAAAAACTCTAACCACCTTCTCTGTCTGGCATTTAGATTAGGCTGAGTGAAAATATATTTCAGTCCTAAGTGATTAGTTTTCAACTCAAAAGGTTTCCCAAGTAAATAGTGTCTCCAGACTTGAAGCGCATGAACAATGGCAGCAAGCTCCAAATCATGAGGAGCATAATTTATCTCATGTAACTTAAGTTTTCTACTTTCATATGCTATGACTTGATCATTTTGTAACAAAACACCTCCAAGGCCTTCCCCAGAAGCATCCGTTACAACAGTAAAGCTCCCATTAGGGTCTAGTACAACTAAAATAGGTGCGGAAGTCAACTAAATTTTCAGACTTTTGAAAGCAGTTTCACACTTATCATTCCAAATAAATTTCTTATCCTTCTTCTACAATGAAGTTATCGGTGCAGCCACTTTAGAAAAATCCTTAACAAATTTTCTATAATAACCAACAAGACCCATGAAGCTTCTTACTTCGTGCACATTATTTGGTACATGCCACTCGTTATTGCCACTATTTTTGAAGGATCCACAACAATTCTTTCTTTACTAATGACATGACCCAAATAGTGAACTTCTGTATCAAAGAAAGAACATTTGGATAACTTACCATACAACTTTCTTTTTCTCAAAATTCCCAAAACTATCTTCAAATGCTCATTGTGCTCTTCAACACTTTTAGAATAAATGAGAATATCGTCCAAGAATACAAGTACAAACTTGTCCAAATATTCTTGAAAGATATTATTCATTAAGTTCATAAAAGTCTGGGTGCATTAGTTAATCCAAAGGGTAGAACCGTGAATTCATAATGTTTGTACCTTGTTCGGAAAGTTGTTTTATGAATATCTTCTTCTCTAATCCTTAATTGATGATAACCAGATCGAAGATCTATCTTAGAATAAACCGCTGCCCCATGCATCTGATCAAATAGATCGTCGATCCTTGGAAGTGGGTATCTGTTCTTGATTGTTGCTTTGTTCAACATCCGATAATCAATACATAGCCTAAGTGTTCCATCCTTCTTTTTCACAAATATTACTGGCGCTCCCCAAGGTGAAACACTTGGTCTAATCAAACCTTTAGACAAAAGTTCTTGCAATTGTGCCTTAAGCTCGACTAACTCTGTAGTAGTCATCCGATAAGGTGCTTTGGAAATAGGTTCCGTTCCTGGTTTGATTTCGATGGTGAAGTCCAATTCCCTCTTGGGTGGTAAACACAGTAATTCCTCCGAAAAATGTCTTTGAAACTTTGCAATGAGAGGAAATCGTTTCATGGAATCACCATCTTCTTCTAAAATTCAGATATCTTTACCTTGCATAAAGGGTACATCCTTTGTTTTTAGCCTTTTTAAGCTACATAGCCGATGATTTTCTAAGTAAAATTTCCCGTTTCACACCTTGAATCTCTCACGCTTTTTCACCGATCATCTAAACATTTTATATTCTTCTTTCATAAGCGATCTACTTTTGCTTTATGGTCAGCTAACCAATTGACACCGATGACAATGTCATATGATCCCAAAGGTGTAACATAGAGGTAAAATTCAGTGGAAAAGTTAGGTAAGTCAAGGACTGCCCCAAAAAGACACATACTCACTGTATGAACAAAATTATTACCATACTGTAAAGTCCAAGATTTATCCATTTTTCCAGCCATTCTTTTAAGTTTAGAAGCAAGTTTACTAGAAATAAAACATTCAAGAGCTCTGTATTAAAAATAATAGTGACAGTATGCCAAATAACTTACCCCGACTTCTATAGGTGTCACTTGCTTTTCACTTGCTTGCATGTCTGCTACGCAAAGCATGTATCTTATCTTTGTTGATTATGATCATCCTTCTTCAAAGGGCACCGATTTGCGTAGTGGTCTTTGCCACAATTTTAGTAGCCTCCTATAGGTCCATTTTTAGGCTCAAAATTACCTCCAACCTTGTAATTATCACGTTGTCCTCCATAGGGCTTCTACCCATTGTTATAATTTTTGGCAAAATTATCCCTTACATTTCTAAGCGAGGCTTATTTGCTTTTTGTTTTCTTACTATTATCCCTTGGAAACTTACTTTTGTTTCCAAACTTTTTCCATGGTCCCTTTTTGGGTGCAAGTGAAGTTGAAGAAGGGTTTGCAATCTTCTTCCGTACTTCCTCTTTATGAGCGAGAAAAATAGCCTTTAATTTCTTCTGTCTTATGGCCTTTTCAACAACTCCTTCCATAGTGGTTGGGTCAGAAGATCAACCTCTCCCCCTATCACGGATTCAGTCCCATGATAAATTTTCGTATTCTAAACTTCTTGTCAGCTTTGATCTTCAAGTACATACTTGAGGAGTTTTGTAAACCACTCCCAGTATTCGATTGCTAGCTTCCCTTAGCTAATTTCTGAATTCTGTCATTTTCTGATCATAGAAAAGTTGTGGCAGCCAACGTTGCCTAAAATAGCCCTTAAATTGATCCCAAGTAATATTGGTCTCATCAATATTTAGCTCAGCTTTACGGCTATCTCACCACGAAGATGCTTCGTGGGAAAGCTGATAGGCTCCCCAAATAGCTTTGGTTTCCTCTGAGAAGTTTCTTATTGCAAATTACTTCTCCATTTCGCTGAGCCAGTTCTCAGCTCCATCTCCTAATGTGGTGCCATCATATTTAGGTGGGCTTATCCTTTTATATCATTAGTGAGTTCTCACGCCAACCTCGGCCTTTTTTTTCTCAAGTTGGATGGTGTGCATTTCCAGTGTTATTATCAACATGGGTCGATTCGGTGAACCGAGCATGATAAGCACTAATTCTTAAAACAATTGCAATCCACCAATTGTTCTCATTAAACAACCTATTTATATGAAATCATTTTTCAAATTCCAAACTTAAATCAGGCTATTCATCCTATATGTTAGAGACTAAGAACATATGAATACAACCTTTCTAAGACAAAGCAATACTCCTACAAGAATGTTTTAACAATTTCTCAAAGGCGCTTAAAACATTCAACAAGCTCAACTGTCTTAATTCTTTTATCCTCATAACACATTTCAATGGTATTGACAAGTATACCTATTTATACAAAGAACACACATTTTATACCAGTCTCTCCATACAATACCACAGTTTATTCTTGTTATGCCCTTACCGTAGAGATTGCAAAAAGGATGTAAGAAGAAAGCACACAAGGTTTCTGACTAAGAGAGAGATAATTTTCCTATTCAACTTATTATACATCGACATATAAATTATAGTCTAGAAGAAAGAAACAGAGTCAATCGATTCCTAAATCAATAATGTTTTGGACTGTGCATCGACTCCTTTAGAATAATGCAAATACATTTACACATGCGACTAAATAGTCGATATTACAAGAAGAACTACGCCCATCTAAATCCAATTATAAAAATCACCATGTAGCTATTAAGCAATACAAGAGCTCTCACGAAAAGCAATAGTAAGTAATCCAACCATAACGACTCAACAAATCTTTTTCATATCATTCATCAACATGAATATACTCATCACCATCGTTTAACGAGTGCACCAGGAGCTTTTTATCACAGTCAGCCACGAGACTAGATAACACTAAAACAAATGACGTTCCATATGCAAATACAACAATATTCACACTAAGTCTAAACACAAACATGCACAGCTTCATTCAACTAAATCAAATCCCTATGATTTTACAGCAAGGACTTATATTAGAAGCTGATTTCAAGAAGAATAATCACAACAAGGACTTCACGAAGCCGAATTACATATCAATAATTTCTCAAAGTTTCATCCAAGTCAAGCTACTACGAAATTCAACGAGTCTCAAACAGAGTCAAGTTGGTAAAGAAAACCCATCCTTTAATTCGACAGAAGCAAACTGAATATCACACAACAATGATAAGAAAGAGTCCGTATGATATGCATGCACAGTGAGAACTTAATTCGAGAATCGAGCCAACTCGTAACATATCAAGGACTCCAACAGTGTCAAATACAACTAGTACTCACAACCGTGGCTTTGATTGAAGTTGAATTCATATGACAACAATTCAAGGACTCCAACAGACTCAAAACCAATGAGTATCCACAACAAGCTTCTGCAGAAGTCAATAACATACTATCCATTTCAAGGATTCCAACAGTATGCACAAAAAAACTTCTACAGAAGTTAAAAACATAAGTTACGTTTCAAGGACTCAAAAGGAGTCGAAACCATATAGTATTCTCAACTAAACTTCTACAGAAGTCGTAACATACTATCCATTTCAAAAATTCCAACAATATCATGCTAAAAATTATTCACTGAAAAACTTCAACAGAAGTCGAAACATACTATCAATTTCAAGAATTCCAACCATATCATGCTAAAAGTATCCACTACAAAACTTCAACAGAAGTCGAAACATACGAAACATTACAAAGACTCTCACTGAGTCATTTTCGTATTTAATCCTTGCTACTTTCAACAGATTCTAACCCAAAATCACAAACTCAGTAAGGACCTCGACAATAGTCGCATTCAAGTAGTATAATCACAAAGAAGATTCCAAACAGAAGAAACTTCAAGAATTCACAGCAAGATTCAACAGGATTAAATCAACAATAAAAGCACAGCCGGTCTGTAATCGAAATGAAACCAAAAGGAAGAATAAATACAGTAACCATTCCAACAAGGTCTTCTAAAACCCCAAGATTCCTAATTCCACAGGAAAAGAAGAACCAATACATTGCTTCAAACCAACTGAACTGAAATCACCTGAACAGAGTTGTTTTAATGAAAGCATTTAGAGTAAAGCAAGCTTTTTAAAAGTCAAGGCCTATCATGCCCGGTAATGTCACTATTGGTGTCAAATCACAGCACCCACAGGACTCTGCAACACAATGGGTTGAGATTCTCAGTGTAATCGCACAACATGGAGCTTTTCCCAAGTGTGGGACCTTGTAAAATCGGAAAAGCTCTCCGGATGAAGGCCGGCTCCTATTCCTCTATTTAGATGCACGAATAAATGCAGAGGGTTTACAAAAAACCTAATCTAACTTGCCAAGGAGACAGGGGTAGAGAATGCATAAAAATAAAACCTAAATTACGAGATGATGCACCGAGGAATGTTAAACACTCACTTTGCAAATTTAACACGTACCACGAGATGAAATACAAACATCACGCACGTGTAACCAAACCACAATAAGAGATCAAAATGGCAACAATGAATACATGAGAGGGTCAAAAATTCAATCACAGACATATATATATATATATATTGCTCAAGAGTCGATACAATACATTGCAGTGGCCAAGAGGCAGAAGAAGAACTGGTATTACAACCCGTATGGGAGGTTCGAAAGCTCCACAAATTCTCTTGCAAGCAAGGGAAGAAGGGAGGATGCAAAACAAAATTGTCCAACCCTTTACAAAGAGCCCCCTTTACAATTTATATGAGGAAAAATGAGGGAGAAGAGAATGATTCGAATTCTGCCCCAACCACCTCCAAGACTGCACCTAACTCATCCCATCATGGCGGTAGGTGAGATCCCCAACAACTCAAAATATGGCGAACTATATTTTTGCATTTTAAGAACTTGTTCCCACCCAATTAAAGATATCTAGTTTTAGTTGGGTAGAGGACACCTAGAGCTTTCCGAAAAGTCCAACCTTGTGTGAATCCGAGCTCCCTGTAAAAAGTTATGGCGATCTGAATATTTCCCGCGTGAGGGGCTTCTTCTCTGTCGGGTTCGGGGTTCTCCTCTACATTTGCATCGGGTTTGGAGGATGCCTCGACATGTGTTTGATGTTTGAATTTTCCTGATACCCACTTCCACCAGTATTTCCAAGATTTCCTTTGTTTCGGGGGCGGAAGATGAACTTGCATGTGCATCGGGTTTGGAAGGTTGCTTGACATGTTTTCGCCCCGTGCTTCCCCGCCATGTTTTTTTGACTCAGAGACCTGATTTCCTTGGAAGTTTTTTTGGGTTTGTGGAACCCTAAAGCATCAAGACATCCTTTTCAATCTGCATGTCTCATGTTTCATGTCTCCCGAAACCTGAAACCCGAATTTCTTTGATGTCAGGTTTTCTAACCCCTCCGACATGCTTTCTTTGTGTCGGGTTTTCCAACCCCTCCGACATGGTTTCTTTTGTGTATCTATATTCACCGGGGTAAATATATACAACAATTTGGTGACTCACGGGGTTACCTGCCTGCTAGGTAGAAGATCAATGGCCTTTTAGTGATCCATTGGGCATGGAGTCATAAGCAATAACCTGAAACCAACCTGCTACTGCAACTCCTTCTCTGAGAGCACGCTGAACTGTAGAAAACCAACCTAGGAGCAACAAAACCTGTGCCAAAGCACTTAGGGAAACTGAAACCTAACTACAACAAGACAATGTGCATACGCACTTAGAGGAATTGAAATCTAGGCTAATATTTACAAGGGTAAAACTTTTCTCTTTTCAGTAGCAATGTTTAAGATAGATTCCGTTGACCGGAATCGGGAGTTCTTCTCCATCCAATGTAGACAATTGGAAGGCATTGCTATTCTTACATTCCATGACCATGTAGGGGCCACTCCAAATGGCATCAAACTTGGAATGCCTTCCCGGTTTTTCCCGATCTGCATCCCATTTCAGAACTAGGTCCCCTTCCTGGAAGGTCCTTGCTCTTGCTTTCTTATCAAACCATATTTTCACTAAGGCGTGATCTTTCTCAATTGTCTGAACTACATGTTCTCTAATTTCTTCCAATTCCATCAATTCTACATACCTAGACACCATTGGTTCAAACTCAGCCAACTCCAACTGCTTCATGAACTCCAATGCAGGCAGTTCTAATGATATAGGCAATCGCCTCTTTTTCATAGACCAACTTGTAAGGGGAATTGCCTGTAGACCTCTTTGGTGTTATTCTATCAGCCCATAATGATGATTTCAGCCTGGTATGCCATGTTCTTTGATTTTCCTCCAGAGTCCTCCTGATGATCCTTAGCAAATTCTTGTTCGTGGACTCTGCCTGTCCATTACCCTGCGGGTAATAATTTGAAGAGGTACTCAAGTAGATTCCATTCTTGACAGCCCATTCTGTAATCTTGGAACCTACGAATGCCAATGCATTGTCTGATATGATAGTGGCCGGCACACCGAACCTGGTCACTATTCCTTCATAAAATTCTAGTATATTAGACTCGTTTGCCTCTTTGAGCACTACTGCTTCAGTCCACTTGGTGAAGTAGTCCATTGCCGTGAGAATCCACTTGTGGCCTTGGCTTGAGTTTGGGTTGATGACCCCGATGAAGTCCAATCCCCATTGCAGAAATGGTTGGTCAACCAAGATTGGGTGCAATGGAAGTGCTGCTAGTCTTTCTTTGCCTGTGAAGAGTGCACATTTCTTACACTTTCTTATCCATGTATAGCAGTCATTGAACACCGTGGGCCAATAATACCCTGCCTTCATTATCTTGAGAGCTATTACTCGTGGGGAAAAATGTCCTCCAGAATCTCCATCGTGAAAATCTCGTAACACCCTCTCAATTTGACCTATCCCAATGCACCTCAATAGAACTCCATTGATGTCTTTCTTGAACAAAACACCATCAACAAGCACATATGGAATAGCTTGTAATCTAAAGTATCTCCTCTTTGCTTTGCTCATTTCTGGAGGGCATAGTCCTATCTGTAGGAAGTGTATCATATTCTGAGTCCAACAAGGAGTAGGCACATCATCATTTTCATGTTCTTGACCATCCTGTAGTACCAAGGTAGTCTCCTTTTCATCACCTGCTTCAACTTGTTGACTCAAGGCTAGCTGTTCGCATAGTCCCTTCCCACGTACTAGTTTTGTGACCTTGATCTCGATGTCATATTCCATGACATGAGTGATCCATCCTACACATTTCTCATTCAGATCCTCGTTTAGAAGGAAGTCCTTGACTCCCGCATGAGAGACCAACAATTGGATCTTGTTGTTTGAGACTAGGTGGTTGAATTTATTTAAGCTCCCGATTCTTAAGGACATACTTTTCAATGAAAGAGTTTCTAGTTTCGTATTCCTCCAAGCCTTGACTAAAGAAAGCAACTGGTTGTTCTAATCCTCCTTTGTTTTGTTGTACCAGGATTGCAGAAATTGTGTCTCCACCACCGAAGGCATATAGCACGAAATCCTTGGAGAAGTCTGGATTGACGAGAGTTGGGGCTTGAGATATAGCCTCTTTTATTGCCTCAAAACTTTCCTTTCCTTCGATGTCCACTTAAATGCCATTCTCTTCTTTAACATCAATGTTATTGGCTTTACGAGAGGCTGCCGCAAGTTTGGAACAAACTGCGGACAAAATTGATCCTTCCTAAGAAGCTTTGAAGAGCCTTCTTGTGACTTGGCAATGGCAATGCTTGAATTGCTTCAACCCTTTCTGGGTCAATCATCAACCCTTCCTTTGAAACAATATGGCCTAGAATTTTTCCCTCGTGAGCCAAAAATATGCATTTTTTGGGATTCAAAGATACCCCAAATCTTCTACATCTCTGAAATACTTGCCTCAAATGTAAGAGGTGATCCGCTGCATTTTTTGAGAATACAGTGATGTTGTCAAGATATATCAAAACTATTTTATTGATTAACCCCTTAAATGCCATATCCATTGCCCTTTGGAAGGTGGCTCCAGCATTTGATAGCCCAAATGGCATCTTCTTGTAGGTATAGGTCCCCCATTTAGTGGTGAAATCCGTCTTGAATTGGTCATCCTCTTTCACCATCACCTGATTATACCCTGAGTAGCCATCTAGGAGAGAGAATCTCTCTGAACCGGATACTACTTGTAATATTTGTTCCATTGAAGGAAGTGGGTAATGGTCTTTGAGAGATGCCCTATTGAGGTCTCGAAAGTCCACACATAACCTGATTTCTCCACTCTTCTTCCTTACCGAAACCAAGTTTGCAACCCAACTTGAGTGCTTGATCGGGAATATAATGCTTGCCTCTATTAGCTTGTTAAGCTCTTTCTTCATTAGAGGCTCAATGTGAGGGTTGACTGGTCTTTGCTTCTACCTAATGGGCTTAGCATCTGGATCCAATTCTATGGTATGTTGTGCCAACTTCGGATTGAATCCTCTCAAGTCTTCATAGATCCAAGTGAAGACATCTGTAAATTCTTGGCAAAGCTGTATGAAATCTGATTTCTCTTGCTCAATGGCCACTTTACCAATTTGAAGTGTTTTGCCTTCCCCAACCAGAATTGGTCCTGAATCTTCTCTCTTGACCTGTATGTTAGCCTTTTCCTTACGAAACTGGTCGTTAGGGTTGAAGACAGACTCCAACATTACTAAACCCTTGGGAATCTTATTTATCCGTAGCTACACTACTTGATCCCCATACTGCTGCTCTAGCCTATCCTGATTTCTAGCTGAGAATTCAGCTTCTTCTTGTAAGAAATTGACGATCTGTTGATCGTTCTCAAACACCTGCCAGCTTGTGTTATTATCTAGAACTGCTGGCCTCACAATCACATGGATATGTGGCTGTGTTTTTCCCCTTATGATGTTGTCAACCACATCAAATGTTGCTCCAACTGCTGCGAGCCTATCTACAACTTCATTTTTCTTCCTGGGTATGGACACAATGTTGAAAGCTTCAAAGTCCTCAATGAGGTCCCATACCTTGTTCTTGTAGCTTTTCAAAGAATTCGTTCTTTGTAGCATGTTGTCCCCTAACTTGGTTGACGATTAGCTCGCTACCTTCAAACACCTGTAAGTTTTTATGCCCTTTTTCTTGGCCCAATGAATTCCATGAATCAATGCCTCGTGTTCAGCCGTGTTGTTTGAACAGGAAAATTGGAAATGAAAAGCTGAAAAATATTTGATGTCTTGTGGTGAAATCAACATTGCACCACCTCCAACACCTTGTCTGCTTCTCGAACCATCGAAGAATAATTTCCAAACTTTGTTTTCATCTTTTTGTTCAGGCTGAATGATGTCGGGAATGGGTGAATTTTCTTCGTGTACACAATACACGCCCAATTCAGATTCTTCAATTTCCTTGTATGGGTCAAATTCATGACTCTTGTTTGCCCATTCATCCAAAGTTAAATCAGGAATTCCCTCGACCTTAGTACCTACTTCTAGATCACTTGAACACTCCTCTTGATCAAAAGCTGAGAAATTTGCATTGATAGGACCTGGTACATAAGGCTCAATATGGAAATTGGAAATTGATTCTGACCTGATTGTTGCTTTGGCCCCATACCTTGTCCTGAAAATCATGTGCGACCAATCTGCAGATAAATATCCACCGATCTTTGCAGTGAAGTCCCTTGATAAACACAATGCAAAGAGTGGCGGAGGTCAATTACAGACACATCTTGCAGAACTGTAACATTAGGACATGAATGTAGTGTTAGGCTTAACCCCTTGATGACCCCAACTGCTTTTCCTACCGCTGTTCCATCTAGTCATGTACTACTCCTTTCAAAGATCGGCTTATACCTCGGACCCAGTTGATCCGCTATTTTCTTCAAAGATCACCGAACTACTTGCCCCTGAGTCTATCATGCAGTTGTGTACCAAGTGGTTTCCAACAATCAACGAAACATAGAATGGTGGAGGCTTCAAATTTTTTCTTGTCTGGCCCCCATCATGTTGCACTGCATTAGTGAGAACTTTCTCATGTCCCTGGTTTGATACATTTGTGGCAGACCAATTAGCCATTGCAGCTTGCAATAAATCTCATTGCCCTGGGATCGCCAGTGATTCCCACATGGAAATGTTCACATGTGTCTTCTTCATTTGATCGATGATGTTGAAGGGGGATGAATTGTCCTTTTGTTGTCCCTTACTTGGTGCAAACTTTTCTGGAGCTTGAACAGGTGTATGTGTTGCTACAACAGGTACCTTAGGCTGATTTTGCACATTCGAGCTGCATTTGGTCTCATCGACCCTTGTTGTGTAAGAGCGGGCTGAGAAACAACTGGATTGGATGGTTATCCCTCTTCTATGTTTCTCTTCTTTGATCGTGTGTTGGCAGCCACGCCTTGAAAAGGTCGCCATGGTTAACTCCACGTAAGTCTTCCATTTTCCTATTTGCTAATGTGGTTTCTGTTGGAGGTCCTTCTTGTTGCGTTTCTTGCTGTTGATTCCCTTCTTGGCTTGGTTCTTGAGGCACACCAATGGTTTGTACCATCGGGCTTGATTCAAAGCACCATTGAAACATGCTTTGGTGATTGTGAGGTAGATTGCAAGGGTAACACCAGTCATACTCCTGTGCCATGTTGTTTTGCATTGGAACCAAGGCTCTTGAGGATGTCATTGCATTTGGATCATATGGTCGAAATGGCCTGGCAGCTTGAGGTTGTCCTTGGTTTTGGTTTTGATTTGCAGCCTGAGGTGGTGGTGGTCTATTCTGTTGGTATGAGGGCCTAGCCTGGTACTGCGCTTGAGGTTGATATGGTCTAGCACTTTGAGCTTGTTGTCTTTTGATAGTCACTAGCTCATTTCCAAGGTTCTACAGTTGTTTCATGACCTCCTGCAATTCCTTTGAAGTATTTGAAGAATTCGATGCCTCATTATTGCTTTGATTTCTAGGAGTTGGAATGGGATTCAATTCTGGTGCTTGACTAGTTGTAGGAACTACCATATCTGGATAGAGAGGCATTGGTGGCCTTGGTGCAAGCTTGCCAGCTTGGATCAAACAGTTCTCTGCTCTGATAGCTGTGTCGTAGGCCCCTGGCAGCATTGTCCCTCCCATTGATTGGATCATCATGGCTATGTCTGAATTTATAGCCTTTAAGAAATAAAGGAATGCTCCTTCGGCGGTTGGCCTAACAGCTATTGGAATCCTGTCCCATGTCCGTTGGAATCTGAAGTTGAAATCTATCATTTGTTCGTTAGGAGACCTTTTGATTGTTGTCAATTGTTCCAATAAGGACAAATTGTCCACCCTCTCCCCCGAATCAAGTTGAAGAACTAAATAAATTTGGTTCCAATTCATAATGGACCCTGCTGTAAGGCTCCTAAACCATTGTAAGGCCTTGCCTTTGAAAGATGAAGCCAACAACTTGAGTGCAGCATCCATTTCATTTATTTCATGGATTGCACATGCATTAGCAATATCCTGGATGTGATCAATAGGAGTAGTATGATTTTCTCCTGCAAAAATAGGGTATATTCTTTAGAGCTGCAACTGGAATTTGATTCTGAGCATTTAGGGCAAGTGGACTACTTCCCGTGAAGTTGACAAAGGGATTTGGTGGTAGATGCACCATTATGATTGGCCTAAGAGCCCTAGTCGATGTGAGAAAAGTTCCACCAGGTGGAGGCGTAGACAAAGTCCTGTTAGGTGGAGATGGTGATCTTTGTGGTCTTCTTCCTCTCCTTCCTCTGCCTGGTGATAGTTGCAAGTGGAAAAATAGCCCCTCTTCTCGAGTATTAGACCTTGTTCGAATTCTTCTCATGTGCCCGGGCAACTTGTGCTGCTACACCACTGAATTCTATCCCTTCTAAGTCACCAGATGTGTTAGATAACAAGCCTCTAAAAGGCTGGATTTTGCCAAGTTACACACCAAACTTAATAGTATTGAAAATATAATTTAAATTTTTGAAGGACCAAAGGAGATGATCTTCAATTCAAAATTCGGCCTTGTTGTGTAGTCAGTAGATCCCGAAAATTACAAAGTGAACTCGGTCATGCAATGCAACTCACAAACCCGAATTGCCATGTGTCGGAACTTGGAACATGCTCAACATCCCTCAAAACCTGAAATGACTGTTGTCGGGAATAGGACCATGTAATGCATCCCCAAAACCTCGAAATGACTGTTGGGTCTTCTTTGATGTTCTTGGACCTCGAAAACCCGAAACACTAAAAACCATGAAATTTTGAAAGTCAAAATCTCAAAAAAACTAAAGATACCCTTTTGAAGATTACCCTCAGATCTACCAACTGTTGAAATTTTTACCTGTTTTGAGCAAGATAAACCCTTGAAAAATGATTTCGAGTTCGGCCTGGACGGAGCAAAATCTGAAATTTTTAAAACTTGACATTTCTTAGTCCAAATTTCATGAAAACTCCTTCAAATTTTTATGGAATGACCTCTTGGTCCCACCAGGTGTGCGAAAACTATTGGTGTCGAATCACAACACCCCTGGGACTCTGCAACACGATGGGTTGAAAATCTCAGTGCGATTGCACAACATGGAGCTTTTCCCAAGTGTGGGACCTTGCGAAATCAGAAAAGCTCTCCTGGATGAAGGCCGAATCCTATTCCTCTGTTCAGATGCACGAATAAACATAGAGGGTTTACCAAAACCTAATCTAACTTGCCAAGGAGACAGGGTAGAGAATGCATAAAAATAAAACCTAAATTACGGAGGTGATGCACCGAGGAATGTTAAACACTCGCTTTGCAAATTTAACACAGACCACAGAGATGCAATAAAAACATCATGCACAGGTAACCAAACCACAATAAGAGATCAAAATGGCAACAATGAATACATGAGAGGGTCGAAAATTCAATCACAGACATATATATATTATTGCTCAAGAGTCGATACAATACATTGCAGTGGCCAAGAGGCAGAAGAAGAACTGGTATTACAACCCGTATGGGAGGTTCAAAAGCTCCATGAATTCTCTTACAAGCAAGGGAAGAAGGGAGGATGCAAAAAAAATTGTACAACCCTTTACAAAGAGCCCCCTTTATAATTTATATGAGGAAAAATGAGGGAGAAGAGAATGATTTGAATTCTGCCCCAACCACCTCCAAGACTGCACCTAACTCATCCCATAATGGCGGTAGGTGAGATCCCCAACAACTCAAAATATGGCAAACTATATTTTTGCATTTTAAGAACTTGTTCCCACCCAATTAAAGATATCCAGTCGTAGTTGGGTAGAGGACGCCTAGAGCTTTCCGAAAAGTCCAACCTTGTGTGAATCCGAGCTCCCTGTAAAAAGTTATGGCGATCTGAATATTTCCCGCGTCAGGGTCTTCTGCCTGTCGGGTTCGGGGTTCTCCTCTGCATTTGCATCGGGTTTGGAGGATGCCTCGACATGTGTTTGATGTTTACATTTTCCTGAAACCCGCTTCCACTAGTATTTCCAAGATTTCCTTTGTTTCGGGGCGGAAGATGAACTTGCATGTGCATCGGGTTTGGAAGGTTGCTCGACATGTTTTTGCCCCGTGCTTCCCCGCCGTGTTTTTGGACTCCGAGACCCGATTTCCTTTGTAGTGTTTTCGGGTTTGCGGAACCCTCAAGCATCGGGACATCCTTTGCGATCTGCATGTCTCATGTTTCATGTCTCCCAAAACCCGAAACCTGAATTTCTTTGATGTCGGGTTTTCTAACCCCTCCGACATGCTTTCTTTGTGTCGGGTTTTCCAACCCTCTCGACATGCTTTCTTTTGTGTATCTATATTTACCCTGGGTAAATATATACAATCACTTAAAAATATGAAGAATACCTCTCGAATGTGGTCGAGCCTTCTCCTCTTCTTCCGAATAGATTCAACAACAATAATTTGTTACCCTCATGTCTTATAAACTTTCCCACGAGAAAAAGAGCTACATATTCTCATAGTTTCCATGCAACACCAAGTAGACTGGTTCAAGAACCAAGTGATCAAACAGAGAGAAAACCGGAGTGTATGGAAAACCGAACAACCAACTAGTTTTCCATTTACATTCCTTCCCGAGCAATCCGTGCTCGGGAACCGAAGTTCATCAATGACATTAACTCCAAGATTCCTACCCAATCTCCATTGCCACCGACCGCCAAAGTTGGCGATTGACAAATGCAAACAAATGACCATTCCTAGATTTGGTGACTCTGCCATGTCGGTCTCAATAGATATTTATAACCTCCACCAAATCCCAAGTCCTTCATCCTTATCCACCTCATAAATTCCATAGAAACTACCGCCCATGGCTCGCACCCCTTCATAGGTCCCCCTTCATCCATGATCATTAGTTAGGTTAGAAACATAGGTTAGATCATAAGGTAATACTTTAGTCTTACTTCCATAGTGCTAGGTGGCTAACCTTAGGAACATTTAGCTTATAGTTTAGGGATAGGTTAGATTACTAATAATTTAACCAATAGGTTATAGTTTAGGTTTAGGTTATTAACCTTAATAAATCCAATCTAGGTCCCACAAGTAGGTTCGATCAAGTATTAGAACCAAACAAGGTAAAATATCCCCTGTACAAGATTCTATCGGTATTACTAAATGAGCTTACTCGAATACCTAGGAACATCTTACCCGGCTTAAGGTCTAGGCTTTCTGATGTTACAAAAGATTTGGAACCGATTTTTATTTAACAAGATCATCCCGAGTTAACTCTGAATTGCTCATTTAACACATTAAGACCTTGCAACCTTCGTAAGGTCTATAATTTTTGTTCATCTAGAATAAACTTAAAACATCTCTTGGATCAATGCCACTGATCCAAGGCTGAGTCATAAAGATGGGTAAATCCACAATTCATCCCGAAATCAGATTGAACTCAAAGCTTAAAAATGAAAGAAATAAAAGAGTCCAAACATATCCCGACTCGGTCCAAAGATCTTCAAGAGCAAAGAAGATACAATCCATATCAAGCATGACTTCACAATCAAAGGAACACATCCTTATATAGAAGAAATCATATATCAACACTTGAATGGTCGGAAAAATTAACAATAGTTTAGAGTGTTACATGATTCATTCGTGGGCTCATCCTTTGAAAATTTCTTTTGGGCCCTTCCTTAAAAATCTTTTGCCACTTGGACACGTGGCACTATTTTATTGGCTCAGCTTGAGGGGAGCACTTTTTCCTTCAAAATTTGGCATTTTTCTCTTTGGGAAAATTTCCCATTCCCCCACGCTCCGCCACTTGGATGACACGTGTTTAGATTCCATTCGGTGGTGGGGGCAGCGGGCCAAAACTGTTGTCTTTGAAAACTTGACTGAAACTTGGAAAATTTTCTAAGTCCTTCTCTTTTCCCCGCTACTTCCTGGGACACATTCTCCCGCATCGGCCGATTCAGGCTTCCTTGTTCCTATTTATGCCTCTTTCTCCTTTTCACGTCCCACACATCACTCGCGTACTTTCGTCCCAACCGTCTGGATCGCTTTGCACGGATAAATATCTTGAACCGCTTTGAAATAGACTTGTTCTGTTTACGCCTCTTTTTCACCTTTTCGTGTCCCACGCGTCCCTCGCGTACTTTTTTGTCCCAACTGCTCAGGACTACAGGGAAAAATATCTCCGAACCACCCAAAATAGACTTGTTCAAGCCATTGCGGCCCTTTCGCCTTTCCACGTCCCTCGCGTATTTCGTCCCAACTGTCCCGGATGCACTGGGACAAATATCTCTCAACCACCGAAATAGACTTGTTCTGTTTGTGGCCCTTTCACCTTTTCACGTCCCACGCGTACTTTTGTCCCGGTTGTCCCAACTATCTCGCGGAACAAGACTTAGATGATTTTTCCCGCTTTTAGCCGTTTTGGCTTTTCACGTCCCTCGTGTCCCAACATCCCAACTATCCCGCGGACTGCCTGGGACAAAAGACTTAGCCGATTTTCTTTCTTTTTGGCCCCAAGCTTGGTACGATGAACCTTGGTATGACCCGAACCCTTCAGACCCGAAATGCCTTAAAATAGTCCTGCAACCTTATTTTTGCATTTTTTCCATTTTCTAACTCGTTGGGATTTCTTCTTGGATGGGAGAGTTAGAGAGAAGCCGAGGGGGCCCCAAAAAAAATGATTTCAGGCCTTGAATCAATCTACTTGCTCGGGACTGAATAATCTGATGCATGTTATCAAAATTACTTTGAGGGGTGAATTTTGGATAACAACAACTTTTGTAGTGTAAAAATTTGACACAAAGATAGAATATTCAAGACCTAACTTAGAGATAATCGACAAGATCGTTTGAGAAAATTTATTCTCTACTTGACATTTCTTTAACAACAATCTAGTGCGGACAAACTTAGAGAGAAATGCTTGTAGGTTTTTAAAATCACTAGGATTTTACCCTAGTAGTTCCTTTTCCAACTCGTGCACTTTCATGTCATCTTGTTGTCCAAAAATTCCATCTAATGTTTTCCATGCAGAATTAGGTGTTTCGAATGACTCAATGTGGAAGAGCAAGTAAGGAGAAACAGACATGCAAAGAAGACCTAAAGCTTCATCACTATGGTTTAACCACTTATATTTTTCAGGGTTGTCATTTGGTTTAGTCTTAGTTCCCATGGTGATGTGAAATAACCCTTTACCCCTTAGTTTCATAATTATTTTTTATCTCCATTCAAAGAAGTTGAACAACATAAGAAAAGGAATTGAAAGTGCATCCATAGTGAAGAGAGAGAAAGAATGTAGAAAAGAAACACAAGAATCACAACCACCTAGGATAATATAATAACCCCCTACTTTTGGCACTTTATAGTTTAGTGCGTTGAATACAATCGGGTTTGAGCGTGTGTCTTGAAACACTTGGTAACTCACCTTGCAATCAACATAATAACGCATAAGAGAGGAGACCACAATTGTGTTTCGTGGAGTGCACAAAGTGACACCATATACAAGCACAACTTGAAAAAAACTAGGAAGGAGGTGAAATCAAATCCTAGTTGTGAGAAAAAGTGTCTCACATCACAATGGATACCCCTTGCTACAAATTATGGTGGATGCACTCACTAGTCACAAGCAATAATAAGGGTAAATACAAGGTTTTAAATGAACTCAAGATGAGTCTCGATGATCTTCGAACACCAAAATGCACGCAGAAGAAAAAAAAGGTGCTCAGAGTATCACTGCACACTTGAGCACATGATTAGTAAAAAAATGAAAATAACACCTAAAATTTATCATTTAGAAATGTCTAGTTTAGCTAATTTTAGAGCTATTTGAAGTTTTAAAAGAATGATAAAAACGTTAATTTAAAAAACAATTTAAATTATTACTAATCGAAAGGATAAATAAATTAGATTCATAATTAATAGGAATAGATTTAATATAATTAAATATAATTAATTACAAAAACTAATTAAGATCTATTAAAAATATTAAATCCTAATTACAATTCAAATACTTTCCCTTAAAAGAATTCTCATCTTAAAAAAACTTACCATAAAAGAATGAAATCTCGAGTTGGAGGCTTGTTTTAAATATTTTAAATGCCCACTTTAAAAAATCCCACAAAAAATGAAAATTTAAAAAACTTACCATAACGGCACTTACCAAAATTTCCACACTTACCAAAAAGGCATGGGCTCGGTGGAAACTGTTGGAGGTGGATCTGAGTTGGGTGGATTTTGGTGCTAGGAAAGATGGGAGGATCCTAAGCTTTGTGGTTTGAAGCTTGAGGATGGTGGGCAGTGAGTGGGAGAATCCTATTGGAAGGTGGGTCGAGCGGGAGACAAAGTGCTTGGTTGTAGTGCTCAAGCACATGGGTGAAGACTTGAACAGGAGCTTGAAGCGAGGCTCAACACGTGGTTATAGGGAGAGAGCCAATCCGGAGAGATATCGGGTGTGGTGTTCGACATGTGGGTGAACTGGGAGACAGGGATAGAGCAGAGCATGACTTAGCTCGGCAATGAGAGAACCAAATCCGAGGAAGGGAGACAAAGCAAGGAGCTTATGAAAAGAGTTTGTGAGTAGAATTACAGGAAACCACGCAAATTAAGGAAGAGAAGGGCTCAACTCAGTGGAGAACATGCCTTGCGAGGTTTGAAATCAAAATCACTAAAAAAATCATAGAAGAACTCGGCAGAGGGTAGCTTAGAGGAGTTTGAAAGGAGCTCGCAGAGGGGAGTTGAGGAGCTCGGTTGTAGCTCGGTTTGGTGGAGAGAGCTCGGACAGAGAACAAAAACCAAAACTTCAAACTAAATTTTTGACCTCTTATTTTAACTGATCTACTAGATTTAGTTGCAGTTAGCTAAATGTAGCTGTAAAACCCCCGAAAGCTTTAGGAATACCTACACATGCATGAAGAACACAACAAAATCGAAACAAATTTCCAAGAATAACTTGTTAAAAATGTTAGCAAGATTCCAAAATCTAATGATAAAAAAACTTGCACGAGGAGTAAAAAATAACGAAACCAAGAGTAATCACAACTTAGATGATGAATGCACATTTACCTCGATCTCAGCTCGATACCATGAAATAGTTTTCAAGAATTGTATTAAAAATTGTGACCATGATGAAGTTACACTCTAAAGGAAACATAATAGCTCCAACATAATCAAGAGGAATTGATTAATCAATGGAAGAACTTGCATAACGTAACAAAGATTGAACCTATAGATAAATACAACAGTGAGTGTCTTGGCATACTCATAAATATCAAATGAAGGGATACATATAGGGTGTTGAGTAACCCTAGTGTATGACACACAAGAAAATCCTAAACCTAACTCTAAACCTAACCCATGTGAGATGACCCTCCTTATGTGAGTGGTAGACACATAAGATCCCACACACCACCGAGATCATTTAGAAGCCTCTCTTCCTTTGCTTATTCTTGTGGATTTAAAATAGAAGCCTTCAAGAACATGGTGCCTTCGTGCTCCATAAACTTAGAACACATGGAATGTTGATCATCATCTTCTTGCTCTGATTCTTTAGAAAAATAATATTCCACCTTTTGTTATTCATTCCCAACCTCTGTTGAGGGCCTAACCAACTATGGCATTTGATTAGACACAAAATTTAAAGCAAAATCCCTCAAATTTTGTATGAATTCTTCTCTGTTGGGCTCTTCAACTAGTTTTTATATTGTTTGTGGTGGAGGGGAAGGTGTAGGATCTTCTCGTGGAGGAGATGGAGTTTTGGGAGGGAAAAGAGAAAATATTTGAAGCTGGTATGGGAGGTAAGAATATTGAGAAGGGGAATCCTCAATGGGGGCATGCAGACAAGAACTAGGAACATGGAAAATGGGTTGAGATGGTATAGATTGGGGAGGAGGAATGGGAGATCTTTAAGATGGTTTAGAGTGACCCCATTGACATGGATTCTTAACTCTAGATTGGTAAGGATCCATTTCTCAACCTAGTCTACAATCCATAACATAATTTCAACCAAAATGCAACTTCTATTGAAGGTTGAACTAGTTTGGTGTAAATCCTTTCCATGGGTAGGGATTTCTGAAACCAATCATGGCCACCTTCACTATGCATGTAACTTTGGCATGTTCCATGCTCATCTCCATTTCTTCAATCTGCCTCTGAAATCAGCATCTTCTATGGGAATGCCACCATCACCTACATAACCTTGTTCTTGATAAAAATTTTGGTTACATGAATAACCATATGGGTCATTGGAGGGTGGGTTATACACATGTTATTCATAATGGGGCTCATAAAACTGATTTAGAGGAGGATTTTGAAACTGTGGGGATGGAGGAGAATGGTTTTTCTATTGCAAATGAGAATCCCAATGAAAAAATGAATTCTTGATTGCATAACTTCATGAAAGAATAAAATGGAAGGGTATGGATAGAAATGAATGAGAACAATGAATGGAAAGAAGGAAAATGTATGCAACTCAAAAATAATGGGTTACTTGAATCAGTGGAGTCACTTGATATGCTTAAAAATGCCTCAAAAGGATGAGATTTCACCAAGATCATAACAAACTTGATGAGATGTAGACCAAGATACACACCTATCAGATATATAGCTTTGATTTCTTGTCCCATCGAGTGTGCCAAAATGTTGGAGCTCAAAATTTCACCCGAGATATGATTGTGAATGACTAAAAATTCTAAGGAAACATGGGACTGTCTCTCAGTTGTGGGACCTGTGAACTTAGACAGACCTCTAGAGAAGGTTGAATTCCTCTACCTACATAATTCTAACACTACTCCTAATATTTGAACTAAAATTTTAAGCGAACAAGGATAAAAGGAGATTCATGAAAAATGGAAAAAATAAGCTAAAAGGGGTGGCAATAGCACTAGGAAAAGGTCGACCAATATCCACAAGGAGAAATAAAGATGGAAAATGTAGGAGAGAGTGCAAAAAAAGCGTGCCACAGATGAGAACCACGTAGACCATGCATTCCCCTCATGAACAATACATGAAATGGAGTCTGCAGTGAAGAAAGCACATATCTTGCCGTAAATGTGAATGGAGAGGCAAGGAAAAATAAAAAAACAAGACCAAGTCGAAAGATAGCCACAAAACTTGATTTTATTGATAAAAAGATGCACAATAGTTTACATTCATGGCAGAAGGTGAAAATACATTACGAGACAAAAGTCAAGGTCTGAAATTGTAGGAAGTCGACCACCATTTTGACATGGTGCCATTACAACAAAGAGGGATCCATTTTAATGAGCAAAGCTCTTACATTTATAGAAAAGGAGAGAAGAAGAAGAGAAAGAGAGGGAAAATTGAAATCAAATTTCCAACCACCAAAAATAGTTATTAAATTCTCTAAAAATTCAGTGTCTCTATTTATTCATTGCTACAAACATTTTCCTTTTTGGAGAAAAGATTGGCACCCATACTGTATTTTATTCTTATAGTTGGGTTGAATGGAATAGACCCTTTACATTTTGGTGATGTCACCCCTTTGCTTCACCCACCTACCATTTTCCTGATTCAAATAATATGATCTTATTCCATGGAGGAGGAAAATATTTCTTCAATAATATCAGATTTACAAAGATCTGATCATCAGATTCTACATTTATATCAATTTCAACACCCCATGGAAAACTTCTATTTTACTTTGCTATGCAACTCTATTGCATCGATTTTGACCTCAAAGTGGTTCCATCTTCTTCATTCCACTGGTTTACCATCCTTTCCACTTTACGTGACACTAAATTTAGCGCAAATTTTGTTACCATCGTGGATTTTTTTCCTTAATTCCATGGTCTATTGATTTTCTTTTACCCGTGGATTTCTGCTTTAGTGTTGCATGGATTTTGGCTTCATGGTTCTTCCTTATGTGTTTTGGATTCTCCTACATCTCTTCTTCATTTCATATCCTCTAGTGTAGTGTGGCTTCTTAAAACATCTGTGGACTTCCTTTTCTTCACCCCACGTCCTGTTAGATTTTATTTTATCCGCATCTTCTTTCTTCATATCATGAATTCTTTGACTTCGTAACTTTATCTCCTTAGCCACAACTTTTTCTTTTCATCGTGGCATGCTAAAATGCTTCCAAGGCTTGGGTTACTTTATCTATGGTTCTTGTTTTACCTCTACAGGGTTGCTCCAACTCTTTGCAGTCTTCATTCCAAGTCTCAAAATCTAAGTTTTTATTTTTTGCAAGGGGTGCAAAAATAGACAACACATATTATTTATCACTTTAGTGTTCCTCACAAGTTCATCACCAAAATAAAAAGTCCTTAAAAATACCTCAAGAAGATTTATGACTCATTCAACATCAAACTTATCTTCTCTTATCCATATTATCCTCAAGATAACATCCAAGCCGAAGGCACTAACAAAACTCTTCATAACATCCTTTCAAAGACTATTAATAAATATAGTCATGATTGGCATCATCGCATCCCCTTCACTCTTTGGGATTATCATACTAGCATCCAAACCTCTATAGGCACTACTCATTTCTCTCTCATCTACAACATCAAGGTCATTCTTCCTCTTGAAGTCCAAATCCCATCCTTTCGTGTTTCTCTTTGCAACTTCATCTCTGATGAATATTATTGCTAAGAGCATCTAACATAGCTTGAGTTGTTAGATGAACGTTTCCTTCTCTCTCTTGAACACCATGGTATCTATCAAGAGAACATCAAATTTCCTCTTAATAAAAACCTCAAGGAACATGAATTTAACATCTATGACCTTTTCCTTATAGAAAAAAATGTCACTAGTCTAGAAAGGATGCAATGTGGAAAGTTTTCTTCCAACTAGATTGGACCTTATATTGTCATGCATTAGTATGGGTTTGGAGCCTATCATTTGGCTTCCCTTGATTGTAAATCAGAAACAAAACCTCTTAACACATTGGAATTGTGGGCTTTTAATTGTTAAAATACATACCATCATGAACTTAGTCATCTTAGTTGTCATTCATCCATATATTAGACATTTCCATCTTTCATCATTATGATATGGAATTATGTGGTCTACCGTCACTTTACTATATGTGACCTTTCATTATGGGCACCACGAATATGCTCATAGCATAATCCTTATGGATAAGTTCTTCCTTTTTGGTGAGAACTCTTCATTCATTACATCCATCACCCTCTTATTTACTTATTAGAATCACACTAAGGGTCTATGGGTGTCACTTGTACATTCTTTATCCCCTCATAAGTGGTCTATCTAGCTATTCCCATCTCTCCATAAAAATCATGGATGTTCATTATCTAAAGATACCATATATCAAATAAAAAACAAACCTCTCCCTCAAAGGACAACTATATCTAAAAGGAAAAGTTTCAAAAGTATATATTGATCCTCGAAGGAAAACTATCATGCATATTTTATCCTTCCTTTCAAAAAAGAAATATCCAAAAACTCAAAAAATCATAAAGAAAAATGTAGACCAATACCTCAAAGGATGGCTACCATTTCATATCATGGCAAAGAAGGCTTCCCGCATTGATCAACCTTCTATATATTCATAAATCTCAAAAGCAATCATCGAAGAAAGCTTCCTCATCGATCAACTTTCTCATCCATAACAAACTTCCCCATTGATCAGTTTGCATCTTATTTCTCGAGCTAGGGCATAGACCTAGGAATGCTTACCTAAGGAGAACCTATGTTCCTGTGTATGATTTGTATCTAAACTCATTATGTTGTGTCAAAATTAGGTTCATAAGTTCACCTTCCATACTTTCCTTCGTGATCCTTGAGATCACTAACTAGCGATGGTTATGTGTTAACACATGTTATTGGATGCAAGTGCATTTCCTTGATCAACTCCTTTTCTTGTTCACCCCTAATCTAGTTTGAAGCATAATTTTTATACGCTCCTTTCTACAATTAAGTGTCATTTATATATTTTGGGTCATCACCTATTCACATCACATTGTGATTTTATTCCTAATCTAATCATTTTATCCATATTTATGTGTATAATTTTTAGTGTCTCATCAATCATTTACACTTAACACATGTCACATCCATCATCCTATCCAACGAAGTCTATCTGTCTATTTGTCCAACATCTATATCTAATACAAAATCCATCCCATTTTATACTTAATTCATAATAAAAAAATAATCTACACATCATGATCCAACATCTAAACTTACATCACATCATAATTAAAACATGCAAAGAAGTCGTCACATCTATATCTAATCCACAATCCTTAATCCATCATAATCCATCATCATATGAATCTAAATTGATTTTATAATGTCACAAGTCAACATATACATCACATCAATCACATCATGATCAAAATAAATAAACGTTTATATCTATGTCATAAGCATCTATATCTGATCCATAACATCCATAATCACCATAAACACATCCATCACATCATGATTCAACATTTACAAAAATCCAACGCTAACTTAGCACAATCAAATCCATATTATCCAATCATCAAATACCCATAATATATACTATCTAAAATCACATCATCATAATCACATCTCTAATCACATTTACATATAATTACTAATTAAACATCCAAATTAAAACCATTGCATCTACATCTAACATAAACATCATCCACATCATAAATTATAATCAAACACACAATGGACCATGAAAATAATCATATATATATAATTAATAATACAAGTACAAAAATACATAAATCACACATGACTAAGGGTCCTGTCTCAATCCAGATACATCATCAAAATCAGTAAACTATTCATTAGATAATCTATAGTCCTTCCCTCCTACGATAGGTTCCTATATAAATCCAAGGGCCTCAACACCTCTCAATGTCATGGCTCGTACCTCCATCATGGCATACGTATTGTTATGGATGTTCCACATTAACTTTGTACTCCTAGATGGTGTTGCGCCACCTGCTCCTCATTGTGAAACTAGATAGGATACATATCTAAGTGTCTGTGGCATCTGTGATGTCACAATCCACTCATAGTACCTTACCTCAGTAGAAAGTGTTGTGTATAAACTCGGAGGTATAGTATCTAGAGGTACCATATTTCCCATAGCTCCTTCGATGTAGCAAGTGTACCACTCTCTAACTCCACAACTAGTATAGGTGTGAGATCCCCAACTCTCATCCTATAGGCCTCGTGTTACCTCCTATATTTATCGCATTGATACCTAGTCTCATCCCTCTCTTGATGTAGGAATAAGGCCTCATGTCGAGCTGTCTATTACTCCTAGAGAGTAGTATCCCTCTCTAAGTGAGCTAAGTTACTCTCAAAGGCACATACTTGGGATAGTTATGTGGCATCCCCTCCATCATCATCATCACCAATACCTATGGGATATGCTTCCTCTTCAAAGCAACACCCTCCTCATCCTCCTCATCCCCTCTTCTACCATCTAGGATACCTAGGCCCTCATCATCCAATCTGAAAATCCAAACCCAAATCCAACATCATCATTCTCATCCCATGGCTCCCCACATCCTCCAATGGTTTCACCATGTCGGGTTTAGATAATCTCTAATGAATCTCATCACGTATATATATATATATATATATATATATATATATATATATATAGGCTCAATAGGTACTATCTAAAAAAAATTAAAATTCCTCTAGACTTTATGAAATTACTCTATCATCTCTAGCCGGACACCCGTATCCATCTACTTTATCTCATACCCAAGTTAGCTCAATATCAAATCCTGACCATGCAAGGTATTCACGGTATAGCCGCTACCTAACCTCCTCTATCAACAACTTAGCAAATATATCTCCATACTAATATGCATCTCTATCCCCCATCACCATGAGCCTAATCGGATCACCACCTCAAAAATATGACAACTAACTCAATGTGGTCACCGTCACCCATTGGAGCCCCAGTGGTTTTATCACCGCGAGGTGATCATATGCCCAACAATGGAGTAGGAGTACACATCCATCCTTGTCATCCTCCTCTCTGAATACATGCACAAATCATGATAAACATGTTCTAATAGTGTCATTCCAAATGAAAATACAGTCCTGTGATCAACAATATCTGCGGCCACTCTTTCTAATGTCCATGGGAATTTAGCACCCCCTTAATATGAAAGTGCACAACTAAATATGACCATCGTCACTAAATAGATCAATCTACTCATACAAATGCACTCCTCTCATATTGGGTCTCAATGTGAAATACCCCAGATGCAAAGGTAATATGTGGGGAATTGGCTCTAAATAGCCGTGTAAAGACCCCCAATGCACTATGAACTATAATGGGCACTATCTTCTCACCCTGAATAGGTAGCCTCAAGATTCGATAAATATCCTCTAAGGTGATAGTCATTTCACCCATCCTAAACCAGAATGTTCCTATCCACACATCCCATCGATCCACCAATGTAATCATGAGCCCCACATCTCATGGAATCTCCTGATAATGATGAAAACCACCCAACCTAATTACTTCCAAGTGATACCACTCAACTTCTATCACATCACCTCTCATTTGATCAAATAATGTAGGCATTCTGTCTCAAAATAAAGGGTCTCTTATGCCCGCATAACCAATAAAACACACAAAAATTAGACCTCCACATTATCAAAAATCCAAAATCAATAAAAATTCATCTATCTTGCCTTGTTTGACACTTTCGCAGGTTGGCTTGATGCCTCCAAGGCCAGGTTAGTGCCAGTTTAGGCCTAGTCGATGACGACTATACCTAGTCACCAAAGAACCACCGCCTTCGTCGACCCCAAAATTTGAAAAAATGTAAAAAATTAAATAAAAACATAAAAATGATTAAAAACAAGCTAGGGTTTGGAAAATTACTATCCTACGGGTCCTCTAGCGCTTCCTCATACCTCCTCCAACCTCCATTTCTCTAAAAATATCACTTTCTCCTTATAGATTAGAGCTCTCGATTGTCACTTCTTAACATGCAAAAAATATTGTTCGGTGACCCATGGGCTTATATATCCCACTCGACCTAGGTTGTTGCTGACCCCATTTGGTCCACTGCCACTTTACCCTACTCACCTTTGACCACTTCCAGTCACTCTTGAACTGACCCTATCCTATTGGTTTATCTCAATTCTTGCATTTTTGATCAATCCTTCCTTTCAAATTATATTTTCTTCAAAAATTTCCCCGATTGGTCTTTTTATCACATCTTTTTTATGTCTCACGTAGGATTCATTATACATCATATCATCCTTTTGCATCCTTTCCTTTATGGTCATCATTGTGTTCCCTCTTGGGGCAACATTATTTTACATCTTTATTTATCCCCTCAGACTTCGTCATCTGCATCGTCTCACCATTATGGCCATATTTTTGTTCCCTCTTGGGGCACCTTTATCTTACCTAGCCTTTCTCATCCCACCCCAGACATATATTCATACCCACCTCCCCTATCATTTATGTCACAACCATTTTCACATTTTTGTATGGATACTTGATGTCTACCATTAAATTGTTGGTCCTATGGCCTCGCACATCCATTTGAGTGGATTCCTTTTGGATTCCCTCCATTTTGAAATGGTTTATTACCAACTCATAGGTCCATAGGAAATTTCCATTTTCTCCATTGGGTTGTTCTTTCTTCCCTACCAAAGTGAATCTAAAATCACCGCCATATTTTTATTTACCTTTTAGTTTTTGTTTATCCTCATCTGGGATATCTTATCTCATCCTTTTCTTTTCTCATCCTTTCCATCATTTCTTCATCTATCTCTTTCATCGAATTACTTTGTGTCATTGACCCCTATTTTGAGGGGGAGGACCCAATCAATCATCCTTCCCATCTTTCTCATTTTTGTCTCGTGACTTGCCCAATGCAAGACACTCATTAAAAAGGGGCAAATGTAGACACCAAGTTTTGGTATCATTACCCTCCACCCCACATTCAATCTCTTGTTATCATGACCATCCATTCAAATTTCATATTCCCTCCTAAATTCAATTTATCCCATTAATTACCATTTCCCACCCTTAATCCTATCCCATTATTCCATGTATATTAATCACCCTTAATCATCATTAATTAACTCTAATCCTCATTTAATCTATTTCTCATCCCTAAATCTCCTAATTTTCTATCCCTAGGCCATCATTTAATGTTTTTACCCATCCATGACCTTTATTTACTCATTTCAACCTCCCACCTACCCATTTATCTTCCCTATGTAACCCTAGCTCATCTCTATCCATCTAAACCCTAATATTGCCTCTTATGGGTTTGATTCCTCAAGTTGATATCCTTCCACTACCCAAATGGATGGTACCCCATAGTTGGTTATGACCCATCCAGGTCACCATCGACCCTATAAAGAAACCTTTAACCCTCCTTGTCTAGGGATGCAATTTTGATATTTTCTGAGCTCTTATGACCTTTGCTTCGGTTTCCAGTGTGTTCTTATAGCTATCATCCTATTGTTGAGCCTTCTTGGAGATCTTGTGTTCATTTTGGGAGATTTGGATTCCTCTTTGTCATTGAATGATTTCATTTATCACTATCATCCTTTTCACATATCATCATTGTGTCTACAAGTTCTACAACCATCCCATGGCCTCGTTCTTGCATCTAGTCACCTCCATCTTCATCTCAGTAGGTTGTCATTCTATCCACTTCACTTGTCTAAGTCTAAATCAACCCTAGTCACTTATCACAACCCTTCTGGTCATCACGGACCCACCTTCCTATTTTTTATGTCATCTACCACATCACCTACTCAATCCCTATCATTAAACTTTTAGATCTAGTCATTCTATCCCCTCTGCCATCTAAAATCCATTTTTCCATCCCCCAATCACCACCGACCTATCCTTGCACCGTTAACCCGATATTTCTTTCTTACATTACCATATGTTTTCCTAATTTTTTACATCCTTTCTTTTTGATCTTGTTCTAGATCTTCTGCAAGATCATGTCTACCATCTCGAGTGCATCATCACCTTCATATCTACCTTTAGAGCCTTCGATCTGCATTTCTCATCATTATTTTAGTTGATCTTCCACGGTCATTGTTGACTAGCCCTCTCGCATTCCCAAGTCACCATCGACCCATATAGGTTTGGTTCATTTTCATCTACTTAGATCAGTTATGTACTTTCTTTACGTTTCTGGATTTTAGTATTGTATTTTTCTCATGTTTACTACATCCTTGCTACATCTAATTTATCAATATATAATTTTATCTTATCTTATAAAAATGATGGTTGACATCCATCCTAATAATTTCTTACTTATCGGGCTGACATTGTCACACAACTCTCCCATCTATCTACTAATCCATCTTTTTTTGAGTTTTTTAATTTATAGATCACTTAGCTCACAACAAGGAGGAGTTCATATTACGTCTGTATCCATCCATATCATCTCAAGGCACCATAAGCCCTTGCATATTTGGAGTTACTTGTTTCATTTATTACTAGTTAACTAATATGAACATGAATGAATAAAAATAGTCAAAAATATGTTTAGTGATGTCTTCGTGTTCTAATAAGGTTGAATTTTTGACCCTCGAGTGTTCCAAATTTTTTTCAAGTGTTATTTTTGTCCAGTTTGAAGTGAATGTCTAGTTTCACCAATATATTATTTCTTGTAAGAGAAAAGGATTTTGTAAACACCATTTTGTATGATATTTCCATTTGGTATGTTACCTAAGCATGTTTCAAGTGTTTTCTTACCAATATGTGACTATTATGTTGTTAAATAATATCATCTATTAGTAAATACCTTAATATTTCATTTTAACCCTCTTCTTGGAATTTGTGAGCAATATCTCTTTGTCTCTCCCACCTCATGGTTTTCTATGTATTATTGTTTTTCACATTTTATTTCATGTTGTGTTTTATTCATAAGTTATTATTGTTTGGAGTCCACTAATATATTGTTTGTCTATTTTAAAATTATCGTTCTCTCTTTTTGGCATATTTATGAAGGATTATCTTCATTCTATTCTTCAATATTTTTCTTATCCCTAAAGATGAGTCTAGTAGTGGGATCAAAATATCAAAATTAAAAATAATCTAGGTAGTCATATCTAAAAAATCACACACTATTTCTTATATGTGAAATAAACCTAGACTCTTAAAGCTCACATTGTGTTAAGGTTATAGATCTAAGCATACAAAGTGAAACCCATGAAAATAAACTAAATTTCTATACCTAAAACTAATCCTAACACCTTATATTGGGCCAAAGGAATAAGGAAATCGAGAAAATTAGATCAAGAAAATTTTTCACCTCACTTTACCTAGATTTTGAGTTGTTCCTCGATGGAATGGATTTTCCACAAATTTACTTGTTTGTTAGCACCAAAATTTGGCAACACTTCATTATAATTGTCATGATTGATATCTAAGGTGGAAATAGTTGATTATGATTCTTCTAGTTAGTTTGCATGGAGGGTGGTCCTAGATTTATAATAAAATGGAGGGCTTGGTCATTGATCTAAGCCATAGTGGATTAGATCAATGGTGGAGGTTAATTTGAAGGATAGAAGATTATACAGAGAAGTATTTCCATGAATTAAAAATTCATGGAAGGTGGTAGAATGAGAAGGATATAGAATTAGAGAATTATACGAAGGTGGTACTGAGTTGTTAGATTATATTAGTAGTTTCATGATGTGGTTAAGAGTTAATGAGGGATCAATAGGGTGATTAGTAGTCTAGATGGTATGTTAGTAGGTGGGAGTAGGTGGCTAGGAATATTAAATTCCTAAAATATGTGAGAGGATTTGATTAGTGTTAAGTAGGTGATTAATTGGAATGTTATGAAGATGGGATAAAGGGTAATGTGAGCAGGTGTAAGATGAGTGTTAGTAATATTAGAATTGAATAATTAGTAAATTAAGGATGAGTTACTACAATCTTAAGAAGTAATGAATTTTTAAAGAAGAAATAATATGAAGTTAAGGAGCGTGATTACCTCGAGGGGTCATATAGGAGGAATGAAATGGATGAATGCTTGAAATAATGATAAGGTTGTGTTTTTAAATTAGAGGGAATATTAGTAAAATATGCGAGATGGAACATATAAAATGATCATTATGTGTTGGATACATAATTGTGTTAAGTGATGATTAATTGATTTATTGAGTGGTTGATTTGATGGGTTTGATGATACCCCAAGTAGTGATACATGAAAGGGAACAAGGATGATTGATTGAGAATCCATTATAAAATGATATATGTGTGGGAGTGATTTTGATTGATTTAAATTTTTTTGAGTAGTTTAATTGATTAAATGGATGATGCCCTAGGAAGGGATGTATGTGAGGGAGAAAGAATGAGAATGTTATGATCCTGGATTTTCTTTACTCAATGATATAATAAGTGGGAATCCATAACAGTTAATTTATTAATTATTTTTAATGTGGTGAGCTTGATCATGCCATAGTGAATGTGATATGAAAAGGTAAACCTTAAATGTTTGATTGGATTTGATTAACTTAATTCAATTTCAGAGATAATTCGTTATTCGAATTGATTGTTTGAGTTATGACTAAATGATTGTGATTAAATTAATAAATGCATAATAAATTTTAGGGTCATTACTTGATCTTGTAAGATTATTGCGAGGGATGGAATGTATCAAAGAAGTGAGAATGAGCCATGAAGGGTGAAAAGAGGGGGTAAATAGTGAATTAGGGGTAAACATAATTCATTTTCACACTCTTGATTTATAAATTTTATCTATGGTCTCTAGAAATATAGTGTAGAAATGATGAGGATTACCTATGACCAAAATTGTGGTGAAAGGTTTCATGAGCACCAGGGGCCGGTCAAGAAAGGATAACCAGTAAGTGACATTTTAAATTAGTGATTTTATAGTTTAGGGATGGGTAGGAAATAATCAGGGAAATTAATTTGGGGGTTTAAGAACAATTGTTAAAACAATGTCGTTGGGCAACATTTTTTTCTCATAGCTTGAATGTCTTGTGTAAAAAGTAGGGTTAGGGGAGGGTGTCATTTTTATGAAAATGAAGTTATGAAACATGTCTTTTTTAATGATGAAATTGAGGATGCACATAATTTTTGAGAAAAATTATGTGGGGAAATTTGAAAGGTGTCATTTTTGACTAATTATTTGATTTTGATATATATAAAAGGTACTTAAGCCAATGGTGGTGTAAGAGAATAGGCCATAGACATTGACCATATTATGGATACAATTATATGATTATGATATCAATTTTTGGATATGCATAACATGTATCATGTCACGCACATGCTTGAGATTAGGATGAATAGGGCCCTATTGAATGTATTGGCAAAGTGATGGAACTTAGAGAGTAACACATTCATCCTGCTGCGTCTTGGAGAGATCACTATTACACTAGAGGATGTGTGGAGGATATTGGGGATCCCACTTTGAGGGAAGATGGTATATTGGGGAATATTAGGGTGGACTAAAATGATGTGATAAATGAATGAATTGGTTGTGAGACACGTTGGTATTGATATTAATGCATGTTATGATCAAGGTCTTGTGTAATATTTTTGATGTTCTATATGGCTCTTGTCGGTGACATATTGTTTCCTAAAAAGAGCATCCAAATGGGTCTAGTCTGAGTCATGGGAAATATGTGATGATGGATGATTGTATTTTCTTTAGGACATTATGTGCTATGCATGCATATTGTACTAAGATCTTCACATGATTGCATATAGGGATGGACATGGAATGTGTCCATATATATTACTCTAGATATGGGAATGGGAGCATATTATCATGGATATTCTATTAAGAGAGAGAGAATGACACAAGTTTTGGATGATCCTCTAGTATATGAATGGGTGTTTGAGGTGGGGACATTAAGGCCACACATAGGGTAGATGAAATTTTATAAGAGGGATATGAATGAGATGCTAAATGACCAAATTACATGGTGGTTATATAGAGTAACATAGATTGCCTAGAAAAATGATTAGATGTACTTGATTATATCATGCCGTGTTATGTTATTTAATTTTCAAACATGATTATGAGCATTGGTGAAATAATTTTTCGAAGGAAAAATTAGCAAGTTTTCCACTAATGGTCACTAAGCTAACCCCTCCTTATTAGGTATAAGGATTTTCCCATTATTGAATGTAAATTACCTAAAATTGTGGGGTATCTCATAGGCCAGGATCACATAGGAATACTCCAATAAACCCATGGAAAAATTCTTATATACTATACAAAGGAGGAATTTTCTTGGAAGAAAGGTAAAGGGATTAGGAAAATAGGGAGAGAAGGTTAATGTAATGAGTAGACTTACAAAATTCACATACATTAACTAGAGTAGGTCCACATTCAATTAGAAGAACATAATAATGTAAGCAACACCAAGACTGATAAACCGGATATAAAAATTTCCACATATCCATTAATCAAGGACACAAAGTTCCTTCTTGGTTGTACAAGATCAAAATGCTTGAAAATTTAAAAAAGAGTATGTAGGAACATATAAAAATGAAATAGAGGAAATCCATCTTTATTTATCACAAAGAGTGGTGATACAAATCTTAACAACATAAAACAATACACAATTTCCAACCCTTTGGAATGGAGAATCCATTCCAATTTATAACATTACAAAATGTCTTTTCATCTCCCCCACATGACTTTTCACCTTTCCTCATCACTTGTGACCTTCCATATTCCTAGGGAATAAAAGTGAGTATTTTTCTTATTAATGGAAAAGGAATCTTACAATGTTAAGTTGAACACCACTTAAGTGAATAAGACAAAATAGTGAAAAAGTACATTCTTAATGAAGAATTAGAACATGAAGAGAGAAGAAATAGGAGAGAGAGAGAGAGGGCTAATAATTTTATAAAGATGAAGCCTGTACAGATGAATAAATTTCTAAATTGAAGAAATGTGATTACAATATCCTTCTTTTGTGAGATGTAACCATTCCATGACATCAAATATGTGTTCAAAAACACTATTATGAGATATGCATTGAGACGAGATCATGATGATATTATCTGATCACAAGATAGTAGTTAGGATGTAGATATCAATATCTTAATCCTCTTGGAATTCACAATTATCCTTGAATGAAATTAACTATAGGATGTTCGGACACCTTCTTTCTCATATTCTCCTCATTAAAATAGGCCCTTTTTCAAATACAATAATTACTCCTTTAATAAAACTCTTTGCCTCATACCTCTTATTGGACCAAACATTGTGGTACAATCTCCTTCTTTTATGAGATGTAAGCACACTCCAAAGTACTGAATGAGTGTTTATAAACACTATTTTGAGACATTGCATGGTGAGGACATACAATGACTTCTTCATCCTACAAACATGATGGTCATCGGTACCTCAATAGCCTAACTAGTTAATCATGACTTGTTACTTGAGATGATTTGATTCACATGATATCCCTTATCTTGGAAAGAGATTTGTACATAAGTTCGTAGTCGGGATATGATGATCATCACCTTACTCCTCAAAATTCACATTTCACCTTTGTGACAAAGACTTCATCTCCTTAGATGAAGTCAAGCTCAGAGACCTAAGTAACTTCTTGTTAACTCGTTCCTTATTGAAAATGTATTTTGCTACAAATGAGGAAAGGAGAAACTTTACATTCACCATCACACTCAATGAACACATTTCCATTCCATATTTTGAGGAGATGATTGGGAATTGGGGCTCACTTTTACAAACCCTATTTGATATTGCTTTCCTCTCATGGTCTCGCATCACTTTGAACATGATGACTCCTTTGAACCTCATAGTTCACCTTTTTGAAAACTTATAGAATGATTCAACCATGATGATTCCTTTCTATGACAATTAGGATGAGTTGGATCATCCAACTTCTTGCATCAAAGTGTGCCATATAGAATTCACCTCGAGATCTATGTTTTAGGAGCATGCGAGGGATTTCTCTCTTATTTGAACCACAAGAAAACTTCCTAGATTTACAATTATGGAAAAAATAAGTGAGTTAGGTGGAATTTTAAATTAAGGGAGTGAATTGTGTTCAATTACAATGCTTTATATTTTTATTAGAACATATCCAGGAAATCTATTTTTAGTAAGTCTTCACAATTTTCAACTTCGATGGGTTTTTCTTGTTTTGAGTAACATGGGTGTTGAGAATTTTTTTGTTTTTAGAAAATTACTATATTTGGACATGTGGAGAATTAAAATATTACTATATATGGATGTATTTCTTCAAGATGTTAGATTGTAACGAAACTGGTCTCAAAATATTTGGTTTTGCTTCATGACCTTTTGCTCCAATTTTGAGGTTTTTCTTCTACTGGAACTCCATAGATCTGAAAAGGAAACTTCCTAGGATAGAAAAATTCAAATTTATACTTTAAATTTCACAAAAATCAATGGAAATGCTCTTATAACCATCTTGAAGGATTTTTTTGAGAGGAATGCACTAAAAACATTTGATTGAAATTAGGTGCACCATGTTGTATATACAAACATTTTTTAGTTTTGGGAATTTGATGTTATGAGAAAAATATAGAATTATACATGTGAAACTATGGAGGTATTTGAGGGAATAACACATAATTTTCAAGTTTTAAAATTACTAATTATGTGAGGTGAAGGAGTTAGTAATTTTTCTTGCAAGTTTTAACTCAACACTTGACCTAAGAACTTAATTGGGGTTGGAGGATGGTTGAACTTGATCTCCAACTCTGAAAGAGGGATATAACGGACATCAAATTGAAATTATTTTTTCCATTTTTTCCCTCTTCACCTCTTAATTTGGGATAGATGATTCTCAAAAATGCTCCACGGGTTTGATTTCATGAGAGGGGGACAATCTAGAGTGCAAATTTGGAAGACCTATGTGCAAAAGAGATGAGGGGTGAGTTGCGAGGAGTAAGCATAGAGGTGGGGGTAAAGGTTTTTACACTTCTCACTTTTACACCTCAGGGGACAATTGAGGCAAAAAAATGTACCATGGGGTCTAGTCCTCATGAAAACGTGGACCATAACAACTTAAAACACTTCACACATCTATCATAACACCACAAGTCAATATTTTTAAGTGATGCATCTTAAAAATAAATAGGGAGTACACATTTGTGTCTCCTTGTACCATTTTCACCTTGGGTGAAATATGAGGATCAAAACTCTGCTCATTCCATTTTAGGAAGTCGATATCACTCGACAAGTCCAAATCGGGACACCATGCGTGATTTTTCCACCTTGAGATCATGGAGGTGTTTTGGGGTAAAAATTATATTATTTTTACTAAAAATCACGTGTTGAGAACATTAAATCCAATAAAAGGATACAAGTATTCCTAACATTTCATTTTTGGCCTATTTCATTCTTGACTTGAAGGGGCAATTGTCATGTCCTGATTCTCATAGGAAAATATTTGAGTTTTGGAATAAAAGTGATATGTCCATCATGTATATGGTTATAATATATTTACGTTGATTTTTTTTTACCCTTTTAACTCCTCTAAATCCTAGAATAATTTGAACAAGTTATCCTTCATCGTTGGAGCTTTCATTCCATGTACCCAAAATGACCCGGTTTTGCTCAATTTGTTCCCGACATCATTTTTTTCCAAAATTTACATAAAATAAATTTTATGAATTTATTTTTATCTAAAAGCACCATAATAATATTTTAATCTTCCCTGTAGGATTTTAGAGGGTGTTTACTAGTTGCAAAATGACCAAAAACGACTCTTTGTAGACCTCCGGAGGAAGTTATTTTCCATTAAATCTTTGTGACGTCTTGAAGCACCTCATACATTCATCCCTTCATATTTAAAAAAACTTGAAAATATTTTTATCACATTCCTATAATATAAGATGAGGGTGATACTGAGGATAGGTTGGTTAGAGGAAGGATTTACAATAACCGGGAGGGAAAATGTTCAAGTGGGGGCTTAGTTGTCATGGTAAAATTTTTCAATTTTTCATGCTAGAAATTTAGCATGAAAATAACAAGATCTAGCTTGGGGATATTAGAATACAAGGGGTAATGAATAACATCATTTATTTCATGAATTAGTAGACCAATACCCTATACATTTGGACATGGAGTCACCACATTGAAAAACTAGTAAAACTACAAACACAATAGAACAAAGCAAACACAATAGAAACTGAAACACTTTAAAAAGGAAAAAGGTGATATAACATCATAAATAACCTATGGTACATGCAAGGACAACTCACTTTCATTGTAGTACTAATTATGTACTAACATTTTACCCATGCATGGGTATTTCCAAATGCCTTTGTTATGCAAATCCATTAAAGGGCTCATAAAATATGACCCCTTTCTAAATTTCTTGAGAAAGTTTGCATGATTGTTATGGTAAGTGAGGGTCTAATTAGACATATAACTTCCTTAGTTTATTTAACATCATGTTTCCATTTGTTCATTTATTTCCAAATTCATTCCAATTTCTGATTTTCCATTACTGTTACAAGAATGAGACTTGATCACACTACCGTTGTTATTTTTGTACTGAGATTTGTGATATTTGATAGGAATTTGAATTTTATTTGTTATCAAATTCATGACCATGTTCTATATGATATTTTTCTTGGAATATGTTATAAGAGTTTCAACATTATCACAAGTTACTTGGTGTTATATGTTTACCAGTTACTCCAAACAACTATCCTTCACACAAGTTATCTCTTTTTTGACCCACTTCTTGCTATGATGTAATGCCCATAGTGCTTAGTAGTTTTGGAATGAAAATGAGCACAAGGTTATATATGAAAAATGAAAAACATCATATTATCCATCTTGACCATCATGAGCTTGGAAATTCATATCTATGATGAAGTCTTCATCTTCTTGAGTAGAGTCAACTTCAAGATGCCTAATAATCTTGTAATTTATGCCTTCCTTATTGAAAGCATCATCCTCTCCCAATGGGAAAGAGAAAGATTTGTATTCAAAATAATATTCATTAAACAAGTCTTCATGTTGAACCTTGAGAACGTGATTGGAAACATGGGACTCACCTTCCAAGTAGTTATTTGATCTTAATTTTCCTTCATAATTTACACCATTCACAACCTCGGATTGTTTTTTTGTAAGTTAAGATTTCCATAACCATTATCAACACCAAATAGAGAGCATGTATCCATGCTCAATGAGAAGTACATGCTATCAAATTATGGATCCATTAAATCATCATGAAACTTCTTAACTGGATCTGTCACACCTAGGTACTCCTCTATTAACATGGGTAGCGTTACATATTCATCTCAAGCTATGAAAAAATTTCTATACCTTAAATTTTGAAATAGGATTTACACCTTGGGTCATCTAGTTTTTGAACTGTGTATTTCATTTTCCTAATTGGAAGGAGATTATTCATTTTACCATTGAATGGAATGGTGGCACAAGAACAATCCATTTGTATATCCTTGTCAACATCTTGCCAGAAGATTCGGATCAACAACATACCAAAAAAGGTTCAAATGTTTGGTATAAGTATTTTTATCATGATCTTCTTGTTAGTAAAATCTTCAAATGCTACTTAAGCATCCTTAACCTAGCCAACAAGAGTTACTTCTTTAGTTTCCATGGAATAAAAATGACTAGGATTAGGGATTAAAACACAAAGCTTTAGCAACTTTTTCGAGCATTACATTATCATAGGCATCAAAGTCAATAATGAAATTATTCAATTTATATCCATTGACCAGAAATGATAATTAGAAAGGTTCTACCTTTCTAGAAGTAGAGGGTGTGGAAACAATAAGGTTTTGAGAAGGCATGGTACGAGGAGTGGGAATTGGTTCTTTGGCGTGGAATTTTTGTAACATGAATTCAAAGTACTTCCTTTGATAAACTAGAAAATTTTATAAAATTACTTGGGGTGATTTAGCAAGTATTCGATTCAGAAATTTGAATTTTATCTTTATTAACATGGTTGATGATGTCAAAAGGTGAGGAAATGGTAGGCACATCGGAAATAATGGCAAGCTTGACATGATTAGGATATGCATTTTTAGGAACAATGGAGATGAAAAGGAGATGAAAGAGACTTATTCAAAGAGGTGGATGGATTCTTCACCGAGTTAGTCTCGTGGATTATTCTTGGTTGAACTCATGGAAGTGGATATAGATGATCCTCCTTTTGTTTTTGTTTTCATAGATTTTTTGTTTGAGGATTATAGTTCTCTTCTTGGGAAACAAAATAAGAGTCTTATTTCTCCATTTTTGAGTGAGTGAAAACTACACAAGAGTAACTATTCATATCAGCTATGGATTCTTTAGAATATTTGTCTAGTGAGTATTGAAAATACCCAATCCTTACACATTCATCATATTATTATTCTTCTTCAAATTTTTCTCATTTATCTTCACAAGTTCCAAACATTGCATTAATTGGTGGATTTTCCAAGGTGATCCTTTAGGTTTTCTTGTAATCTAATTATTGTTCTAGTTTTGGTATGACGATGTTGGGAAAATTAATTCTTTAATATAGTTAAACCATTGACCAAAATTTTTAGAAATGAATTAGCTCTTTCATCTTTGAAAATCTGGTCCTTATCCTTCATTAAATGGTTTTGATCTTCCCGACATGATAAGGTAATCTTATACTTTAATGGTAGGTTCTTGAGTGTTGTCCAAAGTGTTTGTTTGAGCTCTCCATTTCAAAAAGAACCTCTTCTGATTCTCTCGTAGTAGGAAACCACCAATACAATTATTTTTGATAAAATTATTGAACTTTGCTACAAATTATCTCATGGGATCTTGTGGTTTTTTCTTCATTTAATCCAATTGAGAAAGGAGGTAATATACATCTTCCGCAGCTTTTGAATATTTTTAAAACTTGGTTTGCATATCATCCCAATTAGTAATTGAGTGTGATGATAAGTAGTAAAACAAGTCTATAGTGACATCTTGCAATGATTCGACAAATAGCCTAATGACAACATCTTTATGTCCCACTCCAAGAATTCCATAAGCTATGATGAAATATATAAAATGATCACCCATACATTGTTTTCCATATCAATATAATCTAGGAAAGTTATTTCTTGATCCTTTTGGCAATTCATGCAGTGGAGGAGCCAAAGCTAACAAACCAATGTTATATCCCTACGACATAGGTGTAGCAATTTATTTGTCTTATTATTCCAGAGGAAGGGTATCAAGTGGTTCTTTAACTACTTCTAGAGGAAGGGTATCAAGTAGTTCTATAACTACTTATCCAATGGGATATTCAAGTGAATTTTTCAAGAATATTTCTTGGAATATGTATGGGAGAAAGTATGAAATCTTATTATTCTTGTGGCTCAAACGTAAGATTATGAAATAATGGAATTTCACATGCTTGATTTTCTTTATTGAATATTATTCCTACTAGTTTTTAAAAGATTTTCCACTGTGTAAATGAAAAATTTCAGCCTGGAAATGACATGTTTATAGCAGAAATCAATAGTGAATTTTCAGTAATGAGTTTCTAGATTTCTAAATTTATATTTTATGGTTTTTTTGTGATTTTTAAATATCATTTTGTTTGTATTTTCAGAGATATTTTAAGGGTGCACAAATGGAAAATATTCTACGTCATAGTCAATAAAAACTATTGGTGAAATAGTTTTTCATAAGGAAAAATTAGTGAGTTTAACACCAATGGTCACAGGGCTAAGCCCCTTGATGCAAACTAGAATCTACTATATAAAACCTAGCAACACCCAGGCATGCCGGAACATCACCTAGCCTTAGATGAGCACTCACCTGAAGCATAGAAAGGTACCAAGCCCCTCTTTAGAGTTGTTTGTGTAGGATGTTAGTGTAATGAAGATACAACATATTCAGAACCGTAAATAAGCATAAACACTATACAAAGGATAACCAGATCTATATCTTAGATAATCATAAATAAAATGATAACCATAATAATATTAACCATGCAAGAACCAAGATTCTACATGTTTAAAACCATTATCCATCCAATAAACTCCTTTATATTAAACAATGAATTACATAGAATCTTCTTACATTACAAAACATCACCATAAGTTATGAGTGTATCATATCTAGTAACATAACTCTACAATAATTCACTATTGAACACACTCATCTAACTACACAGCTTCACTACATATTTATAGGGGTGGGGACTTTCCCTTCACCACCTACACAGTTCCCAACGTGGTCCTTGTCTTCTTTGGAATGTTTGTGACAACAAATTCCAATTCATCCTAAGTAATCTTTTCCTTCTCATTCTATAGTACTTGGACAACATTGGCCATAGAATTCATCATTCCCTCTAGAAGATACATTTTCTGTGCTATGTGCTTCCCAATATAATGTATTCTCTCCTTATGTGGGTCTTAAGCTACTGCAAGGGCTTCGCGCTTCTATTTCACAAGTGCCAATTTTTCTGCACATCCCAGTGTGTCATCTTTCATGGCCTTCGAACATCATTATCTTCAACCAAAGTTCCGATCCTTATCAATCGCTTCCACGTGCCACACAAATGTTAAGAGCTTGGTTAGATTTTTTTAGTTCATCCTTCGTAGTTTGGAGCAATGCCTCATAATTTGAAATTTTCCTAACCACAAATTCCCTTTCTCTTTCTACTTCTTGTTCAGGATCCTTTGGCATTGGCATTCAAATTGGTCCATCTTCTAGCACCAAATCAACTAATGTGCACACATAATGCATAGTCAAAGGAAACTTCTCAGGTACCTTAGACTCAAGATGAGGTCTTGATTTCAGAATGTAGTCACCAATTTCTTCTGCCATGCTTATGAAGGCCTCATTATTTTTCTATTCTAGGTCCTTTTCTCCTTTTAAACACACTATTTCTGTATTTTTTTCCTTGTTATCTTCAAGTAGTGCTCTAATGGTGGCAGCCTTATCAATGTTCCTCCATGCCACCTCTGTAGATACTTTAACCAAAGCATTTATCACCTTCTCATTAGACATTAGAGTAGGCTTGACTGTCATGTGTTGGCTTTGGGGTGCCTTCTTCACTCTCCTTGATACATGAGATTCCTTACGAAATTGAAATATATCTTCTTCCATATGGGTTTGTATGGACCAGGATAATATTTTTCTTGTTCCCATAGTGGCCATGTATGGATCCATCATCTCCCATCCATACATTTATTTAAGGCCTACTGTGCTTTGAAACTGGGTGCAGATGATTTTTCTTGTGTCTTCAGCATAGCCCATACTTGGCACAACATATTCTTCACTTGTTCTCTTTATTCTTGGCCCCTTAGGAACTTGAGCACCAAGGTTTTGGGTTGGCCCTTCTCCTTCCTGAGAAGTAACATGCGTGTTGGGTTTCTCTTACATCGTATCTTCTACTTCCTTCATCCCTTCCTTTTCATCTTTCATTTATTCATCTTTGGGTTCCTCCATATCTTCTCGGTTTCACTAGGTTCCAAATGTGCTCTCTTGAGAATCTTCCACATCCTCATCCATCTTCAACTTTCTCCTTCTCTTCTTTTCAAGTGCCTCTTTATGAGGGGAGAGTTTAGGTGATCTTCTTAAAGGTTGTGGTGTTCCCGCGCCTTAGGTTCTGGTTCTTCTAAATACCTTCTTAAACCGGCGCTCTTTAGGGACTACATCCACATCCAAGTCCTCTTCTCCATCCTATGCCTATGGTGGAGTATATGCATGCTCACTCTCCACTTTGTCTATGGGATACCTCTAGCCTCTATGATCCAAGCCTCCACTATCTTCGTATTCCAATTCCTCCTTGTATATATGTATGGTCACAAAACGATTTAGAGATGGCACATTCTCCATTGTATGCTTGCCCTTAGATGGCCTAGGTAGCATGAACCTGTTTTCCATATACTTATTATTTTCTAGCCTAGAATTGAGCTGAAGATATATGAGCATGGCTCCACTATCCCCAACAACCAAACTTACTAGCTTCATACTTATGACGTCTTAAATGAGTCTCAAATATAGGCATGCCCACTTGGATATAGATATGTTTTTCTCGAGAGTATGGTAGTCGCAATATACGTCATCTACATTGAAGTTCAACTGGTGCACATCAGAAAATTTCTGAATTGAAGTTTGGAAGTAGTGCGTTGTGAAGGCGTATGGTACTTTACACCATGGAATCCATGTCCCATCCTTTATGGAAAACCATGTGATGTAGAAGTGTTGATACACCGTGAACTGTGCTTTGCCTTACCTAATCAAGGTAGTTCCTTAGAATTTTCCATTCCTCCTCAAATGCCATGTGAAGTTGGTCATACAATATTTCTGCCCTTTTCTTGAATGTGCCACTCATTGATCCTTCACATAAATATTTCTCGAAAATTTCTGCGAGGGAATTATTCTTAGTGGGGTGTTCCAAAATTTTATTCTTTGGCCCATTGGGTACTCCAATTTCTATAAAAACAAGATATAAGAGGATGGTACCAAAACTTATATTTTCACCTACGCGTGCTTCCTTACCAATGGTTTCTACAATATAACTTGCTAAGTTGTATATTTCTCCGTAGGAAATTTTCTTTTACAACATAAAGCCACATTGTATTTACCTGTGACCATCTCCCTTGATCATTCAACTTGGTGAGAAGATGCATGGCTACCTGCACCATAGGGTACTTCCTCAATTTGTATATTTCCATTCTACATGGACCCTTGGTATACCCCAACTCATTGCTTAAGGAAATAACTGTTTCTTTTTTAGTTAAATCACTAATAATGTATGTCCATGTTCCCTTCAATCTTGTTAATGTCATAGTTAGGGCCGTGAGCTTAACCCTCCATCCAAAGAAAAAGAAGAAGCCCTCATAGACTCTACTCATAATCTATTGGTATAAAAGATCATATTTTCCAAAATATGGGAGCTTATACAGTTGATAAACTCCTACCTCCTTAAGTAAATATTCCCAATTGTCATACAATGACATATCTTCCACCATGCTCTTGTTGTTCTTCTTATTTAGAAAAGCATCCAAATCTCCCTTGTTATCAGTGGTGTGGTGGTTATAGTCATTTAATTTGCATTTACGGATGTGGGAATCCCAATCTTGTCTAACTATTAATCCTTTTGGGTAGTGCATCTCAAATTTATCTTGGGAGAAATTTTAACTTCAACTTCCACTTTTTTCTTTCCTTTTGGGCCTCTGCAGCACTTTCTTTGGTTCCATCATAAAAATCCCACCTTTTGTTTTATGTGTTGAGTAATTTCAAACCCAATCCCAAAATTGTGTGCCCAAGATCCTTCTCAATGCTTCTACTTTACTCAAACCCTTCACTAATGGGGACATAAGCCTTTTCTATGCATAAATATGCTCTTCACGTCTAGTTTTACAACTCTCCACACTTCAAGCTGCTCTGCTTGTCTTGGTTACACTTAGCTCACTTGAATACTTGTGATTGCAATGGTAAAAATGAACCCACATCATGTTGAAAATTTAGCACATTTATTGATCCTTCACCTACCAATAATCCTCTCATTAATTGACCATTTTCAAAATTTCCATGCGGTACAATTTCATGCCCCAACTATAACCTTCTAGCACACCTTCCTACCCTCTAGCTAAATAATTCTCTTCTATGTGATTCCATACATCGAGTACCTCACCATTACACCCTCTCATATTAGTTTCCACGGCCACTACTTATCTTGCGTTATACTTCCCCTTCATTCATTTCCATATATGGTCATATTTAAAAGTAATCTCCTTTCTAATATCTCCTTTCCATACTTGAATAACACCTATAATAGTTTATTCTCATTTGTACCGAGTTGTGAATAAAAAATAATAGCCACCCCACACCAATGGTACATGCAGTCCTCTGCGCATAAAAACACCGCAGAGTGTAATTAGCTTCCAATGCACAAATGCACTTATTACAAAAAACAAAAAACTAAACTGACAAAGCATAGCAATGAAGAAGGAAATAAATTAAATAAAATATAGAAATGGAAACCTATACTAAATGGAAACAATGCCTTATTACAAACACCAAGAAGAATTATTTATAGTAGGGCTTTATCCTACTCCCGTTAAAGTAACCAAGTAACCACATTCCATCAAGCGCCTCTAACTGGAAGCGCGTGCATCAAGTATATGAGTGATAACACATGGTCCCAACCAATTCACCTTGAGCTTTCTTGGATGGCGTAGAAACTTAGAATCATAAAGTAGTACCATCATCCAACCTCAAGCTTCTTGTCCCTGATGTGTCGGTCATGCCATGCCTTCTACCTATCCTTTTACTACTTCGACTCCAACCTCGCTATGGTGCACCTCTCATCCAACTCGTATTAATCAGAAATTATTTCTTCTAGCAATTTATCATCAACTAGACCTCCAACGCACTCAATACGTAAAGAAAGTAACATGAATTCCATAGGAAGAACTGCTTCTACACCAAACACCAACTAAAAGGGTGTACCCTTATTCAACTTCTTGTAGGTTGTTTTATACACCCAAAGCACAACAAAAAATTTATCATCCCATTCTTTCTTTCCAATATCATAATGTTTTTTCAAGTTCTAGCTCAATATCTTGTTAAAGGCCTCAGCAGTACCATTTTCCTGAGGATGATAGGGTGTAGTCTTGTGGTGCGCAACCATAAATTCATCCAATAATATCTTGATTGTCTCATTCAAAAAGTGTGTGCCCCTATCACTTGTCAAGCTCAGTGGACATCCATTCCTAGTAAGAACATTTTCTTATAAGAACCTCGGCTGTTGTAGCTATTGTACAATCCTTTGTAGGTGCTTCTTCTGCCCACCTTGTAAGATAATATGTGCAAGTGATGATATAGCACGATCTAGTTCTATGCATGGATGGTGAAATAGGACCTATAAAGTCTATAACCCATTTCTCAAATGGCTCTACACTAGTAATAGGCCTCAAAGACATTTCATCTCTTTGAACAGTTTTTCCAAGGCACTGACAATGATCAAATGCCTTATAATACTCTTTATAATCCTTATACAGGGTCTCCCACCATAATCCAATGAATATAATCTTACGCACAATGGCATTGCTTGTATAGTGCCCAACTATAATACCACTATGAGCCTTTGCCATGATATTTGTGTGCTTAAGTTCTAGTACACACCGACGCAATACTTCATCTCTACCTAGTTTGTATAAATCTTCACTGATGAACATAAAGGGTGCCACACAAATTGCAAGTTGTTTCTTCTCCAATGCTTTCATTCCTTCACATTGCCATACCTATGCATAAAAAGAAAAATATCCTTCAATTTTGGAAGTGGGTGATGTAACTGTATAACTATGCATATGAAATTATATCTTTAATTTTCTACACGTCCTCCCCGACTAAATCCTTAATAAGTGGTCTAGGCCAATTACTTTTACTTGGTTTTACCATAATCGTAAAATCAAATTCTTCTAATAAGAACACCCATCAACATATGTTCCCCTGTAAAACAAGATTATTTACCAAGTATTTTAATTCCATGTGATCAATATAGAATACAAAAAGTGTTGTTAGAAATTACTCTCTAAATTTATGTAGCACATAGATCATCGACAAGGCCTTGCGCTCTGTTGTTGTATAATTATGCTTTACAGAAATAAAATTTCTACTAGAAAAATAGATAGGATGATCTATAATACCCTCTCCAGGTTGAGCTAACACCATGCCAATGGTTTTTCTAGAAGCATCCACATGTACATGAAATGGTTGGTTCCATGAAGGAAAATGCAGAATAGGCATTGTTGTAAGTCTCTCCTTCAATGCCTCAAATGCGCACTATCATGTTCTCCCCAATAGAATTTTCCTTTTCATTTTAGTATCCCTTCCAAGGGTGTAAAAATCTTGGCATATCCTTTGATAAAATTTATATAATACCCTGTGTGGCCCAAGAATCTATGCACCTCACTCTGATTGGTAGGCTCTTCTAGGCCTACAATAACTACAACCTTAGTTGGATCCACTAACAAACCTTCCTTGTAGATGATGTGCCCTAACAATGTTCCAAAATATGTAGCAAACACACACTTCTTGATGTTTAAAGAGATGCTTAACTGTCTACATATTTCAAACATTAAGTGAAAATTTTCACAATGATCCTTAACAAGTCCTTACACTCGTCCCAATCATTCAAGTAAACTGCAGAATTTTTGAATAAAATCTTGGAATGCTTAAACAACTATGTGCAAAAATATAGTAGGTGTGTTTTTTAAACCAAAGGGCATCACAATATATGAAAAAATTCCCCATTCAGTGGTGAAAGTCATTTTCTCTTGATCCTCCTATGCAATTATAACTTGATGATACCTAGAGAATCCATCTATAAAAGAATAAACTTTATGCCCTACAACGCCTTCTAATATTTCCTCTATGAAAGGTGTAGGAAAAGGATCAATCACACATGTAGCATTCAATTCCTTGTAATCCACACAAATCCTAATCCATCCATCTTTATTTATACTGAGCACCATGGGGATAACCCACTCTGATTCCTCTAGGGGCTTGATGATGCCAAATTTCAACATTTTGTCAATTTCTTCCTTAACTTTGACATGCAGTTAGGGTTCATCCTGTAAGGTCTCTTCCTAATTGGGTGTGCTCCTTCCTTTAGCTTAATCTTCATCTCTCATAATGACTCATGCACTCCTTTTAACTCATGGTATCCCTTAGGAAATAAGTTCTGAAAATCCCGTAGTAACTCAATTATCTTTGCCACTTTAGAATCAACCCAATAATCCCCAATTGTTGCCTCCTTAGGTTCAAAATCCATGCCAATGTTCACCTTCTTGGAATTCATAGGTTCATGATAGGAGTGCTCATTATTATCCACATTTTCTAACACTTTGTGCATACCTTCCGAATTATACATAGCTAGATTTTCTACTTCTTCATCATCCACTATGTTGACCATATTTCCTTTTTCTTTCTCATAAAAAGTGTGCTTAAGTAGTGTGGCATCTATCTCTTCTACTTCATCAAAATTTTCTCCTGAGTTTACCTCACCAAATAAATCTTGAATGAGTTCTTCATTATTTGCACTATCTCCCATAGTTAAGAACTTTATAACCCTTAATGCCTCTTCCACTGGAGGTTTAGTAGAGAAGTAGTCAAAAGTTAGGTCATTCCTAGAATCAAGTCCTAAAAATTTCTAGTCTCCCTATATAGCTTTACATAAACATACTAGGATCATGCGTAGCCTTGTAAAGTGGAATAAAGTTTGTGCACCCAAAGTGAAGGTGGTAAAGCTTCCTTCCCCTCTGTCCAGAGTCTCTCACACTATTGAATGTGGTGCTGAACAGGTTGATTACCATGATACATGCAGATTGTAGTACGAACATTTCTACTAAAGAGCCAAGTGGTTAGATCAATTTTGACTTCATTCCATTCCATAAGATTATCCTTGTGAACCATCCACCAACACGTTGTTGTCTCGTGTAAGGTATATACTAACATATTCCTTCTTTCCACTTGATTTGTCCACTACTCCTCCATAGAACAAAGGAATATCATAGGATCTCCTTCTACATTGTACCGAGGTACAAGGTTGTTACCTACCCTTTGAATACATCAAGGTTTGCTTCTCCATGCAAATGTACTTCATACTTCGCACCCAACCATCTCATAAGTTCCATGTGCCCAATTGTGGACTGACCTCCTAATCTTCAAGTTGTTGAACAAACTGAAATGAAGATAATTACAGATGTAAGGGCAGCAGAGCTTGAGTTCCATACACCAACTCAAATGGGCTCTTACCAGTAGCTCTCTTGGAAGTGATTCTATCAGCCCAAACTGCAAATTTCAGTTGTTCACCCCATTTTCTCTTATTCAACTCCAAGGTCCTCCTAATGATCTTCAATAAGTTCTTACTGTTGGAATCAACTTTCATTCCTTGGGGGTTATAGTTTGAAGAATAAGTCAAATTGGTTCCATACTCCTTGCACATTTCCATCAAAGGTTTAGCTCTGAAACACATGGCATTATCATCCACAATCTTGACTAGCACAACAAATCTACATATAATATTATTCAACAAGAAGTCCATAACAACTTGGTGTGTTGCTTTCTCGGTGGGGATTGCCTCTACCCACTTGGTGAAGTAATATATGGCTACAAGGATCTACTTATGTCTAGCACTAGAAGGGTCTAAAATTTCACCAATGAAGTCCATCCCCTATTTTTTGAAAGGAGCTTCAATTGATATAGGATGTAAAGGAAGGGATCCTGAAGCTTTCATTATTCTAGAGAAACAATGAAAAATTTAGCATTTTCTAACCAACATGGTTACATATTTAAAGAGAGTAGGCCACCAATAACTAGCTTTCAAAACTTTGTGTGTTTTAACCCTTCTAGCAAAGTGTCCTCAACAAACTCCCCATGGAAATCAGCAACTACTTTGGGAGCTTCATCTTGATTACACACTTCAAGAGGACACCTTTAGGGTTCTTCCAATCCAACCCAAAGTCAATGATGATGTATTTTTGAGAAGCCATCTTGAGGGATATTTTATGAGTTTTATTTAAATGATCGGGACAACATAGGTGTCTGAGATAAAAGATTATATCCTTGTACCACTCGAACTCACCAATTTCTCAAAAACATCTACCCTTTCTTCTTCTACTTCATTCACTTCCACAGTCTGCAAGTTGCTCTTAGCCATGATCTTGGCAAGACCCAAACCTCTTACTAACTTAGTGGTTTGGATGTCCATATCATACTCTTGTAGTTTGTTCACCCATCTACATATTTTAATTAAGATCTCCATCTCTGATAAGATGTCTTTTACCATGGTGTGGGGAACATAAGAAACAACTTTTGAACTTAAGATATAAGGCTTGAAAACCTTTATTTCTTTCACCAAGGAAAATTCTTGTTTTTCCATGATTGTATATTTCAACTCAAGTAGCTTGTAAGGCCTTTCTAAAGAAGGAAATAGGCCTCTCAGCCCCATCTTCATCCTTTTGGAGAAAAACAGATGCAATAGTATTTTCAGAAGAAAAGGAGAAGATTTGGAAAGGCTTCTTGTAATTTGGGGCTGCCAAGACAGGTGCATGTTTCAATGCCTCTTTGATTCCTTCAAAAGATTTAAGGGAAGCCTCCTCCCACTTGATAATTTGATCTTTCTTTAACATGCATGTAATGGGGAGGGTCAATTCAACAAAATTTGACACAAACCTTCTAATGAAATTGATTTTCCTAAAGAAAGATTGGATGCCCTTCTTCGTTCTTGGAATTGGCACCCTGCTGATTGCTTCTACTCTCTCAGGGTCAATCATGACACCATCCTTTGAAACAATATGACCAAGAATATTGGCCTTTTACAACCCAAAGTGAAACTTCTTTGGATTGAGAGAGATTCCAAATTCTCTACATTTGATCAAAATTCTTTCCAAATGTTGCAAGTGATATTTTCTACTCCTTGAAAATACAATCACATCATCCTGATAAACTACAATGAAGTCATTTATATAACCAGCAAAAGCAACATCCATTACTCTTTGGAAAGTAGCTCCACCATTCATGAGACCAAAATGCATTCTCACATAAACATATGTTCCCTAAGGAGTGGTAAAGGCAGTTTTAAATCTTTTAGACTCCTTGACAACAACTTGATTGTAGCCAGAGAAACCATCCAAGGTGGAAAACAATTCAGATCTAGTCACTAATTGCAGCATGTTCGGAAAAGGATAATTGTCTTTCAAAGGAGCTCTATTCGATTTATGAAGTATACACAAATTTTGATATCTTCATTCTTTTTCTAAATGGCACAAGGTTTGTAACCCAAGAGGAATACCTTGTGGGCTGAATGATCCTTCCTCCAATTGTTTTTCCTTTGTTTTTCCTTTGTTCCCAAGTTATGATTTTCCACATCCCTTGAGGCAGATATGCTTCTATTGATGATGCAATCATCCTTGTCAAAATTGGACTCAAGTGCAACAAGACCTCTAGGAATGGTGTTATTTTTCAATTGGATAATATCCTTTCCAAACAAAGTCTCTCTTCCTTCAGTCATACATACCATTGGCTCCCAATCAATATTTTGATCTACAAAATCACCTTGATTTTGTAAGAATCTTTTCACTTGAGCATCATCATTAAACACTTGCCAATGCTTGATGTTGTCAGGGACAACTAGCCTAGTTAACACTTCAACATTATACTCACAAAATTTGAAATGGTGCAATCTCTAAATCTAGACCCCAAAATTTCCAACTTGTCAAAGCAGCAACATTCAAACTTTTGTCATGATGCATAATGTTGAAGGAATCAAACATCTCAATTAGATCCCAAACCGCATGCATATACTAATTCATCCGTTGATTTTTTTGTAGCATACGCTTTTCTTATTTGTTTGACAACTAGCTCGAATCTCCTTTTCCAATGATGTACTTGACACCATACTTCCATGCAATTCTCAGGCCCAACAACAAGGCTTCACACTTAGAAATGTTGTTAGTACATTAAAAATTAAACTTGAAGGAAAAAACAAATTCTTCCAAGCTAGGAGAAATCAGACTTATACAAAGACCATTCCCAAATTTCAAGCAAGCCCCATCAAATAGAAAGGTCTAAGGAGAACTTACCTAATCAAGGAACTTTGAATGATCCATCTTGTGTTCTTTACTAGCAGCAAACCCAATAAAATTATCAACATCAACATCAACAAACAACACAACATAGGAAGCATTGTTTGGATCCATAATTAGATGCAACATATTATTTTCTCCACAGAGCTTGACAAGGCTGCCCTCAATGGGAATGGTGGAAAAAGACATATCCATTTGGACACTTCATGTACAACACTTGCAGCCCACTTCCTTGACAATAACATACCCCCATTTAGTAGGGCAATCAACAATCACAACATCCAATTTTAAATTCCTCCCAGGATAAGATGCAAGCTGCACCACCAAACCCTTCACACAACCAACTACTGAAACTTCTCTTCATTCCATGGTAGTACATTTTCCATAGGATGCTATCACTTGTATATCCAACTCATTCATGACTTCTAGAGGCATGACATTACATGATGCATTGGAATCAAACATACAATTGATAAGTAGTTTATCCTTTATGATCAAAGTTGTGAAGAATGGATTAAAATTCAATTGGGAATCAACCAAGGATGTCCCCAAATATAACTTAGGTGTCTCTCCAAGATATTATACTACTAGTGGTGTTTCAAGGTCTGTAATGATCTGAGGAAGATTTTCAACAACATTTACATTTCTTCCTAGAGTAATCTTCTCCTCCTTCAATCCCAAGTACTCAAATGCTCTCTTCTTATGCTCAAGAATCCTAAGAAACTCAATGATTGGAACACTCACTTTGATTTCACTCAATACTTGAGCTATGTCATAGGGAACACTCTTTGGAAAAACAACATTGAAAGGGAGATAAGAAGATTCATCGGATGGCAAGGGGTTCTTGGCACTTGGGCATGAGGAGGACTCTAATTTTTTTCTTAGGACAATAAAGCTTTTAGAAAGTTCTTCTCTTCTAGGAGATTCTTTGGGAATGCTTGTGAGCAAGGGTGTTTTAGGTTTGGCTTGAGGCCAAACTCCCTTCACAACTTTACTTCTAGTGTTATAGTATTTCTCTTGAGCTACAACAACATTCATCAACAATTGTCTATCTTCCCCGAAGGGATACCACCATCAAATTTCTTAATCATAAAATCTCTTAAGTATTCAAAATCATTGTTAGGAATTTCAAAAGCTTGCACTACATCAACTTTAAGAGTATGAGGGGTAAGGAAAACTTGTACCCATTTGACATAATCCCAAAATGTAGTAGTAGTCCTAGCACTTATCACTTCAGTAGATGTTACTCCTCCTTGTGAGCTTGAAGAACAACCCATCATGTAGATATCATCATCAGTACCATCATCATTATTAGCTTCACCATCTTGTTGGTCCACTTCACATGGAGGATGGGGTAGAAAACACCTATCACACCAATCAATATCAACAACTTCCTCAACAACAATAACCCTAACAGTTAGGGGATCAGGTAACACTCTTCCTTCACGTGCTTGAGGATGTCTATTTGTAGACCCCATGGGTCCTTTTCCTCTATCATCTACCCTTTGATCACCTCTAGGATGATTGGAAAATCTATCATGATTTTGTGCTCTTGGCTGACCTTGTGAAGTCTGCCCAATTCCCTTCTCAGCTCTTTCCAACTTGTATGATATTTCTTTGACAACCCCTGCCAAATTTTTCACAACCTCCTCCAAATCAACACCCTTTCTAGCTTGAGGTTTTTTAGGGTTTATCAACTTTACACCATCTCTCTTGAGGGGTTTCCTAATTTCTTTGATATTGTTTTCAATTTGAAGTGCCATGGTGAAAGCTTGTCTTAGATTAGTAGGGTTCTTGTCTCTTAAGTAGTAGGCTACCTTCTTGTCAAATGCATTTGCATATTTGATTAGACAAGATTCATCACAAGGCCTCAGACTAATAGGAAGCCTTCTCAAAGTTTTGTTAAACCTTGTGTTGAAGTCATGGACTGATTCATTGGGATTCTTCTTGATATTTTCAAATTCAGACAAGAGAAATCTAGGATCAGTCTTATCACCATATTAACCCAAATTCATTCTTCATTTTAGTCCATGAATCAATAGAATTATCTAGCAAAGCCTTTTACCAATACCTAGCATCCTATTCTAGTGTATGAATGAACAATTTAATATACACATCTTCAAACTCTATTTCAAAATCCTCCATCATGTTACCAAAAAGTTTGAGATGCTGATCACCAGTTATAGCATTATTACCTTGGAATTTTGGCAACCTATTTCTAACATCTTGTGGGACAAAGCATTTGGGTAACCATCCATTCCTCTAAAATCTATAGGAACAAAAGTGTTAACAAAAAATGGAGGTATAGGCTAAGCCATATTGTTTGGTGGAGGTGATCTTGGGGAGACACAAGCTCATGAGGAGTGCAAGGTCTTTGGGGCTCAAGAATGTGGTTCACAAGATTGGTATCCTTTAAGTGCTGATTTTCTTGGAAAGTTTTATTTGAATTGAAACACAGAGGTGCAGATTGGAGAAGGAACTTACCTGGTACAGCAGAAGGACCTTCACTAGCTGAGGAAAACAAGTTTATGAGAGGATTGCTTGAATCAAAATCACTTGAAGAAGAGTGATAATCCTCTACCAAAGGCTGATCTCTCTCACCAATGGATATATCTTTGCCTAATGTCTAACCTTTAACAACTTTCCAAACTCTTCTCCCTTCTAACTCTGAGTTCCTTGAATCTAAGAACAACTTCTTAGCAGAGTCCCTAATGAAGAGATATCTTCTTCCCTCCAATTTTGCAAAGATTAGCAACACCAAAGTAAATGACAGAAAGGTAAAACACTGGTATTTATCAATATCAGAACAACATGGAGTTGCCACTAAGGACTTTCACCCTAGTTGTGTAAATGCACTAAAATACTCTGTCAAATATCTATCAGCACTAAAAATCTTGCCAAAATTTATAGATCAGACCTTCCTTTTCTTGAATTTATCAACCAAAAATGTAAATGAAGTGCAACAATTGCTAGAAACTGATAAAATTATAGGTAGAACTTATACCTTCACTTAATCCTTACAAATCTGATTATAAAATGATGCTTCAACATTGTATTTGCATGTAGAATTTGTAAGGACATTACCAGGGTTTGACATGCATTCAAATATCTCAAATATGTATGCACATGGATCAGATTGAACTAAGAAAATATCAAACTTAGAACTCTACTCTTCATTCCAACCTTATAAATCTGATCAAAAGATGATACTCAGATTTTTAATTACACATAAATCACATAAGAAGCATTACCAGGGATCTAAAATATTGAAATACTACATAATGTCCCCGAAACGGTGCCATAAAGTGTTGGTACCCAAATTTGTTCTCCTTTTTAGTATGACTAGCATCAGATATATGGCATGAAACTTGAAGTTAGATAGATCATGATGTGTGTCATTTTATAGCCGGGAATGTGATCTAACTGCACTCAGATTTGTGGAGAGATGGATAGCACTCAAATAGGACTTGAACTTATCCCAATTGTTTTAGGTTATGCCTTTCAACCAAGGTAAGAAAACCTATTTTGTAACCCTCAAATGGTGAAGGTGATGAAGATATACCTCAATTTGTGCAAATGGTATGAAAAGGGCCTTGAGAAAATATGATCAACAATCCAAATATGACTTTCACAAGTTGCCACTCCCAGATTATGGAGATATTTTCAATGCAAGGCAAGGGTAACTGAAGACATTACATGATCTTGATTTGCTTTGTGCATTTTTGTAGATGGATTATATTCTATTGTTGACACATAATGCAATGCAGGGGTAGTATGGGGTAGGATTAGTTATTTTGAATGAATTTTTTGTGGGAAATTTTAGACAAGACTAACTAGAATTTTCTAGATTCTTTGAGGACCTTTGCAAGAAATTTGTAAGACCTAAACAATAGAATGCTTCAAAGGGGTTAAGGTACTCCTTCAACCAGGATATGTGCAATAAATGGAAGCCCAAATCTATACTCTTCCACACAATATTTGACAACCTGCCACAAAATCTTGAAGTAGATGAACTAACAAAGTATCTAGAAACCTCTATTTTATCATGACCTAACGTGCACCCAAAGGTTTACAAATAATATTTAAATTCAAAGATGGTAAAGTGATTTTAAATCTATTTATCTCTTTATCGGATGAAATATCTTCTTAATGGGAGATTGAAAATGCCACTAAACTATCGACAAGAAATGAGACCATGTATGATCAAGAGAGATTTTAAACATAAGAATGCAATAGGAGAAAGAAACACAAATTGAAAACATTCTGAAACATAAGTGCATGCAAATTTTGCCAAGAGACAACACAAAATAATCCAGAATGACCAAATTTATCAACAAGGGAATGTTATAAGAACAATCTCAAAGCTTGTTGATGGCGTCACAACCGAAACCAACTCAACATGATACAAATCTGATGTAAAAATAAATTAGAAATGGTTCTTAGGTGGTTTATCGTAGAATGGGCTTTTTCCTAGTTTTTCCCTGTGAAATTCTAAGTTTCTCCGACCTTTTGCATGTCTCAAAACATGCATTATATAACATTCTATTACATTTGATCCTTCTTTCCCAAGAAAAGAATATGCCCAACATCAAGTTTGTTACAAAATTTCAACATGATTCGTAGATAGGGACGTTTAACATATTTGCAACAGAAGTTGGCAGGTGTTTCAAAAAGGAAAATCATTACAAATCCTTCATCATTATCCATTATGGAGGCACATTTTTCATTCTCTAAGAATACAGACCCCTTTCATTTCATTATTTCATCCTTATCATTCCAAAATTTGATTCTGTAACTTTTTGATTTGATATTTCACGTTTTACATGGGCTAGGGCAAAAATTATTTCAAAAACACCTCAAATCTACAAATTGATCCCCAAAACCACTTGCATTGGTCCTTGCAGGCACAAAAACATGAATTTGCCAAAAATTCAATCAAAATTGATGCAAAATTTGCAATTCCACACTTCTGGAGCAAAAATGGCAGCCAAATTGAAGAATGTATAGTTACTAGTTGATTTGCCCTTTTCCCTTCAATCTGGGCCCTCCACATGTCAAAATATGATTGGGAATGAATTCGGGATCACTTTTTGACTTTTTAACATTTTTAAAAATGGAAAAAATTGACTTTTTTCTCCGCCCCTCTGCCCTTGAAATTTGGAGCTGACACGTGGCATATGGTGGGTCCCATTGAAATCACGCTTCAATTCTGCACATTTCCACCCTTTTTTGGAATTTGGAAAATTTTCACTTTTTTCCCCACAGGCCCGCACCTCCACCTCTGTCCTTGACACATGTCCACCTCTCTATCACTAAGAATCCACGGGCTTATTTCATGTTTTAACCCCTTTTTTGTCAAGGGAAGATTTTCCACTTTGCCTCCGCAGGCCCACACTCTGATTTCTTCCTTGCCACGTGTCGGTCGCTGGTTCATCACAGAGCCACACCTCAAATTTCCACATTAAGTCCTTTTTATCAAAAGGGAGAAAATTCCCTTTTTCCTCAAGTGACCCACTGACTTTCTCTACTCGCCACATGTCTCCCTATGGTTCGTTTGGCGGACCCGCACTTCAAACTTCCATTTTAACTCCTTTTGCAAAAAAGGGAACAATTTCACTTTTGCCCCCACCAGCCCGCTGACCCACACTCTCCTCTACGCCTACCACATGTCCACCCCTTGCTCCATTACGGACCTGTAGCCCTTTCCTCACCCTTTTTCCCTTTCACCAAAAAGGCAAAACTTGCCTAAGTCCTCCGCCAGCCTCTCATTCCGCCTTTGCATGAGAAAGTGACACGTGTCCTCCTGTGGAGTTGCAGGGGAAATTTTGAATTTTTGCCAAAACACCAAAAATGTTAAGTTTTCAAAGAAACCCATTGATCCTTGTCCAACCAGAAGTGGCCACATATGAGGGGAGGCTTGAGCTTAAATTTGACGGGTAAAGGACACCCGTATAATTGTCAAAAAATACAAAATTTACCAGAGATGCCTGAATTTGATTTTTTCTTCGTGGGTGAAGGATTTTTTGATCAAAAAGAAAAGGAAAGTGTTTTAAAGAAATTTTCAACCATGGAAAAGGATTTTGAGGGAAAAATGCAAAAAATGAACAACCACGAGCTCCAAAGGCCGAGAAAAGTAGACAAAATGATAGAGGCCCGTGGATTTGGAAATTTAGGGCACAAATCAGGGCAGACACGTATTTTTCTTTCAAAATGGGGAAAAATAATAATTTTATGAGATTTTCAAAGAATCCAATCTAGAGAACAAAGTTTGAAAACCACCGAATTCAAAGAAAAACATTTTTAGAGCACGCAGAACAAAGGGGGAAGATGGGAAAATAACAGAGAGATCAAATGGGCACCAACAGATTTATCCTTTAAAAATCCTATGGGAGTGGACTTAGTCCAATTGGACATGAACAATACATTAAAGAATGGCTATAATGGAGGTCTACCCATCTATACCCATGCATCTAAAGTAAGCACATTAACTTCTGAGCTCTGTAGCAGTCAATATATTACTCAAGAGCCACCCATCCACAACAACATTCAAAGTGATCTCCTTTTCATAATCTAAGCTATGAGGGGGAAGATTAACATGCAAGATCTTCTGTCCATTCTCTATACTTGTGCACGGAGTATTTCCCTTTAGCCAATTCCATAATAATGGAATGATATTCTCTTGGCGCAACATTTTGCATACCTCTTTCAAGTCATCAATATCCGATTGACTGTCTCTGCTACCTTCTTTTGTTCTAACTTCCATGACTATTCCTTCAAACATTGTATTTCACCTTGAATATTTCTGAGTACCTCCATGGTTTCCTGATAAACCTCCTTCTGATGTGAAGGATTTTGGTACCTTGCATGTAAAAATTCCTCTTTGGTGATGGTAGGCTTCTCCTGTAGTGCCTCTCTAAGCATGTGAAACTTCAATGTGTGTAGTAATCTTCACAGTAATACCTCAAGTTTTGGTGCCAACTTTGGCATCCATTGATTTTCCACAACACATTGTATTCTAACCATCCATGTGCCTTTGTTCTCCTATTTATGTTGCTTGCTAAGATGCTCATATAATTCGGGCATTCCTCATAACTGTGATTCTTCCCACAAAAATAACAAGTAATATTCTAAGGACATTCACACCTGTAGTGGTAAGGATATCTACATGTAAAACATGTTCCGCAAGGGAACTCACCTCATCCACCACCACAACCTTAGCCCCCAAATCTACCATGGTATCCTTGACCTTTTCCATGACCTCCTTAAAAACACCATTGTTCCAATCATAGTGTGCTTGAGTGTGATCATGATCATGGTGATCACTTTTCCTTTATAATTATTTGATACTCCAAAGATGTCACACACCAATATCTATGGCATAATGGATCTATCCAATAAACTTGTAGTCTTCGTATCGTGATTCATAGAATGATAAATTTTACAATAACAAGATACATTCTTCCTTATCACGCATTATAATAATGGGCGTAAGCTAACATCATGTTTCAAATGACATATCTCATAGTCTAGTATTAATGAATGAACTAATATGTGAGAAAAAAAAATTTTGGTGTTCCTTCCACTTCACAACTGTACACAAAATCCCAAAGACATGTCTCATGTGTTGAATTTTTCGATAGTTTCTCCAATTGCTTTTCCATAGCTATAATATGTGCCTCCAGGAATGGGCTCACTCTAGTGTTTATACTTCCAATTTCCTCATCATGAAAATCCACTTAAAGTGCTTCGTGCAGGTCCGTATAAGTCTTATGTGACAACGCCCTCCTAAAAGGTGTGATCAAGCCCCCAAAAACCAATCTGCATGCTGTCTTGCATGAATATCGTAAGAGATTTTAGACAACAATGTATTAAAATGGGCATCCTATTCCCTAACTCTCTCAGTAATTCCTGCTTAATATCCTTGAGTATGCTTATACTCTTTTTCTCAAACTCAGGATATGAAACTCCTTAAGGAAAGCATCCTTTAATTCTACATAATCTATGTAAGTCCGATCAGTTCAAACTTCTGTACTAACTATGTGTGCATCCCTCCAATGTAGTTACAAACTTAATTGCCTTGCACTCGAAGCCATAAATCCTTTTGTGTACCATAGTATCTCACACATGTGCATGTGTTCGATGAGCATATTCTATGCTTCTATAATCTATAAGGTGAAGAGACATCTCCATGTAAATATTTTGGGGTTGGTGTAGACCCTTCCCACCTGATCTAGAACCTCATGTGTTACCTCTCGCCTCCAAAACAACTAGATCCACTAGAACTAGAGCCACATATACCCTATGATCCTCCACCCATAGCTAAGCGTACCGGTGGATGTACTACCATATGTCCTAAAAATGGTATTAAAATAAACTCCAACAGTATACAAAGTGGTACTAATCCCAGAAGTGAGTCCAAAATTCTAAGCACTTGAGTTTTGTGTTGGCGATACACCTTAAAAGGTACCTCCAAACATAAAATAAGAAGTTTTCCTTCCATATATGTACTTTTTGTGTGACTTATTCCTGCTCTTCTACTGCCCAAACTAGCTTGTTGACTATTAGTTGTACTAGATACTCAAAATCCAAGCACAAGGGCTAGGCTTCTAGGTAGATTTAGATGCACACCCATGACCCATGACATCTCTACTAGTGTGCTCCCATGTGAGGTTGAGGAGGGTTCCCTATTATGCTTTCCCAAATGGGGGAGTTACAGATACTTTGGCTCCATGCCTCCTACATGAGCTTTAAATACTTCATGATCCATCTCTATCCTTAATGCCATCCACTCTACAATATCGCACTACTTCTCTCTGTCTCCCTCTCATGTGCTTTATTATAATTAAGCCGCCTTTCTTCTCTCTCGCCTCTCTCCGCCACTAGGTACGCCATCTTTTGCAAAACTTTTTCCTACCCCCACATATGGTGAGGTTTAGCTAGCCATCAATTTTTATTCCAAGTTCAGGGTTAGCATCAATATTTTGATCACTAATGAAATGCCTTGCAAATAACTTCCCTTGATAATGTAAAAACTGGAACTTAGCTACCTCCAAGAAAGAATAAGTAGAAATTGAGTACTCCAAAATATGACTATTCAAAATGCCATGGAACCAAGTATCCAAAGCACAAGTTCAAATAAGATCAACATCATAAAGGGCCTGAAATTCTTCCCCCGAATCCAAACAAGCATGTGATACATCTAATTCCTTTTAGACACATAAGAAACTAGTCACTTGTATGACACTCTACTAGAAAAATAGTAAAGAAGATCTCATATAGATAGTCATATAAATTCTAATCCACCCATGTACATGTGTCAAACTCAAATCTAGTGTTGAACCTCTAAGCGTACTCTTCTTCCAGATCCTTTATTCACTCCTCAACACTTTCTAAGGTCAACTAGTACGTCTTCATCATGAAACATGCTGAAAACAACAAAAAGAGGTCTCGACGACGGGACCAATGATGCAGCCTAGAATCTACTATATAAAACCTGGCAAAACCTAGGCATGTTGGCACATCACCCAGCCTAAGATTAGCACTCACCTGAAGTGTGCAAAGGTACTAGGCCCCTCTTTATATTTTCTTATGGAGGATTTTAGTGTAATGAAGATCTAACATATTCAAAACCGTAAATAAGCATAAACATTCTACGAGCATAACTAGATGTATATATTAGAGAATATCAAATTAAATGATATACATAATAAGATTAACCATGCAAGAACTAATTACAGTCATGTTTAAAACCATTATCCATCCAATATACTCCATTATATTAAACACTTAATTACATAGAAGCTTCTTACATTACAAAACATCACCATAAGTTATGCGTGTATCAGATCCAACAACATAACTCTATAATAATTCACTTGTTTCATTGTTTTCTTTACATTTTTGGGAACCGACGAAACATATAAGGGTAAGGGCCAAGAAGGAATACCTCATTGTGCTAGTTTGTAGGTTGATGCATGCGTTCGACTTCTTGATCCGATCTCCGACTATGAGAGCTTCCTTTTGGCTGGGAGGAACTACCTGAAATAGAAAAAAAGACCACCAAAGAAGAGTTAAATAATATATGATAGTGGACTACCTAGCGTGCTAGATCTCGGGAAGTGTGATACTTCCTAGAAGGTTGTCAATCCACTATTTTATAAAACAAATTATGAAATAACTAAAATGCATACATAAATGAATCTAGTGCTAGTATTCTGATTTAGGTACCTCAGATCACTATCAACATTGATCCAATTAAATACTAAAACTATGCGGGTCAAGGTCTTCAAGTCAGTTGTAGGTTGTTCAGGTAATCTGCAGTCATAGATAGGGTATTAAAGCAGGGTTGGGTGAGGTGTTTGGGTTGTTTTTATAGGTGGGTGGTTGTTGGTTTACATAGTATTGGAAAACACAGACTAACGTCACCGGGTATGACCAATCATGGTTAGGTAGAACCAACGATGGTTATGGGTAACCGGCGTCGATAGAGAGATGAGATGATAAGATTCAATAAGATTTGTTAGTGGGGTTTGAGCTGAGGTCAAGAAGAGATGCCAAAGGGTATAATGAGGTATATGGGGATCTTAGGAACACTTAGAAATATGTAGAGGTCAGGTATAGGTGGTTTTATGGTGTGGGTGGAGGAATGGTTAGGTTTACCGAAAGTAAATGGTAGGGGAAAGGAGAATACAAGTAGGAAATTGATAACAACAATAGAGGAACCCAATAGATTGAAGTAGAAATAGATGATGCAGGTAAAAAGTGTACTTACTAGTGTTGTAGGTCCAATGGCTATGTGGTGGTGATGATTGGTTGGTGGGATGGAGCTTGGTGTCGTAGTGATGCTTCCTATAATGTCACCATGAGTACAATACCTCTGAATCTATCCTGGTGCTAGCTATGGATGTTTACAGGTACAAAAAGGCTCTGGTTCTACTTTGCGTGTGGTAGTTGTCTTCCCTTCTTCTTGATCTTAGAATGTGCTAACCCAAAAACAAGTTTACCAAGGTGAATAAATGGTAACCGGACAGACGCTTCCTTATTGATCGGCATCCATTTTGGGATGACCGGCATCGCTTAAGGTGGGATTCTCACTTGGTTACTAAAAATGATGGATCTCGCAATCATTTGGGCCAGTCTATTCTTTTATTTTTGGATAAAAATGGATGTTATGTTTTTATGAGTGGGAAGGTGGTTAGAGGAATAATAGGCCTTGATTTTTAGGGTTTAACCAAGTCTTATTCATTTATGGAAACATGCTATGAATAGGTCTATGGTGAGATGTCCATCCATTTAATTAAAGCAATTAGATTAATAATGGGGTGAGGATGGGTATTATTTTTATTATAAAGGTCATGGTTAGGTGAATGTGTTTAAGTTTGTTTTTCGACAGGGACCAAGGGAAGTGTGACCCAATTTTGGTGTCTACATTTTTCCCCTTTTCACGTGACTTGTGTTGGTAAGTGGAACCGACAAAAATAGGAAATTGTTGTGTTGAGTGTAAGTGAAGGTGGTGTTTCCCCAAGCATTGGTGAAGGTAACCCCCCTCAAACTAGGAACCGATGAGGTGAGAGAGACTAATAAGTGTGTGGTTTGATAAAATGAGGAGGTGGGAAAATGAAGATCATTGGGTGCATTGGGTAGAGGTAGAAGGTCAAATCAGGTAAATAGGTAAATGGTCTAGGGTCAAAGGTAGTGGCATTTGAACACACACACACGTTGGAAACTGCAACATGGTACTAGGTTGAAAAGATTTCAAACTCTACGTCATCCAAGGTCGATAGGTCTATCCAAATGGGATTGAAGTGATTCTCATATCCAAGGTAAAGGATATGGTGCAAAAACACAACAGAGGTCAAGTGTATGAACGTTTAGGTATGTTCTGATACACCAATGGTTAGGTCAAGATAAATAACATGACAATAAGAAATATAAGGTTGGTAGGCTGAACAACATGGGTAACCACATCGGAAGATACAATGAGCACAGAGGATCAAAAGTCACAAAATGAGTTTCAGTCAAGGTATATAGGTAATGACATGGGTAAGGCCAAGGTATAGGTAAAATAATAACTCCTAAGATGTAGCAAAGGAAATGTAGGGGTAGGTTGGGTTTGTAGGTATGGTTTAAGGGGTGTCTAGGATGATAAAAAGGGACGTGGGCATGAATGGTTGCAAGAAAAGGAAGTTTAGCAAGACCAAATAATTATAAGGGTTGACCGATGTCGGTTATAGGGTGACCAACGCAGTTGGCTAGGGAAAAAATATGATTGGCATCGATAGGTCGGGGTGGGTTTATAAAACCAAAAATTCCATATTTTTGGGAATCATTGTTGTATTGTACCATTGGAGAAAATGAAAGAGTTGGTTAACTTTTGGAAATTTTCAAGAGGAAAGTACGGGGACTATACCCAGCTGAGGTGGAGAGATATAGTTGGTGAGAGGAGCTAGGTAGATAGGTCCATGAGATTGGGTGGACCGAGTTGATTGGTGGAGATATTCGAGGTATATTTCAGCATGGCAGAGGCAGGAGAAGGTTTGGGTGGGCCACCAACACAACAACCAGTCATGCCACCATGTAGACGATGTCGAGACAAGGTAAGATTCGATCTCATTCTTTGTTGGTTAGGTGAATTTGTTGGTAAAAAGTGGGTTTGGGTAGAAGTGGGTTTTGGGGAGAATTAAATTTAAATTTGGAAGAAAATGGGTGAAAGAGGAAGGGTAGGAAGTGGTATGTAGGTTAAAGAGGGGTGGGGATGAATGTAGGTGAGATTGGGGTAGGAATGGGTGGGGTAGTTAGGTAGAAATGGTAAATTTTTAGGGAAATAGGGTAGGGTTTCGTGGATTATCATTGTGAAGGTTAATGACGTCAATCGAGGATCAACCGACATTGGTGGGAGGTAGCCAACATCGGTCACCGATAGGGTGACCGATACCAGCTTTAGGAGATCTGTTTCAACTAGAGGAACTATTGATACCAAAATTCAGAGAAGAATGGGCCAGGAGATGGGTAAGGGTGGGTGGGTGAGATAGGAAGGTATTGTTTGAATGAAATTAGGCAGGGTAATAGTTATAGGTGGGGATAAAGGGTGAATGTAAGTATGGGAAAGGTTTAATAATGTTATGGTTTGTTGGATGCAGGTGAGGGACTAGTTGTGGATGCGGGATAGGGTACCACTGTTATTTCTAGAGGTTCAGGAGATGTGACCGATGAGGAGTGGAGACATGTGACCGATATGGGTTTGATTGGTATCTAACACTATAGGCATATAGTGCGTGATTCGAGTTTGATGGTCACTCTCATCAATATATGGGATTCTACAACTAACATGTTCCATCTTCCGATAGGTGAGATCATAGTCACCTTATAGGACATGTACAAGATCCTGAGATTACCAATAGTGGGAGCACATGTGTACTCCATTTCATCAGAGGCTACCGAGGATCTGATGTTGATTGTGTTTGGAGAGGGGATGGCTGAGTTGAGATTCCATAAAGACTAACATGAGTTATGGAGATATGTACTGGGTCCATCCTGAGGAGATCAGGCTAGAAGTTTTAATGATGGAGGCAGTGTGTTGTTTTCACTTCCAGATGTGGAGGGTGGGATATTCCCATGAGCATTGATGGGAGTTCTTTGTGATATGATGGAGGACAAGACCCGGTTTGCATGGGCACCAAACCTACCCAGTGCGATTATACGAGGATTTATGGGCCTACGGAGACTACAAAGGTTCATGTGTGATGCACTTTCCTTCTTCACTATTGGGCCTATGAGCACATTATGTGTGTGTAGCCAATTGGTTTTCCCTAGCTGGATGCATTTGAGCTAGGTATGGTCTGGGTTGGTTATAGGCATTGGGTGCCAGTTGGTGGTGTGCACCGGGGGGCTAGGGCTACACATGATGTGGCTCACTACAAGAGGATGTTGGAGGGGTTGTCTAGAGTAGACATTATCTGGAGGCCATATGTGGTATATCCATCATACAGTCACATGGCCAGCAGAGTTGGATGAGCTACAGATGCTCAGGTGGATAGAAGGATGTCATGTTGGGGAGCATGATATGATACCAGTAGATAGAGTCTAGCGGTAGTTTGGGCTTCCCCAAGATATGCCACCACCATTCCCTCAGTACATGAGAGACAATGTGGAGAGGCCTATGCCTCTACCATAGCTGATGTTGAAAGGGTAGGAGAAGCATATGGTGGACCAATAGCTAGATGATTTTGGCTACATAGATGCATATAGATGGTGGTGGGTACCCCAGCTATGAGCAACACCACCTAGAATAGGGCAACCATAAGTGGCTACCCTCATAGTCTAGAGAGACACATTATAGGGATAGGTGGCCACATTACAGTCCAAATTACTAGTTTATAGGGGTAGTGATGGGGTCATAGGCAGAGGTGGTCATGTTATAAGCACAAGTTACATGGTCAGTAGGGCCAATTGGTGACCGCACATGAATAGATTTTTACCATACAAAGCTTAGGTATAGTACGTACACACCTACACAGGCTCAGGGGAAAAGGTCTCATTTAAAATATAGGGGTGGGACAGGGTCCCTCGGTATAGAACAAGCATAGGGACATGATCCCTTATTAGAGGTAACAGCGGGACAAGGTCCAGGAGACCAAGATAGGGACCGAGATCGATGACACCTCCATAGACCGTACTAATAAATAGGTTTAGGGATGCCCTAGGTGAGGCACAATATTATCAGGACCACTTGATGGCCAAGTAAGGATAGACATCCCATCTTATGTTAAGTATAGAGCATAACAGGCTTTGAGTGAGAGGATCCGATCCCGTACTCACATTATAGAGAGTTACATAGGCTAGTGAGACCCGAGACAGGGTTAGTGCGAGGCTACCAGTGTATGGAGGCCATCTCCAAGTGAGGATCCATTAGAGGTTAGATCTAGGCCTATGGTGGGTGGGGAGATGCTAGCGGGATCTGCGTGAGAGTAGAGGAGGAGGAGGAGACAAGTGAGACATGCATGGAGGATATCCGATAGGGAGATGCCTGATAGTTATGTGTATCTTCATATTATTTGTGTATTTTGAGATATGTCAGCTTTCATGTTGAAGAGAGTGAGGATGTACATGAGATTTTCTAAAATTTTAATCACACACCAGCCTGCTTGCCTTGCTAAATATGGTGAGGATGTACATGAGAGTTATCGAGATACTTGAATTTATTTGTATCTATATACATATGTATGCATACCTAGACTTTCAAATTTATAGATGATATTTAAATTATGAATGGTGTATTTGTGTTTGAAAATTTTCATTGTTATATGTATGTAGGTGGGACTTAAGTTAATTAGGCATGATGGAGTCAGTGTCCTGCATGATGGAGTCAGGTCAATTTAGGCATGATGGAGTCAGGTTGGTTTAGGCATGATGGATTTAGGTTGGTTTAGGCATGATTGAGTCAGGTTGGTTTAGGCATGATGGATTCAGTTAGTCTAGGTATGATGGAGTCAGTCAATCGGTGTAGGCATGATTACGTTAGGTTGATTTAGGCATGGTGGAGTTAGGTCAATTTAGGCATGATTGAGTCAGGTTGGTTTAGGCATGGTTGAGTTAGGTTGGTTTAGGCATGATTGAGTTAGGTTGGTTTAGGCTTGATTCAATGTCCAAGTTGTTGGTAACATGAGGGACAAATGGTGATGTATATACAAGTTATGGTTTTAATTTCCAAATATGTGCTATAATGGAAATGTGAAAATGATAAATGAATGATTTGATGATGTGGTAAAAATGTGTATTAATTGATGCTTGTTTGGTTTAATTTCTAGTTATTGATATAAAATGGAAACTAACTAGGGTAGAATGTGAATAGGAAAGTGAAAGGGGGAATTTTTTAGGGTAAAGAGTGGCCGAGCTAACCTCCAAGGGCCCTATTCCCTCGAAGTGCTACCTACATAGCCCCAATGAAAAGGGACCTCAAGCCGATGTAGTTCTCCCATAAGCTAGGGAAGATTATGATGAAGTAGAGGAATGGGTTGGTAGGTGTTAGGCATGGTTGAATGTAGGTTATAGGCATGGTTGAATGTAGGTCATAGGCATGGTTGAGTTTAGGTCATAGGCATGGTGGAGTTTAGGTTATAGGCATGGTTAAGTTGTTTTAAATATAGGTGTCAATGATCTGGTCCTATATAGGATAGTCAATAACTACCGAGGAAGGTAAATGGTAAGAGGTGGCAAAAGTTCGATTAATTGAGAAGATCTTTAATGAGTCAACCATACCCCAGATGGGATTATGAACATAAGATCCTAAAAGCCTTGCATGATGGACTATTCTAAGGGTGAAGAAATTCACATAATCACGAAATGTCGCGGTTACGGAAATTACCTTGAGTAAAGAGGAAATTAGGATGAAAAGGAAATGAGGTGAGAATGGGTGGTTTAGCGTAACTTAGTGTACGAAAACATGTTTTTCATAGCAAGAAACCTAGGATAAAAAATAGGTAAGTCCATGATGAAAATTTCATCTTTTTCTTCATTCATTTTTTTGTATTTTTAATAGATTGATCAATGTGGGAAGTCTATATGGGATGAGTATATTATCTCCTTGAGGTCTTCGAAGCTGATCGATGCGGGAAGCTTCTGGATATTTTTATTATATTTTTGAAATGAATTTATATAGATGTCCTTCAAGGAGCAAATCATTTATAGTGGTGGAAATGGCGTGAAGAGATGTCCCGTTTGAGGGAGTCATCTTTACTAGAGTTTTGACTCAAGGAGTCAGTATCCCTTTTTCTTAGACGTTTAAGTCATGGACAAGACTATAGAGGAAGATTAGGTTCTTGTTTGGAGGAAAAAACCATAGTACACATAGGTTAACTATGAAAGAGGTGGTTTTGAGTGATGAATGACCATGGGATTCCACCTTGGAGAAGAAGAAAAGTATCCATGAGAATCATGCTATGAGTAGAGCCGTGGTACTCATATTGAAGACAAGGTGGAAAGGTGACGGGTAATCATATGATTCTTGTATAGTCATGGATCCTCAAAATAGGTAATATGGAAGGTGGACAATGCTCAAGGGATGAGCGATCAACTGAAAGAAAGTGATATAGACTTGATGTCAATAATTAAATGGTCGAAGATGCAAGGCATTAAGGGCTTAGGTTCGGGTTTACATTCAAGTGAAGACAAATGCTAAGCACCTGATCCATAGGCATGGGTAACGATATAGGGCCCCAGCAATTAGGAGAAAATTTTCCTCACTTAATTTTCTCTTCTTTGGTTACATGTTGATTTTCCTTCAGGATGAGGTCGCCGACCTAAAAGGTTCGTTCGTGAACACATTTTTCATAGGCATGTTTGATACATTTTTGGTAGATTTGGAGATGGTCAAGAGAATTGAGATGAAATTCATCTAATAACTCAAGTTGTGCCAAACGATCTTGGTGAAATTCATCATCGTTGAGCATGTCTTGTAGTGAGATGCAAAGAGATGGAATCTGGACTTTGAGAGGTAAGACAACCTCGTACTATAGATCAGAAAAAAAGGTGTGGTAGAAGTCAAAGTGTGAATAGTAGTGCGATAAGCCCAAAAGGTGAAAGGAATAAGTGTATGCCAATCCTTCCTAGTATTGTTGACTACTTTCATAAGAATTTTGTTCTAGATTCTATTGGCTGATTTGGCTTAGCCATTGGTTTGCAAGTAATAAGGTTATGAGAAACTAGCTTAGATGCAAAAATCATCACATAGCTTACGTAGAGTTTTGTTTTTGAATTGCTTTCCATTATTAGTGATGAGGTGGTGAGGAACACCAAAGTGACAAATGATGCGATGGTTGATGAATTCACATATTTTCTTAGCTTTTGTAGAAATGAGGGGAATGGCCTCTACCCATTTAGTGTAATATTCAATAGCGGTTATGATCCATTGGTGGCGTTGTGAAGAATGGTGATTGATCTCACCAACAAGATCCAAACCCCATTAAGATAAAGGATAAATATCTCGTGTGACCTATAAAGAATGACTAGGTGTGTGATGAAGATTAGCATTTTGTTGGCATTTCACACAATGTTTTATATAATCACAACAATCATGGTTTAAGGTTGGCCAATAATAGCCAAGGCAAAGAATGCATTTTGTGAGAGCTAAACAAATAAAGTATCCTCTCAGAAATTCCATCGTGAACTTCCTCAATGGTGTAGGGAATTTCAAAACTTGTAAGGCATCGTAAGAGAATACTATTGAAGTTGCACTTATAAAGAAGACCACCCATGATGACATAATGAGAGACACTTTTAAGAAATTCACGTTGTCCATTACAAGTGAGATCGGTGGGTAGAATGGAAAGGGAAAGATAGTCTACATATTGCTTATACGATAGGTCATGTGGGTCAGTTGCAATGGTTCTGATGGAGTAGACCTCACGAGGTAAATAAGAGGGTGATTGTAGCTTTTAAATTGCGACAAATATTTTAGACTCAACAGTGAAGCAAGCCAAGCGTGCCATGCTATCCACAAATTTATTAGTAGAACGTGGTGGGGTTTGAAGTTCATAATGGTCAAAGGTGGTCAAAAGTATATCTACGTGATGTTTATAATTTTGAAGTATCTCATTACGAAACTAGTATATACCATTAACTTGGTTTATGACCAGATGGGAATCACCAAATATATTGATGGACTTAACATCCAAGGCATAATCAGCCTGGAGGCCCAATACGAGCACTTTATATTTAGCAATATTGTTTGTAAAATCAAAATCAAGTTTGAAGGAAAAAGGAATGGGTTCACCATCAAGAGGAATGAGGATAACACCAGCCCCACCCCCATGCTAACACTTGGAACCATCGAAGAAGAGTGTCATTTGGTAAGAGGGAGAGGGTAGCTATAGATTCATCTAGGAAATCGAAGTTAGAGGGTTGATTCTCGTAAAGGGGTGCATTATCCAATTGGTCAGTGATATCTTGGCCCTTGATGGACTTTTTATGAATGAATTTGAGGTCGAGGTCAGCAAGAAGCATAAGCCAACATGTGGCACATTGATGGTGATAGGTTTTGACATACATATAGTGTAAGGAGTCAATATTAGTAATAACAAAGGTTTTGTGGTTGATTAGGTAATGAAAAAGTTTTGAGGCAAAAAAATTAAGGCTAGGTAGAGTTTTTTGGTGTGGGTATATCTAGTTTCATAGTCCATAAGGGTACGACTTATGTAATAAATTTCTTGCTCTCAGTGTTGGTCGTCGCGATGAGTGAGCATGGCACCTAAAGCATTATTAAAGGTAGAAATATATAGGTAAAATGGTTGGTCATCTTTAGGCGTAATGAGCATTGGTGGTCAAAGGAGGTATTTTTGTAAGGCTTTATCGCATTCACCATCCCATTAGAAAGAAATGTCTTTGTTGAGAAGATGATGTAATGGTTAACAAAGGTTAGAAAGATGTGAGATAAAATGAAAAATGGATTGCAAATTACCTTGTAGGCTTCCAATTTGACAATGATTAGTGGGTAAAGGAATTTCCGAATAGCCTTGACTTTAGCAGGATTTAATTCTATGCCACACAAAGAAATGATGAAACCAAAGAGTTTTCTTGAAATTACCGCAAAGGCACACTTCTTTGGTTGAAGACAAACACAATACTTAATGAGGTGGTCAAAGATGACCTTAAGGACGGTCAGGTGTTCATTTCGATGTTTGGATTTGGCAAGAAGATCATCTACACAATATTCCAATATGCGATGCATGATGTCATGTAAGATGTAATTCATGACTTGTTGGTATGTAGCACCAGATTTTAAGGCCAAAAGGAAAGACTCGATAGTAGAAGGTCTCCTAAGGGGTGATGTAGGTACTCTTGTGTTGATATTCTTGAGCGATAATATTTGATTACATCCCAAGAAACTTTCCATAAACGATAGCATTTCATGGCCAAGTGGTGAGATCAACTAGTTAGTCAACGTCCGGTAGGGGAAATTCATCTTTGGGACAAGCTAGGTTGAGGTCACATAAGTCTCGTAAATGTAGAGTCCCCCTATCACCTTTGTGAAAGGAACAATCCCGTAAATCCATTAGGGATAGTCAATGGGTAGGACGAAGGAAACCGAGAGAAGGCATTGAAGTTATTATTTGATCGAAGAGCAATGTGAGGATGCATTTTCTCGTATCTTTTTCTCTCGATGGGCTTGGCATCAGGAATGGTTACGATATTTTGGACCATGATTTTTAGGTCAATACCAGGCATATCAGCATAGGACTAGGAAAAAGTGTTGCTATGGTCCCAAAGGAAAGAGGTAAAAGCTTCCTATTTAGTAGCATCTAAAGATTATCCTATCTTTAGAATGTGTGGGTCATCTTGAGTGTTAATGTTTATTTCAATGGTCGATTAGTTCAAAAGGGTTTGTGTCTCAGAAGGTAATGACTGGTGAATATAAGAATATTTCACACCAAGGTAGGTGAGGATGGACTCATTGTCTTGACATTGAATGACATTAATAGAAAGTGTATCATTATCAATCATGTCAGGATACAGGAATGGAAGAGAAGAGGGAGCCTTTCCCTCATGTTGGTAGGTAAGAGGTCCTGTAAATTATGTTTATGAAAAAAAGTTAGGAGGAATAGATTCGGGATCTATGGGTTCCGTGGGTGAAGATGGTGACATGGGTGAATGAGGTGGAGAGGTTTTTTCTTCCTTAACGAGGTCAATGTGAGCCTTCTTGGGATGTGGTGCGTAAAATCCAATGCCACTATGGTCATTGTGTTTATGAGTGGTACAAGAGATAATAGTGTGGTGGCCCTGTTTATAAAAACCAAATCCAAATCCTTTCCATGTGCACCGATGGAGGAAAGTGTGAGAAAAGCGGCGGTTAGTAAGGGAATGTAAGTCAGATAAAAATGGTTGTGTTTAGGATGGAGGTTTAGGTTTATAAGTAGTGATATCAAGTCCCCCATACATTAGATTAGTGTGAAGGTAAGGAGGAACATAAGGAAAACCTCACCTACACTATAGTTATAACTAGGGTTCGATGTAGGTTTTCATACTCTTACGGAGTGAGGAACATGTTGATATTGTATAGGCAATACTCCCCCAAAGTGAGGCATTGAAAACACCCTCTAAGGGGTCAGTAGTCGATATGTGGGTAGTGGGGATAGATGACTCGCTAGATGATGGGGAAGTAGGTGAGTCAGCAATAGAGGCTACGACGGTAGTAGGGATAGCAGGGTTAGATGTGGGAGAGGTGGTGGCAGTCTTGGTGGAGGGGCTTGTGGATGAAGGTGAAGTGGGGGTAATGACAGATGCCTTGACTAGGAAAAGTACATCATTGGGCTAGTACAACATGTTATAGGTCTTAAAAGGTGATGGGTCGGCTGGGATGGTGTAATTATGTCCTTCGTGTTCAAATTTGAGGCAATGGTGTAAATTCGAAGGGACACAACCCATGACGTGGATCCAAGGTTGACCAAGTAAAAATTATACTAAAACTCCCCTTCTAAGACGAGAAAAGTTTTGAGAAATTGTAGGGACCCACGTAGACATGGAGAATGATAGTACCTAGCATAGAGGTCATGGCATCATTGAAGGAGTGTAGCATAAATCGGTTACCATGCATGTAATTAGTAGATATGCACAATTATGTATACACATGGGAGGAGATGTTGTTAATCCTAGCACCACCGGTGATCATAATGCATCATATGCGTATATTATCGATAAAGATGGAGATGAAAAGAGTAGGATCGGGGTTGTCAAACCGAAAGGGGGCGATCTCTTCATCCGAAAATCTAATGGAAGCTACTTGGTGAGTTAGTGGAGGTGTAGAGGAAGGCAATGACTTAGTGAGAGAGGCTATGCGATGAAGGGTAATGATGGAGGCTACGAGCATGACGTCATTTGGTAAAACCTCAATAAATTGAAGGAACTCCATGAGGGCTTGATGATGTGACTCGAGAGGTTAGGATGCGGTCATATAAAGACATTTTGAGGAGGATTGGTGCAATTGTTTTAGAGTTGTGCGATGTGTGATCCCATCGAAATAGGATTCGCAGGACCTCGAATTGTGACTTTGGGCATGGGTGCGGATGGTATGTTGGGTACGGGGTTGGTTAATGGTCTAGTTACCTTTTCTTTTCCCTGTCTTTCTTAATGTAGGTGGTAATATGAACCATGTTAATTTCAAATTTTGGGGGTGGATAAAATATTTGCAGGGGTGGAGATACTGGTTGTTGAGCAGGTAATGGAAGAAGATTTGGGGAGATTGGTGAAGGTGGAATGGGGTCCTCATCCAGAAGATCATCATTGTCAAAATTATGCTTAGGAGGACAAATTTGGATAAGAATAGTTTTCAAGGCCTTATAATTTTCAACATCATGTCCTGGCACATGATGATAGGCACAAATCTTGGTCTCATCAAACCCTTTTGGTTTGGGTTTGAGAGGATCATAAGGTCGAAGCGGTGGTAATGTGATGACAAAATTCTCTAAGATATTGGTTAAAATCTTAGCGTAGGACCCTGCTAATGGATTGCAATGGGAGGTGAGTGTGGGTTTGGGTACAAGTGTGGCTGATTGTGGAGGAAGAGGCTTTATAGGAGGGGGAATGGGTTGGTCCACTAGTTTGGTATGTGGAGTGGTCTTAGGTCTTATGGGAATTTGTTTGGGTAAAGGTGGGGTAGAAGAGTGACGATGGAAGGTTTGGTTGGTTTGACTACCTTATTAGAGGGTAGCGGATTCTTAGCTTTGGGTTGCACCTTCTTGGGAAAAGGTGACATAGGAGTATGAGATGTAGAGGGAAAAGTAGATGGTGGAAGAGGATGGGTTACCCATGGGGAAACCAAGTTGCAGTGGAGGTGGTTAGTAGAGGTTTGGTAGAAGATGTGAGTGGAAGGGAAGAGAGTGTCATGGGTAGTGAATAAGTTATGGAAGGTAGTGGTGGTATGGGTGGTAAGAAGGTCATGGGTGATGACGGGGGTTGTGTGGATCGCTTGGGTATATTAGAGGGCCATGATGAGGAGGTGAGTTGTTGTGTTCTTGGTTTACTGGTGGAAGAAGGTTGTTTGGTCAGGGTTGAGGGGTGAGGTCCTAAGATAGACAAAAGAGGTGAAGGTGACAATGGTGTGGTAGGTGAGGTTGTTGTATGAGGCCTACGAGGTTGGGTCTTATTTTTAGGGGCCGTAATAAGTTTATTGTTGGTTTGGGAAGATAAGGCTAAATCTAATTTGATGGGTGGGTAAGGTTTGATGTCATTATGACCCCTAAGGTAGTGATGGGTTTAGGTATAGGAGATGATATAGGCGTGGGCAGGTGTTTGGGAATAGGTGTATGTTGGGATGTGGCTAATGAAATGGAAGGTGTTCCAATAGCCTTGGTTGTTTTTGGTTTGGCCGCTTTAAACACTTTTGGATAGATTATGGAGGTGTCGGTGAGTGACAACTACATTTGGGTTGAAGCAAGAAGTAGAAGATGTCCCCAAAGTAAGGATCTATCAACATAGTCCAAGTGATTAGCCAAGCGTGAAAATGGTACTACTGTAAGTGGGGCCAATGTGGATTGAGTAGCAATCCCCGTAAAATGTGTTTGAGAAACAAGGAAATGGATAGCTTCAGACTCTATGGGTAAGAGAGCTGAAAGTAGATCAACAGATCTTGGAGGTCCAATGGAGAATGGTCATCTAAAGGCAATGGTGTTTCTACAGGATCCTCTATGGGTAGAGGAGATGATGGGCCAGATGAGGTGGAATCTCCTTGTGATGGTGTAGGGAGTGGACAAGTGTCCCCTATGAGTAGGAGAGGTGTTACTGATGATTGCTTGGTAATTTGAGGGGCCAGAGGTAGAGTGCTAATTATGGGCTCTTCCACAAGTGAAGGATAAAATGAATAGGGTTCCTCTATGGGTGGAGGAGTAGATGAAATAGGTTCTTATGTAGGTAGGTGATTTTGGGCTAATATTTCATCTATGGAAGGAACAAAGGGAAATTACGAAGAAACTAGTATGTCATTGAAAATAGGGTGGACCTCCCGGACATTGCTATCATTGGTTGAAGTGTCGCAATTTGGTTGGAAGATGGGGCATGATCAGGGAATGGTTTTTTGAAGATATGTAGGTTTTGGTTAGTAGGTGCATTTGGGTTATCCAAGACTAAATCTCCATTGTCTAACATTTCTTGGACGATATTCTTGAAGGTGATGTAGTTACCATCGCTATGACTTTTGACATGATGATAGTTGTAAAATTCATGGTCTTTATACCACGTGGGCATAGGGAAATCAAGTTCAAAACAAGTGTGTGGTTTTATAGGTGGAAGGGTAATGGCACCAACCTTAATAAGATTTTCCAAAATAGAAGAATACGGTTCTCCTATTGGGGTGTAATTTTTTTGTTCTCATCTGAAATGGAAGGCTTAGATGGGAGAGAGATTAGAAGAAGGTTTTAATTGGTTTGATGGGTGAGAGGTTACACCCTTGAGAACTACGACATTGATAGATCATTTGGGTTTTGAATAGTTGTTCTGGGGTTTTGAAGATAAAGAAGCATCATTTTATTTGAACATGGTGTTCTTGTTATGTAGCTGAATTTTCTTCTCTTTGATAACATGAATCTCCAATTTTCATGCCATGGTGAATGCCTCGTCAAAGGTGTGGAAGGTATGCACCTATAGGGTTGGTGAGATGTGTCTAGTGCAATCCCAAGTAAACAACTCTATGAGCTCAGTTTGAGGCAACTGAAATGTGAGTTGGTTAATTAGGCTACACCAACAAGTGAAAAATTCAACGATAGACTCATCGTCATACTGTCATGTGGAGTAAATATCAGTCATGGTGAATTTCTTAACAATGTTGATTGAGAAGTGGTCTAAGAAGGCTTGGGCTACTTGATTAAACAAGTAGATGGAATGTCTGGGTAGCCCACTGTACTAGTCTAATGTAGGTCCTGTAAGGGACATTGGGAAGGTTTGTAGGAGTAAAGTGTCATCATGGGCGATTAGGTAACACCCATGTTTGAAAGACCACAAATTTTGTTATGGGTCTTCTTTACTATTAAAGAGGTTGAATTTTTGCATTTCCTAATGTACGGTGGTATGGGTGAATAGAAATGGACAGATGAATGAGATCATTACAAATTTCATCATAGGTGAGAGAATTACGTGAGTTGGAAACAGTTGCTTCTAGTGTCTACATCCTTTCCATCATTAATTTGATGAGATCATTGGTAGGTTGTGATAGAAAGGTTCCTCCCATGGTGTAAGGGGGCTAGTGCTGAACATGTGATATGGGTGGCATTCCATTGTATCGTGATGTCGAATAGGAAGGTTGAGAATAGGGGACCAACATAGAGGGAATATATCTAGAATGAATGCCGGATGAGATAGGGGTTGTTGATAATATGTATATGTAGGTGGGGCAGTTGCAGTGACTCTAGTAGTGATTGGGGGTAGAGACTGTGGGATGGAGAGGAAAAGATTTTGGAATGGAGTAGGGGTCACCAAAACTAGGGGTGGTTTTGTTGCAACTAGAATATGTGAGGTAATGGGTGCGGATGGGGTTATGCTCTGGGTGGTCAATGAAGGAACAACAAATACTATGGGTGTGACTGATATTATAGATGCAGCGGTCATAGCGGGTGTGGGGCCTAGCTGCAAAACCACTGGGGTAAATCAGGTGAAGGTAATGCCAAACTAGTAGGGGCTGATGCAGAAGTGGGGATAAGGGTAGGAGAGATGGATATGGGCATTCCATATATCAATTGACTGAGGAATCCCGAGTGGAAGAGTGGGAAAGGTAGAATTGTAAGGCTACGAGGATTCTAATCGAGGAGTTGTGCGAACTCCTTGTCACTGTAGCAATGGTGGTAGGCAGGGTTGGATCCATGGGTGATAGGATGAAAGGTGGTGAAGGACTAGGTGGGAGTGGTTGACAAATAACATGGAATATAAGAGTGTTAGTTTGGTTATAAGTCAACACCATGTGAGTAAGTGTTGACCTGGAAAGACTGTATTCTATAAATGACATAGAAAATAGTAGGAACAAAGGAAAAATGAGGTTGGGAGGGTGAATTTAGTCAAGGTTTTGAATTTTGAAAACCAAACTAGACACCAACGTCGGTCAGGATGATCGGTGATAGTTAGTGGGGAACCGATGTCAGTGATCAAAACTGATGCCGGTCATTGTAAAAAACACCAGTTTCAGCAAGTGAAACATGACTAATGAATGTGTAATGGGGAAACTGTGTATGACAGAAATATCAACAAGGGGAATAAGATGATGCCCTGAGGGCAAAAACATAACAGAAGGAGTGATGAAGGATATTCCAAACAAAATAACTAGAATGCCATAAGTCGACACCTGTTAGGTTTAACCAAAAATGTTCGATTAAAACCGATGATGGTCACTTTGGAGAAACACTAGTTATTGTGAAATGAGAGAGCAATGAAGAAACTAGATTTTGTGAATTTAAATCAAGTGAAGAGTCAAACTCAAGAATCTGAGAATGAAAGATGGGGTCCTAACACACTCAAACAAAATTAGAATACTCCAACTACAATGGTGGAGTGTGAAAAGAAGAAGAATAATGTAGATTCGTAGTCTCACACCTCAAAACACAAGTCAAGAAGAAGAACCAAGAAAAACACGATCCTAAGAGTGATTTTATTATGTTTTTTTAGCTTATGCTATTTAGAACTGACCATGTGAATTAAAAATATAGTTCTTGGTTAGGAAAGCATCCTACAAAGAAGGATATATAAAAGGTGAGGTTTTGAGTTATGTTATGATAGGGGTACTCTATGATAGGTGACTGGATAGATATAACTAGCTAGGGAGTACCTGCCAATCCTCCGATCATGTGATCATTGGAAGGTGTTCCCAGTGAGATGTCATTTAAGAAAATGTGTATTTTTTTATTTTGTGCAGTTTGGTAGAAGAATAAAGAGAGTGATTTCTGAAAAGAGTTTGCAAGAATCGAATCGAAATGAGGCATGACGGAAGTAGTTTCACTCCAAAGGAATCGTGATAGCTCTAGCGATTGCAAGAAAGAAATGATCAGTAATGGAAGAACTTGCTCAAACAGAAACAAAGATTGCATAGAGGAAAGATAGTGGAGTGTCTTAGCATGCTCATAAATGAATAGAAAATGGGTACATATAGGGTGCTAAGTAACCCTAGTGCATGACACACATGAAACCCTAAACCTAACCCATGTGAGATGACCCTCCAACATGAGAGGACACATAGGATAACTCACACTAACACCCCCCTTCATCGAAGCCTGGGTTAGTAGGCCGTGATGGTTTAGACAAGAAGGAAGACACTCCTAAACAACTAAGAAAGATGTGCCAATGAGGCCCGACAACTAAAGGCCTGATAAGGTGCCCATATACAAACACAATCTTTCTAGAAGAAGAAGAAGAAAAGAAGGACTACATAACTTGAAGAAGATGGGAAGTTGTAGAAGACCTCACCCCAAGAAGAGACCGTAAGTGAAGAAACTTCATCTCAAAGGGCTTGGTGAATAAATCTATAATCTAATCAACTACTCAGGCTTTCCTCCTTGCTTGACCGGTCACTCTTTTGCTAAGATGGTTTTGGATGTCTAGGCAAGAAATAATGTTTTCTCTCATCGCATGCATGCGTGATTTCTCTCTCTTCCTCTCAGAATGTGCCAACCTCGAAATAAGGTTACCAAAAGGGAATAAAAGGTGACTAACAATGGTTCCTGGTTGACCGACATTAGTTTAGGGGTGACCGACGTTGGTTAAGGTGGTATTCCCTAGGATTACTACAATGTGGAGATCTTCTTGATTTCTTGTGCCCAATTAGTTTGTTGTCACAGATTAGAATGGAAGCTTCCTTTCTAATGGGTGGGAATGTGGTTAGAGAGATTGTAGGGATTGATTTTTAGGGTTAGGCCAAATCTTAGCTCATTAAGGCAAGTAGGATTAGGTCTTAGTTAGTTATGGAAACATGTCAAGAATAGGTCTAGGGTGAGGTGGTTGGATGAGGTGTCTAGGTGAGGTGGAAATTAAGATAATTAGATAATAAATATTATGAGGATATATATTAATTTAATTAAATTAATAGTGATGTGGGGTGGAAGGGGCCATGGTTAAGTGAATATGTTTGGGTTGGTTATTTGACGGGAACTAAGGGGAGTGTGACCTAATTTTGATGTCTACACTATGTCCTCTATGTTGGTGCGCTTCTACGTGGGATCAAGGAGGGTTCCCCTGTCATGCTTTCCCAAATGGGGAGTTCACGATGCTTGGGTTCCATGTCTTCTACATGAATTTCGAACCCTTCTGAAATATCTCTCTCCACAATGTCATTCACTCTGTAATACCCCACTACTTCTCTATATCCCTCTCACGTGCCTCATTATACTTAAGCTACATTTCCTCTCTTTTCCTTTCTATCGCTAGGTCTGCCATATTTCACTAAATCTTCTCCTTCCCCCATGCATTGTGGGGTTTATTTTTTCATCGAGTTTTTTCTAGGTTCAAGGTTACTATCAAAATTTTGATCGCCAAATTGAATTGCTTGTAGGTAAGTTCCCCTGGGATATCATAAAAAATAGAATTCAGCTACTTTTGGGCATGAATAAGTGGAAATTGAGTACTCCAAGTTATAGCTGTTCAAAACACCATGGAACCACATATCCACGGGGTGAGTCCAAATCGATCAACATAATAAAGGGCCTGAAATTCTTCCTACATCCGAGGCAAGTGTGAAATACTTCCATTTTCGATTAAACGCATAAGAAACAAGCCACTCGTCAAAACTATTGGAAAGATAGAAGAAGAAGATATTGTACAAACAGTCATAGAGATTCTTCTCCACCCACGTGCGTACATTAAAATCAGATCTAGTGTTGAACCTTCATGCCTATTCTTCTTCTAGGTCATGTATCCACTCCTCAACACTTGCTAGGGTCAACCGGTATTTCTTCATCATGAACCATCCTAAAAAAAACTGAAAAAGAGGTCCCAACAATGGAACCAATGATGCAACCTAGAATTCACCAGTAAAATCCAAGGTGCACTAGAACATCACTCAGCCTAGACAGAGCGCTCACATGAAGTGCGCAAAGGTACTAGGCCCCTCTTTAGGGTTCTTTATTGCAAGATGTTAACATGATGAAGACTTAAAGAATTTAGATATAACATGCTACGAGCATATTCAAATCTAGATCTTAAAGAATCATAAATCATAGGATAAACATAGGAAAACCATTTATGCAAAGAATAAACTATAATCATGATTTTTTCAATAACCCCATTATATTAAATGCAGTAATACATAGAATCTTCTTACAATAATGACATCATGTGCTCATGCGCATACAGATCGGATAGTATAATCTCATAGTAATCCATTCCTTACATACTATATCTATGTCACATAGTTCACTACATATTTATAAGGGTGGGAAATTTCCTTTCACTTTGCTTATCTAATCCCAAAATAGGTTGCATGCTATTATTAGCCATGCACCATTACAATAATAGCCACACATGCAAGTGCACTAACAATATACTTCTTCTAGTTAATGGTCAAGAGTAAATATATTCTCACCTATACCCATGTAAAGCACTTCGTAGATGATCCTAAAATAATAGCCAATGCATGTCACATAAGTCTTTAACTGGTTTATGTGTTCGGCATGCTATCTCCAAAAATAGTTCATCATTATGAAAATGGCTTAGTCCCGAATCTATCTTTGTCCTCAGTGCATGATTCCTTCCCAATCCTCCCACGCTTTTGAATATGCTCTACTCTTATGTACAAACCTTACGCATGTTTTTCACTAAGTTCCATATTTTGGTGATAAAAATTTCACCACACACTTTCTGAACCTTATGTGCTCCCTTCTACCAGGCCACTCAACTTGTATTGTAGGCTTATACTTCACATTACTCCACCCACACTAAAATAGATGTGCAGTCCTCTGCGCATACAAAAATTTGGAAAAATAATGTGGTTACCATTGCACAAGGTGAAAAATGAAAAAAAAAGAATGGAACAAGCAACGAGATATCGAAACATAAGAAATGAAAAGGATAAAGGAAAATTCTAAGCTAATTGGCAATATTTCCTTATAACAAACAACAAGAAGAGTTATTTATAGTAGGGATTTAGCCTAGTCCCATTGAAATTACAGTAATCTTGTCCCTTCTAATGCTTGTAACTAGCAAGCGCTTGAATCAAGGATGTACGAGATGATATAGGGTCCCAACCAATGGACTTTCAACTTCCTAGGATGGAACATATACTTGGAATAATAAAACAAAATCATCTGCCTAATCTCAAACTACTTGTTGTTGATATGATGATCATGTCATGCCTTTTTCCTTTATTTTTCTATGTTTTGATTCCATCTAGCAAGTGATCAACTTTCATCTAACTACATCAACTTATCAATTCTTTCTTCTAGCGCTTGTTCATTTGCTAACCCTCTTATGTGCGATATACAAAGTGATGGTAACACAAATTCAACTGGAAAAATAGCATCTGCACCAAACACCAATTAAAATGATGTGGCCTTGTTCAACCTCTTATAGGTTGTCCTATATGCCCATAGAACAACTGATACTTTGTCATCCCAATCTTGTCTTCTAATGTCATAAATCTTAGTTACCATGTGACTTAGTATCTTTTTAAATTCCTTAGTAGTTCCATTTTCTTGAGGGTGATAGGGGGTAGTCCTGTGATGGGCAACCATAATTTCTGTTAACAGAATCCTGACCATTTTGTTGAGAAAATGTGTACGTCTTTCACCTGTTAAACTTAAAGGAAAACCATACTAGTTGATTATGTTTTCCCATAAAAATCTAGCATTGTCACTATGGTGCAATCCTTTGTAGGTTCTTCCTCTACCCATCATGTCAAGTAATTAGTGCAAGTAATGATATACCATGAACTAGTCCTTCACATGACTGGTGAAATTATCCCTATAAAGTTTATTGCCCATTTTTCAAATAGTTCAGCATTGGTTATTAGTCGCAAGGGCATCTCATCCCTCTTCCTAGGTTTTCCAAATTGCTTGATAATGGTTAAAAGCCTTATGAAACTCAATAAAATACTGGTAGATGGTTTCCCACTAAATCCCTACAAGTAGAATCTTCCACATGCTATCATTTACTGCATAGTTTCCTCCTACAATCCCACCATGCGCTTCCTCTATAATTGTCAGGCGCTATCATTTTCTAATATGCATCAGTGTAGAACCTCATCACAACCTAACTTATATAGGTCTTCACTAATCAACATGTAGGGTGCGACATGTATTGCTAACTACTTTCTCTCCAAATCCTTCATCCCTTTTGGAGCCACACCTATTTTCAAGAACAATGTGATATCTTCCAAGTTTGAGGGCAAGCACTGCAACCTAAATTGTTGTGTGTGTCGGCATGGAGTCCTCAATGCTTTGCGTATCCTCCTCGAGTTATGTTATCCCGTAAAATTGACAAGGGCAATTTTACCGATAACCATACCGAAAATTTTGTCTTGATCCCTCGATAGGGATCCCTCGCGTTCGAAACGATTTAAAATTCCTTCTCGGGAAATTTAGCTTTCGAACTTAGTCTTTTTTGAGCCTTTTTGGCTGGGCGCATGTATTTGTCTTGCAACATCGTGTTTTGGTGCGCCAAAGGGCGCACATTTCCCCATGTCGACATCCCTTTGGGCGCGCCAAAGGCGCACCTATGCTCCTGTTGTCATTCCTTTTCGCGCGCCAAAGGGCGCACGCTTTTTCCTGTCGACAACAGTTTTCGCGCGCCTTTTCAAATGGTGGTTGGCGCATTAATGACAAATTTTGTTATATATACCTGTGCGCGCCATGTCATTTTCATTGCATTTTGTCAAGGCACGTGGTTGCTCTGGGTGTGTCAGCTCTGCTCTGTCAATTGTCATTCGCTCTGGACCCGCTTTCCAAACCGTCGTTATACATTCGAAGGTAAGAGGTCCATCCTCTTTTTCATTTTTGTGCTTTGGTGTGCTCGGTCTGGTTTTCGTTTGATGGCCTGTTTTAAATATCGTTTTGCATTGGGCTGGTTCTTCCCCTATCCCGCATATTTTAACTTCTTCATCCTCTCCCTCCCTCATTTCCAGTTTGTAGGGGGAGTTGGTTTGATTAGGCTTGGTGTGGTTGAAACCCCCTTTTTTTTTAGGGCCTAGTTCCACCAAGCCTCCTTTGTGAGTGTTAGAATGAAGAATGTTTAAATGTTTAAGTGTTTTGGTATTTCCCGTGGAGCGCTGTCGCGCCATGTTACACCTTAGACAGTCGCGCCCCTCGGCGCGTCTATCCCAGCATGCTGCAGTCAAGAATCATGCGCCCCTAAGCGCACCCTTTCGGCCCGTAACACGCTCAAAACCCGCGCCTCCTTATATCCCTTTGGCGCATCTTTTACCCCTGTTGCATCCCTCTTCTATGCGCTAAAGGGCGCGCCCAGCTTCCATGCAACGCAAGAGTTATTTGCGCAAGTGTAAAGCCTCCAAGGCGCGGGCGCACCTTCCGTTGCAAGTACATGATGTTGTGTAGACCCTCCATGCGCCGCGCCATATACCTTTGGCGCGCCTTTTTTCCATGTTGCACAATCTGCCCATGCGCCAAAGGGCGCACCAAATCTCAATGTAACATGCATTTCCTGTGCGCCCTTCTATAAAATGCAGTCTGCTTCATCCATGCGCCATGCGCCTTTGGCGCCAACTTAACCTCTGTTGCACCCTTTTCCTGTGCGCCTTGACTATTCAGCCTGTTATATACATTTTTCATGCGCCCTGCGCCCCGAACCTTAAAAGTTCTAACTCTTTCTTCTGCTAGTATTCCAATGGAAGATCAAATGACTAATTCAAGCTTCTTGGATTGGGTTTCGCTCCTTCTACGTGCAGATCATCAGATAAGCCTTGAAGAACACATGTCTACGTCAAGCAAGAGACCCACCAAACCAAGAGGGAAGGCAAAGCTAACAGAAGAAGAAATGAAATACAAATATCAGAGGGTCAGGATGCCCGAATCACAGGCAGAGTGTAATATGGATGTCAGGGATTCTGAACTGGGCCACATTGACATAGAGGAATTCTGGGTAAGGACTCAGAAAGTGACAAGGAGTCCATGGATGGATAAATTGATAGGCAGCGCCCTGCACTTCGCCGGTGGGATTCCTGTCAGTGCTGTTAATAACGAGTTTATGATGGTTGTTGCACAATCCTTCAACAAAGACACAAGATGTGTCGAGAATAGCAAGGGCGAGGTAGTTATAAACCTTACTGCCCGTCGCTTTGAGTTAATGCTTGGCATCCCTCATTACCGGAACTATGTGGTCATTGCTTGTGCAAAGAATGCATCAAGGCTTGGGAGGACAACGAGGACCAGTGCATGCAGTTAATGAATGAGGTCTACCTTAAGAATAAGAAGGTAGTGACCCGGTGGCCTCAAACTATCCACCGGAGTGATTTCTCAGAGGAACTCAGTGATACAATCACCTTCCTGAGCAGAGTCTTCGGTCTTTCAGATGCTCACTACTTCCATAAGTGGATGCTGCGGTACCTGGAAACAATGAATAAGAATCTGCCCGATCAGCGTTTCTGCTGGGGGGAGATAATAAGCAGCACAATATCCGAGCAACTGCAACAGTTCGCTACAACAGGAGTGTTCCACATGAACTCCTACGTAGTGTATGCTGCTGCGTCTGAAAGAGATTATCCAGGGCTGCACCGAAGTGGAACTTGGCCTCAGGCCAAAATATATGAATACTATCAAGAGCTGAAGCTGGAGAACAGCATCCAACACTTCGCTAAGATCAATGATGTTTTCTTCTATCACATCATGTGCATGTTGCGGCCAAATTTGACTCATAGCCGGACAACCAAAAACATAGTGGCGATCCACGAGAGAAGTGGGGGCCTTGTTCACCCAATTTCCCACATTCACCTATCTGAGGGCGGTTAACTTCTTGGGCGAGCCCACTAGGTTGCCAAGGTATCTGGACCAAAGCTGGTTCTATTGGAATGGTCAAGGCAGCTGGTCACATATCATGAGAAGTGCCAGAAGAGAAAGAAGGGTGGAACTCCTTTCCCCCTCACGGTAGGCCGATACACTTGTTCCAGCTATCACAAGGCGAAGGAGATGTTTGCCGAGCTAGAATTGCTCAATCTAAAGCATGATTTCCCAGCAAGGCCTACATTCGACCCAAGAGGCTGTCTACCAAGGGCTAAGCTTGATCCGATTCATGTCCCTCAGATTGAGGATATCTACATTGACGTTCTCCATGAGGTAGAACTCAGAAGAAAGGATCACTCTCGCTTGGCATTAACGGAAATCATCCATTACGGAGTGGCCATTGTCCCAAAAGGCTTCCAAACCACGGAAGACGAAGTAGACAAAGTGTATAATGACACAGAAGGGGATGATTGGCCCTTCCCGGACATTGACAGAAGCAAGGCTCCTCAGACAATCGAGGAGAGGGTCAAGGAGACTATGCGGAGAACAGAGCATTGGTGCCGCATGAATGGGTTAATCTACCTCGGTGTAGATTTTACAACTTCTCCTTTGGGTAATGCACCTCCAAGGAGCAAAGAAGCACAAGCCGGTTACACGCTTCTCCAAGAGCGCTGCGGGTGAGAGGGTTATGGAAATAGCCTACCCAGATCCCACCAAAGAGAAAAAAGATCTCTCGGCAATTTCACGGTGACCCAAGTCACAATGGGGACATCCTCACGAAAGTCTCCCGGAAGCTCTTTCCGCAGTTGATGCACTCTGCGAAAAGCTTCGAGAAACAAAGGAAGAAAAGAGGCTACTGAAGGAGCAGAATAAATACCTGCTTCAAGCCCTACAGAAGATGGGAAGTGCACCTCCCACAACTGCCGCCGAGACTCCTGAGCTGCTCAGTCAGGAGAAGATCAATGAATATTCAAAGATCGGCGAGCAGGGTATGGCTGTTTCTGCTTGGAGGAGCCAAATCCTTAAGGATAGTGAAAAGGTGATCGCCGAGTATATCAGTTTATACCTGAACATCGAGAAGGCGAATAAGGAACTCCAAACATTAGCAAGTCCAGTATCAGAAGAGCTCGAAAACGCCAGACTCCAACACGAGGCCTTCCAACAAATGTTCGACTGTTCAGTCGAAGATTTGGTCAAGTTTGGAGTATTCGGTCATCCAAGGACCCTCAACAAGACCATGTCCACTCTGGACTATCGGATAGATCAGCTCGAATTTGTGTTAGAGAAGATAGACAAGGTGAAGGAAGAGGCCCTGGATGCGATGCATCAAATGGAGAAGATTGTTCTATCTATGACTCCAGGGTTGCTCACTCCTTCCCTCACCTTGAGATCAGCTGACGATACTATCCGAATTTTCAAGGAGTTAGCTTCTCAAGGGACAGGGCCAGAAGTCACTTTCGACATCGAATCCATCAACAACCTACTGGCCTGTAGAGACTTCATCGGGTCCCTAATCGAGGCGGGTAAAGACTATTCCAAGGTCCCCGAAAAGCTCATTGATGAGCGGGAAACTTGCGAAGCAATCAGTGAAAGGCACAAGGATCCATCACAGGATCAATTTGCGCCAATGATCAGCAAGTTCTTGGAATACCGCGCTCAGTTCCACATCTCATCTCCTGATCAGCATCAGAAACAGGCGACCCCTTTTAGGCCACAGGATGATGATGATGAATAGCTTCTTCTTCTTCTTCTTCTTCTTCTCCTCTCTATTCTCCGACTTTCTCTTCGAAATATCTGAAGTGTGTTGGCACAAATGATGACATCATCCATGTTGCATCATGGGATGATGTCATCCATCCAAGTTGTCAAAGTCAACATGACTTTTGGATATTTTGTAAATATCTTGTGAATAAGTGGTTGGCTCCATTTTGCCTTCTCTCTCCCTCACTTTCTATAAATACTAGAATACTTGTTGTATTCGGGGGGTGAACATTTTTCAGATAGAAATAGAAGTGAGGAGAGAAAGACTTTGAGCTTTCTTATGTGAGATAAAAACAATTAATACAATTATTCGGACTTTGTGCTCAATAGTGTGTTATACATTAGATCTTTCTTATGTTAGATCTGCATGTGTCTTTTGTTGAATTCATATCTACTTTTCCGTCATTTGTTTATCAGTATTGCTTTGTTTATTTATGCCAGTAGGTTTGGCTCTGTTTACTACCAAGCCCAAAGCATAGATTTTCTGACCCTTCCGCTTTGGAACTCATTTCTTTTCTTCCTTCGGATCTGTTCTTTCTCTTCTCCTTCTTTTATTCCTTTCTCTTCGCAGCCTAGAACACTCTACTGGGATGAGATCCCAACCCCCGAAGGCAGAATCTGTGAGACTTGCATAGGTTCCTGCTAGTAGAAGTAGCAATAAACCAGTTTCGCTTTGCTGTCTCAAAGAGGGGCTAAGCCCTGCACACCGTTGGCTCGTCTATCCATAGATCTGTCCCACGCGACAGATTTTCGGACCAACAGTTTTTGGCGACTCCGCTGGGGATCGGATTTTCTAACAGGTTTCGCCAATGAAAAGATATAATCATGTCGGATCTATGCTTTGGTAGTAAAATAAAAAATCAGGAAAAATCAGCAGGTTGCTGCCAGTTTGCAAATCTAAACCTTTTTGTTAAAAATCCTAAAAATTTGCAAAAGTACTCAAATTGAAAATTTTCTTCTGAGAATCATAGATCTGGGCCTGTTACATATCTTTAGTTCGCTGAGTTTTTATCAAAAATCATCATTTTCCGTAGATCTGAGTTTTTAACTATTTTCTGAAATGTTCTAAACCCTCTGAAAATTAAAAACCAGATCTGAAAATCAGCTTACTATCTTCCCTGCCATCTTATCCTCGCTGTTATTTGTCATTTAACCGCAATCGGTTTCTGAAGAGGATAATTTTCAAATATCCAGAAAAGTGCATGCTGCTGGTTTTTGTCAGAAAAACCAGAAAATCAGCAAGTACACCCAAAAATAAAGTTTAAATCTGCGCTGTAATATTGCAGATCTGAAAGGTACACTGGCGAGTGAACCTTTTACGCGCAGCAGAAGAGCCCGTGGAGAAGCTGATCCTACTTTCGATCTGCTTCAGAGGCACAATTTCAGCGTAACACCGGCACGTTTTTCAGCGCTAAGCTCAGCTAGCCGGTCATCCAGGAGTGTCTCGCCTTCACGAAGAAAAAGTCTTTTGCAAGGAGCGTCCACATCCCTTTGTAGTGCTTTGCTACTCAGCGGAACTACACTTCCAGCTCGTGTTCTCTTTCCAGCCTTCCAAATGGCGGTACCATGGGGAAATGCTATGGGTCCTCTCGCACTGCCACATCCAGTTCACGCACTCCCTCACGGAAATCGAAAGAATTTTCCTAAATTCGACGGGAGCGGAAATCAAAGCACGGATTCCCACATTTCTGCTTTCATTATGTCATGCAGTATTTTGGATGTGACTCATGAAGATGTGTCAGTTCGCCTTTTTCTGGAAACTCTACAAGGGCCTGCAGCTGAATGGTTTCAGCATTTGCCGGCCGGATCTATCACTAGTTGGGCAACTTTGCGGGACGCTTTTGAAGACAGGTATAAGCCTTCAGAGGATGCATTTACTTTATTGTCACGAATCACTCATCTGAAGAAGGAGGCAAATGAGACCATGCGCGATTTTGTCGCCCGGTTCAATGCGCTAATCAACCGTGTCCCTACTGCCATGCTTCCAACACCGGAGAACCAGAAGTGTTTTTTCGTAAATGCCATGAGCTCAAAAGTTAGCTTCTTACTCCTTCAAGAGCGAGTAGCTACTCTACCTCTCGCTCAGGCTGCTGCCATCCGTATAGAAGACAATTTGATAATATCTGGCGAGTTAAGAAAGGAATCAGTAAAGCCTAAGTCTTTGGGCCCTTCGCCTACCACTTCGTCTGATCCAGCATTCCAAAAAATGGCGAATGATTTGCTTGCACTAAAAAAGCAGCTGGCCCAGGCCTCTCCCAGTTCCTCGTATCGGGATATCCCGCGGAGGAATTTTGTTCCTAACAACGCTTCACAAAGGCCGCGCTTGCCTACAGCTGCTCCACGGTTGGCGCTTGAAGCTCCTCCGGTCAATGCTCTGGCCGAGATTGAAGAAGAAGAGCAGTACTATGAAGAACCTTCGCTCCAAGGCGAAGATGATCAAGATGTCGGTGAACCGACTGGCGACTCTACTATTGGATACATGGAATTTGATGAGGACGAATCTGATGAAGAAGAGAGTACGCAAGGCTATGCAAGCGGACAATCCTACGCTGTTTTTACCCGCTCGCAAGGAAAAGAAGCAGAAGTTGCTGCCCATACGCAGAAAGAGAAGGCCGTGTCAAACGCGCCTCCAACCATTGTTAAAAGAGGTAATCCTCTTCCCACTCAACTCCCTGTTAAATCTTTTGCAAAGAAGTCTTTTCCACCTATCTCTCCTCCGAGTCAGCCCTCTCATATTCCTATCAAGATCAGTAACCCTATTCCATCATCGCGGGGTGAAGGACTCATTCCTTTACCAACGCAACCCTTGGCCGCATTTGATATAATAGATCATGCAAAAAAGACCAAGATCCAAATGTCTGAAGCTGAGTATCTTCAGTCAAACCCCGAACAGCTTGTAAGATTGACTAAGTATATCCAAAGCCAAGCTGTTATAGTTAATCAGGCTTCCCCTAAAGGAATCCTTTCCACTCCTCCTGAATCCCATATAAATGTTGCCTCAACATCTGCATCAGGCAAGATAGAGCCTTTCTATCTCTCCCTCCTAATCAATGGCCATAAGTTGAGCAACTGTATAATTGATTCCGGAGCTTCCGATAACGTCATGCCAGCGAAAGTCGCCCATGCTTTGGGCCTCACTCTTACCAAACCTTTCGGCAGATGTTACTCATTGGAAACTAAGCAAGTGCCATTGATTGGTCAAATCAAAGACGCGCAATTTGCGTTCGCAGCATTTCCCGAAAAGAGGGTAAAAATGACCGTCCTTGTCGCTGACATTCCGGCAGCCTATGGAATTTTGCTGGGAAGGAGCTTTTGCAGCGAAGTTGGTGGAGAAATTCACATGGACTGGTCCAAAGCCAGAATTCCAGTCAAAGGCGTAATGCAAACTTTGGAGCCGGAATCCCAAAAGAAATACTTGGTCACTAGCTCTGAAGACCCCAAAGCTCAAATCCTTTTTGAATCATCAGGGATGGGGAACTACTTCTTATCCACCGAGGCGGATACAAAGGAAGTTTTCATTCAAGAAAAGGACCTTAATAAGGTCTGGACCTTGCAATTCGATGGCAGCTGCGCAACTAGCGGATGTGGCGCTGGGGTTGTGCTAATATCTCCTGAGGAGGAGGTCATTCCTCTCTCTTTCAAATTGCAGTTTTTCAATACGAACAATACTGCTGAGTATGAGTCTCTCTTACTCGGTATGCAAGCTGCAAAAGAAAGAGGAATAAAAAATCTAAAAGTTCAAGGTGATGCCGAGCTAGTTGTAAATCAGGTCAAAAGGATTTACCAAGTAAAAAATGAAAGGCTCAGGCACTACCGTAATGCAGTATGGGACAGCATTGAGGAATTTGATGCCTTTTCAATAGGAGCGATTCCAAGAGCTCAAAATGACATGGCTGATTCGTTGGCTGTTTCAGCATCTCTCATGCTCCCACACCCGGGTTTGAAGACGAACAAGTACACCATTGAAGTGGTTTTCCGCCCAAGCGTGCCAGACAACTCTCAGCATTGGCAGGTATTCAACGATGATAATCACCTCATTGCCTTTCTAGAAAAATCAGAAAATTTTGATGAGTTGTATTTTGAAGGATCCACCTCTCCATGCCGTGAATCAATCAACAGTCAAAACCACGAAACAAAGGAGAACGACGGCATTTGTCAGCTTAAGGGAAATAAAATCCCGAAGGGCCTGGTTTCTCTGGAGCGCCTGTTTGACAGGCATGACCGTTTTGTGAAAAAGAAAAGGCGAGATGATCCTAGCTCATCTCCAGAGACAGAACCAGTCAATATAGGTTCTGAGGCACATCCGCAATTCGTGAACATCGGGAAATGTTGCACGCCAGAAGAAAAGCGGAAATTTGTCAAGTTGCTGAAAAGATATATGGATGTATTGGCATGGTCCTATGCCGACTTAAAGTCCTTCAAGCCAAAGGACGTTCAGCATGATATACCGCTGAAAGAGGATGCCAGAGCCTTCCGTCAGAAGCAGAGGCACTATAATCCTAAGATTTCGGGCACCATTCAGGCCGAAATTCAGAAGATGCTGGACGCAAGAATCATCTTCCCTATCCATCACAGCACTTGGGTGGCAAACATTGTGCCGGTACGCAAGAAAAACGGTGAAATACGCATCTGCGTAGACTTCCGAAACTTGAATCAAGCTTCGCTGAAAGACAACTACCCTCTTCCCATAATGGATCAAGTTCTGCAAGCGGTGACTGGATCAGAAATGCTGTCTATGCTTGACGGTTTTTCAGGCTATAATCAGATTGAAGTCTCGCCTGAAGATCAATTCAAAACAGCATTCACTACTCCATGGGGTACATTTGCCTATAGCAGGATGCCTTTCGGCCTAACCAATGCTGGTGCCACTTTTCAGCGGGCCATGGACTTTGCTTTCAAAGGCATGATGGGAAAAGTCATTGTAGTTTATCTAGATGACTTAACCGTGTTCTCCAAACGACGAAGTGATCATTATGATCATTTGGAACAAGTATTGGCCAGGTGCCGAGAGCATGGGATTTCCCTAAATCCCAAAAAGTCTGTTTTTGGAGTTACTGAAGGGAAGTTGCTGGGACATGTGGTTAGCAAAGAAGGAACCAAGATTGATGCCGAAAGAGTTAAGGCTATCCAAAGCCTTACTCTGCCTACAAGCAAGAATGGTGTTCATTCTTTCTTCGGAAAGGTGAACTTTCTTAGGCGTTTTGTCCCTGATTTTGCTGAGAAGACCCGCCACATACTGAACATGATGAAAGGGTCACCCACTTTCAGATGGAGTGAAGAGGGGAAAAGGTCGTTTGAAGAGATAAAAACTTCTGTTGCTCATGCACCGGTCCTGGTATGTCCGGATTTCTCCAAGAACTTCATTATGTATAGTTACGCCTCCGAGCATACTGTGTCTGCAATCCTAATGCAAAAGAACTCGGAGGATGTTGAATCTCCAATCGCATTCATGAGTTCTCCTCTCAAGCCTCACGAGTTGAAAATGACTCAGCTGGAAAAACACGCCTTTGCCGTTGTCAAAGCGGTGAAGAATTTCAGGTATTATATTCTGAACTCGCATACGGTGGTGCTGGTTCCTGACACTGCGGTGAAGTCAATTCTAACTCAGCAGGAGTTAGGAAGCTTGAGAGGGAATTGGATCGCAAAGGTCCAGGAATATGACCTAGATATTAAACCCACCAAGCTGGTGAGGGGCAAAGGCCTGTGTCAGCTAATGGCTGAGAACAAGGGTTCAGAAAATCCTGATGAAAGAGAAAATTGTACCAATGAAGAGCAAACCCCTCTAGAAGGGCCTGATTCTCTGCCTCTGGTTTTGTTTGTTGCAACCAGTGACGAATGGTACTCCGACATCGCTTTCTTCCTTACCTACGGCGAATGCCCAATGCACCTAACTGCAAAGGAGAAGCGTACTATAAGGCTCAGGGCGGCTAAGTATGTCATCTGGGATGACGGCTTATATAAGCGCGGGATAGACGGCGTCTTTCTGCGATGTGTTGACAAGCCCCAGCAAGTAAAACTGCTGGAAAGTTTTCACAACTCGGCCTGTGGAGGCCATTTTTCTTCTTCCGTGACAGCACACAAGATCATTCGAGCCAGGTACTACTGGCCGACGCTCTTTCAAGATGCGGCTACCTGGGTGGCAAAATGTGAACCCTGTCAGCAATTCGTCGGCAAGCCCAAGTTGGCTGCCCTCCCCCTAAGGCCGGTCATTATCAATGAACCATTCAGGCAATGGGGAATTGATTTTATTGGTGCACTCAATCCTCAATCGAGTGCTGGACATAGCTATGTCCTCACGGCAACAGATTACTTCACTAAATGGGTGGAGGCCATACCTGTCAAGCATGCCACTTCTGAGGTGGTTTGCAGTTTTATCAAGGAAAATATCATTGTCAGGTTTGGCATTCCAAATAAAATCGTTGCTGATAATGCTTCTAACTTCTCTTCCCGGGAAGTTATTAGTTTTTGCTATGAATATGGGATAACTTTAGCACATGCCTCAGATTATTATCCTCAGGGAAATGGTCAGGCAGAATCCAGTAATAAGAACTTGGTGACCATCATACGGAAATTAGTAGATGAAAATCAGCGGATGTGGCACAAGTCTTTGTACGATGCTTTGTGGGCGGACCGCATTACCCCCAAGAGATCCCTCGGCATGTCACCTTTTCAAGTGTTATATGGCACTGATGCCGAACTTCCCATTTCTGCGGAACTTCCTGCTCTACGCTTGGCACGAGCAATCGAAGATGAAACTTTTCAGAGTTCTCTAGAAAAGAGAATCATGTATTTGGCAGAACTTGAAGAAAAGAGAGTAAAGGTGGTCGACAGGATCACCGAACATCAGAATCAAGTAAAGAGGCTTTTTGATAAGAAAGCCAAACAGAGAGATTTTCAAGTGGGAGATCTCGTCCTTCTCTGGGACAAGCGAAGAGAGCCAAAGGGTATGCACGGAAAATTTGATTCCCTATGGAGAGGGCCCTTCAAAATCAAGCAACTCAATGGAGAGAATAGTTTCTATCTCTCATATCTGGATGGAGCTGAACTCCCGCTTCCCTATAGCGGGCAACATCTCAAGATCTTCAGGAAGTAGAGCTTGCTCTCTTCTTTGTACAGTTTATTTTAGTTGTGTGTTTGCTTTCGTCGTGTGTTTGCTTTCGGTTTGTTGTGTGTTTTCTTTGTTCTCCCTCCGGTCCCCCTTGTTTTTGACTCCTTGCCCAATGGATAGGCACATGTGATCTGGGATTCTCTACCCCTGAGTTTACTCAAGGATAGTCCCCAGAAGAGCCAGCTGTTATCCCGTAAAATTGACAAGGGCAATTTTACCGATAACCATACCGAAAATTTTGTCTTGATCCCTCGATAGGGATCCCTCGCGTTCGAAACGATTTAAAATTCCTTCTCGGGAAATTTAGCTTTCGAACTTAGTCTTTTTTGAGCCTTTTTGGCTGGGCGCATGTATTTGTCTTGCAACATCGTGTTTTGGTGCGCCAAAGGGCGCACATTTCCCCATGTCGACATCCCTTTGGGCGCGCCAAAGGCGCACCTATGCTCCTGTTGTCATTCCTTTTCGCGCGCCAAAGGGCGCACGCTTTTTCCTGTCGACAACAGTTTTCGCGCGCCTTTTCAAATGGTGGTTGGCGCATTAATGACAAATTTTGTTATATATACATGCGCGCCATGTCATTTTCATTGCATTTTGTCAAGGCACGTGGTTGCTCTGGGTGTGTCAGCTCTGCTCTGTCAATTGTCATTCGCTCTGTGGACCCGCTTTCCAACCGTCGTTATACATTCGAAGGTAAGAGGTCCATCCTCTTTTTCATTTTTGTGCTTTGGTGTGTTCGGTCTGGTTTTCGTTTGATGGCCCGTTTTTTAAATGTCGTTTTGCATTGGACTGTTTCTTCCCCTATCCCGCTTAAACCAACTTCTTCCTTCTGTCCCTCATTTCCAGTTTATAAGGGAAGTTGGTTTGATTAGGCTTGGTGTGGTTGAAACCCTTTTTTTTTTTTTTAGGGCCTAGTTCCACCAAGCCTCCTTTGTGAGTGTTAGAATGAAGAATGTTTAAATGTTTAAGTGTTTTGGTATTTCCCGTGGAGCGCTGTCGCGCCATGTTACACCTTAGACAGTCGCGCCCCTCGGCGGCGTCTATCCCCATGCTTAGCAGCCATCAAGAATCATGCGCCCCTAAGCGCACCCTTTCGGCCTGTAACACGCTCAAAACCCGCGCCTCCTTATATCCCTTTGGCGCATCTTTTACCCCCTGTTCCATCCCTCTTATGCGCTAAAGGCGCGCCCGGCTTCCATGCAACGCAAGAGTTATTTGTGCAAGTGTAAAGCCTCCAAGCGCGGGCGCACCTTCCGTTCAAAGTACATGATGTTGTGTAGACCCTCCATGCGCCGCGCCATATACCTTTGGCGCGCCTTTTTTCCATGTTGCACAATCTGCCCATGCACCAAAGGGCGCACCAAATCTCAATGTAACATGCATTTCCTGTGCGCCCTTCTATAAAATGTAGTCTGCTTCATCCATGCGCCATGCGCCTTTGGCGCTAACTTAACCTTTTTGCACCCTTTTCCCCGTGTGCCTTGACTATTCAAATTGTTATATACATTTTCATGCGCCTGCGCGCCTTTGAACCTTAAAAGTTATAACTCTTTCTTCTGCTAGTATTCCAATGGAAGATCAAATGACTAATTCAAGCTTCTTGGATTGGGTTTCGCTCCTTCTACGTGCAGATCATCAGATAAGCCTTGAAGAACACATGTCTACGTCAAGCAAGAGACCCACCAAACCAAGAGGGAAGGCAAAGCTAACAGAAGAAGAAATGAAATACAAATATCAGAGGGTCAGGATGCCCGAATCACAGGCAGAGTGTAATATGGATGTCAGGGATTCTGAATTGGGCCACATTGACATAGAGGAATTCTGGGTAAGGACTCAGAAAGTGACAAGGAGTCCATGGATGGATAAATTGATAGGCAGCGCCCTGCACTTCGCCGGTGGGATTCCTGTCAGTGCTGTTAATAACGAGTTTATGATGGTTGTTGCACAATCCTTCAACAAAGACACAAGATGTGTCGAGAATAGCAAGGGCGAGGTAGTTATAAACCTTACTGCCCGTCGCTTTGAGTTAATGCTTGGCATCCCTCATCACCGGAACTATGTGGCTGTTAGCCAGCAAGAATGCATCAAGGCTTGGGAGGACAACGAGGACCAGTGCATGCAGTTAATGAATGAGGTCTACCTTAAGAATAAGAAGGTAGTGACCCGGTGGCCTCAAACTATCCACCGGAGTGATTTCTCAGAGGAACTCAGTGATACAATCACCTTCTGAGCGAGTCTTCTTCGTCTTTCGGATGCTCACTACTTCCATAAGTGGATCTTTGCGGTACACTGAAACAATGAATAAGAATCGCCCGATCAGCGTTCTACTGGGGAGATAATAAGCGAAGACAATATCCGAGCAAGCTGCAACGATTCGCTCAATGGCAACAGAGTGTTCCACATGAACTCCTACGTAGTGTATGCTGCTGCGTCTGAAAGAGATTATCCAGGGCTGCACCGAAGTGGAACTTGGCCTCAGGCCAAAATATATGAATACTATCAAGAGCTGAAGCTGGAGAACAGCATCCAACACTTCGCTAAGATCAATGATGTTTTCTTCTATCACATCATGTGCATGTTGCGGCCAAATTTGACTCATAGCCGGACAACCAAAAACATAGTGGCAGTCACAGAGAAGTGGGGGGCCTTGTTCACCCAGTTTCCCACATTCACCTATCTGAGGGCGGTCAACTTTTTGGGCGAACCAACCAGGTTGCCAAGGTATGCTGGACCAAAGCTGATTTTATTGGAACTGTCAAGACAGCTCGTCACATACCATGAAAAGTGCCTCAAGAGAAAGAAGGGCGGAACTCCTTTCCCCCTCACAGTAGGCCGTTACACATGCTCCAGCTATCACAAGGCGAAGGAGATGTTTGCTGAGCTAGAATTGCTCAACCTAAAGCATGATTTCCCAGCAAGGCCTACATTCGACCCTAGGGGCTGTCTACCAAGGGCTAAGCTTGATCCGATTCATGTCCCTCAAATTGAGGATATCTACATTGACGTTCTCCATGAGGTAGAACTCAGAAGAAAGGATCACTCTCGCTTGGCATTAACGGAAATCATCCATTACGGAGTGGCCATTGTCCCAAAAGGCTTCCAAACCACGGAAGACGAAGTAGACAAAGTGTATAATGACACAGAGGGGGATGATTGGCCCTTCTCGGACATTGACAGAAGCAAGGCTCCTCAGACAATCGAGGAGAGGGTCAAGGAGACTATGCGGAGAACAGAGCATTGGTGCCGCATGAATGGGTTAATCTACCTCGGTGTAGATTTTACAACTTCTCCTTTGGGTAATGCACCTCCAAGGAGCAAAGAAGCACAAGCCGGTTACACGCTTCTCCAAGAGCGCTGCAGGTGAGAGGGTTATGGAAATAGCCTACCCTGATCCCACCAAAGAAAAAAGATCTGTCTCCGGCAGATTTCACAGTGACCCAAGTCACAATGGGGACATCCTCTGAAAGTCTCCAGGGGGAAGCTCTTTCCGCAGTTGATGCACTCTGCGAAAAGCTTCAGGAAACAAAGGAAGAAAAGAGGCTACTGAAGGAGCAGAATAAATACCTGCTTCAAGCCCTACAGAAGATGGGAAGTGCACCTCCCACAACTGCCGCCGAGACTCCTGAGCTGCTCAGTCAGGAGAAGATCAATGAATATTCAAAGATCGGCGAGCAGGGTATGGCTGTTTCTGCTTGGAGGAGCCAAATCCTTAAGGATAGTGAAAAGGTGATCGCCGAGTATATCAGTTTATACCTGAACATCGAGAAGGCGAATAAGGAACTCCAAACATTAGCAAGTCCAGTATCAGAAGAGCTCGAAAATGCCAGACTCCAACACGAGGCCTTCCAACAAATGTTCGACTGTTCAGTCGAAGATTTGGTCAAGTTTGGAGTATTCGGTCATCCAAGGACCCTCAACAAGACCATGTCCACTCTGGACTATCGGATAGATCAGCTCGAATTTGTGTTAGAGAAGATAGACAAGGTGAAGGAAGAGGCCCTGGATGCGATGCATCAAATGGAGAAGATTGTTCTATCTATGACTCCAGGGTTGCTCACTCCTTCCCTCACCTTGAGATCAGCTGACGATACTATCCGAATTTTCAAGGAGTTAGCTTCTCAAGGGACAGGGCCAGAAGTCACTTTCGACATCGAATCCATCAACAACCTACTGGCCTGTAGAGACTTCATCGGGTCCCTAATCGAGGCGGGTAAAGACTATTCCAAGGTCCCCGAAAAGCTCATTGATGAGCGGGAAACTTGCGAAGCAATCAGTGAAAGGCACAAGGATCCATCACAGGATCAATTTGCGCCAATGATCAGCAAGTTCTTGGAATACCGCGCTCAGTTCCACATCTCATCTCCTGATCAGCATCGAAACAGGCGACCCCTTTTAGGCCACAGGATGATGATGATGAATAGCTTCTTCTTCTTCTTCTTCTTCTTCTTCTCCTCTCTATTCTCCGACTTTCTCTTCGAAATATCTGAAGTGTGTTGGCACAAACGATGACATCATCCATGTTGCATCATGGGATGATGTCATCCATCCAAGTTGTCAAAGTCAACATGACTTTTGGATATTTTGTAAATATCTTGTGAATAAGTGGTTGGCTCCATTTTGCCTTCTCTCTCCCTCACTTTCTATAAATACTAGAATACTTGTTGTATTCGGGGTGAACATTTTTCAGATAGAAATAGAAGTGAGGAGAGAAAGACTTTGAGCTTTCTTGTAACAGATAAAAACAATTAATACAATTATTCAGACTTTGTGCTCAATAGCTGTGTTATACATTAGATCTTTCTTATGTTAGATCTGCATGTGTCTTTTCTGTTGAATTCATATCTACTTTTCCGTCACTTGTTTATCAGTATTGCTTTGTTTATTTATGCAAGTAGGTTTGGCTCTGTTTACTACCAAGCCCAAAGCATAGATTTTCTGACCCTTCCGCTTTGGAACTCATTTCTTTTCTTCCTTCGGATCTGTTCTTTCTCTTCTCCTTCTTTTATTCCTTTCTCTTCGCAGCCTAGAACACTCTACTGGGATGAGATCCCAACCCCCGAAGGCAGAATCTGTGAGACTTGCATAGGTTCCTGCTAGTAGAAGTAGCAATAAACCAGTTTCGCTTTGCTGTCTCAAAGAGGGGCTAAGCCCTGCACACCGTTGGCTCGTCTATCCATAGATCTGTCCACGCGACAGATTTTCGGACCAACAAGTTAATCCTTGATAAGTGGTGAGGTCCTGAATTGATTTTCCCTAGTTTTACAACCACTGTAAACTCAAATTCTTGAAATAATAGGACCGAACGACATATGTTCCCTTGCGAGAATAGTCTTGTTGACTAAGTATTTCAATGCTATTTCATCCATGTAGAATATAAATGGTGTTGCTAATATAACCTTTGTGAAATTGTGTAACACTTAGATCGTAGACAATGCTTTGCACTCGGTGAGTTACTGAAATTTTGTTCTGCTGGTGTCAACTTTCTACTTGCAAAACACAAGGGATGATCAACTATTCCTTCTCCATGTTGTGCTAATATTTCTCCCATAGTTTTCCCTGAGGCATCAACATGCACATGCAAAGGCTTATCCCTATAAGGAAAACGTAATATGGGCATTATGACAAGCCTATTCTTCAAAGTGTCAAATGCCCTCTACTACGCCTCTCCCCAATGAAAGGCACTCTTGTGTTTTAGAAATTCCTCCAAGGGCACCAAGATCTTGGCATATCCCTTAATGAATTTCCCAGTAGCCCATATTCCCAAGGAATACATGCACTACGCTTTGACTAGTAGGCTCCTTAATCCTATAATAACTACAACTTTGGCGGATCCACTAGTAAGCCTTCTTTACATATAATATGTCCTACTAGGGTTCCAGATGGAGTAATAAAGACACATTTCTTAATGTTGAGGGATATTCTTAATTACCAACATCTCTCAAACATCAACCTCAAATTATCACAATGGTATTTCACCAATCCATACACAATCCAGTCATTTAGGTATACTTGAAGAAACTTATGGATGAAGTCCTAAAATGCTTGTACCATGATGCACGAGAACACAACAGGTGCATTATTCAATCCAAAAGGCATAACCATGTAGGTAAAAACTTCCCCATTCAGTGGTGAAATTTTTCTTTCTCTGGTCTTCCTTTTCAATCCTAACTTGGTGATATCCTAAGAACCCATCTGTGAAAGAGTAGACTTCACACCCAGCTACTCCCTCCAAAATTTCTTGAGTAAAGGGGTTGGGAAAGGATCAATGACACATACGCATTCGAGATCCTTGTAGTCAACACAATTTCTTATCCTCCCATCCTTCTTGATGTTGATAACCATTGGGATGATCCATTATGATTCTTCCACTTCTTTAATGATACCAGATGCTATCATATATTCTATTTCTTCCTTGACTCGTACATGAAAATTTTGATTCATCGATAAGGCCTCTTTTGAATCGGGAGTGCACCTTCCTTCAAATTTATCTTCATCTCCCATGAGGAATGGTGAATTCTTTTGAGTTCATGGTAACCACGAGGGAACAAGTCTTGGAAATTATGCAAAAGATCAATGACCTTTGAAACTTCTTTTTTCGATTAATAGTCCCCATTAATAGCTTCCTGAGGTTTTGTCTCTATCCCAATGTTAACCCTCTTCATTTTCTAGGGCTTGTGGTACACACTTGCTCACTCATTAGCATTAGCTATGACTTCATGCATACCTTCAAAATGGTTAACATCAAAAGTCTCCATCTCTTCACCATCTACTACATAGACTATCTTTCCTTTTTCTTTTTCCATGCATGTGTTCTCAAGTTGTACTTCCTTTGATTCTTCTTCATTAAGATGTGTCTCCAAATAAGGCTCACCCAGGAACTCCAGTAACCTATCCTCTACCATAGCACTATCTCTCATCATAAGGCACTTGATTACTTGTAAATCCTTATCTACTAATGACTTGGTACTCTTATACTCGAAATCTTAAATGAGATCATCCATTAACTCTTGCCAATTACCTATTTGAAGACACATCTCTAAATGAATATACCATGTGTGTGCACATCCTTGTAAGAAGGGATACAACTTATGCACCCATAATGAAGGAGGTAAAGCTTCTACACTTCCCATCTAGGTGTTACACCATTTTCTATAAGGATTTAGATGAAATAGATAAGGGTATGGGCTAAGGAGGAATACCTATTGTGATGGTTGGTTTCGGGGGTTATTGTGCATGTTCTAAATTATTGATCCAATGCTTACTGTGAGAGCTTCCTTTTGGCTAGAAGTAACTACTTGAAATACAAAATAAGACCACAAAAGAGAGTTAAATAGTATCTGATAGTGGACTTCCTAGTGTATGCTAGATTTTGGAAGTGTGATACTTCCTAAAAGTCCATCAATCCACTATTTATAAATCAATATAAAATAAATTAAACATGTACATAAAAGAATCTAGTGCTAGTGTTCGATTTGGGTGCCTCAGTTACTATCAAAGGCATCGATCTAATTAATTACTAAAATTCTATACGAGTAAAGGTTTTGGATTGTGTTGCATGGGTAGCGCAGTGGTCTACTGAGGTTACGAGACGAGTCTTGGTAAGGTTGGGTGAGATTTTGGGTTGTTTTGGGTGTGGTACTTAGGTTGCTAGTCTGGAACAGTATTATCAAACACAGAGATTAACACTGGTTAGGGTGACTAATGTCGGTTTAGGTATGAATGATACCAATTTAGGATGACCAATATCAATAACGGTGGAAGGTGGTAATGAGTTAGGTGGAGGGTGTTTGGGCTCTCTTTTATCTTGGAACAGAGAGTTGGAAAGGTCTCTGTGGGGGAGGGTGAGGTGATAGGTCTAAAATAGGTGTGGTAATGTTCTGAGTGAGGTTTGGGGTAGGATAAGGGTTGAGATGTTATGTTGGGTTAATAGTCATAGTGACTGATATCGATTAAGGAAACCGATGTTGATATAGGATGGATTGACCACACTTAGGGTTAGTGGTGTCGGTGGATCGTGGTGAACTGGAAGATGCTTTAGAATGCATTTTGGGGCCTCTCTATGATTTCAAAAATATTTTGGAAGGTGTTTGTGAGGTCTATAAGAGGGATGTGATTTTGGGATATGTTTCTATTAAGTTTAGGTGGGGTTTAAGGGGGTGGTTAATAGAGAGAAAGTTGAGGGATAGATCTAAGTAAGAACAATGAATAGATGAAGGCAAATAGAGAATACAACTGCAAGTGACAGAGGAGAAACCAACTTACTTGGAGTTCAGAAGGGTTCTAAATGCCCGTAGTGGTGGAGAGGTGGTTGGAGATGTTGGTGAAGGTTGATCTGTGGAATGGTGCTCGGTCTACAAAAGTTCTTCTCGAAATATTGTTGTGAATGCAAATATCCTCTTATCATTCCTTATGTTGGTTGTGGCTTTCGGATGTGTGAAAGGGCTCTAGTTCTTGATTTCTTGCAGATCTCCTTTGTTTCAAAACTTGAGAATGTGGCCAACCTCTCAAACAAGGTTACAAGAAGGAATATAAGGTAAGCGATGGTGGTTTAGGGTGATTGTCATCGGTTTAGGGTTGAACAAGATTGGTTACAAACGAGAAATCCTAGGTTTACTAAAAATTCTAGATCTTTGCGATCCTTTTAGGTTATCTTAGTCTATTCTAGTAGATCAAAATGAAATGTTATATTTTAAAGTGTGGGAATTTGGTTAGAGGGATAATAGCCATATGATTTTAGGGTTGCATTAAGTCTTAGTTCATTAAGGTACGTATGACTAAGCCTTAGTTAGTTATTGTAAGTGAATGTTGAGTCCTACTAAAGGGGAAATATGTAAAAAAATAGGTTTGTAATGAGGTATCTAGGTGAAGTGGTGGGGTGAGGTGTCTAGGTGAGGTGGAAATTAGTTTTAATTAAGGTATTTAAATAATGAATGAAGTGAGGATGAGTATTAATTTAATTGTAAATATTTAAATTAATATTAATGTGGGGTAGCGGGGTCATGGTTAGGTGAATATGTTTAAGTTGGTTATTCAAAACGGGACTAAGGGGAGTGTGACCTAATTTTATCATCTACATTTTTCCCCTTTTTCTTGCATAGCTTGTATTGGTAAGCAACACCGACAAAAATAGGAAGTGATTACCCCTTGTATGGGTGGAGGTGATCCCCTCAAACCAGGCGATGAGGTGTAAGATGGAATGAATGAGTGGTTTGGTAAAGGTGTAGTTGGCGAAGATAGGTGAGGAAGGGTATGAGTATTATGGGACAGGGTGATGGTCAACTTAGGTAATGGGTAGTGGACTAGGGTAAAAATTGAGTCATGAGTAATGACAATCAAACACATTCACACGTATAGATTACAACACGGTACCAGGTTAAAGAGCTTACCAACTCTACATCATCTAAGGTCAATAGGTTTATCCAAACAAGGGTGAAGTGATTTAGGTATCCAAGGTATAGGATATGGTTTAGAAACATAATGTAGGTTAGGTGCAAGAACGTTTAGGTATGTTTTGGTACACCAAAGGTTTGGTCGGGATAAATGACATGAAAATAGGCAAGGTATGGTTGTTAGGCTAAAAAAACATGGGTAACAACATCACAAGGTATAATGAGTGCATAAGGTCAATGGTCACACCAAGTAGATTGGGTTAAGGAAAATAGGTCATGACATGGGTAAGGCCAAGATATAGGTAAAATAACAACTCCTAAGACGCAACAAAGGAGATGTAGGAATAAGGTCATGTGGGTGAGGTGTAAGGTCGGGGTCAAATTTTTTTGGTGGGAAAAGGTTTTAGGTAAGTAGATGTGGTGCAATGTGGAGCGAGGGGTCAAAAATGATAACTGACATTTCGGTTATGGAAAACTCGATGCTGGTCTAGAGAAACCAACGACGGTTGACTAGGAAAATGACTGATGTTGGTCGGAGTCGAGGATAGGGTAAAAAGTAAAAATTTGGGTGAAATGTTATTCATTTGTGCATTTGACATGGTGGAAAATGACTTATGAGGAGGGTGAAGTTTTTGACATGGATAAGTGGACAAAGTGAGTGGACGTGGCTGAGGTGGTGGTAGTTGGTTGGTTGGTGGATCAAGGTAGATGGGTCTACAAGGGTAGGTGGGACGAGGTGATTTGGTAGAGGCTCAGGAGGACAATTGGAGACATCATAGCAGATAGTGGAGGTGTGGGAAATCTAATAGTGGGGAGACCAGACATCCCGATGAGGAGGTGCCTATAGTAGAGGTAGGATTCGATCCATTTGTAGTTTTGAATTAAATTGTTTAGGTAAAAATGGAAAGAATGGGGGTTCAAAAATTTGAAAATGTGGATAAAATAAATGGATTTGGGTATGGGGAGAGGTCATAGAGGTTATCTAGGTAATAAAAATTATTTTGGGTGGGTTAGTTGGGTGTTTGGGTAGGTTTTAGGGTAGATTTTTGATTTTTGGAAAAATTGGGGGTGTGGGGTTTTGGATATGGAGCTGAAATAGAGACTAACATTGGTCAAGGGTGACCAATGTTGGTAGGAATAAGTTAGGATTGGTCATGGTTAGGTGACCAATTTTGGTCATGTGTGACTGATAGCAATAAGGAATGACTGATATCGGTCAACATAAATGGGGCGAGGCTAGGGTGGGAGGGGAAAGATTGGGTGAAAATAGGAATGGGTAGAAAAAGGGGGTATAAGAGGGACCAGAGGAGAGGAAGGAGGAAAGGGTTTAGGTAGGTAAGTGATGTCCCAGGTAAAGTAATATGGGGTTAGGGTAAATAGGTGTAGGGTAGATGATAGGTCAGGGAAGTAGGTATGGAATAGATAGGTGTGTGAAATTTTTGACATGGTTGGGTTATATGGGTACAAGCACATCATCCGTTGAAGATGTGAGATAGGTTATCACCACTTTGTTGGGGAGATACAACCTCATGTCACCATGGAGGAGTGGGGGCATACTCGAGTAGTTGGTCTAGTTGGCATCAGGTGGTATAGGTGGATCTGATGGGATCATAGCCTCATGTTCATGGTCATCGATAGATGGGATGCTGCAACCAACACTTTCCGCTTACCTACCGGAGAGATGATGATCATGTTGGATAATTTCTACTGAGAATATTTCAATTTCTAATTATTGGTGAGCCGATGTATATAATGTCGGCCAATGTGGCCTTTGAGGAGATGATCACAGTGTTCGGGGAGATGGTGACTGAGTTGACTGAGCACAATGCTAGCCTTGTATATAGGGTGATGTACGCAACACACCTAGAGGAGACACGATTGGTGGTACTGATGATGGTTGCGGTGGGGTGCTATGCTCTACCTGATTCAAAGGGTGGCTAGTTTCCATAAGGTTTGATGGAGGTTTTATGGGAGATGGTGAGGATCGGGTATAATTTTCTTGGGCACCTTCCTATTTGGTGTAGTTATACAGAGAGATCTAGGGTTACCATAGGATGTGTCCCTATGACCTATGTTGTACATTCATGTTGTATTGTTGGGAATATGAGCACATTGTGATAGTGTGGCCGCAAGGATTTCTAGTAGCATATTGGCATAGAGGTGGACAGAGAGCAGGTTACAGGAGGTGGGTGGTAGTTGGGGATTACCAATGAGGCGAGGAGGTGACTTACAATATTGTGCACTATAGACGAGAGGTTGGAGGGGCTTTATGCAATGGATATCATATGGAGGTCATATGTGGGCTACCCTACATTTAGGGGTATGAGACATGAAGTATGGGGGTTTCTGACATCTGCGATGGATACAAGGTAGATGTCTTTGGTGAGCACAAGATGATTCTAGTGGATAGAGTTTGGTGATAGTTTAGGCTATTCTATGATGTTCCCCCACCTGTTGTATGGTATCATTGAGAGGATATGGAAAGGGAATTTCCCTCTACCTCACCCTACATATCTAGCAAGTCGGCAAAGATGCTTTGGTGGATGGCCAAATTGATGATGCATGGGTGACTAATGTGTACATATGGTGGTGGGCTATAAAGTTATATCTCGTACCTCCATGGTTGCGGTATTTGGATTTAGATATAGTGATAGTGCAAAGAGATGCACTACAGGGACATGTGACAACATTGGGAGTTAAGTTGGCCACTACACAAGCACAAATAATTACCTTGACCGGTAGATGACTTTTTATAGGGTTAACTAGCACAGTACAAGCACGAGGGCCGGATAGGATAGGGTACAAGGGCCAAGACAAGATAGGGCACAAGGGCCGACAAGATATGGTACATATTTCCACTTTGCAGTGAAGGTCACAGGGTTTTAGAGCCGCTAGTGGCATCACAAGCACGGGTAGCCACCTTACAGGGATAAGTGGTAGTACATGTACCCACATAGGGTCAGGGACATGAAATATAGGGACCGAGGCTAGAATTAACAAGTCTTAGTACACAAGTGGCAGTGAAGGCCCATGGAACCTCGATAGATATAGTATCGATGGCATGGTTTAGGGATACCCTAAATGAGGTATGCTATTATTAGGATCATTTGACTCCAACCGGGAAATATGTCCCCCTATGCAAAGCACAGTGGTACAAAAGGCCTCAAGTGAGAGGACGGGGTCCCACACACATAATGTGGAGAGTACATGGGGTCGGCGAGTCCATGGACAAGGTCGGGTGAGGCCATGAGTTTTCGGAGGCCTCGACCCAACTACATATCTAGTGGGGTGAGACCTATACCTATAATAGGTGGAGAGATGCTAACAGGGGCATCGACCGGAGAAGAGGAGACATTTGAGATGGAATTGGATATTAGAGGGGTTGATGATTGATGTTAGCATTTTGATTATGATTTTGATAGATACTATCTTGCATGCAAGATGGTGAGGTTGCATATGAGAGTTTTGAGATTTTTGATCATATACCGCCTATGTGCCAAAGATGGTGAGGCTGTATATGAGATTTTTGAGAGAGATATATTATTTTATATCAGTGTATATTGGATGGATACACATAATTTTATGATGAAATCAATGATTGTGGATGATGTACTTGTGCTAAAAAATATGATTGTTAGTTGTATATGAATGGAAACTAAATGTTTTAGGCATGGTGGAGTCAAGTCATAGGCATGGTTGAGTTAGGTTGGTTTAGGCATGATGGAATCAGGTCACTTAGGTATGTTTAAGTTATGTCGATTAGGCATGGCGAGTCAGTCATTTAGGCATAATGGAGTCAAGTCGATTAGGCATGTTGGAGTTTGGTCAGTTAGGCATGGTGGAGTCAAGTCGGTTAGGCATGATGGAGTTATGTCGGTTAGGCATGGTGGAGTTATTTCATAGGCATGGTGGAGTCTTGTTTTTAATTTTGATTTAATGTCCAAGTTATTGGTAACATGGGAAATAAATGATGAGTTATATGTATGTTATGGTGTGCATTTCCAAAACCTTTGATATTATGGAAATGTGAAATAATTGATTGGTTGGTTTTTATGATGAGAATAATGGTAGATATTTATCCTTGTATAAATTTCCAAGTGTTTTAGAAAATGAAAATTAAGATAGAATATGAATGGGAAAATGAAAAAAAAATAGGTTAGGGTAAGGAGTGGTTGAGCTAACCTCTAAGGGCCCCATGCCCTAGGAGTGCTACCTACATAGCCCAAACAAAAAGGGGCCTCGAGCCTATATAGTTCTCCCATAAGGTAGGGAATAATATTATAAATTATAGGAATGGTTTGGTATATTTTAGGCATGATTGAATATACATCATAGGCATGATTGAGTCTTAGGTGAAAGGCATGGTTGGGTGGTGAACATGTAGGTGTCGATGGTCTAGTCATTTATAGGATAATCAATAAATAATGAGGAAGGTGAATGGTAAGAGGTGGTAAAGGAGCCGCTTAATTGATAAGAACACTATTGAGTCTAACATACCCTAGATGGGCTTATGAACATAAGAACCTAAAGGCATTGCATGATGGATTATTCTAAGGGTGAAGAAAGTCACATGATCATGAAATGTCACAGTTATGGTGAGGTAGAGAGAAGAGAGGTCCCTTTTGAGGAAGTCATCTTTTTGTGGGAAGTTTGACTCAAGGAGTTGAATACCATTTTGTTTTTGAACTTTTTAAGTCATGGACAAGACTATAGAGGAAGATTAGGTTCTTATTTATAATACAAAACCATAACACACAGAGGTGGTTTTGAGTGATGAGTGACCATGGGATTCCATATTTAAAAAGATGAAAATTATCCATGAGAATCATGATGTGAGTAGATACGTGGTACTCTTATTTAATATAAGGTTAAAAAGTGATGGGTAAACATATGATTTGTGTTTAGTCATTGATCCTCAAAGCGTGTAACATGGAGGGCGGACGATGCTCAAGGAACAAGTGGTAAATTGATAGAAAGTGATATAGGAATTGATGTCAAAAATAAAATGGTTGAAGATGAAAGGCATTGAGGGGATCAGGTTTGGGTTTACCTTCGATTGAAGATAAACAATAAGCACATGATCCATAGGCATGGGTAATGATATAGGGTCCAAGCCAATTAGGAGAAAATTTTCCCCATTTACTTTTCTCTTCTTTGGTTACGTGTTGATTTTCCTTTAAGATGATGTCACCAACCTAAAGGTTTATTCATGGAAACATTTTTGTAGGCACGTTTGATACATTTTTGGTAGATTTGGAGATGGTCAAGAGCATTGAGATGACGTTCATATAATAACTCAAGTTGTGCCAAAATATCCTAGCAATATTCATTGTCGTTAAGCATGTGTTGTAGTGAGATGTAGAGGGATGGAATCGGAATTCAAGAGGTAAGATAGCCTCGATCAGTAGACCGAGAGAAAAGGTGTGGTGGAAGTTGAAGTGTGAATACTAGTGTGGTAGGCCCCCACAAGGCAAAGGGGTGTGCGTATGCCAATCCTTCCCAAAGATATTGTCAACTACTTTCATAACAATTATGTTCAAGGTTTTATTGGTTGATTCTGCTTGGCCATTTGTTTATGGGTAATAAGGTGACGATAAACTTAGTTGAATGCCAAAATCATCACATAGTTTATGTAGGGTTTTGTTTTTGAATTTTTTTCCATTATAAGTGATGAGATGGTGAGGGACTCCAAAGTGAAAAATGATGTGATAGTTGATGAATTCACATATTTTCTCATCTTTTGTAGAAATGAGGGGATGGATTCTACCCATTTAGTGTAATATTCGAAGAGCAGATTATAATCCATTGATGGTGTTGTGAAGAATGTAAATTAATCTCTCCGAAAAGATCCAAGCCCCATTGATAGAAAGGTCAAAGGTCTCGTGTGACCTATAAGGCATGACTAGGTGTGTGAGAATATTAGCATGTTGCTGGAACTTCACACAACATTTGAAATAGTCACAACATCCGTGGTTTACTCTTGTTGGCCAATAATAGCCAAGGTGAAGAATGCATTTAGCAATAACTAAACCACTAAAGTGGCCTCCACAAATTCCGTGGTGAACTTCCTTGATGGTGTAAGGAATTTCAAAACTTATAAGGCATCATAAGAGAATACCGTTAAAGCCGCACTTATAAAGGAGACCACTCATGATGACATAGTGAGAGACACTTTTAAGAAAGAAATGTTTTCCATTACGAGTGAGATTGGGAGGTAGAACGAAAAGGGAAAGATAGTTTATAAACTCCTTATACCAAAGGTCATGTGGGTTAGGTCCAACGGTTCCAATGGAGCATACCTCATGAGGTAAATAAGAGGGTGAATGTAACCTTTATATTGTGAAAAAGATTTTAGAGTCATCTGGTGAAGCGGGTATCCGAGCGGCCAAGAGTGCCATCATATCTGCAAACTTATTAGTAGAATGGGGGGTGGTTTGAAGTTCATAATGGTCAAAGGTAGTCAAAAGTATGCCTACGTGATGTTTATACTTTTGAAGTTTTTGATTATAACACTTGTATATACCATTGACCTAGTTTACGACTAGCTGGGAATCACCAAAGATATTGATCGACTTAACATCTAAGGCATAAATATCTGGAGGGCCAATACGAGTGCTTTTATTTGGTGATATTGTTTATACAATCAAAATTTAGTTTAAAAGATAAAGGCATAGGTTTACCATCAAGTGGAATGAGGATAACACCAGCCCCACCCCTATATTGACACTTAGATCCGTCAAAGAATAGGGTCATTTGGTAAGTGGTATTGTCTTAGGAGAGGGTAGCTATGGACTCATCTAGGAAATCAAAGTTAGAGGGTTGATTCCTAGAAAGAGGTGCATCTACAAGTTAGTCAGCAATGGTTTTGTCTTTGATGGATTTTTGATGAATGAATTCAAGGTCAAGGTCAACAATAAGCATGATCCAACATGCGACACATTCATGTTGATAGGTTTTGGTATACATGTAATGTAGGGGGTTAGTATTGGTGATAATGAATGTTTTTTGGTTGAGTAGGTAATGACAAAGTTTAGTGGTGATGAAAACTAATGCTAAGTAGAGTTTTTCAGCATAGGTGTATCTAGTTTTGTAGTCCAAAAGGGTACAACTTATGTAATAAACCACTTTCTCTCTATGTTTCTCGTCACGATGAGTGAGCATGGCACCTAAAGAATGGTCAGTGGTGGAAATGTATAGGTAAAAGGGTTGGTCATTATTAGGGGAAATGAGCACTGGTGGTTGAAGAAGGTATTATTTAAAGGTGTCAAAGGATTTGCAACATTCATAATCCCATTTGAATGACACGTCCCTCTCTAGGAGATGATGAAATGATTAACATCAATTAGAAAGTTGTGAGATAAAATAGAAAATAAATTACAAATTACCTTGCAAGCTTCAAAGTTTTCGGAGATTAGTAGGAGGAATTTCTAGAATAGCCTTTACTTTAGCAAGATCGACTTCTATGGCACGCAAAGAAATGATGAAACCAAGGAATTTTCTTGAAATTACTACAAAGATGCACTTCTTTGGTTGAAGGTGAACACAATACTTGATGAAGTGGTCAAATATGACCTTAATAAGTGTCGGTGTTTGGCCCGATGTTTGGACTTGGCGAGAAGGTCATCTATGTAATCTTCCAATATACAATGAATGATGTCATGGAAGATATAATTCATGGCTTGTTGATATGTAGCACCAACATTTTTAAGGCAAAAAGGCATGAATCGATAAATTGAAGGCCCCCAAAGAGTGATGAAATAAATTTTGTGTTGATCTTCGCACAATTAATATTTGATTATAACTTGAGAAACTTTCATGAGTGATAGCATTTCATCACCAAAGTGAGATCAACTAGTTGGTCAATGCCTAGTAGGGGAAAATTATCTTTGGGAAAAGCTAGGTTGAGGTCATAGAAGTATATGCAAATACAAATTCCCCCTTTATTTTTGTGATAGGAACGATGTTAGAAATCCATTAGGGATAGTCAATGGGAAGGATGAAGGAAATCGAGAAAAGGCATTGAAGTTCTTCTTAGACAAGAAGATTAATGTGAGGATGCATTTTTACAACTTTTTTATGGGTTTGGCATCGGTATGGTTATGATATTGTGGACCATGATTTTTGGGTCAATACCATGCATATCGGCATAAGACCAAGAAAAATCGTTGCTATGGTTCCGAAGGAAAGAGGTAAAAGATTCCTATTCAAGAAACATCTAAAGAATGATTTATCTTTAGAATGTGTGGATCTTCCTGAGTATTAATGTTGATTTCAATATTTGATTCATTCAACATGGTTTGCATCTCAGAGTGTAATGACCGGTGAATATAAGAATCTTTCACACCAATGTAGGTGAGGATGGACTCATTGTCCTAACATTGAATGATGTTAAATAGAAGGTGTATCATCATCGATCATATTAGGATATAATAAGGGAAGAGAAGAGGGAGCCTCACCATCGCATTGATAGGTTAGAGGTCCCAAGGAAGTTGTTTTTTATGAAAAAAAAAAGTTAGGAGGAATAGTTTTGGGATCTATGGACTCTGTGGGTAAATATGGTGAAGTGGGTGAATGGGGGTGGAGAAGGAATGTCTTCCTCAATGAGGTCGATACGAGCCTTCTTGGGAGGTGGTGCAGCAAATTCAATGCCACTATGGTCATTGTGTTTACGGGTGGTACAAGAAATGACAGTATGGCGTCCTTGTTCATAAAAACTGAAACCAAATCCTTTCCATGTGAAATGGTGGAGGAAAGTGTGGGCAAAGTGGAGGTTAGTAAGGGATTGGAGGTTAAATGAAAACAATCATGTTTGGGATGGAGGTTCAGGTGAATAGGTGGCATTTTCATGTCCCCCATACATTAGGTTAGTGCAATGGTGGGGAGGACCATAAGGGAAAAACTTACCTAAGTGCTAATCATAATGAGGGTGCTGACGTAGGTTTCCATACTTTTACGGAGTGAGGAATGTGTTGATATTATATAGGCAATAGTCCCCCAGATTGAGGTGTTCAAAAATACCTTCTAAGGGATCGGTAGTAGGTATGCGAGTAGTGGAGATAGATGATTCACTAGATGATTAGATAGGAGGGGTATCAATTGGTTGGGAAGCAGAGTGGTCAGTTGTGGAAGCTACAATGACAATAGGAATAGAAGAATTAGATGTGGGAGAGGTGGCAAAAGCATTGGTGGATGGGCTTGTGGGTGAAGGAGAAGTGGGAGTAGTGGCAGATGCTTTGAATGGTACAAGTACATCATTGGGTTGGTACAACATGTTGCAAGTTTTGAATGGTGATGGGTTAGTGGGGATGGTGTAGTTATGTCCTTCATGCTTGAATTTTACACAATAGTGTAAAGTTGAAGGAACACAACCCATGACGCGAATCCAGGGTCTTCTGAGTAATAGGTTATACTAGAACTCTCCTTCTAAGATGTAGAATAGTTCTAAGATAGTGCGAGGCCTACACCAATGTGAAGGATAAATTTGCTAAGGGTGGAGGTGATGGCATCATTGAAAGAGAAAATCATAAGTAGATAATTATGCATATAGTTAGAAGGGATACACATTTGATTGTATGTGTGGGAGGAGATGATGTTAATGCTAGCACCACCATCAATCATGACACGTCGTATGCATATGTTATCGATATAGATGGAAATGAATAGGGTAGGATTAGGGTCATCTGACTAGAGAGGTACAATCTCCTCATCAGAGAAGTTGAGGGTGGCGACTTGAGGAGTGGTCATGGGGGTAGAAGAAGGAGATGATTTGGTTAGTGAGGCCATGTGGTAAGGGATAATAATGGAGGTCATTAGTTTTGAGTCATTGGGTAAGACTTTGATGGATTACGGGACATCAATAAGGGCTTGTCTATGAGATTCAAAAGTTTGAACGAGATCATACAATGACATATTTAAAGGGAATGTTGTAATTGTGTTATCATTTTACGATGGGTGACCCCACAAAGATAGGGTAGGTAGGTTCACGAGATGGTGATTTTGGGTGCGGGTGCGAGACGGTATATTGGGCATAGGGTTGGTTAATGGGCTATTTTCTTTTTCTTTTCCTTTCTCTTTCTAAGTGCGGGTGACAACATGAACCATGTTGATCGAAGGGAGTGGGAAAATGAAGAAGGTGTAGGATGAGTGAAGTAACGGCATGATGGGAAAAAACCTACCGGGGAGAAAATTCTTGTGAAGTGAGTGGGTGTAATGACATTTAGGTGGTGATTTGGCTAACTCTCTAATATGGACCATGTTGATCTCAAATTTTGGGGTGGAAAAAATGGTTGTGGCGGTGGAGATACTTGATCATTGAATGGGTAAAGGATGATGATAAGTGGTGATAGGTGAAGGTGGAACATGGTCCACATCAAGAAGGTCATTATTGTCGAAATTTTGTTCGGGAGGAAAAAGTTGGAGAAGAACAGTTTTAAAGCCTTATGATTTTCTACATCATGTCCTAGCACATGATATTATGCAAAAATCTTTGTTTCATTGAACCCTTTTGGTTTGTGTTTTATAGGATCGTAAGGTCAAATTGGTGGTAATGTGATGAAAGAAGTCTCTAATAGATTAATTAAAATTTTGGCATAGGACCCCGCTAATGGATCAAAATGGGAAGTGCGTGTGGGTTTGGGTAAAGGTGTGGATGATTGGGAGGGAAGAGGTTTTATAGGAGGGGGAATGGGTTGAACCATTGGTTTGGTAAGTGGTATTATTTTAGGTTTCAATGGTATTCGTTTGGGTAAGGGCGTGGTAGAAGAGTTGGTGATAGAAGGTTTTGTTAGTTTGACCACCTTATTGGGGGTAGTGGATTATTATCTTTGAGTTTCCCCTTCTTAGGTAAAGGTGTCATGGGAGTACATGATTCAAAAGGGAAAGAAGATGGTGGAAGAGGACAGATTACCCATGAGGGTAACTAGATTTTGGTAGAGGTATTAGGTAGAGGTTGGGTAGACGGAAGGGGATGAAGTCGTATAGGTAAGGTTAGGATTATAGTAACTAATGGAGGTATAGGTGGTAAGAAGTTCACAGGTGAAGGTAAGGGTGTTTTTTTGTGTGAATGAGGTGTAATGAAGGTTTGTGATGAAGCAATAGGTTGCTTAGCTTTTGACCGGGCTTGGGTAGGAGATTTTTTGGTTAAGGTCGATGCATGGGGCCCTAGGATGGATAAAAGGGTGGAAGGTGACAAAAGTGTGGTAAGCGAGACTAGTGTACGTAGCCTAGAAGGTTAGTTTTAAGTTTAGGTGGGAGGTTAATGTTGGTGTGGGCTTGGTAAGATATAACTAAGTCCAATCGGCAGTGGATAAGGCTTGATGTCGGCATGACACCAAAAGTGTGATGGGTCTAGATATGGGTGAGGAGATAGGTGTGGGTAGGTTTTGAGGTTTGGGAAAGGTTTTCATTGTGAGTAGAGGTTTATATGTAGGAAGGTATGATAAAGAAGAGTTTATTTCAATAGGTATGGTCAATGTTGATTTGGTTGCTAAAAATACCTTTGGGTAGATCATGGAAGTATCCTTAGCAAACATTTGCATTTGGGTCGAAATAGGGAGCTGAAGACGTCCCTAGATCATGGAATGATAAATGTAATCTATAGGACTACCGAAGAAGAGTATGGAATTGGTTGGGTGGAAATCCCTGTGAAATATGTCTTTAAGATAGGGAATTGGTTAGCTTTGATACCGTAGGTAATAGAGTTGAGACCACGTCAATGGGGTCTTGGGATGATGGGGAGAATTTCCCCCAATAGGTAGTGGTATGTCCGACAAGTCTCCCATGGGTAGTAGAGATAATAGGTGGGGTGATGTAGACTTTATCCTTGGTGGAGGAGAAGGTGGTGATGATTCTTCTGTGGATGGGAGAATTAAGAGTGTTGAATGTTTGGTAGGGTGTGAGGTAGATAGTGAAATGACATTGGTAGAAGGTGTGGGTTCCTCTATGAGAGCATGGGAGATGATGGGGACTACTCCATGGGTGAAGGAGTAAAAGAGGTATGCTCATCTCAGTGGAAGAAGAGTGCTCATTCCATAATTTCATTAATAGATGAAGTAAGTAGGTTTTCGGGAATGACTGGTATGATATCAAAAATGTGTGGACTTCAAAGACATTGCAGTCACAAGATGAAGGTTCACTATTTTTATTAAACTATGGTTTATGATTAGGAAACGAATTTTCAAAGATGTTAAAATTTTGATTTTCTGGCACGTTTAGGTTGTCCATGACAAGGTATCCATTATCTATCATCTCTTGAACAATGTTCTTAAAAGTTATGTAGTTACCATCACTATTTCCTTTAGCATTATGGTAATTACAGTAGTCATGTTCTTTATACCATGGAAGCATAGGACAAGCAAGATCAAAACCAGTATGAGGTTTTATGGGAGGAAGTGTAATGGCTCCATCTTTAAGAATATTTTCCAAGAATGAAGAATATGGCTCTCCAATCAAGGTGTACTTCCAGTGCTCCCGCCAGACTTGAAAGGCTTGAACGGGAGAAAGATTGGAAGAAGGTTGGGCTTGATTAGAAGGATGAGGTGTCCTGTCTTGAGGACTATGACATTGGTAGATCCTTTGGGATTTGAATAGTTAGTTTGTGGTTTTAAATATTAAGAAGAGCTATTTTATTTTAACGGGGTGTTCTTGCTATGTAATTGGATCTTCTTTTCTTCAATGGCACAAATTTAAAGTTTTTGTGACATGGTGAACGATTCATCAAAGGTTCAAAAGGTTTAGACTTGTAGAGTTGGTGTGATGTGTCTAGCACAAGCTCTAGTGAACAACTCAATAAGTTTAATCTGAGGTAGCTAGAACTTCAATTGGTTAACAAGACTACTCCAATGAGCAACAAAATATGTGATATATTTTTTTCATCTTTATCGGGTTGAATAGAGATCGTTCATGGTGAATTTCTTGGTAAAATTGATTGAAAAATGATCTAAGAAATATTAGGCTACTTGATTAAAGGAATAAATGGAATGTCAAGGTAGTCCATTATACCAATCCAATGTTGGTCCTATCAAGGACATTGGGAAATGTTTTAGGAGCAAAGTGTCATTGTGGGTGATTAGGTAGCACCCATGTTTGAATGACCGCAAGTGTTACAAAGAGTTCTTCCTTATTGTTGAAGTGATTGAATTTATGAATTTCCCAATGCACATGGTAGGGGTGAATGGGAATAGATGGATGGATATGCTCATTACTAATTTCATCATAAATTAAAGAATTACGGGAGCTAGAAACAAATGCTTCTAAGGTATGCATCTTTTCCATCATCATTTTAATGAGGTCATTAGTAGGTTGGGATGAATGGGTGCCCTATGAGAAAAATGGGGTTGATGCTAAATGTATGAGGTGGGTGGTATGCTAGTGTACATTGGCACTGAGTATGAGAACTACGCAGGAGGAATAGATGTAGGCGGCACATAGCTAGAATAAGTGATAGATGAGGTCGGGGTTGTTGGTAGTATGTATAAGTGGGTTGGGTAGTCCTAACCAATCTAGTGGTGATTAGGGTAAGGACTATAGGATAGAAAAATGAGGTTTTGAAAGGGGTGCAAGCTTCCGACACTGGGGGTGGTTGGGATGCAATGGGTATATGTGAAGTGATGGGTACAGATGAGGCTATACTTAAAGTAACTATTGGAGGGAAAATTGATTTCGCGGGTGAGATAGATGACATAGATGTTGAATTTATAGCGGCTATGTGATCTAGTTGAGAAACCATAGGTGGTAAAGTAAATGATGGTAGTGCCATGCTAGTGCTAGCTGACACAGTAGTGGGGGTGAGAGCAAGAGGGATAGATACAAGCATGCCATATATTAACTATCCTAAGGGATCCCAAGTGGAAGAATGAGCAAGGTAGTACTAAAGGGCAACGAGATTCTGGTCGAGGAGTCTCGTGAACTCCTCGTCACTAGTAGTGATGGGGATGAGTTGATTCAGATCCATAAGTGATAGGATGAAGGGTGTTGATGGATTAGGCGGGAGTTGCCAATGGATGGCATGAAATATGAGAGCATTAGTTTGGTTGTGAGTCAACACCATGTGAATCATCGTATGTCTAGTGAACCGTACTCTATAAATGACATAGGGAATAATAGAGATGGGACAAAACAAATTATGAGGGGGAAATTTGGTAATTATTTTGATTAAAATAAAAATAGAGTGATTGATGCTAGTTGAACTAACCAATTATGGTTAAGGGGATGACTAATGGTAGACATGGGTGACCAATCACGGTTACAAGAAATGATGGCGATTCAAGAACTCGATCTGTTCTTGTGAGAAAACAACGGCTTCGAGAAATTGAGGTAGGAACCGATGAATCTTAGATAAAAAGGTTATATTTGATGACCGTTATCGAGTACTGAGAGAGTACAATGATACACAGAGACTCTAAACAGAAGAGAAGATGAGATAAGTGTTCTTTGGGTAAACTAACCAAAAGAACAACAAACCAACACCTTAGGTAAATCGATGGCAGATAGATGTAAATCGGCGGCGGTCGTTGGACCAATGTCGATTACTATGAAATATAGAGAATGAAGAAAAATGGTGCCTTGTTTGAATTGATGTGGAATGAAACACCAACCTATAATTGGAATGAAACTTGAAATATTGAATGATATCATCTGTTGACTCTGCTAATTACCTATTTGATGACACATCTTTGAATGAATATACCATGCACACTCACATCCTTATAAGGTGGAATACAACTTATGCACCCATAAAAAAGGTGGTAAAGCTTTTGCACTTCCCATTTAGGTGTTCCAAAATTTTCTTTAAGGATTTAGAGGAAATAGATAAGGGTATGGGATAAGGAGGAATACCTTTTGTGATGGTCAGTTTCAAGGTTATTGTGTAAACTCGATTTCTTGATATAATGCTAACTATGAGAGCTTCCTTTTGAATAGGAGGAACTACCTGAAATAAAAAAACAAGACCACGAAAGAGACTTAAATAGTGTATGAGAGTGGAATACCTAACGTATGCTAGATACGGGAAGTGTGATACTTACTTGAAGGTCATTAATCCACTATTTATAAATCAATATAAAATAACTTAAACATGTAAATAAAATAATCTAGTGCTAGCATTCTGATTTGGGTGCCTTAGATTACTATCAGTGTTGATCTGATTAAATACTAAAATGTTATGCAAGTAAAGGTTTTGGATTGGGTTGTGGGTAGTGCAAGTGGTCTACAGGTCACAGATAGAGTCTTGGTAAGGTTGGGTGAGATTTTGGGTTGTTTTGGGTGTGGTACTTAGGTTTCTGGTCTGGAACAATATTATCAGACACAGAGACCAACATTGGTTAGGGTGACCGATGTCGGTTTAGGTATGACCGATACCGGTTTAGGATGACCTATATAAGTAATGATGGAAGGTGGTAGCGAGTTAGGTGGAGGGTGTTTGGGATTTATTTTTTCTTTGAACAGAGAGTTAGAAATGTCTCTATGGGGGAGGGTGAGGTGATAGATATAAAATAGGTTTGGTAATGTTCTGAGTGAGGTTTGGGGTAGTCTAAGGGTTGATTTGTTAAGTTGGGTTGATAGTCACAATGACCGATATCAATTAAGGAGACCGATGTCGGTATAGGAAAGACTGACCATGGTTAGGGTTAACTAGTGTTAGTGACTATGGGGAACTGGAAGATGTTGTAGAATGAGTTTTGGGTCCTCTCTATGATTGTAAAAAGAGTTTGGAGGGTGTTTGTGAGGTCTGAAGGGATGGAGTTTTGGGATAGGTTTTTGTGAAGTTTAGGTGGGGTGTGAGGGGTGGTTCACAGGAAGAAAGATGAGGGATATATCTAAGCAAGAACAGTGAATAGATAAAAGAAAATAGAGAATACAACTTTAAGTGATAGAGGAGGAACCCACATACTTGGAGTTCAGAAGGGTTCTAAATGTCTGGAGTTATGGAGAGGTGGTTGGAGATGCTGGTGATGGTTGATATGTGGTATGCTTTGCTCGGTGCTACAACATTGCTTCCCGAATGTTGTTGTGAATGCAAATATATTCTAATCAATCTTGGTGTTGGTTGTAGTTGTCTGGATGTGTGAAAAAAATTTGGTTCTTGCTTGAATGCAGATCTCCTTCATTCCAAAACTTGATAATGTGGCCAATCTCTCAAACAAGATTACAAAAATCAATATAAGGTAACTAACGGTGGTTTAGGGTGACCGACGTTGGTTTAGGGTTGACCGATGTCGGTTACGGTGGGAAATCCTAGGTTTACTAGCTAGATCTTGGTAATCCTTTTGGGCCAGCTGAGTCTATTCTCATGGATTAAAATGGAATGTTACATTTTAATGAGTGGGAATGTGGATAGAGGGAGAATAGGCATATGATTTTAGGGTTGTACTGAGTCTTAGTTCATTAAGGTAGGTATGACTAAGCCTTAGTTATGGTGAGTGAATGTTGAGTCCTAGTAAAGGAGAAATATGCTAAAAATAGTTTTGAGGTGAGGTGTCTAGGTGAGGTGGTGGGGTGAGGTGTTTAGGTGAGGTGGAAATTAGTTTTAATTAAGGTATTTAAATAATGAATGAAGTGAGGATGAGTATTAATTTAATTGTAAATAATTAAATTAATATTAATGTGGGGTAGGGGTCATGGTTAGGTGAATATGTTTAAGTTGGTTATTTTAAAAGTGCCTAAGGGGAGTGTGACCTAATTTTGGTGTCTACACTAGACCTTCTCACACACTTGGATATGAAATGAGGTGGTCTCTTTACCATGGTAGTTTTTATGAAATTGGGCACGTTACTTACGGAGAACTTTAAAGAGAATGTGATTCTTACCTGGCACCATTCTAGGAGGCTCTCCAAATGTGTAGCCCACCAACCTACTAGAGTTCTAAGAATATTATAACTAAGAATTCCCCTTATCTCATCCTCATTCTTCCACCGAGCCTCCATTTCTCACACAAAAATTCGGTGTATCTTCCCCAAAGTAACTTGGAAAATTCTTTCCTCTTAGGCACTTGACTAAGTGCACCTTTGTTACCCTTATTAAGGATCCTCTCAACTATTTCCCAATAAACTCATAAGTCCCATGCACCCAATTTTGAATGCCATACTAGTGGAATTACTCAAGGATTGAGCATATTCAAACTGGATGACTCCCTCTGTGGGATGAATTATCTCAGGTTCTTTGATGGATCACACATAGATTATTTCAAGGATTTCTTCTCCTAAGGGCTTAGTATAGTGCACCAAATTCTCATCTGTTAAAGGGATGATCACCCTTTCTTCCTTGTTCTCAAATATGATATACCCTTTGTTATACCACAGGTCAACATTGTTCTTGTAACACCGTGGTACCCAAGTAATGTTGGAAATTTATGTCCTGCCTCGGTGAGAATCAAGAATTGAAGTCTCGATAAACTTGGAACCTTGAATGGTGATAACTACATCCTTGAAAAGTCAATGGGAATTGTCTTAGTATTTTTTTCCATTTACAACACATTCAAAGATGGTTTTAATGTAAGCCTTCCCATTTGATGTCAAGCATCTAAGGTAAGAACATTGACCTCTACTCCCATCTCGATGAGGATATTACTCGAAGCCATCCATCAACCATTCAAAGTAATATCCTTATCATAGTCAAGACCATGAGGAGGAAGGTTTGCATACACAACCTTCCTTTCACGCTCTACTCTAGTGCGTGGTACCTTATCCCTCAGCCATTCTCCTAGAAATGGAATAAAATTATCTTGCTTTATCATCCTACATACTTCCTTGACCTCATTCAGGTCATCCTTTTGATCCTCAACATTCTTCCTTTGCTCCAACCGTGTTGATTTATCCTTTAGACATTGGATCTCCCCTTGCAAACTTTGAATCATGTCTATAGTCTCTTAATACACATCCTTCTTATGAGAAGGGTCAGGATACTTTCCATGTACCCCTTCCTCTATTGAAACTAGTGTCCTTTATCTTGGCATCTCCACGATGCGCGTGGCCTCTACTCACGTCATCACCAATATAGGCTCTAGTCCTAAATCACATGTCACTCTTGGAATCCACTGTGAATCGGCCTTGTTGATGCTCACCATCCTAGTTATTTTTTTCCTTTCAGTGCTGCTAGTTCATATGCTCAAAAATCTCTAGACACTCTTTGTACTTATGCTTCTTTCCACACCACAATCATTATGTGCAGTCAAGACACTCACATTTGTAATTCTCTATAGATCCACAGTTATAATAGGTTCCTCATGGGAACTCACTTCATCCTCCACCGCATGATTACTTCCACCATGAAATACTTTGAGAAAACCTCTTCCACGTGATCTTCCATCTGCGTGCCCTTCATAATGATGGTCATCATCCTTGGAGCTATTTGCAAGACTAGTCTTGTGTACATGAAAATCAATATCATCATGAATCAAAGAGTCATTCTACAATCCTTGGTATTATGGGTCGTAGAGAGTACGGATATTGCAATAGCAAGAAAATTCTTATGGATTGCTCATTGTAGTAGAGGTAACCTACTTTCATCATGGTCCGCATGGAAAATTTCATTTTCTACCACTACGATGCATACCAAATTTTGATGGAAACTTTCCTTTGCATGCCCCTTCATCTCACAGTCTATACACCAAAGTCCACTACGAACATCATGTGCTGAGTTTACAAAAAAAATCTCCAAATTTTTGGCCATTGTGGTAATTTGAGCCTCAAGAAAAGGACTAACACCGTATCAACACTCCTAACAACTTCAACACAAAGGAAACTTCCAATGCATTACGTGGGTTTGTGAAAGTCTTACGTGATAGAGCCCTTCTAAATGGTGTTATGAATCCTCTAACAAACCATTGATCATGTTGAGAAGGATGAATGTCATAGGATAGTTTTTACAAGAGAGTTTTGAAACACATGTCATACTCTTACACACTATCTATGTAACACCCTGAATTGTTGTTACTTTCTCTGAGAAATCAAGTGTTGATATATGATTTCTTCCGTATAAGGACATGTTCCTTTGGTTTCATGAAGTCATGCTTGATATGGATTGTATCTTCTTTTCTCTTGAAAATATTTGACTGAGCCAGAATATGATTGGACTCTTTTATTTCTTTCATTCTTCGTACTTGAGTTCAATTTGATTTCTGGATGAATTGAGGATTTATCCATCTTTATGACTCAACCTTGGATCAGTTGCATTGATCCAAGGAATGTTTTAAGCTTATTCGGATGAACAAAATTTATTGACCTTACGAAATTTACAAGGTCTAAATGAGTTTGAATGATCAATCTGGAGTTTAACTTAGGTGATCATGATAAATGGACTTTGGTTACTGATATCGTAATATCAATAAGGCCTAGACCTTAAGCCAAGTAAGATGTTCATGTTTATCTTTGTAAGCTTAATTTAGTGATGCCAAATAGAATCCTTTACATGAATGTTTTACCTTGTATGGACTCTAAATTTGATTGGTCCTATTTTGGAGACCTAGATTTGATTCGTTGTGGTTAATAATATTAACCTAAACTATAACCTATTGGTTAAAATAATTGCTAATCTAACCTAGCCCTAAACTATAAGCTTAATGCTCCTAAGAGTTAACTACACCTAGTGCTATGGAAGTGAGACTAATGTCTTAACCCTATGATCTAACCTATCTTAACTAATGATAAGAATGGAGGGGACCTATGAAGGGTCATGAATAATGGGTGGTGGTTTCCATGGCATTTATAAGAGGGATAAGGTTGAAGGACTTGGGATGCTTTATCGGGTTTGGTGGAGGTTGCAAATGGCTAATGTGACTTTGACGTGTCGGTATAACCAAGTATGGGAGTGTTTATTTGTTTTCTTTTGCGATCACCAATTTTGACGGTTGGTGGCATTGGAGAATAGGTGGGACGATGGAAGTTAATGAAATTAATGAACTTTGGTTCCCGAGCGGATTGCTTGGGAAGACATGCAAATGGAATATTGTTTGGTTGTTTGGTTTTCCATGCATTCCATTTTCACTGCTTGAGCACCTGGTTCTTGAACCGGTCATCTACTCTGTGTTACATGGCAATTTAGAGAATTTCTAGCTTCCTTCTTTGTTGGGGAAAGTTTATAAGGCATGAAGGTAACAATTTATTGTTGTTTAATCTATCGTGGAAGAAGAAGAGAAGGTTCGAGCAAATTCAGAGGTCTTCTTCGAATTTTTAAGTGACACTATCAGGCATGATAGGCCCTAAATTTTAAAAATCTTACTTTCCTTCAAATGCTTTCATTAGAACAAATCATTTTTAGATGATTTTTTTGTACATCTGATTGGCTTGGGCTGGAAGCAATGTATTGGTTTTCTTCTTTTCTTGTTGATTTGGGCATCCCTGGTTATATGAAGACCCTGTTGAAGTCCTTGTAGTGTTTTCATATGAATTCGACTTCTGTTGAAGTCCTTGCTGTGTTTACATGTTGGTTCGACTTCTGTTGAAGTCCTTGTTGTGTTTACATGTTGGTTCGACTTCTGTTGAAGTCTTTACTGTGTTTACATGTTGGTTCGACTTGTTGAAGTCCTTCTTTGTGATTACATTATGGATTCGACTTCACATTGAAATGTTTGTTGTGATAACATATGGGTTCGACTTTTGTATATGTTGTTTCCTAGTCTCTTGTTCAACTGAGGTAATGAGTTCCTAACTGTACCATGTTAGACGTTGCGTTGGATGATTTCATGTTTGAAGAATGACATGGAAAGAATTGTTGTGTCTAGTTTGGTTGGTTTATTGATTATTGCTTGGTCACAAGAGCTCTTTTATTGCTTGACAGCTTCAGTGAATATATAATTGAATTGTGATGAAACTGTAGTTCCTTCTTTTGAGCTCGATTGATTTAGTCGCATGCATAAGAAATATGTTGAATTTAAGCCTGTACCTCTATGAAAAGGGTCTGGATGGTCAATGATTATGGGTTATGTATGTGATGAAATATTAGTGTAGCTATTGTTTTCTTTACGACTTTACTTGGTTAATGGGAACACAACCTGACCGAGAGAAATCTTGCTTTGAGGAACTCTGATTCTTAATAACGTGTGGGTAATCCTAGATCTGCATGGATGGAAATCAGGTTTTGTACTTGGAAGGGATGGGATTGTGTTGATTTCACCTGTAGTGACCTTGAAATCTATCATTAGAAATCATCTAGTAATACTGGAAGTGCTATTTGTTTGGTATCCTTGAAACACAATAACAAATTATCCACTGTAATGACTGGAAATAGTTAGTGTTACCTATCAGTAAGTAATGATAGTGGTTACCCTAACTCGTAGTCTAAAATGATTCGAGTCCTAGGTGAAGGGAAGACTGTTTTAATTGGGCCATGATTGTGTACTGATATTGAATGTATATGTATTTCGTTTATAACAATCTGTGTCTTTTGTTAATGTGCAATTGTAAGACCCTTGGAATCTTAGGGTGACCTTTTTAAACAGTTCTATCAGATTGGAGCTAATGGTAAACTTGGGTGTTGATTTTCTTGCTTTCTCTTCTTCCTTAATTGAATTCAAGATTGAATGTATATGCATTACTCCTGGGAAGTTGGTACAGTCCTGAACCTGTTTGGAATGGAGATCTGAATGCCTCTGTTTCTTTCTCCTAAGCTGTAAAGTATATGTTGATATAGGACTTTTGGAATAAGAAAATATTCTCTCCCTTGTCTGGAAATTATGAGTGCTCTCTTCTTTTGTATCTTTATGTGAACTCTACGGTATAGGCATAAGAAGAATAGACTGTTAAATTTGTAAGGAGAGACTGGTAAGTACTGACTCTTGACTAGAGTCTTCTTTCCTTATCGATGGTTATATTATTATCTTGTTTGAGTTTTTCGGTTATCCACTTTTATAAAAATAGTATTATAGTAGAAGCTGGTATACTTATCAATGTCATTGAAATAATGCTATGAGTATAAAGGAATCCCGTCAGTTGAACTTACTAGAGGTTATAATCTGTCTTTGCTTGAATTGTTAAATGCACATCTGTTGGATACACGTACTGATAGGAATTCATTCTTGAATGGAGTAATTTTGTTGGATTATTACTGTCCTTGGTTTTCAGATGGATGGATATTGTGGATTCATTTTGTTCTTCTTAGTCTCTAATATATATGATGAATCATCTGAAAAATATTTAGGTTTAACTGGCAGCTATAATATGAGTTATGTGTTAAAGTCATATTAGAATTGTAGAAAGATGATTAGCCTAATTCATGTTTAAGGATTTGAAGAAATGATTTCATTTAAACAGGTTGTTTAATGAGAACAATTGGTGGAATGCAATTGTTTTAAGAATTAGTGCTTATCATGCTCAGTTCACCGAATCGACTGTCATGAAAGCAATTTTGCGAGAAGGACATCGTAAGTGGTAAAGGCATGCAAATCGATATGAGGCTCGATTGTTTAATCTAGTTTTTATGATGAATTCCAACTTGATTTCTCTAATTGTACTATAGGAAGAAAGATATTCTTTTGATGTTTATTATTGTATCAAATGTGCCGAAGTGCATAAGTTGTAATTGTATGGTCTGGAAATGAATGAAATGGGGAGATTGTTACTTATGTGGCTACATTTTTATTTGTTGGATTGAACTTCTTAGGTTTGAATGAATGAGAGTTCATTTTTATTTCTATATTCCTTGGGAGCTAGTTGGATTCTCTAAGTAAGCCTTGTATAAATTATGTAACCGTATACTTCATGATTGAATAGTAATTCTTTTATATTATGAAGAAGGCTGAATTGGAATTAGAGCACCTTTGCATTTTAGGAAGTTAAGGTTAAACTACGCCCTGAGATGTAGCTTTAATAGGAAGAGTATTCTATTACTTCCTAACATTGATCTAAGTCAAGGAAATGTAATTGATAGTTTTAAATCATCATGTTTTATAACAATCGGTATGATAAATCTCAGTCTTGAGTTGATACAAACCCTTATAGGTTTAGTTAGTTTCCTTATGAGAGAACTTAGGGCTATTGCCCAATTATGAGGAATAAGATTTATTAGGAACTGATGGACACCTTGACAAGGTCTCAAATCTCGATAAAATTGAACTTAATTATGTAAGGAAACTCAAAGGTGTGGAACCCGGGGTTGGAAAAAGACTACCGAGTTAGGAGGGTCCTTAATTCAAATGCAACTCAACTTAAGTAACTTTTTGAAGTTATGTAAATCTTTCGAAGCAGTTTTGTAGGATGTTGACACATGTCAATGCGCAGGTTATACCTTCGAGAAGATTAGGATCTTCTCAAGGATACAACAATGCAGTGACATTTGCGACACCCTTTGCCTAGATCGTTAAGATTTATATTTGAAACTCGAACAAGGTTTTCCTTTGGGACAAGTTAGGACCATAATCATGTTATGAGGCTACCCTTTGAGACTCGGGGTACCTTGACACACGGGGTTAGCAGTGGTTGACCTAGTATGTCAGCTTATCCCTAGTCTTCAAGAGCATCCTTATAACATGTGCTATGGTATTAACCCGTTCCTAAGTGAATAACTTGGGACGAGGGAGGCCGAGAAGTCAGTATAAGAAATTATATATAACATCGGAATGGGGTGAAGGACATATTCCAGATTGATGAGTATGCCATCAAGGAATACGAGACATGAACAGTATGTTTCAAATCTTTGGCCAAAGTATTGCAAGCTACTGATTACATTGTCCTATGTCACCTAGTCTAAGGGACGTGATGCTGATGAATAATGGTAACAATTATTCAAATAGGTTCCTTGGACAGAGCATTCTAAAATCCCAGATTAGGGAAGAAAACCACAAGAGTGAAGTGTTAAGATAAAAACGCCAACTCTACGATACTCATGAATAGATCGGTAGATCACCGAGTCATGGAATGAATAGATCGGTGGTACACTGAGTCATTACAACTGCATATGGTTATCTGTTATAAGAATGATTGCTATGAATTGTGAGTTCACGAATTATGTATTTAGAACTAATAATCACCTTTTAAAAAAAAAAAATCTTGTTCTAATGTACAAAAATGAGGATGTTACACTCTACCATTCCCGGGTTGATCTCCTTTAGAGCACGATGCTCTTCTAATCAAAATTAGGGATATGGAACTCTGCTAGAAAGGTGTTCTTCAATGCAATGTAGTCTACCACCATTTGATGGGGGCCATACTTTCAGTACCAACTATGCATGCGTCGTCCTTACAACATTTTTGAAAACCGACTTGCCTTACGCTCTGGGGTAGTGATCCCTTTCACGTGCCATAGTAATTCACACTTGTGCACATTCTCTACAACATCTTCAATATCCCTATAATTTTGTAAGTGAAAAGATATCTTAAAAAATACATGTGGAGGTGGTTGAGGCCCTTGTCCTGATCAAGAGCCTTGGTTCCCTCCAGTGTTTCCTCTTCCTCCAGATCGACTGGATCCATCTAGTTTTGTTCCTCCTGAACCATAAGATCCTCTAGATCCACTAGGTCCACTAGGTCCTTCACCCCTATACCACTAGATACACCTCCCGTAGCTAAAAAAAGGCCTGAAGTGGTCATGCAATGTGTTCCCAACATCCCACTGAAATGTGTGCCGATGGTCTGTGATATTGTCCCACTACTAGTTGTTTTTCCTGTGCCACTCCCAGACGTGATACCCAAACCTTGTGTACTTGCACCTTGTCCAAAAATTACTCCAAATACTAGAATGGATTGTGTATCCATGGATGTTCCAAATGAGAAATTATATCTCTTGGGTGTAGATTGGTTACTCCCATCGATACCAACTGGGTTCACAATACTTCTCCCTTGATCTGGAAAACTAAGCGCTAGGGGTTTCTCACCATGTGGGTTCAGAGGCACACCAATGGATCTATTTTCTCCATGTGACAAAATCTCATCAAAAGCTGAAGGGTCTTCTCTCCTGCACTTGCAAAGATGGGGTAACACAGATTGCTCAGGTTCCACGTCCTATGTGTGAACCTCAACTCCTTCCCACAAATTCTTCCTCTATATATCCATCACACTTACAACCTCACATTGTCTAGTCATATCCCTTTCATGATATTCTCTATATTTGAGCCCTCTCTCCTCCCTTTCATTTTCATCCACAATTTCCGCCATCTTCCTCCATACTAGCTTCCTCTCCCAATGCTTAGAGAAGATTATCCAGTCATGGAAAATTCCTCTAAGCTTAAGGTAATGACCAAGATATTCATAGCCAAAGGAATAACATGCTAAAATGATCCTCTTGGCTCCCGATAAATTTAAACTCAACTACTTACGGAAAGAATACATAGAAATGACATATTCTAGAGTATAACTGGTCAACACTCCTTTCCACCAGTGATCGGTAGCACATCCAAGTCGGATCTACATCCCCGCACCTCGCCGATAGTCATATTGGGTCCACACACGTGGTTTGTAGTACATTCTCAATCTAGATGTATATGCTTTGAAAGCCATTCATGCGATTCTACAAGAAAACAACTAGAAAAATGTCTCATACAACTCATGGTATAGGTTCTCTTCTACCCATATACGTGCATTAAACTCAGGTCTAGTGCTGAATATTTGAGCGAAGTCATCCTCCATGCTCTTGAACTATGTTTCAAAACTCTCTAAGGTTAGAAATTCTGTCATCACGCATCACGGGTAAAAAGATGTATGTCATTTATCACAAAAAAATTGAAAAGGGGTCCTGGAAATGGAACCAAGATGTAGTCATTTTTATACCCTTAGACCAATAGTCTAATCCCATGCATGTCGGCCTATCACCCAGTGGGCGTTGGGCACTCACCCAAGGCACGTGCGGGCACCGAGCCTCTCCTTTATGTGAGTCTTGTGAGAATGCATCATCTTATGACAGTTATTTAAGTGCAAATGAATAGAAAAGAACCATGCATCACTTTGAGAACCTATGATGAGTTATCACTCTAATCCATCCATAGAAGAGAAATAATAAATGAAATGTGGAAATGGTTGATACATAAAGGAAATGCGTAAGGATTATACTCACGAACACATATTTGGTTTAGAACAGAGCCTTATATTTATATTAACATGTTCAATAGCCACATTACATCCCTTGAAGTCATAACATACCCTCATATAAAAATGCAGAGCCAAGTCATGTATCAGAACTAGAATATGTTCATCACATTACAATCCTTGAATAAAGACCCACCCCTATAAGTGTTCCATCACTCCTATATTTTCCTTTTCCTAACCCATAGAATCCTACATAAGACCTCTGAGCTTTTCCTCCTTTCTAGTACCTCCACTCTCTCAGGATGACTCCATGTATATCTCTTTATGCTACGCAAACACCTCAATATATAGCTTTCCTACCTTCACCACCATGCCTTTTGAGGTAATAGATCGGCTGCCAAGTGTCCAAGTGGTCCTCCAATGTAGCATGCCTCCTTTGATCCAATCTCTCCACTATGTATTGATGCTCTTCTAGAACCTTCCATCACATGCATGGAATATTCCCTTTCAATCCTACAGTTTCCAGGATGGCACCTTATCCACTCCGCATGCTAGAAGGGTCATGCTTTTCTCATGTGCTTCCTGGAGACGCCAAATATGGCTAAGTCCAAAACCCATATTTCCTTACACGCACACACCATGTGTTCTGTAAAACCCTTCTAGAACCCCTCCCTATGCGCTTTCACTTCACACACCCTTCTTTAACTAGGTCCTATGCATCCACACACCTTGTACTTAACCAATATTCGAGGGCTAATAGGTGCAAGATTTAGAGTGGTCCTTCCTTTGCAACATGCCTCATATTCAATATCATTGTGCTAATGTTGCACATACCAAATACTTCATGATCAAGAATGTTTCCACCTATGAGCCTTTAATAAGTGCCCCTGAAGCACATAACTAAGAAAGATCGAAGTTCCTCCATACATAAATTTGATTTTATTTGGTGTTAAGGACTTCTGTGTAATCAATCAAACTATAGATTATACAAGCAAACCACGTGCCCAAGTTGTGGACAACACATAATCTAAGAAGAGAATGTTAGAATCATGTGCACAAGTCTCCCTCTTGAAAATGCAAGTGGATCCTTAGAAGAAGAAGGATGTAGCCAAGGCATCTAGTAGTAAAAGCATCCAAGTCCCTACACAAGAAATCCCATGAAAAAGCTCCTTCTGAAGCAACACATGCCCCTCCTTTGGTAGGTCAAGCCTCTACTCTAGCTAAAGTCTAGGATTCCACGCCTGAACAGTCAAGAAGGGATGTTGTTCCCTAAATGCATAAGACATGGGGCCTTCCATTTAGCATTGTGGACTAAATGAAGAAAAAAGTATAAATGTCACAATTTGGGATGCCCTAACCATCCCATCTCAGTAGGATCTGTTGCATGAGGATCTGCACAACTCCTGTGTGTTCATCCGGTTGTGTAGAAGGCATGCAATTCTATCAAAACCCCACCCTTTTATATTTCCTTGATCATAGGAAAACACCTAGTGCATAATTACATGATTGACTCAGGTGCTAGTACTTCTATTATGCCCAAGAAAATAGATGATGTGTTAAGTCTAAAATATAGCCCTTTATCTAAAGGAGTCCTATAACTTGACGGCTCAACTATCACCACCTTAGGATTCATTAAGAATCTTGAGTTAACCCTTCATGCATGTCCAAGTCTAACAATAACTCAAGATGTGTCAATCATTGACCTACCTCCTTTATTTTCCATATGTTTGTCAAGAGACTTTACTATTAAAGTGGGTGGTTACTTGTCATTTGATCGGTCTCATATGTTACTCAAGATAAGGTATGGTACCCAATTTACCATATAATCTAAGCCTATATTTTCCTATCATGTAGAGTCATATGTCGCATCACCTCTCCAAGCTAACTGTTTAATCCAAGAAGAAAAAGCTTTAGTTCCTGAAGAGAAGTATCTTCTACCCTCTATTCATGACCTAGTACTTGATGAATGGGTGGAAAGGCACCATAAATTAAATCCATATGTTGAAGAACTGGAAGCTTATGAAACTGGGTTTGGCACTTACTGCATCCTTGAAGAAGAAGTTATCTTTGTTGCGCGTGCTCAAGAAAGACAAGGTTGAATGTGGCCTATGGAAATTATACTTTGATGGTTCTAGAAGTAGGAATGACACAGGAGCAGGAGTGGTTCTCATTTCCCCTAAGGATGAGAAATTATTCTTCACGCACGGTGGTAGTTCACATGTTCTAACAATGTGGTAGAGTACTAAGCATTGGTTCATGGCTTGCTCATTGTTGAGAAGAAGAAAATTAAGACATTGCATATCTTTGGGGACACATAATTGGTTATCCACCAGGTCACAAAAAAATTTAGACAAATAATAAGCTTCTTAAAGCTTATAAGCATAGATTTTGGGACCTCTTTGAGATATTTGATGCTCTAAATTGTAGGTGGTGCCGCGCAAAATGAACAAGGAAGCTGACCAGATGGCCGTACTCGGTTCATAGTTCTCTCATGCTGAGGAATTTATCAAAGGAAACACTCAGCACATCAAGATGGTGATTAGACCATCCATTCTAGAAAAAAACACCAGCTAGAAAGTGTTTGAAAATGATGCGTAGATCATCTAGTTTATCCAGAATGAAGCCAAATTTTTATCAAGTATGAAATATGACTTACATGATAGCTATGGTGACCAAGTGATATAGCTGAAGATAAAAATTTTCCTATAGGGGTGGTCAGCTTAGAAAAAATGTTTGGCCCCGATTATGAGTTCAAGGTATAATAAAGGTACATACGCACCACACGGAAGATTGTTCCCCAGTCACTATTTTTCATGGAATAGAGTTGTTTCTCAATAAAGCTTGTTCACATGAAGAGAAACAAGCCTTCATCTCTCTCTATCAACAATAAAGTGATATCTTCTCATGGGAGTATGAAGACTTCACAAGTTTTGATCCAAGTATTTCTCAACACTCCATTGAACTTGATCCTAGTTTCAATCCTATCACACGAGAAACAACGACTAGTCAATCCAAAGATAGAGCTCCTCATGAGAAAGGAATAATCTAAACTCATTAAGGAAAAAAATATATTTCCCATAAAATACTCTATCTGAGTTACAAATATGGTTCTAGTGCGCAAGAAGAATGGTGAAATCAGACTCTGTGTTGATTTATATATTTGAACAAGGTGTCTCTAAAGGATCATTAGCCTTTGCCTTCAATGGAGCAGATTATGTAGATTGTGGTTAGCGCATAAACATTTTTCATGCTAGATGGTTATTCAGGTTTTAATTAGATCCTAGTCAAGGAAGAGGATCAATTCAAAACAATGTTTACAACCAAGTGGGGAACATGTGCATATAATAAAATTCCCTTTGGTCTTTCAAACATGGGGGCCACATTTTAGTGTTCCATGGATATTGCCTTCAAAGGATACATTAATGAGTTCATCCTAGTTTACCTTGATGATATAACTATCTTCTCAAAGAAAATAATAGATCATATGGCACACCTAGAGAAAGTATTTGAGAGATGTAGAAAGTATGGGATGTCTCTTAACCCCAATAAGTGTAATTTTGTGGTAGTGCAGGGAAATATTTTGGGCCATGTGGTTTGAAGGGATGCTATCGTAATTGATCATAAGCGTGTCTCACCATCCTAGTTCTTTCCTTATCGGTGCAAAAAGAAAGGCCTTACGGTCCTTCCTTGGCAAGATCAACTTCGTTAGGCATTTTATCCCTAACTTTGTAGGACTAGTTTGGCCCATTACCTTGATGCTCAAGAAGGACATAGATTTCATATGGAAAGCAAAAGGAAGAGAAATATTTAAAAATATTAAGAAAGAAATTTCTTGTACACCAACACTCATCAATCTAGATTATTCAAAGTATTTCATCCTTTGTTCTTATGGCACTGATGCAAGTGTTGTTGTTTTCCTAACACAAGAAAATAGAGGTATCACGCTCTGCTTTGGCATTGGTGAGGATGTGTGGATGAATCGAGACTTCATTATTTCTAGATGAAGGTAGTCTATACATAGAGCTTGAGCGGAATGTAGATCTTGGTGCGTGTGATTGGATGAAATACATTATCACATTCCTTTCCAAGGGTGCATACCCTCTTAGTTTAAACAAAGAAAAGAGAGAAGACACTTGAGGTTACAATCTATCCCATATGTTTTGATTGATGGAATTCTCTTCAAAATAAATCTTGATGGCGTGTTGTTAAGATGTATTAATGGCACACAAACTAAAAAAGTGTTAGCATAATTTCACGATGGATTATTTGGTCGACCCATCTTTTCCAAAACTATATCAATAAAAAAATAATGTTAGGTATATTTTATCCTACTCTATTTATAGATGCGCAAAAGTGGGTCAAAAATGGAGGGAATGCACTTTCTTTATAGGAAAGAAAAGATTAGTAGTGCTTCCCCTTCGACCAATCAAGGAAGATAAGCCTTTTTGCGTAATGGGGTTTTGACTTCATATGCATGTTCAATCTACCTTCAAACACTTTGGCACAAGTGGGTATTGATAGCTATAAATTACTTCTCCAAATGGACAGAATCTATTGCGCTCAAGGAATCAACCGAGTCACTCATCCTTTACTATCTCAAAGGTATAGTCACAAGGTTTGGTGTTCCTCAAACCATTATCTATGATAATGCAAAAGCCTTCCTTAGGACAAAAATCACTGATGGGGTGCTAAATTTGGGCATCTACCTAAAAATATCTTCCAACTATTACCCCTAAGGAAATGGTGTGGCAAAGTCAAGAAATAAGAACACATCAAAATTATGAAGTGCACAATGAACATCAGCCAAAGACAAGGTGGCATACAAAGATCTCACTTGTACTGGGTAGATAGAAGTATAGTAAAAAGGCAATAGGAAATTCTCCATACAAGCTTGTCTATGGAAGGATGTTACCCTTCCTTTAACACTAGAGTTGAATTCATTAGCACTTTCCCAGTAGTTGGAACTTGAAGGCACATAAAAATAGAAATAAGAATGAAATATTTGGTTGATCTTGAAAAACTAAGGAGCTCTTCCATGATCAAGCTAGAATAAAATCAACAAGCAACAAATAAATAGTTCGACGAGAAAGGATAGGCCTCAATATTTCAAGGTTGGGGACTTAGTTTTAAAATGGGAGGATGAAAGAGCTAAACTAGGGTGTTATTCAAAGTTTGATGCACTTTAGAGTGGCCCATACATCATCAGTTCTTTCAAAGAGGCTAACTCTTTAGATTTAACTCATCTTGATGGAGCTGCACTGCAAATCCATGTAAATGGGATCTATCTCAAATTATTCCATTGAGTTTGTTGCATCATTTTTTATATATTAGAGTAGTTTCAATTCCTCCAAATGCATTTCACACACATTGTTTATTTGTACATAGTTCTTCTTCTCACGTCATTCCTTCACGCACTCTTTTTTTGACCTCCTGAGTATAGAACTTCTTTCAACAGTTGTAAGATTCAGAATAGAGTCAAGAAATGATCTTTTCAAGTGACTACAAAGGTAGTTTCATAATTGGATAAGAAGACTCCATACCCAATGGATGCTCCATTCTACTAATCTTATTCATCTAGCAGATGGTCTCGAAATTCAAATTTTTTTTTATCGAAATAACTCTCCTAGTGATTTGGATAACTTACATACACATTCTATCTCTTAGTTCCTCATTAAAGGCTACGTGCACTCAAGTTCAATTGGCATATTTCTTTTGTTGCGGTTTCCCCTTGGATCCCTTTCTTTTCCTCAAGAAACCTTGCGTGCTTTCTATTCTCTCCTTCCATATTACTTTTCCTTTTTGTTCCACTCCTCCCTTTCTCCCACCTTCTCCGTATTCACTTTCTTCCTAAGTGGCTTCTTCACCCTCCACGTGTCTCACACTTTCTTCAATCAATTAAGTCCCTAGCCATCTCACGTGTTGTGCCCATCACCTTGTAATAGTTATACCTTGACCATGTGTTCTCTGCTCACTAGTTTTCCTCATTTCCCCACACCACGTCACATGCAAGTCCCTCTGCGACTTCCTTTTTTATTTAGTACACTTTTTCCTCATGCCCTCTTTTATGTCATTCTATGCTAGTTCATCTTCTGACATGCTTGAGTGTGCCATGTGTAACGAGTCAACACATGCCAATAGGGTGCTAAATCCTTGTAATAAATAAGTGAGTGACACGTGGCAAAAATGAAAAATATTTGCACATTTGGCCATCATTTCATCCAATCTGTGTGTGCCACGTGTTTTGTGTGCACCGACGATTCTAACATATTCTCGACAACTGTATATTTTTCTACAGAGCTCAAATCGGCATGTGCCTAGAATTTTCAGAGAGCTGCTAACATCAGCTATAGTGCTATAAATTCAAATTCAAATTCTTGGCAGATCTGGTAGGTGAGAAATGGGAAAATGTATCTCTAAGCATTAATGAGCAGATTTGATTGCTTCAACCACCTGATTTGATTGCTCCAACCACCCGATTTGATATCATTTTCCTCTTTCCTTCTTCAACATTGCAAAACAGCTTAGGGAAGTGTATTTCACATATCTCTAGGAAGATTTTCAAGCATTGAATTCCTCTTGTTGGTGGTTATATTTCAAATTCGAGTTTTCCTTCCTTCTCTTCCCTTTATATAAAATCATCTATAAATGTGAGAGTTAGGATCGTTTGTTATTTTGGACACTCTAGATCCTTGCACATTTTTCTAAAGACTCCATACTTTCTATATTTTGGGTTGTAGACCTCTAGATATGGTTCTCGCATGGGGATATTGGCCTCCTTCATCATTGTAACAACTCTGTGCATTTATGGAATGAATAGAAGCATCGTTTTGTGACTATTTTCTATCCTACCGTGTTTGCATTCCTTCTTCTTTTTGCTTCTTTTACGTTGTGTGTTGGTTGTGCCATTTCACATCCCTTACAGCTCCTTATTTGGTTGTGTTCCATGAAATTGATCTGGTGAATTTGTTTTAAGTCATGCTACACATGCCTAGCCTTCTTTTATGCATCTCCTCTCACTTTCACTTAGAATGGATAGTGTTCATCCCTCTTTTCTGGTTCTATTTCCTTTTATTGTAGATTTCCTTACATTTTATCATTCGATCCTTGGTCCCTTAGATTTATTAGCTTAGTTTTCCTTTTCATCACTAGGAGTAATGTGATGTCGGTATAAATAGATAGAGTAATTGGCCTTCTCTAGAGATCCATCCCAAGCATGCAAGGTCCCATAACTTGGGGATGGTTCCATTGTGGTCTCAAACACCTTGGACCTTCTAAGATTTGAGACGTGGGTGCACGTTTGAGCAACCAATAGGATCCAAAATTTAAATTTGTTGGCACATATCTAACATTGATACTGAAATTATGGGACATGTTCAATATTGCGTGGTTTTTACTTGTAAATTGGGTCTACGAGATCCAATGATTTTGAAATGCCATCCCGAGAAGGTATTGAAGAAATTGACCAATCCTTGACCGATCTCTGCATAAGAGATTAAATGCTATAATTTTAGCTCATATTCCTTTTTAATCATTTTTGATAATACATATGTGTTATGCATCTCACCATGAAGCCTATTTTTATGCGAGAACACAACATGTTTCTTTCATGAAAAGGAATTTACACACAAAAGATAACATGAAGAAATAGTGAAAGTCTACACACTTCTATGTAAATTAGAACTGGATAAAAGTTTACAAAATTTAATCAATCTCCCATCCACAAGGGAAGAAATAAAATTATTTTGAATGCTCCCTATAAATATAATTAACATGTGTCACATAGAAACCATTATTTTTCATAGAAATTCTGATAGACTACTTGCTCGATGCCAAATGATAGCTTTAGATCAAAATTACACAATATTATTCACAAAATAATGATCTTATATTCAATTCATTCCAGATATGTACACAACATACAACTCTTCATATATGTAGGATTTTACATCCCTATAATCTAGGAAACTTCCTCAACTACGCATCCCACAAATATATAACATTTTCCTATATACATGAGTTGTTTATTAAAAACTTCACATATAAACTAAGATAATAACAAACGTAACAATTAACCCAATATTAATAATGATAACACTAATAATATAATTTCCTAACATTCTCTATACAGGTCCAATACCTATGAGACAAAATTTGATTTAGGGAAAATCATCAAATAAATGACTCCGTTTTAATAATTTTTTGATTTGAAACTTGAAAAACTTGTGTTATTAGTGATTCATATGGTATTATGCTTCGTTATTGGATGGGCTAAAAATATATTTCTTAGTTTGATGAAATGGGAATTTTTTCATCACTTATTGTGGAAAATTATTCTTGATATGTTGTAATTTAAACCAATTATTCCTCTTGCACTTTCTTGAATGGAATAGAAATATTTTCTCTTCTTGTAGTCACTTAGTTATAATAGGAATTACTTAATTTTCACTAGGTAGGGAGGCTTGAATTTTATCTCATGTACTTATTGTTGTGGAACTTCATTAATTTACTATTGATATCATCTAATGGTTATCATGATTTCATCATATAAGAATATGATGGACTCATTATTGTAAAATCCACAATTACTTACTTTAGTGTTAACTAGTGTTGTCCTAAAATTGCATTTAATCATCATTAATATGCATAACATGAAATGTGGTATCTATAACCTTGGTACCTATTTTAATTTGAAGATTAATGTGTCCCACATATTGTTCATATTACACTAAGTGTTTCAACTCATAGTGACTATAACCTAATTTATAAATAAGATCTAAGCTACCTATAATATGGAATTGTTTATTGTCAATTATGACCTTGTTATAGGTTTGGTTGTTGACAGTTACACACATATGCATACGATTGATTTAGTTTTTCTTAGTTAATATTTTTTCCAAGGTTTATTATTCTAATGGATATTATATTGTTATTAAATCCTCTTACTTGGGTGGATTTCACAATTTCTTATATTTATAAAAAAATTATTCCTCTTTTAATTTGTGTTATTTTTTGAGTATGATGTGCTTACGGTTTGAATATTGAATGAAATCGTGTAATATCCAACACTTATATGTTCCAATCTCATTAATGTAGTGATAGATACATAGTTCCTTCCTCTATTATGAATTACACAATGGTGTGGTCTATACCAAGTAGTAGATAATGTAATGAGTTACTTTTTGAGAAACTTACATAATATAATGCTAGTTGTATCTATATTTCATTATAAGATAGTGGTGTCACTAACATGAGATATCATTGATTGATTTGCATGCCCTAGATTTTAGGTAGGGGAAAGATATGCTTATCACTTTGTGGTTGTAAATCAACACACATATATTTAAATATATTTTTGTGAGATAATAGTTTCATATAAATACTTATGCTTACTTGTCATTAGTTGATATAGCTATATACCTTATGAATCCATTTAGATGACTTGGTTTTTAATCCTATTAACATTGCATTTTAGAATGTGAAATCAAAAACTTGTAACAATATAATGTGTAAATGGTCCTTTAAATGTGAGGTAGGATCATAAGGAGGTATAACTTGGTTTGGTATTTTAGTTGAATGAGGGGGATAATACCATGTGTAAGATTAATGTGACATTTTTTACATTATGATTCATTATCATTTGTAAAATATACATTTCTACAAGAATTGTTGCTATATTTTTATATATATCCTTATGATGTGTGTTCATACCAAAATTGATTCTCCCTTTAAAACCGAGCAACATCACAAGTTGAGAAGGATGCTTAGAGATAAATAGATCATAATATGAGTTGTTTTGTAGCTGGGGAAGGATTTAATTGACTCTTTGTCACTCGGGCTTGGAAGAATTGGATAAAAATGTACTAAGGGTTTGACCTACCTTTACTACTTTAGGTTTTTCCTTCAACTAGGGTGAGAGGACATTTTGTAACCTATGTTGGTGAAGGATATCAGTAGATCAACAATATTTGACTATCCTTTTATAATATTCAAAGGAAACCTTGAGAAAATGTGGTCAATGCAACATAATCTAACTCTCGCGAGTTATCACCCTAGAGAATGAAGATGTCTTCTAGAAAAGGTCCAGGTTACAAAAGACAACGATAAAACCTAATTTCTCCTACATTTTTGGGTTAAACATTGGAAAAATCAATGAATTTCCTCACCATTTATGGATACACAATATGAGCAGGGGAAGTTCTTGTAAGATTTTTCACTTAATGTATAATTTGTTATTGGGAATTTAAGCATGATAAAGTTGATTATACCAAATTCTTTGGAAATTTTAACAAATGTTGGTACATCCACCAAGTAAAATGACAAAAATTCTTCAAATGGTCAAAATGATCCTTTAACGAGAAGATGTTTATCCATGGAAGCCCAAAGATACACGATTTCACACATTATTCAAGAATTCAACACAAAATCTCATGTTAAAGACTCAATTAAACATTAGAAATCCATTATTCATCATGCCTAAGATAAACTCATAGACTAACAAACAATCTATACCAGCATAATGAAAGTAGAGTGAATTTAAATTGTTTATTACATCGTGAAATGAAAAATTTCTTCACGATGTAATTGCAAAATCCACAATACTATCACAAGGATGAGATCTTGTGTGACTCATAGGAACTCCTAACATAATATTGCAACAGGAACATGGATAAATACTTGAAGAGATTTCAAAATGAAATCAGACACAACTATGCTCATGATTAACATGATTTACTCAAGGTTCTTCAAATTGATCACCAAGGGAAAGTTATATTTACAGTCTCAAAGCTTTTCAATGGCTAGACATTTGCAACCATATTGACATGATGAAATATAAAGACACACAGGAAATAATAGGTTTCTCAGATAGGTTCTTTGGAAAAAATGGCTTCTCTCAACTTTCTCTCTTTTTATTTTCTTTAAACAACTCTTAGAAAATTAACCCCCATTTTCATGATTATTATTTGCATTTTTATATCACTCAATTCACTTGCTATCCTTCGAAGGGTTTTTTTCCCCCAAAAGCATGAAAATTCTCAGGAATATTCCCTTTTACGTTTCTTGTTCTATAACATACCATTTAAAAGTTTTACTTTAAGCTATTAGGTTTATAAAATACAAGTCTTTTCAATTGGTTCCACTTGTGCTCAATTGGGATATTAGGTCATCATTTATGGAAAATTATTTTAATCATTTTCCCTCATATTAATTAGATAATCATTTCAAATGACCTATGAGAACTTCCAGATGACTCTGATATGACATATATCCTCATCTACCTTTCAAGAATCCATCTTGGGTGCTACACACTCTATTTCATGTCTCATTAGTTTAATTACCACACAAGGTTCATGTCAAATCATATTGATTCACTAGTTCTACTTATTCCTAATCCCTTCCAACTCTTAAATCCTTCTCGTGTAAACTGAGAAAAATATCCCTCATCTCATGGGAAATATTTCTCTAAATTAGAACCATATGCACCCCTTTCACTATAAAACTTGGTTCTACTTCATTACCTTTATGTATTTCCTTCTTATTCTAGAATATAAAGAATTTTATCAAAAATGGCAAATGTACCTATAGCACACACAGTTGAAATAAATTTCCTCATAATATTTAAATCAAATCTTTGACTTGAGTGGTCTTGATTAAGTCTTTGTTATGGCCTTGTTTAACATAGAGTCCGTAGGCGATACCGGAAGACCTTTGACATATCAACAGTTTGATTAGAACTTCTTAGAAGAATGATTAGGATTAATCTTGTGTTTGTAGCCTTTTAGGTTATGTACTTTCATCTCTTCGATGGGAACAAGTGAAAACTCCTAAATCTTTAAAGATATATTGGGTCAAGAGAAGACCCTAAGTATCTCGGGAAACCAATTTCCAATGCCCATTTTTATGCGATGAGGATTTGTATCAAAGGAGATTCCCAAGGAATCATATGTGTTATACGAGAAGTACTCTATTGAGATTGTGCTGTCATTTCTCAAAAGTGGATGAGTTAGAGCAGAGGATCAACTCTCTGGAGAAAAACAAGCAAAGACTATTTCCTTGCAACTGGTTTAGCACTAGAAACACCTTTTGGTAAAAGAAATGTAACACCTTTGATAAACTATTAACTTATCCTCTTTACAATGCATTCATTGATATGTGATTTGTCTTAAGAAGGTGTATTATTTTGACTAATAGAAATCATGCTTTCCATGGATAATTTATTTTTATTCTTGGATTCATTTTGTTGAAATGTTGTTTCTTATAAGGAATCCATTTTGTTTGAGATATGTAAGGTTGTAAACTAGTAAATTTGTTTATAAATTTATCTCTATATAATAATGAAACCTTGGATCAATTCCATTGATCCAAGGTATGTTTTAATTCTTCTTACCTAATCTGTATGGAAAATCTGACATTCAGAGGTTGAAGGAAATAAAAGACTGAACCTTTGTAGGTTTACAATTTCATTGATCTTCTTGGAAGTTCATGTTGTGCATTCTGACTGTAAGTTGTGTGCTCAAATATTCTTGTCAACTTCTCCAGAATGTTGAATGGCGTAAGTTGGAAAGAGGTCTACTTCAAGACTATTGAGGGTAAATCCTAAGTCCTAGATCTATAAGATCTATCCTAATAGGATTCTAACCTAAGGTAAACTGGATCTACCATATATCTATGCCTACTCTAATCTTGTTCATCCTAACCTAAGTTGCATGTTTTCTAAGTTAGGGATTTGGAAATAACCTAAGGTGATGATAGGTATATTTCTAACCTATTACCTAATACTATATTGGTATGAAGAATGGCCTATCCTAAGGTGGAAAATTTACCTAAGGAAATATTAAGATAACCTAAGGTAAATATTTTCTAAACTAACCTAAGGTCATACCCTAAGCTAATGATATTTATCCTAAACTAATGCGAGGATAGAAGGGGACCTAAGGGGTTGTATGGAAAGTTGAAGGCATGGTGACGATTCCTAAGTCATTTATTTGATTTTATTTTTTAATTCAATGGATGAGTACTGCCAAATTAGGCAGAGGTAGGAAAATTTGGTAGAATTCTATGTGGAATCATCACTAAAGATAAGTGAGCATGCAAAATTTGAAATTGGACTCACCAACTTTAATTAGCGGTGGCATGAAGAAATAGGCGGGAGATTAGAAATTAATGACATTTATGGTCATCACTTTTGGTGAACAAACCACCTTGGAAACCATGTTAGCGGATTTTTGGGGGTTGTTTGGTCTTTCAAGAATTTCAATTTTTTCTCTGCATGGAGCTATCTGGTTCTTTGAACCAGCAGTTCTATTTTCAGTTTGTTACTATTTTTAACTCCCTTGGTCTATTTTCGATCCAATGGAAGTATAAGAGGCATTTGAGAAGGAAGTTTTTGGTTGTTGAATTCATTTGGAGAAGAAAGAGTTTTGGAGGCTCAGCTGGAAATATTCTTCAAATCGACAGAAGAACTATCAGGCATGATAGGCTCTATCCATTAAGTTGTTATGTTTTTCTCTAAATGTCTTCATAGAAACAACTCTGCTCTTGTAAAACAAGTTGGTTTTTATTTTGTTATGGTTACTTGATTTCTTGCTTGAAAGAATCTTTGTGTTCTTTGATTGAGGAAATTTTGCATGATAATATTGTCATTGGGTTGTTTCCCTGAGTGAGTTAATGGTGATTCACACTTTAGAACTGGTCGTGACTTGAGTAATGTTGATAAAGTTTGTATTCTTGCTTACCTGCTTGAAAAGGGTTTAAGGAAATTTGTTGTTGCTTTGAGCTTCGAATTGGTTGTCTCTGATTGTTAATAGAAGGTAAAAGGTTACCCTTCTCTATCACATCTTGTTTTGTTGAAGTTTTAATACACCTTCTGAGACTGTATCAATATACTTTGATTCATAATTGTGTGATCTTGAACTTGTGTGGAAAACAATGAATGGGTAATTTTTTTAACTTGTCTTTGTGTAAACCTTCATTGCTTTGAACCTTGTATTTGATGGAAGTTGAGTATGTAATGGTGTTTGGATTTACTATTTTATGGTTCTAGTCCATGTGGAAACAAGGAGGTATTGACTCAAAAACCTTGTTGTTTGGATTTGGTTCTCTCTCTTCTGAAACTCTGTGAAATGGCTTCTGGGTTTATTTGGTTTCGGAATTATTTGTTGAATACAGTAGTGGATGAAGTCTTCTCTTCTGAATAATTATGTTTGAGTCTTCCTTTAAGATTTTGGGAGATTGAGCTATAGGTAAATAGTTGAAGTTCTTTTCATTTGAAGATATTTTGGGAACTGGCTTTATCTGATTCGATATTTTGATTATAATTCCGTAGCTCAGTTGAGCTTACTTGAGGTCAAATCTTCTTGTCCATTTTGCTTTTGGACTTAGATGTTGTTGATTTGAACCTACCCATTCCTGATCTGGGTAGACCACTTGTTAAACTTGTTAGAGTAACTTGTGAAAGTCTGACTGTTGTAACTTCATGAAGATACGTTGAATGGATATTCAAATTTTGAATTGGTGGTTATGTTATTTAAAGCTAACCAAATCAAGTAGTTGTTACATTTATTTTTATTTTTTTATTATTGGCAAATAGTTTTTTGAAAGGGACTATACCCTTGAGAACAAAAGAAGGCCTAAGAGCCAATAAGAGTGAGAATCAGAGAGAATGGATCAAGATCCAAGTGTTACAATGAAGCTCGAAGTAGCCTAGAAACAGCTACTCAAATGAGACAAAATAGCAAAATTACTGCAAAAAAGTAGTAAAGAGACCGCAAAAAAAAAAAAAATAGAAGCAGCAGAAGTAACCAATACTACTTCTTGGTAGCTTTGTCAATGCTGGTCTTGACTCTCTTCCAGGCGTGAAACATACCCAAAGTTGTCATGTGGGCAGCATCAGTTTTATCAAGCTCCTCAATGGTTCTTTTGCTTTCTTTTTCGTTGCCCCAAAGTGTAGCCGGGACACCACTAAGGTTGGAAACACTTTTGGCATGACCCTCAATGAACTCCTAAATAAATTCTTGGCATGAAACGAGGTTGTTAGATTTATTTGATTCCTATGTAAGTTAGAATAAATTGAATGTCTCGTTGATTTCGTAGGAGTGTTCAATTCAACCTTCCCTATGGTAAAAATGAAAGGAAAACTTAATCATCTTTTAAGTTGACTGGGCACCTTTAGCTAAGTCATGTAGTCCTTTCGTTTGCATCTTCTGGAATCGATTCTTGATGAATCCTTCTCTATCCATTCAAAATATGTGTTCACTCACCTCTATGAGGATGTGACTGTAAGTCCTCCTTATCTATTGTTGTGTTATCATCTTGTAGGAATGGACAGGTTATGATCTCTTGATTGAAACTTAGACATTCTTGGATGATTGCTTTGAAGGATGTTATTTTTCCTGTATGATGTTTTTCTACTTTTTTGTTGCATCTCTTGATGTGGAAAACGATACTAAACTACTTTTGTTTGGTGATGGGTGAGCCTTAATTTTCAATCCTGACTTGAATTTGTAGTTACATGAGTAGTGTATCATCTCTGAGTGTGATGTCTACGTTTTTAAGACTTAAGGGATGTTATGACTGGCAGATGCACGGTCCTCTTTCAAATTTATTTACTTGTGAAACTGTAAGAGTTAAGTGTTGAATTCCCTTTTCTGAGTTGTGAATGGGAATTCGGTTTAACCGAATGGGAAAGGAAGTTTTAAACTGTTTATTTTCAGTCGTTCATCCTTCTTTTGTGTAAATCTTGTAGTGGATTTATTTGGCTAAGTTGCATTACTTTTATGAATGCAATTATGTAGTTTTTGTTACTAATTTCTTATTCACTTAACTTGTATTAAGGGTGTTTAATATCATTATAGTGATTGGTGTGAGATGTTTTTTATTGAATGAATACTTTTCTAATGTTAATGTGAGGCCTAACTTGAGAACTTAGGCTATGTCTTGGTTTTGGAATTAGGATGTCACATCTGAAATGTGAAACTCTTATTTATTTCAGTTGTTAGATGATTCATCCTAAAATCCTTACGATGTTGGAATGAGCTTGACTGTACATGTCTCTTTATGAAACTTTGTAAAGCTGAGCAAGAAGGCCCTTTCTTCTGAAAGTAACTTTGTTTGGATAAATAGTAAAGTTAGTTTCTATATTTCAAATTCAGATTGAATTATGAAGGAAATAATTATTAGTTACTTTTATTTGATATAGATAAGTAATTGGTTGGAACATTACTTATCTGATATTATGTTGTAGATTAATGATTATATCATGATCTTTTCTTAAATGTTAATTCAGGTTGATTAATTGTTCTTCTTTTATGGTTGTTATAACTTATGATTTATTATCTACTCAACCTTTCTGTTTCATAAAAGTAGAGTTGGTTTTATGAAACAGTTAGTTGAAGGCACTTCATTTTAATGCTTAGTGCTTATCATGCTCAGTTCAATGAACTGACCTGCTAGCAATTTTTACAGATGGACTTCATAAGTGATAAAGGAAGGAAATAAATTATATGATGTATTGGTTGATTTAAAGTCTAGATCTTTTATAGAGAATTCTAATTCATTATTGAGATGTATTGAAGGAAGGAAAGTTGTAATTTTTAATGATCTTGATGTTGTTTGACATGCAATATGTCTGAAATGCATAGTCTTGTAAAATGTGTATTTTATCATAATGAATGGAAAAATTCTGGAAGTTACTTTAACTTGTTGTGTAAATTCTCTTGTGCATTATATGAAGGAAATTTTTAATCCTATCTTGTTGTTATCATTCATATCTGATTGGATCCTTATTTCTATTGTCATTTAATGAATTGGATGAATGGGAAATAGTACAATTTCCCTTACTTGAATGTAACTTGCTAAGCTGCATGTATTGATGTTCTTTTACCTAAACTAGTATGGTTTATTAAGGGATGTTAAATGAACATACAATTAAACTATAAGGAAGTGTGAAAGGTAAAAGGGTATAATAAACCCTAACACTTAACCATAAAGAGGAAGGTTCTTCTCCTCTCAAAAGGATGTAAAACAAATGAATGGTGTTTGTGTTCATAAATCATTTAGACTTCATCTCTATGAAGTCCACTCTTACCGAACTTGTTTTGGTTCTTACACCTCCTATGAATGGTTGAGTTACTTAAGAAAATATTATGATGGATGTTGGTTCTATTTTCAAATAACAAAATGTTAAGTAAAAATTTAATTGAACATAAAGCAATCATTAGTCTATGAAGTTCCATATTATTTAACCAACTCAAATAAGGATGGAAACCTTAAAGGTTGTTGGAATTAGGGTTATGTAAGGTTGTTGTAATCTAAATCTTAATCCTAAACTAATTAAGTGGAAATGACCTCTTTGAGGTGTGTACATCATGATGAAGTAGTTCTGTTGAATGTTGGCACACACCAACTATAGAATCTGTACCTTTGTGAAGACTTGGGTCTTCACGAGGATACAAGGTTGCAGTTGACATGTTGCAACACCCTTCAACATTGGTTCATCTAGACCTACTCAAACTTGGACTTGAACTTAGTTTCTCTCTAGATTAGGCTAAGGATATGATTTAGCATAGGAAGTGACTCTCAATGACTTAGGGTAACTTGGCACATTCAATTGACTTAGGTCGACTGAGTATGCCCATATACCCTAGGTCATCATGAGTGGTTCCCTATACCAAATTATGTCAATAACCTAGGTTAGGGTCAAACCTTGGACAAGTGGACTAATAGAAGTCAGTAAAGACCATTCTAGATAACAGATGAGTGGGGTGAAGGACGTATTCTAATTAGATGAGTATGTCATCTAGGAATAGTAACATGAATAGTATGTTGGAAATCTTTGGCCAAAGTATCACAAGTTGTTGGTTACGTTGTCTTATGTCACCTAGTTTGAGAAATGTGATTTTAGATGAATATGGTAACAAATATTCAGATAGATTTCTTAAATAGAACACTCAATACCTAGAATAGGGTAAGAGAACCAAGTATACATAGTATACCCATAGTATACAATACTTAAGTTAACATGAGAGATTGGTTGGTAACCGAGTCATGAAATGAGAGATTGGTAGCTCACTAAGTCATTTACAATTGCATATGATTATTTGTTATGAGATTGATTAGCATGGAATGTGTGTCCTAAATTATGATTATTTAGAACAGAGAACATTATGTTAAAAAAATATTTAAACCTTGTTTACAAAGTCTTAAAATGGGAATGTTACAAAAAGGGTTAACCACATCCTCAACTTCCAATCATTATCTCAGATGGAGAAGAATATCAATCATTATCTACTCGATGTTCAAGAGAAATATTCTCCTCTACTTGGGACAACAGGGGAAGATTTACAATTCGATCATCCACCCATTTAATACATCATTCTCCTTAGTTTGAGCATTATTTTTGGGACCTCAACCCATTTCTTTTACAAGAGATAATCCACCCCTCACAAGGAAGTGGGAGACTGGGTCAAGCTCAAGACCTTGCAATCTTCTCTATCAACAAAGTTTAGTACTTTCCCTTCAAATCACCCTAGATGTCCGCTCTCAAACTACTCCTAGTAATTCAACCCTTCACAAGGGGAAAGGGAAACAACATTATTCATAGGTGGTTTGCATCTTCTAGATTGGGTATCGTCACAACAGAATAAAATCAAGCTCAAACAAATCATGAGCCATCCTTGAATGACTTTGGAATCATTTATGGACATGGTAATGTCTCGAGACTTAGCAGGGTTAGTCATATTTATTCGAAACGCAAGGTTCAAGCAAATTCATGTTGAGAAATAATACGCTTTTGAACAAGCTTCCCCTACTGGGAGGAAATTTTGAAGCAAGACTAAAAAATGTCTGAATATTGCTTTACATTTATTGTCACTACTTTTGATATGTATATATCTTTATTTATGATGGGAAGGGGCCCCTATAGAATCCAATTTTATTCCTTATTGAAAATGAAAGAAGAAAAAAATATCAATAGTTTACATGCTTATCCAAATGTATGTAAAATTTTACCTAAGTCAATATGAAACTACTTGCATTCTTCCACTTTACAATTAACATAAGGAAACAATAAAGTTTAGAAAAAAATTACATCCAATGTAACAAAAATATTAGTTTAAAGCATCAGTTTAGAGAAGAAGTATGAAAATAAAATACAACTTAAGGAACAACACACCTAAGCTTGTTCATCATCTTTTATATCTACATTCTTTTCCTCCTCAACTTCCATTTCTAGCATCTTGTTCCTCTGGAAACCTTGCCACATATGCATCATATCCTCATCTGGTCTAGTGTGATGCTGGAAGATTAGTGTTTTCCTAGTTATTACATCTATGTAATGGCTCATCTTTTGTTTGTACTCTAATGGCCTAGCCTTTAATTCTACAATTCTGTTCTCAACCTTTCTCATTGTTTTAATGATTTCATAGGATAAATCATCCTTATAAATATTATTTTCAAAAGAGTTAAGAAAAATTCCATCTTCAGCTCCCCATAACTCTTTTTAGATTTATTATACACCATATCTTCAATTTTCACGTTAATGGCATCAAGATTTTCATCAACGCAATATTTTTTGAGTTTAAGCTTTTTCCTTGATCCCATTCAAGGTTTCCACTTTGATTCTTGATAACTCTTTCAATACATTTTGAATTCCCTTGAATTTCATTAGCACCATATTTTCTTGTTCAACCAACTCATCATTTATCTCGAGTTATGCGGTCCAATTTGGGAAATATTCCCTCAAAGTAGAAGATCTTGTTGTCACATTGCTCAATTATCTCATCGATCTCATTGAGCCTATTCTTGAGCTCTTCATACTTTGATCTAGCTTCTTCAATTGCTTCCTTTCCTTTTTTGTTAATTTTTCAATCCATGTATCTACAGCTTGGACCTTCTTGATAGCTTTGTCAATATTTCCCATTCCCTCAGGGGTATCTATAGAGGCACTTTCTTGAGCATGACTAGGTTACCCAATCAACTACTGCAAACTAGAACTCAAGGCTTTAACCTGTTATTTTAACTAATTTTTATTTATCCTATCTACATTTAACTTTTTCAAAAGGTCATTCACTTCCTTAGATACTCCTTGTTTTAGTTGGTCTCTTGAGGGCTTCCCTAAAGGAATGATCTAAACATTATAATCATTAGCTATCACATCTTCTCTAGTTTTTCCCTCAAAAGGGATTGTTATTTCTAGAGTTTTGGCTCCTAATGAATCAATGCGAGTTTTGGTGATAATCCTAGCCTTTTCTAAGTCTCTTACCACTTGTTGGAAAAGACATAGCCATAAATTCAATGGCTTGACCAGGGAGGACCTCGTTTTCCTCATTTGAAATTAATTCACAAATCCATAATTTTTCCATAATTTTTCCACCCTTTGCTTCTTGTAATTCCTATTGGTATTTCTCGGGACAACCATCAGTTTCTTGAAAAACCTTTCTCATCCTAGGCTAATGATTTTTCCCCGCTCCTCACCATTTATTTCAATAGCCACTTTTCTACTCTCACCCTGTGTTGAAAATTATTTCAATTTCCTTTGTATTTGACCTAAAACCTGGGATTTATCATTCTTTTATTTATTTATATTAGTAGTTAAGGGAGATTCCTTCCTTATTTATCCTATTGATACCACATTAGACTCAATTTCTCCCCAAAATTTTCTTGTACCAATGAATGGCTTGCAGGATCTTCCTTCCCCAAAATATGTTGAGTTGGCATCCTACTATCCTCATGTTTTGATGATACATCAGGTAATGTCATGGTGGGTTTATCTTCTAATGCCACTTTGTATTACCATCTACATGCTATAAATATGTATTAGCAATGGTTTTCTCTCTAGCAATTACATCTTATACCACTTCGTTTTCTCTTCAAAGTCAAATTCTCATTTTTGATAAAGCTCAAGTCGACTTTAGTAACTTTAACAGAATGGGAAATAATATTTCCAACTATTATCTCTACATTAATTTCCTCTCCGTTGAGAAACTCCAATTTTCTGATTCTAAAACCACTTGTCCTATAAAAGAAGCTTCTGTTGCTTGGATTTTCTCTTCACTAGTTAGTACATGAGTAGTCCTTTCCAATTCCTTATTTTTTGAATGCCATCTACTAGTGTCATTATTGGTTCACTCATAGATAAATCAAGTGCATCTAATATAGAAAATTATTCACTAGTATCAACATCAATCACATCAGTTTGAGCCTTTGTAGATTCCTACAATGTTTTAGCTAAAGGCATATTTACATCTTTAGTGAGCAAGGTCTCAGATATTTTCATACCTGGTTTTAAGAATTTGTTGTCTACCGGGATATTTGCAACATTTCCTTGGGTCACTTGACATTGAGTGCTTCTCATTGTTATTTCTTGCAAATAAAAAGATGGGAACAAAGGCTCTGATTATTCAATTTGTGGCAAGGCGTAACATGTTATGTCTCGAAAAATATCATTTCACTCAAATTTAAGAGGGTCTATCACCAAATCTCTATGTTTATGTTTTTTGGGTGTATGGGCACCTACCCTTACCAAAAATGGATCATATACCACCTTGTGTTTCTTGTGTTCCCTTTCAAAATTTGTAAGGTCTAGTGTTGCCCTTCATTCCTCCTTTCATGGCCTAGATTGAGAATGGTCACTCGCTATTTCCCCACTCATTAATTTGTCTACACTATGAGGCTTTGGCAATGTACTTGGTGGAACAATGTGAGATACTAAAACTTTCCCCTTTGTTTGAAGTGGTGTTAAAAAAGTAATGAGATAATTTTCCATGGAATTAAGGAGCATTTCCTTAATCATTTTCTTCAAAGTAGATATAGAGGTCTTTGGTCCAGCTAGTAGCTTAGGTCCATTCATCTATCAATTTAGAAGTGTGTCTCTTTGATGAAAGCTAAAGATCCTTTCCTCCCAATGGATCAATTTTGTTTGTAACTTCTCTAAAGGCCGAAAGATCATCAGCTTAGTAACCCAAGTATCTAAAATTATTTATAACTCTTGTATTCTTGATTAACGAGATCAATATTATTTTGGGCTAACCAATTTACAGTCCTCATTATTAAATCAATTATCCATATGTGAGAATCATCAAATTCTATTTCATTCTAATTTAGAGGGGTCATAGGTTTTCCTTCCACCTTTTGATCACCGTGTAATACTTACTCACTGTGAGTGGATCATCCATAATTCCCTCTAGGATAACTACAACTTTGAAGTCTATGATTTGTGCAAGGGTCATCCTAGAGAAATATCTCAACCTGACCTCTTCTTCATCTCTTTAACTCACTTGATAGCCTTTAAAATGAGGCTCATGCTCAAAAGTATTGGAAATATTATTGAATACCCATCTGATATCATAATTGGCTCTTGCCTCAAACTTTTCCATATCAAACTTCTTCATTTCATCTTCAATTAGTATGGCCTTTATGATTGATGGACATTAATATCTTCCAATTCTAATAGGGAATTTGATATTGGTCTTATGTCTCCCAGAAATCAATTTTGTGAATAGGTGTTAGTTGCCTTGCCAATTCACATAAATCCATTTTATCATCTAAATATCTGGGAAACTTGCATGGTTTACCTTCAAAACCACTAACCCTTATGTATGTGAATTTCTTGTATTGAATGAAGTAACACCCATACTCCAAAATTACTTTCCTAGCCTGCTCAAAAATTCTATATTGCCCCCACTCTAGTTTGAAAAGACAAATAATTGGGGCAAAGAAAGCATCATTGACCAACCTCACATTCCCACTCCAATTGACTAGCTACAGTTGAGGAAAAATATCATGCATTTGGCACTGCTTAAAATCAACACGTGGTAACAAACCCGAGAAACATCTATGCCCTACAAAATTTTAAATTAGGTAGGTTATCATGTAGAATTCCAGCTCTGAAGTGTTACCCATCTCAATTTTTTTTCTAAAGTAACCATGTGACTATGGAGTGCTTCTGTAATAAAAGTAGCCTAGCAGATGCTCCCTTTTCTTTCCAAAATGATCCACATGTAGGTACACATCCATTCCTTGAATTAATTTTAAGTTTCCAACCCCACCATTCGAATTAATAACACAATAATATCTTCATCCTCTTCAACAAATTGTGCCCTAACTAGCCTTTTAGGGATTCTAGTTGTTTCCTTTTTCTCCGTGAGGAGCCATTTTATATTTATGATCTTAACATAGTATTTTTCATTCTTTTCATAATCTCGTAAAGCTAATTTGATACCAATAGTGATTGGATTTGTGATTACAAGAAATTTAAGCATTATTCTAATAGCCATAGGTGTCAATGTCAACACTGCATCACCACTTTTATCTAATACTTCCCTTTTCTCTCGAGTCATAATTCATAGCACAATGCCATACCAATTTTGGGAACTAAAATGATGGTAGGATAGAACCGCTAAATCGATTTGGATATCCTTAACATATTTCAAAGACTCACTTTAATTGGGGACATTTAATTGTTTGAAGAAATTCCTATAAGTCAACATTCATCGCCTCGGTTATGTAATTCTTTCTAAATCACTTGTAATCCCAGACAAAACTGAGAATGAAGGTGGCATGGTCTTCATCCTTGAAAAAAATTTACCTCAAACTTTCTTGCCAATAATATGAAAAGTATAGGATTTTTCAGTTCTTACCGATTTTACGTGAATCCTTGAACCATTCAAATTTAATCCGACTATCTTTTGATCTCTAATTCTCAAAACAAGCTCCATGATCCAATTTCACACTAGTTCATAATAAAAATATCAACAATGACACTTACATCTTGACAAATTTGGTAATAAAGGATTGAAACACTTGAAATCTTTTAAAATTTGTCTTTGATTTGTGCAAAACACATTGATAGTGGCAAAAACAAATGTAATGCATCATGGCCATTCATTCCACTTTTTCAATTTTAAAATTGAGTTTTCCATATGGAAATTTCTTTCCTTATCTTGTGGACTCACAGAGAATTTTTGTATTTTTTCCATGCTTTAAAACTCATACACTTTCAGCCATTTGACCTACCCATAAGCTTTTGAATTTCAACATGGGCTTGGCACATTGTCACATTTAAGTGATAACAGAACTGTGGGCCTTTTCTATAATTTTATTCCCTTTCTAATTTAAAACCAAAAGTTTTAAAGTTCTTGGACAACCCGCTGCCCCGCTCCTTGTATAAAAAAGAGCCACGTGTCTTTTCCGGGTCTCGGGAACCTTTTTATACTTTTATCCCATTTCTGCTTAGTGTGCAAAAATATAATTATGCATCACTTTCCCACATCCACTTAGTTTGCGAAAAGTGTACACCTTTGGAGGTGAATTGAGAATTTGTTTGTGTTTCTTTATGATTGCAAATATTCATCGAGTAACAGGACCAACTTTGCATTTTCTGAATACAATTGAAAGTTATAAGTTTGAAATTTAAACCCACCATACCACATTTAATTGGGAACTGCCATGTACCAATAGGAAATGAGACAAAAAAAATAGAGACTTGACCAAGGAACATTTTTCAAGAGGTGATCCTTTAGATTTCATACCTAAATAACAATTGCTTTCTGCGAGAATTTTCAAAAATAGTACACATCCAAACAAGATCCTTGATAAAAAGAGGAATGGAAAATCCACATACATGAGAACCAAAATATCAACTCGCAACCCCATGGGAAAACAAAAAATACAACAAACATTGAAGGAAAATCTTAAAAAAATAGGGGTGAGATTAATTCAAGCACCAACACCGGCTCCGACTGGGATGGGCACTCCTTGCGAGTGCCTCAAGAACAAACCATAGTACAAAAATAGCAGAACACATGCCAAAATCCATTGGGCCATGGAGTCAACAACTAACTTACTTTTAAAAGTGATAACAATCCACTCTCCATGAAACAAACAAGAAACCCAAAACAACCAAATCACCAAAGACCGGGACAAACAAAAATAAAAACCAAAAACAAATATAAAAATGTGCACAATACAATAGTGCATACCTCGATTTGAGAAATCATTCAAGAAATTTTTTTAGAAGCCTTCCATTAATAGGAAACTCAATTAATTCTCCATCTAGATCCTTTATAAATAATGTATGCTCACCAATTCTGATGTCAATGGAATAAGGACCCATCCATAACACATCAAATTTTCCATGTTTTCCCTTTTCCTCATGTCTGCTATCCCATAATAACACAAGATATCCCACACTAAAAACTCTAGGAGTCACCTTTTTATCAAATAATATTTTCAAATTTTCCTTGAATTTCAAATGTCTTTGGTGGGACTCTCTTCTTTCTTCATCCAATTCAACAATTTGATTTATTCTTGCATCATAAGGGCTAACTTCTTGATCCTCAAGTTGTCAAATAAATTTTAAAGAAGATAATTGCATGTACAGGGGGAGGAGGGCTTGAGTTCCATATACCAATTTAAATGGGATTTTTCCATTAGCTCTCTTAGTAGTGATTCTATCCACAAAAAAAAAAACTTCAATTGTTCACCCCATCTTCATTTATTTATCTCTAATTTCCTCCTGATTATCTTCAAAAAAAAATCTTGACTCATCTTTCTCATTACCTTGAGGATTGTAATTAGATGCATATGTTATATTTATCCCATACTCTTGACACATGGCCACCAAGGGTTTAGCTCAAAACTCAACATTTTCAAGAACTATTTTGGAATGCACTCCAAACTTGTAAATTATGTGATTTAATATAAAATGCATAACAATTTGGTGGGTTGCTTTCTTAGTAGGGATTTCCTCAACCCATTTGGTGAAGTAATCAGTAGCCACCAATATCCATTTATGGCCTACACTTGAAGGATCTGAAATTTCCCCAACAAAGTCCATACCCCACTACTTAAAAGGGGCTTCAATTGATACTGGTTGTAAAGGGAGAGCTCCTTATGATTTCAATATTCCTGAAAAATCATAGTTAACTTTCACATTTTCTTACCAACAAATTTGTATCTTTAAAAGTGTGGGCCACCAATAACCAACCCTTAAGATCTTTTGGGTAGTTACTCTTCTAGTGAAATGCCCCCACAAACTCCTCCATGAAAATATGCAATTAATTTAGGAGCTTCATCCTCAATAATACATCTTAGGAGGACTCCTTCAGGATTCTTCCATGTCAATCCATAATCAATGATGATGTACTTCTGGGAAGCCAACTTGAGTGCCCTCTTTTGGTTTTTTCTTAGATGCCCAGGACATTGCAAATGTTTGAGATAAAATATGATGTCCTTGTACCATGCAAAATTTACTAATCTCTCATGAACATTCATATCTCCTTCCTCAACCTCATTTATCTCTATCACTTGCAAATTTCTTTCTGTCATTAGCTTTTCCAAGCCCAAACCTCTAACCAACTTTGTATTTTGGATATCCATGTCATATTCTTACAATTTTTTCACCCATCAACATCTTTTACTTGAGATTTCCATTTCTGACAAGATGTCCTTGACCATAGTATGGGGAACATAAGTTGTGATCTTGGAACTCAAGATATATGGTCTGAAAATTTTTGTAGCTCTAACCAAAGAAAAAGCCTACTTTTCCATGATAGTGTATTTCAACTCTACCCCTATAATGCTTTACTAAAGAAAGCAATTGGCCTTTCACTTCCTTCCTCATCCTTTTGCAATAGTATAGATGTAATGGTGTTCTTAAAAGAAAAGGAAAACATTTGAAAATCCTTTTTGTAATCAGGAGCTTCCAAAATAGGAGCATTCTTCAATGCTTCCTTAATTCCAGTAAAAGCTTGGATGGCTTCTTCCTCCCATTTGATAATCTAATCCTTTTTTAGCATACTTTTGATAGGGATAGTCATTTCAGCAAAGTTAGAAATAAATCTCCTAATGAAATTTATCTGTCCAAAAAATATTGAATTCCTTTTTTTTGTTTCAGAATACAAAGCTTGCCATAGCCTCCACTCTTTCAAGGGTTAATCATGACCCCCTCCTTTGATACAATATGTCCCAAAAATTTACCTTTTGAACCCCAAAGTGACATTTTTAGGGTTTAATGAAATACCATATTCTCTACATCTTAACAACATCTTCTCCAAGTGTTGCAGGTGATCATTTCTCTTTCTTGAAAATACTGTTACATCATCCTGATATACAACAATAAAATCATTTATGTATCCTGAAAATGCTACATCCATAGCTCTTTGAAAAATATCTCTAGCATTCATCAAGCCAAATGGCATTCTCACATACACATAAGTACCCCATGGAGTGGTGAAAGTGGTTTTGATTATTTCATTTGTTTCACTACTACTTGGTTATATCCTGAGAATCCATCTAGAGTAGACAATAACTCAGATCCAGTAACTAACTACAGCATGTTATCCATATTGGGAAGGGGATAATTATATTTGATTGATTCCTTATTCAAATTCCTTAAATCCACACACAACCTTATATATCCATTCTTCTTTCAAACTGGTACTATATTTTCCACCCATGAAGAATACCTTATGGGTTGTATGATGCCCCCATGCCTTAAATTTTTTAATTCTTATTGCATTTTGAGGGAGATAAGTGTATTAATTGTCCTTATCTTTTTTCAGAATGGTTTGGCATTAGTTTCTAATCATATCTCATGTTGGAAAATATCCTCCATATATTCCTTCAATTATGAATATGGCCATGCCAAGCAATCTTAGTACTTTTTAACATCCGGACATATGATTTCTTTTCTTCTTTACATGGGCTACTACCTAGCCATATTTTTCTAGGTTTATCATCTATCCCCAAGTTTTATTCCTCAACATCTCTTGAAGCTTACATATGTCTATTAACAATGTGATCAACATTATCAAAGTTTGACTCTAATGCAACCAAACCTCTTGGAATAGTATTGGTTTTTAATTGAATAATATCCTTACCAAATAAGGTCTCTTTACCCTCATTAACACAAACCATTAGCTCCCAGTCCACATTCTAATTTGTAAATTCTCCTTCATTTTGTAAAAACCTTTGAATCTAGGCATCATCTTCAAAACCTACCAATGTTTGACATTATCAGGGACAGATGGTCTTGTCAATATTTCAATGTCATACTCACAATAAGGAGACACTTTGTATAATTTTCAAACCTAGATCCCAATACTGCTAGTCTATCTCACTATTCTATTTTCTATCATGGCGTATTATGTTGAAAGAGTCAAACATTTCAATAAAATCCCAAACTACATGCTTATATAGTTTCATTCTTTTTTTTTGGTTGCATATAAATTCTTAACTTGTTTGACTAAAAATTATGAATCCCCATTAAGAATAATGTCCCTAATACCATAGCAATCCTTAAACTCAAAAGCAATACTTCATATTCTGTAATATTATTTGTGCATTCAAAATTGACTTTAAAAGAAAAATTGAATTCTTCCTGATTTGGAGATATCAAGATGACACTGAACCATTCCCAAATTTAGATCAAAGCTTCGTCACATCTAAATCCAAGGGGAACCTAACTGCTTTCGGATATTTGCATTTGTCAATTTCATGCTCCTTAAAATCTGCATAACCAACAAAATTATCAACATCTACATCTGCATATAATAATTCATAAGAAGCATTGTTAGGATCTTCAATCAGATGTAACATCTTATTTTCACCATACAATTTTACAAGTTTTCCTTCTACTGGTATGGTTGCATATGACATATCCATTTGTACACTTCCCCCACACTATCATCCCATTTTCTTGACAATAGCATTCCCCATTTGGTCGGGCAATCCATAATGACCACATTCATGGTTAAGCACTTACCTGGGTAAGCTTCCAACTATGCTATTAATCCCTTAACATATCCAATGAATAGAACTTCCCTTGAATCCATAGTAGGACACTTTCCAAAATTTGTTGTTACTTTGATATTTAATTCATTCATTACCTCAAGAGGCATCACATTATATGAGGCTCCTAAATTGAACATGCAATTGTTCACTAACCTATATTTGATTATTAAAGTAGTATAAAAAGGATCCACATCAAGCTAAGACTCAACAAGTGAAGTACCCAAATATAACTTAGGTGATTCTCTGAATTCTTTTTGGGCTTTTGTAACTTCTAGCTCTGCAATGATAGGGGGAACATCCGCACCATTCACATTTTTTCCTTGGGTTATCATTTCCTCTTTAAATAACAAATATTCAAATTCCCTTTTTCTATGCTCAAGGATCCTAAGCAATTCAACAATAGGCACAATAACTTTGATCTGACTCAAAATATGGGCTATATCATAGGGAACATATTTGGGCAAGACTATGTTAGGAGGGAGATTAATGGCTCCTTCTGGCTGTATGATAGTCTTTATAGTTTGGGCTTGAGTGGGGGTACAATCCTTATTTGGAGTAACAGGACCTTTGTTAAGTGTATCCTTTTTAAGGGGTTCCTTTGGGATATTAGTGAGAAGTGGAGTTTTTGGTTTAGCTTGAGGACCTCCCCTTTGACAAATCTACTTCTGGTATTATATTCTTTTTCCTGAGAAACTACTACATTCATCAAAAGTTACCTATATTCCTTAGAAGGTATTCCCCCATCATATTTCTTAATCATTAAAGCCCTCAAATATTCAAATTCGTGATTAGGAAAGTCAAATGCTTGTACCATATCAATTTCAACATCATCATTAGGAGGGAGAGGTAATACCTAGTGAATGCAATCCCAAAAACCTTGAACAGTTTTGGAACTTATTAACTCAGTTGAAGTGGCTCCTTGTTGTGAATTTTTAGGGCATTCCATCATACATACATCACCATAAGATTCATCATCATTTGTTTCTTCAACTTCCTTACTTAAATCACATAGGGAATGTGGCAAAAACACTTATCACACTAATCAATAACATGGGCCTCTTCTATTATAGCAACCCTAGCAGTCAAAGGATCAAGGACCAATCTATTCTCTCTAGATTTTGGTTGTTTATTACCTGATCCCATGGGCCCCTTTCCTCTGTCATCTAATATGTGATCACCCCTAGGATGATTTCCAAATCTATCATGGCCCTGTGGTTTAAGATGACCCTGAGAAATCTTTCCTATTCCCTTTTTATGCTCTAGCCAACTTGTAAGATATTTCTTTAACTTGCCCCAACCAAAGTCTTCACAACTTCCTCTAGATCAACTATTTTGTTTGATTATGGTCTGTTAGGATTAATCAATTTGACACCCTCCCTCTTAGGGGTTTTTCCAACTTCCTTGATATTATTTTTGATTTGCAAGGCCATGGTGAAAGCCTTCCTTAACATTCTAGGGTTCTTATCTCTTAGATAGTAGGTAGATTTCTTGTCAAAAGTATCAAAATATTTGATTAAAAAGACTCATCACTTAGCCTTAGAATTATGGGTAGTATATTTAAAGTATTATTGAATCTGGCATTGAAATCGTAGACAAAATCATTGGGATTATTTTTAATATTCTCAAACTCAAACAAGAGGAATCATGGGCCAGTCTTATCCCCATATTGTAATCTAAAAGCATTCTTCATCTCATTCCATGAATCTATTGAATTATCTGGTAGAGATTTATACCAATCACATTCATCCTCTTCAAGAGTATGAATGAATGATTATATATATATATATATATATATATATATATGTCCCGATATTCAATTTCAAAATCTTCCATCATATTAATGAAGAGTCTCAAATGTTGATCACCAGTGATGGCATTATTTCCCTGAAATTTAGGCAACCTATTTCTCACATCTTGAGGTATAACATTAGGATACCCAACCATGCCTCTAAAATTTATTGGTCCAAATGTATTGAAAACAAAAGGAGGTCTAGGTGGAGGATGATCCATGTTATTTTGGGAAGGTGATCCTATAGGAGGATTAAAATGGTGTGGAAAAAGGGATATTTGGGACACAAGTGTATGATCTTCAAAGTAAATATCCCCCAGTGAATTGGTTTCAAAAACTACCCTATCAGTTTTAAGTGATAAAGGAAAGAAATGAGGAACACTTATCCCAGATACAAATGATGGCCCCTCACTAGATGGAGTAGTTAAATTTATACGAGGACTACTCGAATCTGAACTATTTGAAGATGTTGGACAATCCTCAACTATAGGTTGGTCACTTTCCACAACTGGTATTTCTCTCTTGCTTGACTCTTGATCCCCCAATGCTTTCCAGACTTGTCTTCCCTTTGGATTTGTTTTCCCAAGTTCTAGAAACAATTTTCTAGTAGGATCCTTATTAAATAAATACCTTCTTCCTTCCATCTTTGCAAATATCAATGACAAAAATTACTTGAAAAATATTAAAAATTGGTAATTACCAAAATTTTTAAACGACACGAGTCACCACCATGGATTTTCACCTTAGATATGCTAAATCACTGTAACTTATCAAGTGTCTATCAATACAAAATTTCTACAAATCTTAATGGATTTCATCATTCATTGTCAATATTTATCACTAATGGTACAAATCTAGTACAACATTTACTCAAACTAGGAAATATTGCATAATGAACTTCAAATATTGCACAATATTTATAAATCTTAGCAAAGGATAACATTTTAAAAATGTATTTGAACTCAAATCATATAAGAATAATTACCGAGAGGTCAGTATGTGTTTGTATTTACACAAATAATTCCCTTGAAACGACGCCTTGGATCGATGTTGGTACAAAAATTTATTCTCCCTTTGAAATTTAGCAATATCACAATTTGAGAAAGATACTTAGAGACAAATAGATCAAAATACGAGTCATTTTATAGCCAAGGAAGGGTTTAATTGACTCTTTGTCACTCGCACTTGGAATAATTTTGAATAACATTGTACTAAGGGTTTGACCTACCCCTACTACATTAGGGTTTTCCTTCTACTAGGGTGAGAGGACCCATTTTGTAACATGTTTTGGTGAAGGATATCAGTGGATCAATAATATGTGACCTCTCCTTTTGTAATATTCAAAGGAAACCTTGAGAAAACATGGTCAATGCAACATAATCTAACTCTCATGAGTTGTCACCCTAGAGAATGAAGATGTCTTCTAGAAAAGGTCTAGGTTACTAAAGACAACAAAAAAACTGATCTGCTCCTGCATATTTTGGGTTAAAGGTCGAAAATCAACAAATTTCCTCAATATTTATGGATACACAAAGGTGCAAGAAGGGGAAGTTCTTGTAAGATTCATCATTTAATGTATAATATTTTGTTGGGAAGTTAAACATGATAAAATCAATTATACCAAATTCTTGGGAAATTTTAACAAATATTGGGACATCTACCAAATAAAATGAAATTTTTTCTTCGATGGTCAAAATTATCCTTTAACTAGAAGATGTGTATCCATGTAAGCCCAAAGATACACGAGTTTCACACATTCTTTCAGAATTGAACACAAAATCTCATGTTAAATAATCAATTAAACATTATAAATCCCTGATTCATCACACCTAAGATAAACTCATAGAATAACAAACAATCTATACCAACATAATGAAAGTAGAGTGAATTTAAATTTTTATTGCATCATGAAATTGAAACTCTCTTCACAATGTAATTGCAAATGCCACAATACTATAACAAAGATGACATATTGTGTGACTCAGATGAACTCCTAACATAAGATGTCAATAGGAACATGGATAACTACTTGAAGATATCTCAAAATTAATGAAGACACAACTATGCTCATTATTAACATGATTTACTCAAGGTTCTTCAAATTGATCAGCAAGGGAAAGTTATATTTACAGTCTCAAATATTTTCAATGGTTGGACATTTGCAACCATATTGACATGATCAAATCTAAAGACACACATGAAATAAAAGGTTTCTCAGATAGGTTCTTTGGAAAAAATGGCTTCTCTCAAATTTCTCTCTTTTTCTTTTCTTTAAAAAGCTCTCAAAAAATTAATCCCCCCTTTTCACGATTATTCTTTGCATTTTTATATCACTCAATTCACTTTCTATCCTTTGAAGGTTTTTTTCCCAAAAGCATGAACATTCTTGGGAATATTCCCTTTCACAATACTTGTTCTATAACATACCACTAAAAAGTTTTACTTTAAGATGACAGGTGTACAAAATACGATTCTTGTAAATTAGTTCCACTTGTGCTCAACTGGGATATCAGGTCATCATTTCTAGTAAATTATTTTAATCATTTTTCCCTCATATTGATTAGATAATCATTTCAAATGACCTCTGAGCACTTCCAGATGACTCTGATATGACATATATCCTCATCTACCTTTCAAGAATCCATCTTGGGTGCTACACACTCTATTTCATGTCTCACTAGTTTAATTGCCACACAAGGTTCCTATCAAATCATATTGATTCACCAATTCTTCTTATTCCTAATCCATTTCAAATCTTAAATCCTTTTCATGTGAACTGAGAAAAATACCCTTCATCTCATGGGAAATATTTCTCTAAATCAGAACCATATGCACCCCTTTCACTATAAAAATTGGTTCTACTTCATTACCTTTATGTATTTCCCTTCTTATTCTGAATATAAAGAATTTTATCAAAAAAATGGTGAAGGTACCTATAGCACATAGTCTGAAAGAAATTTCCTTAGAATATTTAAATCAAATCTTCAACTTGAGTGGTCTTGATGAAGCCTTTGTTAGGGCCCTGTTTGACATAGAGTGTGTAGGTGATACCAGAGGACCTTTGACATATCGGTAGGTATGATTAGCAATTATTACAAGGCTGATTAGGATTAATCCTATGTTTGTAGCCTTTCAAGTTATGTATTTTCATCTCTTTAGATGGTAACATATGAAAACTCTTAAATATTTAAAGAGATATTGGGTTGAGAGAAGACCCCAAGTATCTGGGAAAACTGATTTTTAATGCCCATTTTTATGTGATGAAGGATTTGTATCAAAGGATATTCCCAAGGAATCATATGTGCTATATGAAAAATCCTCTATTGACACTTGTGCCTATCATTTCTCACAAATTGGATGAGTTAGAGTGGAGGATCAACTCTCTAGAGAAAAAAGTAGAAACTATGTCCTTGTAACTAGGTTCAACACCAACATCATCTTTGGGTAAGAGAAAGGGTGAACCACATCCTCAACTTCCAATCATTATCTCAGATGGAGAAGAAGATCAATCATTATCTACTCATTGTTCAAGAGTAGCAATCTCCTCTACTTGAGAAAACAGGGGGAGATTTACAATTTGGTCATCCACCCATTTAATGCATCATGCTCCTTAGTCTGAGCATGATTTTTTGGGACCTCAACCCATTCCTTCTTCGAGAGATAATCCACCCCTCATAAGGAAGTGGGAGACTGGTCAAGATCAAGACCTCATAAACTGCCCTATCAATAAAGTGCAGTAATTTTTCTTCCAATCACCCTGGATGTCTCATCTCAAATGGATCCTATTAATTTGACCCTTCATAAGGGGAAAGGGAAAACTAAATTCTTCACAGGTGGTTTGGATCTTCTAGATTGGGTATCATCACACTAAAATAAAATCAAGCTCAAACAGATCATGAGTCATCCTAGAATGACTTTGGAATCATTGATGGACATGGGAATGTCCCGGGACTTAGTAGGGTTAGTCATATTTGTTCAGACAACACAAGGTTCAAGCGAATTCGTGTTGAGAAAGAATAATATTTTGAACAATCTTCCCCTATTGGGAGGAAATTTTGAAGTAGGTGATAAAAATGTCTAAATATTGATTTCCTTTTATTGTCCCTACTTTTGATATGTATATCTCTTTCTTTATCATGGGCAGGGGCCCTATAGAACCCCATTTTGTTCCTTATTCAAAATGCAAGAAGCACAAAAATATCAATAGTTTACATGCTTATCCAAATGTATGTAAAATTTTACCTAAGTCAATATGAAACTATTGCATTCTTCCACTTTACAATTGATATAAGGAAACAATAAATTTTAGAAAAAAATTACATCCAATGTAATAGAAATATCATTTTAAAGCATCAATTTAGAGAAGAATTATGAAAAGAAAATACAACTTAAGGAACAACATGCCTAAGCTTGTTCATCATCTTTTATATCTACATTATTTTCCTCCTCAACTTCCATTTCTGCATCTTGTTCCTCTAAAAACCTTGCCATGTATGCATCATACCTTTGGAACAACTCATTTATCTCATCCTCATCTGGTCCAGTGTGATGCTAGAAGATTAGTGTTTTCCTAGCTATTACATCTATGCAATGGCTCATCTTCTGTTTGTACTCCAATGGCCTGGCCTTTAATTCTACAATTTTGTTCTCAACCTTTCTCATTGTTTTAATGATTTCATAGGAGAAATCATCCTTCTGAATATTATTTTCAAAAGAGTTAAGAAAAATTCAATCTTCAAATCCCCATAACTCTTTTTGAATTTATCAGATACCATATCTTCTAATTTCACATCAATGGCATCAAGAGTTTCATCAACCCAATTTCTTTTGACTTCAATCTTTTCCTTGATCCCATTTAAGGTTTCCACTCTGATTCTTGATAACTCTTCCAAGGCATGTTGACTTCCCTTGAATTCCACTGAAAAAATATTTTCTTTTTCAACCAATTCATCACTGAGATGAGTTATGTAGTCCAATTTGGGAAATATTCCCTCAAAGTAAAAGATCTCATTTTCACATTGCTCAATTATCTCGTCAATCTCATTGAGTCTATTCTTGAGATCTTCATACTTTGATATAGCTTCTTCAATTTCTTCCTTTCCTTTTTTGTTAATTTTTCAATCCATGTATCTATAACTTGGACCTTCTTGATAGTTTTTTCAATCTTTCCCATTCCCTCAGGGGTATCTATAAAGGCACTTTCTTGATCATGAATAGGTTTCCCAATCAACTACTGCAAACTAGAACTCAAGGATTTAACCTATTCTTTTAACTAATTTTTCGTCACCCTATCTTCATCCACCTTTTGCAAAAGGTCATTCACTGCCTCAGATACTCCTTGTTTTAGTTGGTCTCTTGAGGGCTTCCCTAAAGGAATGATTTAAACATTATAATCATTAGTTGTCACATCTTCTCTAGTTTTTCCCTCAAAAGGGATTGTTATTTCCAGATTTTTGGCTCCTAATGAATCAATGTGAGTTTTGGTGATAATCCTATCCCTTTTTGAGGCTCTTACTACCTTTGGAAAAGACAAAGTAGTAAGGTCAATGGCTTGAATAGGGAGGACCTCCTTTTCCTCATTTGAAATTAATTCACCAATCCATCCTTTTGCCAGACTTATTCCATCCTTTGCTTCTTGTAATTCTTGTTGGGGTTTCTCGGGGAAAACCATCAGCTACTTGAAAACCCCTTGCTCATCCTGGGCTAATGATTTTTCCTGCTCCTCACCATTTATTTCAATAGCCACTTTTCTACTCTCACCCTATGCTAACAATTCTTTCAATTTTCCTTCTCTTTGGTCTAGAACCTAGGATTGATCATTCTTTTCTTGATTTATATCAGTAGTTAAGGGATATTCCTTCCTTATTTCTCCAATTGATGCCACATTAGACTCAATTTCTCCCCCAACATTTTCTTGTACCAATGACTGGCTTGCAGGCTCTTCCTTCCCCAAAATTTGTTGAGTTGGTATCCTACTATCCTCATGTTTTGATGATACATTAGGTAATGTCATGGTGGGTTTCTCTTCTGATGAAAACTTCATATTGCCATCTAGAGGCTGAATATTAGTATCAGCAATGATTTTCTATCTACTAGTTGCATCTTCTACCACTTCTATTTTTTCTTCAAAGATAGATTTTCCTTCTTGATAAAGCTCATAAACTTTAGTAACTTTAATAGAATGGGAAATAATATTTCCCACTGATATCTTTGCATTAATGTCCTCTCCACCAAGAAAATCTGATTTGTCTAATTTTGAAACCACCTATCCTGTAAAAAAGCTTCATTTCTTAGATTTTCTCTTCACTGGTTAGTACATGAGTAGTCCTTTCCAATTCCTTATTTGTTTGAAGGCCATCTACTGGTGTCATTATTTGTTCACTCATAGATAAATAAAGTGCATATAATATAGAAAATTATTCACCAGTATCAACATCAATCACATCAGTTTGATTCTTTATAGATTCATGTAATGTTTCAACTGAAGGCATATTTACATCTTTAGTGAGCAAGGTATCAAATATTTTCATACCTGGTTTTAATAATTTTTTGTATAATGGGCTATTTACAACATTTAATTGGGTCACTTGACTCTAAGTGCTTCTCATTGCTATTTCTTCCAAATACAAAGGTGGGAAGAAGGCTCAAATTTTCCATTCGTGGAAGTGGTGCAACATGTTGTGTCTGAAAAAATGTTATTTCTCTCAAATTCAGGAAGGTTTATCACCACATCTCTATGTTTATGTTTTTTTGGCGTATGGGCACCTATCCTTACCAAAACTAGCTCATATACCACCTTTTGTTTCTTGTGTGCCCTTTCAAACTTTTTAAGGTTTGGTGTTGCCCTTCGTTCCTCCTTTTATGGCCTAGATTGAGAATGGCCACTCGTTATTTCCCCACTCATTAATTTTTCTGCACTATGAGGCTTTGGAAATGTACTTGGTGGAACAATGTGAGATGTTAAACCTTTCCCCTTTGTTTGAAGTGGTGTTACAAATTAATGGGATCATTTTCCATGGATTTGAGGAGCATTTCCTCAGTCTTTTGCTTCAAAGCAGATATAGAGGTGCTAGTCCCACTAGTAGCTGAGGTCCATTCATCTATCAGTTCAGAAGTGGGTCTCTTTGATGGTAGTTGAGGATCCTTTCCTCCCAATGGATCAATTCTATCTGCACCTTCTCTCAAGGGTGGAAGATCATCAGCTAAGAAACCCAAGTCTCTGAAATTATTTAGAACTCTTGTACTCTAGATTGACAGATCAATATTATTTTGGGCTAACCAATTTATAGTCCTCCTCATTACATCAGTTATCTGTATGTAAGAATCATTAGATTCTATTTCATTCCAATTTAGAGGGGCTATAGGTTTTCCTTCCACCTTCTGATCAATGTAATACTTACTCACTGTGAGTGGATCATCCATAATTCCCTCTGGGATAACTGTAACTTTGAAATCTATGATTTGTGTAAGGGTCATCCTAGAGAAATCTCTCAACCTGACCTCTTCTTCATCTCTAAAATTCATCCAATAGTCTTCAAAATGAGGCTCATGCTCAAAAGTATTGGAAATATTATTGAATACCCATATGATATCATAATTGGCTCTCACCTCAAACTTTTCCATATCAAAATTCTTCATTTCATCTTCAATCAATCTAGCCTTTATGATCGATGGGTATGAATATCTTCTAATTATGATAGGGAATTTGATATTGGTCTTATGTCTCTCTGGAACCAATTTGTGAACAGGTGTTATTTTCCTTGCCAATTCACATAAAACCATTTTTTCATCTAAATATCTAGGTAACTTGTATGGTTTACCTTCAAAACCACTAACCCTTATGTATGTGAATTTCTTGTATTGAATAAAATAAAACCCATGATAAAAACTACTCATTTGGCCTACTCAAAAATTCTATACTACCCCCACTCTGGTTTGAAAAGACAAATAAATGGGGAAAATAAAGAATCATTGACCAACCTCACGTTCCCACTCCAATTGACCAGTTGTAGTTAAGGAAAAATCTTAAGCATTTGGCACTACTTAAAATTAGTATGTAATGTAATGACTCGAGAAACCTCTATGCCCTAAAACATTGTAAATTAGGTAGATCGTCATGTAGAATTCTAGCTCTGAAGTTTCACCCATCTCAATTTTTTTGCTAAAGTAACCATGTGACTATGGAGTGCTTATGAAATAAAAGTATCCTAGTAGATGCTCCCTTTCTTTCCAAAATGATCCACATGTAGGTACACATCCATTCCTTGAATTCATTTGAAGTTTCCAACCCCGTCATTTGACTTAATAACACAATAATATCTTTAGCCTCTTCAACAAATTGTGCCCTAACTAGCCTTTTAGGGATTCTAGTTGTTGCCTTTTTCTCCGTGAGGAGCCATTTTGTATTTATGATCTTAGCATAGTTTTTTTATTCTTTTCATAATCCCATAAAGCTAATTTAATACCAATGGTGATTGGATTTGTGATTATAGGAAATTTAAGCATTATTCTAATAGTTGTAGGTGTCAATGTCAACACTACATCACCACTTCCATCTAATAATTCCCTTTTCTCCGGGTCATAATTCATAACACAATGTCATACCAATTCGGGCACTTGAGCCGATAGTGGGATAGTACCATTAAAAGCTATGTAGCTTTTTTTAATTTCTTTCAAAGACTTACTTTGATTGAGGCCATTTAATCGTTGAAGAAATTCCTCTAAGTCAACATTCATCAGGTCTGTGTCTGTATATCTATCTAAATCACTTGTAATCCTATAAGAAACTAAGAATGAATATGGCATGGTATTCATCCTTGAAAACCCTAATTTTACCTCAAACTTTCTTGCCAATAATATGAAAAGTATAGGAGTTTTCAGTTCTTACCAATTTTGCGTGAATCCTTGAACCATTCAACTTTAATCTGATTATCTTTTGATCTCCAATTCTCAAAACAAGCTCCATGATCAAATTTCACGCTATTGCACAATGCAAATATCAACAATGGCACTTAGATCTCAAAAAATTTGATAATAAAGGATCGAAACACTTGAAATTTTTTTAAAATATGTCCTTGATTTGTGTAAAATGCATTGATGGTGACATAAATAAATGCAATGCATTGTGGCCATTCATTCCACTTTTTCAATTTTAAAAATGAGTCATCCACGTGGAAAAGTATTTTGTTAATGCGAGGCTCAAGGATACTTTTTGTATTTTTTCCATGCTTTAAAACTCATACACTTTCTTCCATTTGACCTATCCATCCGCTTTTGACTTTCAACATGGGCTTGACACATGGTCACATTTAAGTTATAGCGAGAATTGCGGGCCCTTTCTGTAAATTAATTCCCTTTCTAATTTAAAAAAAAAAGTGTCAAATTGATTCGACGACCTTCTTCCCGCTCCTTGTGTAAAAAATAGCCATATTTTACAGGTCTCAGGAACCTTTTTATACTTTTATCCCATTTCTACTTAGTGTGAAAAATACGATTATACACCGCTTTCTCGCATCCACTTAGTTTGCGATAAGTGTGCACCTTCGAAGGCAAATTGAGAATTTTTTTGTGCCTCTTTATGATTGTAAATATTTAAATAATATTCATTGGGTCATAGGACTGACTTTGCATTTTGTGAATGCAATAGAAAGTTATAAGTTTGCAAGTTAAACCCACCATACCACATTTAATTAGGAATTTCCACGTACCCATAGGCAATGGGACAAAAAATAAAAGTAGAGACATGACAAAGGAACATTTTTTGATAGATGATCCTTCATATTTCAGACCTAAATCACAGTTGGTTTCCTGTGAGAATTTTTAAAATTAGTACACATCCAAACATGATCCTCAACCAAAAAGAGGAAAGAAAAATCCATATAAAGGAGAACCAAAATCTCAACTCACCCCCACAAGAAACTAGAAAATACAAGAGATATTGAAGTAAAAGCTTAAAAAAATAGGGGCAAGATTAATTCAAGCACCAACAATGCAAATTCTCTAAATTTTAAAAATAAGCAATATCATTGGAATATGAAACATTAGGTTGTATGATATTTATATAAGTAAGGTAATCAATAGTGCACTCCGGGTCCCATGTGGAACTATCATAATATTATTGTAAACATTCATAATCTAATGTTGGTTGGGGTTTCTCATACATTTTTTCCTTACATAGGGATTCACTTTTGGCATATATTCATCCCTTATATTATCAAAGTAGATAATCTTATGTGGGGGTACTTGATGAGCTAGGGAAGACATGAATGATAAGGTATATTAGAATAAAATGACCCCAAACCCTAAAATGACGAGGAATATTATCATGAAACCGTCAAGGGTAGATATTTAGGCCAAACTTGATTTTAGATTAATGAAAAATGTCATGTTAATGAAATGCATATTTCTATAAATTGGGGTTATATTTGGAAAGAACAAATGAGGTTTAGAACCTAAATGTAATAAACAAAACCTTCTAAGGGTTTTTAAAATAAATCTTTATTTTTCATGCTAGGTCCCTTTTAATGAAAATAAAAAAATGTAAATTATGAAAAATTCACATATAATTATGAAAAAACAAAAGAGGTTATTTTACATCTTGATAGGATAAATAAAACCCTCATAGGGTTTGAAAATAGAGCTTTTATCCTTAATATATGATTTGAAATGTTTTATGACCAACAAGGTACCCTAATGAGAGGCCCTAATATGCCCTAATATGATTACCAAGCATGAGAGCCTATGTAAATGCTTGAAAAGAAAATTTAGGTAATGAAATATAGGAAAATCATAATTTAAATCTAAATAAGAAGCCTTAAAAGGGTATATATTAAATCATATGGATGAAGAGTGAAATACTAGGTTGAAATGTATAAATAAATAAATAGCTCCACTAATATGTGATATAAAAATCATAGTTAATCTAATTAAGAGAAATATTCTCGTTTGAAATATGTTCTAAAGTTATAAATATAAAAGCATAGTAAATACACGTATCCTAAAACATGTGGTGATATTTAATAGAAATAAAATACATATAAATAAGTCACATTAGAAGTTTTGGTTAGGGTTTAGTAATATATTCACCTAAAATAGGTTGTTATGAAGTTAAATTGATTTGAATATAGAGGGATTAGTTGAAATAAGTTTTGTAAATGCACATGCAAATTTTGTAGTAATAAAATTGCGTGTAGGGTAGGTTCACTTGGTATGAAAAAAATGTGGGTGTTTATTCCTTATGACAATTTATTCTTGATTATAATTCTATAGGTTCTATATTTTTATTCATATTTTTATGACCATGCTTCTATAATGGAATATAAGCTCCTTCTTCTTTAATTCCTAAATTTTCCACTTGAAGGACCTAAAAATGGTTCGATCTAATCGTGGATAAGTTTTCTCAAGCCCACAAGTAGATGAGAGATTACTACAAGAAAATAGTCCAAATATATCTTACAATAATGTAGTTCTCCCACTTATTGATTGTGTGTAAATGTCCAATAGTTGTGTGTTTAGAAAAGAGAACCTTAAAAATGCCTCTAAAAATAAAGAATGATCTTTGGAAAATTTATAACACATGTGATAGTGATCTAAGGTAGTAACATAAGATGTATTCATACTTGATAAGTTACTAGTGTACTTTAAGTAGAAATACAAAATGATAATCCTTATCTTAGGTTATTTTTGTATGTGATCCCATAAATAGCCAAAAATGTGAGAGATGAGACCCTTGTAATGAGTAGAGTGATTTTTCTTTTAAATATGACTTGTGCAAAAGGTTTTTCCTTCACATTTGAATCTAAGAAAAACTAGGTAGCTTATGGATTTGAAAAATTGACTATTGAAAGTGTTTAGGAAAAAAACATCATCCATGATCAAAACTATTGACCAATTCTACCCTTGTAGGGTGATTATACCCTTTCTTATTGTATGTAAGTAAATAATGGTATAATAAAGTAGCATATTTGTTTTTTAGATAATATATAATAAGATAATTAAGGACCATTTTAAATCTACATATAAGAGGGTTGTAGGTTGTTAAATTTATAGATCTAGTAGGTTATAATCCACACTCTATGAAATATATAGGGTTCCAAAACCTATATCTAGGATATGGAGTGGTGTCGGACTATGACTTGATTATAGATTCCTTGTGCAAGGTCAGTAACAAGGTAGATATACTTATGCTAGGATTATAAGGATAAATAGGTTGTAAATCCCAAATGGTGTATTTTAAGGTAAGGAATGATATATAATGATGTAATATATTGATAATAAACTACTTTATTCCAACCCATGCATTCATAATAAAAAAATTAATCAATTTTGAAATAATATAAAGGAAATGAGAATTTAGAGATGCATAACTTTATGTAGATACCATTGTCACATTAATTTCTCCATATGGTTAACAAAACCTTATGAGAGAGTTTATATGGGGGACCACGAAAATAAAATAAGACCTAAAAATTCACTTGTTGAATAATACAAGGGTTGGGAAGATCATATAAAGTGCAAATCCTATACTTGGGAATCCTAAGTACTTAATGCTTTAAGAGAAGAATCCAATAAATAAACAACATTAACTTCAATAATTTTAAGTCCTTAAGATGATATTTGTAATAAAAACTAAAAATAATGAACAATGATGATGTATTAGTAAATGAAATCAAATGATAGATATATGTAGGGATCATGATTATAAATTGTAGTTTCTTTTAGTCCAAAATATTAATTGTGGTCAATGCAATTGTTTATTAGAAATGAAATCCAAATAGTATCGATTGGGTTAACTACCATCATATCTAGGTAATGCTTCATCAAAGGGTCTTGTAAGGAACTATTGTATCAGGGAGAAGAAGTTAAAGTTGCTAAAAGGTGATATGACCAAGGTATATATGAGTTATAGATAAATATGGAGGAAATAATAAGAGTATAAGGTGATATTATATGGATACCATAAAAAATAAATGTAAGAGTATAAATGATATCATAAAATTGAATGCACATTAAATATTTTTCACAAGTACCACCACAAACCAACCCAACATAACAATTTTTTTGTTAGCCATGCTTGTAATAATATGCGTGAGGACATTACTTTGGTGAACCCAAAGAGCCAATAATTCTGTGAAGAGAAAAAGTCAATAAGAGTTAAAAATTAGGTTTACGTATGCCCCAAACAAAGATCATTGCATATTATAAAAATGTACTTGTGATCTTCTTTGGAAAACAAAAATGGAAAACCAAAATTAAAATGATTTTAAGTGAATGAATAGTAAAAAGTGATAAAAGTATGAAATCAAATCCAACATACTTACCTTTGTATGAGTGTTTCCTCATAATGAATAAAAATAATTTAGAGATATATACTATGTAAACCCAAGTAATAGAAAAATAAAAAAGCATTATAAGATAGATTAAATAAATAATAAATTAACCCTAAGTTAAGGGTGTCTCATGAAAGGAAGATATTCTAGTATCGGATAAGAAGGTACATGAGAAAAATAGGCAATAAGCATGATTAATATGAATAAATTATATATAAATATGATACAAGGAGCATTGATAGAAATAATTTGGCCTAGTAGGTCTAAAGACAAAAATAATGATAAATATAATTATATAAGACATAAAAACAAATAAGGTAGGTAAGGATCTCATGCTAGAAAATTAGGTTATTTTTGAGAAATTTTTAGAAAGATGCATGTAGTATATCATTATATTTTTATGAGAATATGATCCTAATGTTTTTATGAAATATAAATTAGAGTTTTGGTTAAAAATAAATCACCGTTTTTATGAAATCTAGAAGTTGCATGAGAAGATTAAAAATTTTAAGTTAAAAACCTATAAATAATAACTACCTATCACTTGTCACTTTGCACTCATAGATTTTAAGATTCTAGAGATTTTGGTTGTCTTAGTTAGATGAAATTTGAGATGATGGTTATAATGCATGGAGGTGGTGTAGGTGGAAGATAAAAAGTATGAGGATGGAATTCAAAAATGGATCTATAAGTAGGTTTTATTTTTAAACGGGAAAGGGTAACATGTAGAAAAATGAAAAATTAGGTTGTGGGGAAAATTTAGGTAGAAATATTTTCCCCATGAGGTGTTAAAACATAGGTATTGAAAAAATCAAGGTAAGATTAGGAGAATTTTAAAATTTGAGGTCATTAAGGTAGGTTTTTATTTTTGAATTATAAATGGTTCACAATTTTCCACAAAATTTCATCAGCTATATTAGTGACAAAAATTCATAGGAGGGTTGATGCAGTATAGTTTCCCAATATGGCTGATGTATTATTGTAAAATGGTCAATGTGATCAGGTGGGTAGAGGATAAATTACATGGCCAATGTTGTATTATGAAACATGGATGATGTAGTAGGTTATGTTAAATTTTTCCCATAAATACATTGTAATTATGCTACATGGTTAATGACATAAGAATGGAGTGGTATTACTTAGTGTTTTGATGTTTTGATTATTTTATCATATTTTATTTGACTTATACTGATGGATGATTTTGTTTTATTATTGTATAGGTGGAGAGATATATCTAACTATATATCATAATGAATCCCACATAGTTGACCAATGTTTTGAGATCTCTTCCAGACCAAGACATAGCTTAGTTACTAGCCTTGGGATTTGAAGGGATTATGAATATATGTTGAATCTTATCAGATGTGGACTTGTTGTAAATGTTTAGTTAATAGGATAATACTATCTAAAACTTTCAAATGGAGGGTTAAAAAGCATATGATAGAGACCACATTTACACTAGAGGATATACATGAGATATGTGGGTTACCTATTAGTGACAAGCATATTATTTTTTATGAAAAAAGTATTTACACAAAAATAATATAATGTGTAAGTTTGATGTGAAAATATATATATATAAGGTATAGGGGTTTATAACAGGTTTATAATTAATCATGCATAATCAAAATAACACATTACTAATTAACAATTATAAGTGATAGAATGATATGTCAAATACAAATGAGGAGATAAAAAATTTTCTATATAGAGATAATTAGAGTATATCTATATGTGCAGATATGGAAAACATGTTAATATAGGAATGAAGATGATTTGTTTCTAATACTAAAACTTTAAAGTGTTCTCACAGTGCGGGACTATAGAACTATTATACGATCTTGCCCTTATTCTTTACATCTTAATTTTTTTTTTTACAATATTAGAACTTATTGTAGTGAGGTTTTGTAACTTTTTGTGCCATTTGTTAATCTAAAATATTTTATACTATATGTCAATCTTATTTTCACAACCTTGATACAACTTGGAATGACTGGTAAAAGTGGAAACACTAGATACTTATAATACCCTTCATCAAAACATTAGATAAAAAAGGAGAAACCAATGTGTGGTGAGGATGGAATGACCTTAGTGGTCAACCCTTGAAAAAATAATCCATGTGTTTCACTATATGCCCTCAAGAAGGATCAAGTCTTGTATAGTTTTCCTAGGTGTATGTGTAAGTGTGAATGTGATCTAAGACAACCCCTTATGAGCTCCCACATGTCTCTTTATTTTGGTACAAATTTTGGAAATAATAATATGATATTCTCTCTAATTCATTCATATAGTCAAAATAATAAAATTATATAGGAAAATATTTTCCTAATAAATCGAAACGTTAACAAACAATTTTACCCAATTCTACAAAATATTGCATGAGCTATTTTAAAAAATCAACAAATATTCAACCAACCAAAAATTATATAAGTTATTTCAAAAACTTAATTATAATAGATTTCACCATTCACACATGTATTATTTTAACTCTTGAAACAATATATTATCAACTGCATTAATTATTTCCTAACATTCCCCCCTTAGTGCAAATATGGGAGAAAAATAATCACACTTCTTTTGAACTTTCCGCCTTGTGTACTCATGATCTTGACACACTGATGGTTTTAAAAGGCTGACCAACAACCTTGATATGAACCCATGTTCATAAAATATGGACCAAGGTATGAACCCTTATTCATACTCTTCAAGTATTATGATGTTTCTTATACCTTATGCTTTAATTTTTCCACTATATTTTCACATCAGGAAATTACATAGGAATCTGCTCACATTAAAATTATAGGATCATACTACAAACTAAATACGAACAATGATAGGTATAATGCAACCTGAAAGAAACCACATACTCACAAAAAAACTCCATCATAGCTACGTGTGACCCCATTGTTAGTAATCGATGAGAGGCCGATGATCGGATTCCAACATTTGATGCCTCCATCCTCTCTTTATGTCTGTCTGCTCTTTAGCTCATTTGGATGTGATCATGAAGCTCAAAAATACAATGCACCTCGATTTGGACTCGACATCGATTCCACCAATAATACGTCTGTAAGGAATTTTTTTATGTTAATTTTTTACAAGAACTCCTTTTTGACACTTTTGATGACATAAAATATGGATTTATAAAATGACTCATAATTGAAGTTAACATGGATTTTACAATATTGAATTTTGAAATATTGGCTACTAACACATAAAAAGTAATAGTTGCTCACATTTTAGAATAATGATATAATTGATTTAATGACACTACATGACACAATGATAACTAGAGTACAACAAGATATCATGATACTAATGTCATACAACACTTGTAAAACCATAAATGAGACTAATTAATATTCTTTTTACTATGACTTTTAAATTGACACTATTCACTACTAATAAAGCCAAGATTAAAATATAACAAGTTTTACTCCAAATCATCCTAATACAAGACAAAATAATAAGGTTAACCAATATGAAAATGAATATACTTAATACCATTAGATTGAATGTTATATGGATAAGTGAATACGGTTGGAGAAATTTGGTGCCAATTACAACCAACATAGGAAATACAAATCCAAAACACATGAGCACACAAAATCTATATTATATTCGATTTAAAAATCTTCTTATAACTAAGAGCTATGGCTATGCAAATTATTTTTTCTTATTTTACAAAATCTACCTTGAGCTACTACTCTATATTCTTTCATGAATATTCTTATTGTCTTTCTTCTTTTGGCTTTATGCTACAACACGTTTCTTTATTCATTTTTATATGACCTCGAGCTACAACTCTCCGCTATATTCTCCTTCTTTGTATATGCTCTATATATTGCCACATATAATTCTTCCCTCATCTCTCGAGATATATTTTTGTCACTCCAAATTATATATATATATATATATATATATATATATATCCTTGTGTCTTTTATAATACATTGACATTTGACGAACTCAAAGATCAATTAGCTCCTGCACTTCATGAATTTTAAATCTACTCAAATCCATTGTCATTAAATTAACTAAAATTCCTCCACATGTCTATCTAGAATTTTTTTGTAGTGTTAGGCTTTATCTATCTTCCATTCTACAAAGTGAAGCTAAGATCAATGATATAGCTCCACGTACCCTTCACATTTTATTTTTTTCCATCGATCCTGTCAGTGTGAAAGCATGGACTAATAGAAATGTTCCACGGTTCTCGTAGCTGTTAGTATTCATGCATTCATACTTGTCTATGATTGTTTGTGGCTTCACATTACAACCCTTAGCTTTTCTTAACTTAAACAATGGATCCATAAAATCATAGCCACTATAGACACCTAAAATTTTCACCCTTCATTCATAATTTACACCTACAAAAACCCTTATTATAAGTCATAATACCTTTTTCATATTTATCTCATGTAAATATTATTCTTACAACTATCCAAAACCTATCCTAACTTATCTAAAACAACATTTAAATAACAATACATATCTTAACCATTTAATAAATCCCTTAACCATTATACCTCATCCCCAAAGACTTAACAAATTATCAACCTAAATATAAACTAAAAAAATGATTTGAAAGTAGTTTTAATCACTTTTCCACCCTAAATCCCAAAAAAATGAATCGGAAATGATTCAGGTAATCGCCATTGATTATAAATATAAGTTTTCTAGTCTCCCTTCGGGATCCTCAATCGTGAACCTCAAGCTCTTTCTTTCAATAGTGTCTTCCAACATCCTACACATCACCATTTAGCACTTGGACATAAATATTATCATCAAGCATCATTGTGAACCATCATCAAGAATTTCTCAAGGCATCTCAGTGCTCATGTGGATCAGATTTTGTACCATTTAGCTTGTAGACTTCATCAATTTCCATCAGGTCATCCTCAAGCAAGGTTTGAGGCATATTTTAGCCTCATTATGGTATAACATACTTTTACAATATTCATTTACATCTTATCAACTATATTCATTAATTAATTAGTATAGAAAATTAATTTGAAACATAAAACATTTGTCAAACTCCACCTGAATTGTCATTGATTGGCCCAATTGCCAACGAATCCTATCAAATTTATCCTTTGTAAACTTTTGTCAATTTTTATCTTATATTTCCTATTTGTTTTATCAAACATGTTGCATCTAACATGTTTTAAAACATGGCTCATTTTAGATGGCAATTGGTGTCAATCAAATGAAATCACAAGAATTCACTCACTGCCATTAGTCAAACAACGTTTCTCTGGAAAAAATTTGACATCATTCATGAATTAAGTCTTTGTGCAATCTGATTTTCTAAAACCAAACAAGACATCGAAGATCAAATTGAATTCTTACATGACATTGAACAAGAAGTTGTATAATTCTGGTATGATTATTTCAAATGTGTACAAATTGCATCAACACTTGCATGGGCCACATTCGATCTTTGGACAAGACCTACCATTCAATCTCGAGTTCTAGTCATATTTATCTACTATCTCAGTATCTATCCATCTTTTATTCCTCCATTGTTTATCATTTATCAATTACAATTCACTTGATTGTTTACAAGGTGAGATGACATCCTTTGAGGAAGCCTTTTGGATTCCCAAAATCATCCTTTTCTCGAGAAGCTCACTTATCTATCTATCTAATCCATTTTGTTTAGTGTCTTTGAGTATAGGTTTCTTCATAGGACAAGATCTTGTACACACCTTTGGATGGAGTGCAACTTCTATCAACATCGAACATCAACAACCATCATCTACGGGTATCGGTAAACCCCACATCTTAAGGTCGGTTTTTTACTTATTTCACTTTGTTAATTCAAGTAGAAAGGTAAAAACATCTCTGAACATTCTGGCATACCCAGTGGGACCCTAGGTCCTCTTCTTTCTTTCATTCAAATTTCATATTTTTCATATCTAGTTTTATCCTTTGTAATTTTTAGCAATTTTTTTAATCATCGGCGATCGGTGAATCTCCAGTAATTTAGTAAATCATCAACAATTTCTCTAAGTTATTTTGATTACTCAGAAGTTGGCATTTAAACCCCTATTTTTATGCTATTTCCTCTTTTATGCTATTTTTTTGCATTTTTTTAATTTCTGGAGGCTATTTTCTTGTTGGATTGTTATATTGTTAAGTAAAATGAAAATTAAAAATTTCAAAAAATTAAAAAGGAAGAGTTATCAAAGTCAATCCTTTTCCTTCTTTTTTCTTTCTATACTACATCTTTGTTGTCTATCTTGATTGAATCAGTAATTTATTTTGGGATTAAAATGAACATTGCATACTTCCCGATCCTGCCAATACCTCCACCTAACCACCTACAACCTCCCACCATCCATACCCAACTCCGGACATATCTAAGTATTCCCGGTATTTTCATCAACCTCACCATTATCATGCTATTGTCTGTGTAATCACGAGATAATCATCAAAACAAAACTTTATTGAGTCTCTATCATCCCGACCCTACCAACACTGGTTAACCTAAACCATCGGTGGTCTCCTCTCGGTTGGTATTAGTCATACCGTTGACAATGGTCTCTATACCAGTAAATCTGTTTGTAACAACAATCTCTTAACATTCACCCAAATAACCCAAACCACTCAATACTTGACCTTGACTTGTCCCTACTACCTTATTCACCTATCTAAATTCCAAATCTGATCATAGCCTATCATGTTAGATTAAATTTTCTTATTGTACTTGAATGAGACACTGAAATCATATCAACTATAGTAGGATATTATTTTTTTACGTTATTTCTTACATTAAGTTGTGTTAAGAAGGTGGATTGACATCCATCTCGGGAAGTATTACACTTCTCTTATCTAGCATACACTAGGTAGTGCCTTCGACATATAGTGTTTTATATTCCTCTTGTGGTCTTATTTTGTATTCAAAATTAGTTCCTCCTAACAAAAAGGAAGTTCTCACAATCAAAGCCTTTGGATCGATAAATTAGAACGTGTGTACTCTACCTTCCACCTTCATTCATAGGTATTACTCCTCACCCTTACCCTATCTATTTTGCTCTTACATACGTAACTTATTTGCGAAACAATGTGTACCTAATCTATATCGAGAGAAAGAGTATGGAAGGATATCCTGTACTACAATCTTTTTGGGAAATATCATGCCACCCCGGTCGAAGAAGTGTAGGGAGGAAATTCTCTGTGTCTTACAATATCTAACTAATTCCCTAAATTTTTGTGAAGATACCTCTCTTTTGTCATAGTTTTTGTCCATCCAAAACCACCTGGCCAAACTACTATAGAGAGGCACACCCATTGTAACCTCTAAAGTTGTAACTACTTCCCCGAATACTAAGGGCACCATGTCCTATAAAATCCGTTATGTATGGGGTTGATAGATTGGTTTAAACCCACTCATAATATATAACTTAACCGAACCAACGTATAATATCTATGTTAGTATTTAAAAACCCCAAATGATTCCCCCCTCTTTGGGGGTGCATGTGATGTCATTGATAGGATAATGTGACCCCAAAAGAGGACCAATCGCATGTACTTTGTAACTCTTCCCCTGTAGGGGGAAGGGAAGGTGCTTAGTAGAAACCAATGTGCACACAAATAATTGTGGCTATTTAAATAACAGTGTTAGTATGAAAACATATGCATGTATACAAAAATTTGTAAAGTATGACAATTGTGTAAAAACTACCAATAAAAGTAGTGTAAACATGAAAGAAGATAAGTAAGTCACATAAAATAGGTTGCAAACATGGGACATCACCCAATATGTCACAAGACATGTAAGGCCATCATGACGATAAACAAAAAATAAGTGTGCACACCAAACATAGGGAAAGGCCCACTTATAAGAAACAAACAAAGGATGAGATAAGTACAAACAAGAAAAAGAGGTAGTCATGGAAACATGTGATCCTACCAAAAAAATGTTGTACATGGAACACTTGTTAGCATGTTATAGAAATAACTAATATTTCAAAGTGTGAATAACCAAATGATGTAAAGTGATAAGTACAAAAAATGAAACAATAGCACTGTGAGAATCAAATGTAAAAATCCCCTTACACCTAGTGTGGGAAGGGTAGAAGGTGGGAATCCATGTTGCATGTAAGAGATATGTATCTGCAATCACAACTAAACAAATATTTGAATGCACATGTGTGGATGGTATAGATAATGACATATAAGAAATCAATCTAACATGCATACCAAAGTGATCATGTAAAACACTAGTAAACAAGAGAAAATTCCCCCAAGACAATGCAATATGTTATGGATGGATGGAATGGAATGTGAAATGGAATTATAGGAGCCACATGCCCCCTGAGTGAATGGAATTCTATGCAATGAGGTTCATTTTTTCTCCCTCAACACTCAAGAATGAACCATAAATGAGAGTGTGTTATCGGGAAATGGTCAAATATTTTGTTTCACCTAACATGCTATGATGAAGATATAGGTGTAGTGATGAGATGAAACCTAGCGACGATGTGTGCATGAACCCTATAGTCAAAGCATATATCATGACTAGATGAATGTATAATTAATTATTTATCCTAATTATATATCACTAGAAGATGAATGGATGAGTGCTGATTTATCCCTTAGTGTATAACACTAAAAGATGAATGAAAGGAGTGGTGATGTAACCTAAGGTGTATATATTTACAAAATGATAGAATAGGTGACGATTTATCCTAAAGTGTATGTCACTAGCCTAGGATTTTCACATGCATGATGAGTGTAAGGTCCATTTGATTTGTAAAACCCTCGCAATCAGTATGGACCGAGGAACTAAAATGCGTCATAAGGTGGGGCGTGTAGCATGTAGAAGATGATATAGGATAGGTGATGACCATGTGATGAGTATAATGTGTAAATATGCTATGTGTAGAATTAAAATGCAAGATGTAAGGTGAATAAAATGGGTGAATACGTGATATGTAGAATGTAAATGCCAGAGGTGTAGAATGTGTAAAATGGCATGTATGTAGATGGACTAGTAATGTAGTATGTAAGAATGATGCTATGCTAGACTCATATAGGAAAAATACTAGGATAGTATGTGGAATATGTGTGAAATTACATGGTGTAAAATGAATGGTATGTAAGATAAGTAGTATAGGATGTAAGGTACATAGCCAATGGTGTAGATATAATGGTGACTAGTATGATTTATGATGTATAATTGTTAGATGTTGTAGAATAAATGTAGAATGGATGGTTTGTGAAACTTAATATTTGATGAAATTCAATGTGTAATTCCCATAGTGTAGTGTGTGGGGTTTAGTGTAGTAATAATCCCTTAATAGTCAACTATGAACTGAAGCACAAGAATGTGTCATCGGGTGATTGTCAATGTTATGATGCATGATTATAATGCCTATATGAAAATGTAGAAATGATAGATGTTAGGGTGATTAGGGGAGTAATAGATGTAATTCCCCCAAATGTATTATAGAAAGAATGACTATGGGCCACTATCAAGAAGATCATCATTGTCATGATTGAAACCTACTTTGGAGGTGCATCAGAAAATTTATAATCTATCAAATGGGGAGGGTCATATAGGGACCCATTATGATAGAGTGTGTACACATTCATTGCATATTCTTCATTAGTAAAGGCAATTGGTGGGAAACCATGTGTATGCCATTGAAATATGCTTGGAACATAAGTAGGAGAAGAATAATTATGAATATATATATATATATATATATATATATATATATATATATAGGAAAAGTTAAATGTTAAAGAGTGATGAACATCGATTGTACCGCTAATGTAATCAAGCTAGGACTGTCTAAGTGTGAGTGGAGAGTTATGAGGGGTGTGCGCAAAAATACCGTTAGATGAAAGACACACAAGCCATAAGATGTTGTAGTGTGAAAATAGCCATCATAGAGATGTTGTGGGTGAAGAGGTGCTAAAATTTTGTTGAGGGTTATTCCAAACCTAGCCAAACTATCATGTTTATAAATATTTTCTAAGCACGTAGAATCGACGGGAATGTGTTTCCAAAAGGACCTATTGATAAATAATGTGCATGTAAAAGGAGGTAGTGGAGCTGTGACCCATGGAGGAGAAGATGAAATAGTGTTGACACTATGGATAGATCCTTTATATAACACCATAACATTAGTAGATGGAGGGGTCTTGAACCTATACTCTCCTAGACCATCAGCCATAAAGGTTTCTTCAAAATAAGAATCATCTACACCAAGAGGAGTAAAATTGAGTTTCCCTAATGATTCATCAGTAAGTTCTATAGTGTCAACCTTGTCATCAAAATATTTGGAATCATCAGTGTCAGCATCATCTTCTGTGAGGCACTATTAAGTATGTTAGTAGGTGACACCATAGTCGGAGGAGTAGAAGGTTCCACAATTAGTGGAGATGGAATACTAGCGGGGATGAATACTGTAGGTGAAATAATGGTTGTTGTGTGAGTGGATATAGCTAGAGCATTACAAGTGGTAGAAGGAGACTGTGAAGTGCTAGATTGACCAATTTCATATGTGTCGAGGTTGTTATTGGGAATGCATTGTGAAGGTGGTATGGGCATAGAAGTAATGGGATCCATGCGACAATATTTGAATGGCTCAAGATCAGTGGTGATGGTATGTTCATAACCATCATGCAAGAACTTGACACATTGATGAAAATTAGATGGGACTACGTGCATTGTGTGAATCCAAGGCCTTCCTAATAAGAGATTAAACTGAAAAGAGGCATCAATAACATAGAATTCAGTGAGAACAATCTTAGGCCCAACACGAACATGTAAGGAGATAGTACCTAGACATAAGTGAATTTTGGATTCATAATCATGAATGAGGATATAATTATTATTAATTAAATCATCATTAATACCTAATTAATTTAAAAGTGATCGAGAACGCAAATTTATGGTTGATCCATTATGAATGATAACTCTTTTAATGTAAGTAGTGCTAACAACATCATTGATAAGCAAAGGAGCACACATATTACTTTTATAAAAAGGATATAAGTCCTCATCAGTAAAAGATATAGCATGATGTATGTTACAAAGAGACTGTATAATATATGCAAAGGCCATGAAAAAGTTATCAATTTCAATGTGAATGGCATGAAGGGAAGCTTCAATCATATTAAAAAAATATGGTGCATTACACAATAAGTCATAAAGAGAGATCTTAGTGGGTGTATTTTTAAGTTGTTCAATGATGTCATATCCCTTAGAGGTTGTAGGAGTAGCTACCAAAGTAATGGGTGGTGGAATAGACATGGGTGGAGCTGTACATGGATTAATACAATTACGATGAGTAGTAACTACATTAATAGATGAATCAACATTAGGCATGACAAAGTGAGGAGGATTTTGGGTATGCACGCACATGAAATCAAGAGTGGTAGTAACTATTCCTAAGACCTTAATGGGTACATAGGTAGGATAACAAGATTAATTAATAACTTGATAAGGAGATGACATGATAAAAAATAAGTGTTAAAACCATTGGGTTCACCAAAATGATTAACTAAAAATAGACTAACTATGTAGTGTGAGGCTAGTTAATCTAAGCTATAAACAACTATAAATAAAGTAAATAAATGCAGTAAGGAAGTATGCAAATAAGATAAAAAATTATGTAAAATAAAATTCAAACCCTAATTTGTAAGAAGGAAGAGGAAATAACTCAGTTGATTTGATGAAGTGACAAGACTATGTCGTAGGTGTGACAGAAAATCAAGGAGCATGAATGATTGTGAAAAGTTCCTAAAAAGGGTGGATTTGGAGGATATAGCTGGAATGGAGTTCCCAGGAGGACTGGGAACTGTGGGAACTCGGTCTATAATCTAGGCCCTAGTTTGTGAAAACATTATGAAACTTGTCTTCATTGGTTTGGAAAATGGTCTCGAAACCCTAGTTGTTTGTTGCATTAACTTTGTTGTCATGTGCTAGATGTCACCAATACTCCAAGATGAAATAAAGACACAGTAAGACCCCAAAACAAGCATCGAGACCCTAAAAATAATAATGCATATGAATGGTTTAGACAGGACCTCAAATGCTGGAATGATGGACTTACTAACTCAGGCATTGCACTACATCTTAGACCCGATGTATTTCTATGTGTAATTATGTGTGAACATTCACTACGTTTCTCTTATCCCAGTCTCGCACTTTGTAAAGGAGTGAGAAATAACTATGTGTAGAAAATGTAATAGAATTTGTGCATGGAATAGAATAGAATCCCCCTATGAAGTGTGATGCGGATGTCCTAGCCTTGTGCCTTCATGATAGAGATATGTGGATACAAGTGATCTCCATGTAATAGATGAATGAAACTCTAGATGAAGTGATAATAGTAAGTGATGTTAGGTCCATCATTATAGTCTTATATCTTTATATTTATAGGGTTTTCTTGATCTAATTTAATATTTAACCCCCAAAAGGATGAGCATAAGGGAGATAAAGATGTCACACTACTAGAAGATCCCAAAAAGAGGTGGAAAGTGTAAAAAGACCGGGCACCCCTAGTGGGACAAGGGTGCTCACGAGTGCCCCAATCAAGGATAAAAGTATGGGAAATGATGGAAATAGACTAGGAATATGGGTTTAAGAGGTTGGTAATGATGAAATAAAATAAAACAAGATGGCTAAAACACAGGGGTTAATTAGTACTTTCTTCACTCAAGAACCTTCAAAATAGTAGTATGAGACCGGGATAAATAATGTCTAAAGTGCATGATTTTTTAACTACACACGCTTGAATATTAAGACCTCATTATGGGTCTTTAAACAGAGACACTTCTTGGAATAAGAATCCTTGACATCTACAATGATTCTCAAATCATCATCAATCAAATCAAGGGAACATATGAATATAAAAATGAGACCCTACAAAAGTATTAAACCATCATTAACAATCTCCTGAAAAACATTCAATCATTATGAAATCCACACTACTCCACAATCATCTAATAAATGTGCAAATACAATGTCATCTCATATATCTGTCATTCCTTTATCTTTAGATGATCATAAAATCTTCATATTTCTACATTAACTTGATCAACCTGTGCAAAATTTTAATGAAATTTTTTTGTGAACTTGTGAATATTTAGGTTTTTAGAAATTGGAAATGGTGAATATTTAGGAGTTGGCATTGCCTACTTCACTAAAAAATTAAACTGAAAAGTCCTTAGTATGGGTCAATTTGCCTAGTATTTACACATATAAATGAACTTATGCATGTAATTTTCCAATGTTCCAAATACACATGTGCCCATATTCACCAAAGTATATAACTATACATAGCGTGTACTATGTAGGTATAAGGTATAATACATATACAATCATCCAAAACTTTTTAAATATTTTCCATGGAAGATGAACCCCAATCCGTCCAACCTCTTCCAATCACTCCAATCATTTCCACCTAACCCTAGGTTGTCTAAAAGATTTATCCAAAAGAGTCATCTAATCGAGCCATCCAATAGAGTTGTATTATTAATATGCATCCAACATTTATCCGTATAACTCAAATTCCATCTACGATGATCCTTGTTTAGTTCCATATCCATCAATTCAGGAAAGTAGGGTAAGAAGTTTGATGTAGTTCAAAAAGAGTAACAAGACATTGTTTGGCTATTTTGGAAACTCGCAAAAAATGACTGATGTGTCGAGATCTATGGAAAATATAGGTATGTACTATCTACTAATTTACATATTTTTATTATTATATTTTTCACTATATGTTTCAAATACTCTTTACACTCTTGTTTTATTTTTTATTTAGTGTTATTAATAATATAAATAATTAATATTATTTCTATTACACTTTTAAATGCAAACATTTCTCAAACACCTTAAAAAAATGTGTTTCGAGATATCAATCTTGATTATCCTTTTGGTTTTAATGATCCAATTGATCAAAACATTCATTCACTTGATGACATCAAACTAGGGGAAGATTCATCAAATTCTCATCCAACACCAACATAGAGATATTCCTACTGAGAACCAAATGCACAAGTTGAAGTTGAAGAAAGTAAAAAAATATATCAGAAGAAAGAGGAAAAACTAGACTATAAGAAGGAATTTTAGGTTTGACTGTACAGAAAAATATCCTTTTATTGAACCAATAGAGCTAAAAATAGTAATGATGTTCCAACTCAACGTTGACAAAAAATATGTAGTGGAAACAACAAAAAGATCAAATAATGCATCTCAAACTAGACACCATTGAAAAACACTGTGGGAAAATATATATTTCCCAAAAGAAAAAGGATGGAGTATAGTAGGATTTTATAAATGGATAGATGCAAAAGGGTTCTTACATGTAAAATATAAAACAAGAATATGAAAAAGACAAAAAGTGTTTGAAAAATCTAAATGAAAAAGGTGGCACAATTGTTGCAAAATTCAAAAAAGCTATGGAGACTAAAATGCATGCTAAAAGTATTAAATTTACTACTATATTCCATATATTGAAAAAGGGAAGACCCATTTCAGATTTCTCAGAAAATAAAATTATGTATCAGGTAATTCGATTACAAAATGTTCCACAATCACATTGGTTAGATACCAAAGGGGCTTAGAAATAGAAAACTCGACTCTCTCTAGTAGAAATGGAGGTTCTAAAAGAGGCTATTAAAAATGAAAAGTTTATTTCCATTTCAATTGATGAGGTTACATAAATGGAAAATACCTCATGGGTTTGTATTCATGTATACACATTTGTAAATGAAGTAAGAAATCATCATCTCTTAGCAGTTCATAAAATGAGTGAAATTTTTAATTCTGATAACATTTATAAGTTAGTGCTGTCATGTTTGAAGGATATTACAGGTATAGATTATTTTTCCATTGCAATGAATTTAGTTTGTGTTGGGCTGCGGTGCAAATGTAATACAAGGGGCCGAAATGGTCTCTTTGTATGACTACGACTATTGTTTCCCTGGATCACATAATAAATCTGGCCTATAAAATTGTGAGAAATTTTGAAACTGTTTTCAAAGTGGAGGAGCTGATCCGAGATTTGCATGCATATTACTCTAGTAGTCCAAAGATATTTTTATAATTTCAAAAATATTCTATTGGATTAACAGATGGGAAAAATCTTCTCAAAGATGTAGATACTAGATGGATCTCAATGTATGATCCTGCTTGTAGAATATTTGAAGAATATCCTTCATTGATAGGTTTTATGTACAAATATTGTAGGGATGTGGATAAAGCTAAAGATTTATTATACCATCTAACAAATATTGAAACTTTAATTACACTCTATGGAATATTTTCGATGTTGAAGAATCTAAATGTTTTGAAAAAGCATGCACAAGAGTGTTACATTTACATAACAAACTTCATAAGACTCGAAAATGTGTGTGTTTGAGTTTAGATTGTTTATATTTGTCAGATGATAGTTTTAAGGGTAATGTTTTTGAAATATGGAATGCATTAACAGACCTTAAGAATGCAAGTTTCTTCTTAAAATTCAATATACATGATCATCTATGTATAACAACACATGGAAAAGAGATACCACTTCATACTTTTTAGAAAAGAGTAGATCTAGATGGGTCGAGAGATGAAGGAAGTAAGAGTGAAACACATTTATATGAAACAGATATTATCGAAACTCAATAAATTGAAAAAAAAACTTTATATTTATCTACAGATATCCGTGAAAGATTCAAAAAGGATAAATTACTTGAAGCAATGGGAATTTTCAATCCACAGTTTTGGGATACACGTGGAGGTATTCTTGAAACATCCATCAGTAATTTATTTATCAAATACATGACTAGTCTAATTGAACATTTCTGCAAGCGTGAAGAGATAAAATTTTTTTGTTGAAGGTATTTTATAGAAAAAGTTACTGAGTTCTCAGTCCCATGATTTTTCCACCACTATGCTAGAGCAATTTTGGTTTCTGGAAGAGCCAAATGAAAATGGTTCCATTAGAAGACTTTGGAAGAATATTTATTCTAGTAGTATTTTGTGAGAGGATTTGAGCAAGTATATTCAGCTATATGAACTTTTTCAAACAATGATTCTGGGTTCATTGAAGATGAGAGGGTATTCAGTGCATTGTCCTTTGTAAAGTCAAAAGTCTAAAATAGATTAGATAGAAATTTAGAAATTTGTCTAAGATTGTATGTATCTAGTTACTCTGTGGAAACTTTCCCTTATGAGCGAGCACTTGCATTATGGAATTCACTTATAGAAAGAAGAGGATTTGGTAACATTTTGACTGATTTGGGGGATTCAAACACATTTACAGAACACATTTCCGGTTTTGTAGAGTTCTAAGACACAAATGAATGGGTTGTGTCAGGAATTTATTTTAGTTGTCATATTTCTAATTTCTTGTATACATTCTTGACATTATTGACATTGGACAATGATTTGATACTAATATATTTCATATTCATTAATGATAATTAACTGGTCTTAATAGAATTTTTTTATAACAAATTCATATTTTTATATTTTGATTTATTAATGAAATAAAGATTGATTTATTTGGCTCCATCTATGTGATTGTTGATTAATGTTTTATCTATGCATGAAACATAAATATTTTCAAACATACACAAACTATGCATCTTAAACCATGCTTTATTGTTTACATCTCCAAATAGTAGCATAAAAACATTCATAGTAAGCAAAAATCCAATTACAAGTTTGTATATTAAATTGTTGAAAACATTTAATAAATGCAATACAACAGTAAATATAGTTCCAATTCAAAAATAGGCTTGTATTCATTCTATCAAGAGGTGGAATACTTTATGAAGACATGTTTTCATAAAGCATTATTAGCCAATACATTTACAAAATTGTGGGTTTTCAATGGTTTTCAAAGCTTCGGGAAAGTTCTATCATATAAGAACACATTACGAGGGAATCCTCTTTTCTTCCTATGATTCTAAATCATAGTTGTCCTTATGTTTTCCACACTGAGAATAAAAAAGAAAAAAATTGGTTGGCCACTATCTTTTAATTCCTACACCAGTGTTAGAATTGTGACAACACACCTGTCACATGGTGAAACTAACTATTTTTTCAATTTTATGTTATAGGGGAAGCTTGATATTTTTCTTGTGCAAGAGGTGGAGAAATGTGCTTAATTTGTACAATGTTATCTGTTAAAAATCCTAATGCCTACATATCTTGCCTGAGGTATTGATATTTTTGAGAATATACTACTCCTGCCTCACAACATCTTCTGATGACAAAAGAGATGGATCATCTTCTATCTTTTCCTTTAGTAATATTTATGGATCCATGTTATGATCCTTAATTATTATTTTGAATGTATTATTTTGTTTATTTAATAATATAAGTTTTTCCTTCAAGTGTATATATGAATTCAATATTTTTCAGAATTCTCCAAATACAACTGATCTTTCTTTAAATTTTCATAATTTTCTTATAAAATAGAAACAAAAATGTATTAGTCTATTAGATAAGTTGAAAACATATTGCGTTGCTCATAATATTAAAAGTTTTCATGTAAAATATGACCGAACACAACTTTCTTTTTTGCATTTGCAATTAAAATATTTTTCTTGTCTTTAGCCCATATTTTGTAGCGAGGCATGGGCTTTAGGATTAAGATTCTCCAACCTATTTAACATTATGTCCAAAATATCATCATCATAATCATTATTATATGAAATTTTTCTTGAGTGAGATTTGTTTAGAAAAATGTCAAGCCTTTCCAGTTGGCTCTCTACGGTAGTGAACAATGAATGCCTTTGAGTATGATTATGGTATCGGTATTTATTTCTTTAATCAAAATTTTATCCCTCCTCTCCCAAGTGTGCACTAAATCCACATTAGACATTATAAATTCTTGAATTGTGGCCCCCATACTATCTAATATTAGATTTTTGAATGAAAAATATGTCTTCTGATCATATTTAAGTGGGCTTTTACTTAGAGAAGGGAGGAGAGTATTTGTCCACTATTTGATGCACATCTTGTTGTGGTTGTGGTTGAGGAGGTGGAGTAGATTGTATCATATCATGTGTGTCAAAATAGTTACCCTTGTCTGCATCACCACTATCAAATCCCAAATACTCATCGTCAAGCTCAATGTTGTTCAAAATCTAGGTGCCCGTTGTACTGAAGACACCACCTAGTGAAAATCTAGGAAATTCTGAGGTTACATGATGAACTGTTCTTGTAGACTCTATAAGAAACCTTATATTATTTCCTAAAACATTTTTTTTATTGTACTTGTCGGTGGTATTCGCAACCTTCTTGGAATGTGTTGTGAAGGTATATTCACTGCAAGAAGAAAACTACAAATTATTAGAAAACTAATCATTATACCGTAGACACAAAAATATTACACTCATCATTATCCTTCATCACATACATTATCTTCATTATTACATTAATCAAAATCACAATCCAATTCATATATTCCCTATCCTAATTCTAAAAACCTCCATCATATTTACCTAGCATAAATACTATCCATAGTTATAAAATCTATTGTTAATTTATTTAAATATACACTTAACCACCGAAAACTAATTGAAACCCAAAAAGAAAAATAAAACAAATGAAAAACATAACCATCCCATAACCATCCAACCCATCTACCTTGAATAAAACCATCCCTTTAACATTTTCCTAAACTCCAAAAACCAAACAACCTCATTTAGAAGTGGTTATATCTAATTTACCACTCAAAATCCAAAAAAAAAACCCCGATCGCCAATGATTATGTTAAATTGGCAACAATTATAAATATTAGTTTTCGGACATTCTTCTAGGATCTTAAATTTTCTATCTTTGGTCCTAGCTTTCTATCACGAGCCCTATCATCCCACATCTCCTTATTCAACACTATAATATCATATAAATCATCATACATCATCAAGTATTATCATCAATCCTTTTCCAGCTCTCTGGAGATCAACTTTCACAACTCAAGTTGCATACTACATCATAATATCATCGATCAATTAATATCTTCTCCAAGCAAGGTTTGAGGCATCTTTTAGCTTCATAACAATCTCTAGTTACTACTTACATATTTCTTATTTTCTTTCAAAAATTTATCCTTTAATTCAATCTAAAACATTACTCGGCATCATCAAGAATTCATTTTTGTTAAACTGTTAAAATTATCTCGAAATCGATAGTGATTGGCCTAATTGCCAATGATTTCATGTCAAAAATTATCATTTTATCAATTTTATCATCTTTTTGTCAAATCTATAAAATCCTATGCATTTAACATTGTTATTTCCAAGCATGGCTCTTTGTTATATAGTAGTACCCGGTTGCTCACATCCAATTACCAGCATTTACATCCTTCCAATAGTCTGGCACCTCATTTTTATGGGAATAATACAACATCACACTTGCGAGATCACACTTTGTGTAATACAATTTGCTGATACTAATCAAGACATTGAGGATCAATTTGAATTCCTTCACAAGATCGAGCAAGAAAATGACAAATTCCTATGAATACTTTGAACATATCTAGATTGCATCTACCCTTGCTTGGGCCACTTTTGAAGCCTTACAAACACCTTCCCATTTATCTAGATTTCTAGATCTTCTCATCTTCTATCTACATATCTATGTTGATTTTATATCTTTATCTTCATCTATATCATTTCATTTTAAATCTACTTAATTTTCTAAAAGTGAGTTGACATCCTCTAAGGAAGTCCCTTTGCATTCCTGGGATCGGCATTTTTTGAGCATCTTACCTATCCATTTGACAAATCCTTTCTATTTAGTGTCTTTGAGCCTAGGTTACTTTGTAGAATAACAGAACTTACATTCTTCCAGACTTGATAAACTTCAATTGAACATTATCTTCAACATCCATCTCTACAGGTATCTATAAACTCTGCATTTTATGAGTTCGGTGTTATTTTTGATTATTTCACTTCATTAATTTAAATTAGGAAAGTAAAAACATATCTAAACATTCTAGAACACCTAATGGGATAAATAGTACCTCTTTTATTTCAGTAAAATTAATTCTATTCAATTTAGGCCCTCTTCTTTGTAATCACTAGAGATCAAGTCAAATCGCTAAAGATTGTGTGAATCGCCAGCAATTATATCAATCACCAATGATCTTTGTGGTTGCTTCTAATTACTCAATCAAATAGCTTCTAACATGATTTTATTTTGTTGTTTTATCTTCTATTAAATTTTTTATAGGTTTTTTCTTTAGGAGGCTTTTTCTTGTTGCATTATAGCTAAAAAAATTTAAAATTAAAAAGGAAGTGTTACTCATGTGAGTCTTCTTATTTATTTTTGTTTTCAAAGCATTGCATTTTTTTGCCTACCCTCATCAAAGTCAATCATTCTTTTGGGATTTAAAACATAATTTTCATCCTATTTGATCACATAGATTTATTAAAGGATTAGTGTATTACATTCACATCATCTTCCCTCACAAATAGTCGAATCACATTAAATATCAAATTTTCATCAAACACTCATACCCAAGTGATAACTATTAAGATTTCATCACCCAATAGGGAAATTGAATCGGTGTTCTAGCTGAGTATAAACAGATATTTGTCAATATTGGCTAAGCACTTTACTCCTTTATCACTATAGAACCGTGAAGTGAGGGGGTAGGACCCAATACCAAGCCCCTGTCTTGGCACCAACACAAATTTGGGCATCATGTACCCTTAGGTATATCAAGGACTCTAGCCTTAAACATTCCTGAAACCATCCATAGATGGCCATTTCCTAGGACCTTATTAGCCATTTTATACATTTCACCATTTTTTAAGTTAATCAAGATAATCAAAATATTTATGTGTAATTTGTTTGCTGCTTTTAATCAACCAATCTAGATTTATTTTCATTTTGTTAGGTGATTTTTGTTTTTCATTATGGTACTTACAAGACAACAATCTCATATCCAAACACCAAAAACATCATAGATGACATTGAATTTTCCATTGATAACACAAAAGTACATCTTCAAAATTCTTGACATTCAATTCATGAATGAAAAAATGTTACATCACCCCCACCTAAAGAGCAGGAACAACCACATTCACCTAGTAGTCAATCCGCTTCATTTGAGATACTCAATCCTCTCAGTCCTTAGTTCTTCAATGGTTTGGATCCTATCTTTTATAAATCTTAGACTCAAACCCCATGGCTCTTAATGCATACCTTTTTGTTAGGGTTGTCCATAGTCAACCATAATTTCTCACCACTACCTTGTACACTGATCCTTAATGCAATTTTTTTCATCTCATCTATCCAAACCATGAACTTGTCATCCAAAAATATATTCCTATCCTACCATTAGTCAACCAAAGACATCTACCATCATGTCTTCACTCCCCATGATTACCTTTGACCTTTTCATGATTTCTTCATAAGACATGTCCACTCCAAAACCCGACCCCTCAACCGGTTTTACACAACCTCAAAAAGATACAAACACCTCTCCACCACACAAAACCCTCTAGCTTCTGTATAATTCAAATACCTCATATAATAAATTTCTTTACCTCTATTAGCATGCTTAAACCACCACCATCTCAACAAACCATACCATCCCTTCAAAACATTACTATGTCTATTCCCAAATCTATGCCTTTAATCAATACCAATGTTGTTGCTAGTAGTCACTCGGTTAACAAAAATATTCAACTCCACTCTTATCACAATACATACCTAAACCATCACAATCGTTTTCTTCCACCAAGACTATCTCATCCCCTTATACATGCATCTATCCCTCTTCAAAACATCCCATAACCATCGCAACCCCTTATTTTCACTTTCATCCCCTTTCAACAAGTATCTCAATATTCACAACCCCTTATCCACACATCTGTTCCCTTCCAACACACACCACAACAATCATTACCCCATTTTAATACATCCATCCCTTCTCAATACCAATATATCCAACCATCACAACCACTAGTCTCACAACCCACTTATAACATTCCTACAAATATTCCTCAGCAAAACATTCCCTTTCAAACAAAGTATCCCACAACAATATCAATCATATCAAGAACTTGTTCCATTCTCATCTAGCACACAAAAACAACCACATATTGACCCTCTTCAATCCTTAACAAACCACATATCCATCCTTGAAGCCACCTCCATGGGTCCCAATACTACATTATCATAGGAAAAAATATGCAACAAACCTATTCACCTCTCTATAAAATATAAAGCTTACCCTCCTCACTTTGGGAGCTTTCCAAATTTCTTATATTTTATAGCAAGGAAGACCCCATAGCACATATGATTCATTCATTATGATTTTTACCCTTTTCTCATGATCAAGACCTTATGCTAAGAACATTTCGATGTCCTTAGAAGGACACCTTTAGACCGGTATAATAACATCCCACAATATTCCCTCTTTTCATTCACACAACTTGCCCAACTATATCTTGAACATTTTTCGATAAATATCACAAGTAAAATCACCATAAAAAAACTATATGCTATTAAATAATTAAAGGATGAATCCATCATTGACATTATATCTTGTTGGAGGCATATAATCAATCAATTATAATTTTATCTCTCACAAACAAAATTAATCAAATTATTTTCCTGTTCATGCGCATGAAACATATTTCTTCCACACCCAAATCTAATAATTTCAAACATTTTATGAAGCCTTTTTTATGGCTGTAAACTTGAAATTTATGCTCTTGTAGAATACTGAGTCAAAATTAGACCAAATAAATTAAAATATGATTTCCCATCCAAACCATCTTCCATTTAAGACAAACCCAAATTGTTAGCCAATGTCGTAGTCATCAAATCCACTCAAGGACCAATTAACCACTAAACTCTCCCACCCTCAAAATAACTAAAACCCTATTAAAGATAAGTATAGTGCACTCTTTGATAAAATCCTCACCGCTAATATGATCTCTCTTCCTCCCATCCATCCTATCGAAACTTCTATTTCAAAACCCTCTTTGTATAGAGATAACAACTATTGTAAATACCATACGGTTAAAAAGTCACAACATCAAAAGGTTTAATTCATTCCACAATGACCTTTAGGATCTAATTTATAAATGAGAGATACATTTATAAAACCCGAATTCTCCTTAGAATCGAACCTCAAAGTATTCAAACATCCATTTTTAATCATCACCCATCGATTAGTTAACCCCAAGCAAATAACGTCAAGCCCACCATATCATTGTTGAGCACAATTTTACCTTAGGGTTGGTTTGAAATTACAAGGAGGTAAAACTTGTACAACCTCAAAGCATGGTAGGTTTTTAAGATACCCGTAGGATATGATAAGTGTATGACTGGTTGCACTTCATGAGAAATGAACTAGGATTATTTTCCTTGAAATTAATCCTACAAATCAAAGACACTTACACAAAATAGAGTTAGTAAAATAGGGTGGGAAATTTTCTAGAAGAGGCCCATTCCTAGAAGTAAAGGGACTTACTTATATGAACATCATCCTAATTTCAAAACACTTAAGCTTTATTGATGAGAAATGGATTACAATATGTAATAGATGAAAAATATGATTAATTATTTATCACTTATTTAGCTTTATACATACATCAGATGATAGTAATGAAATGTAAAACAATAAGTTAGAATCTAAATTCAGAATCTAAGTTGTTCTGTAGGTTCTCTAAATTTTGAGCCTACGAATAGGCTAGTTCTTTGTCTTCGGTGAAGTTTGAATTAGGTTCAAAGATGTAGTCCTCCACAAAGAAGTCGATATTTCCTCCTCTCGTATCATATAAGTGGGCAATATCAAAATAAATGTATAGAAGGTTGATATCACTATCAATGTCATATTCAGATGTGATGTGGGTGTCCTCGGGAGATTAAATCCCACTTCGTAGTTATACTCGTACCATGTAAGGTCATCTTGTATCCTCTAAACCTCATAGTATGCTTCCCAAAATTATTAGGTGGCTTCACAAATTCTTTGGGTAGATGCAAAATGGATTCCAACCTATCAAGAGGTGCTACATGGATGGTTCATATCTCTAAATCATGCAACATGTCATACTGCTCCTTGTGGAAGGGGTTTTGGACAATTGACAATGATTTAATATTGGTAATGGGATGATTAATACCTTATATGGCCATCTACAAGATCCATACTTGGAACACATATTAGTAACAAAAAATCATAGAATAATTAATTACAATTCCTATTGAAATATGATTATTAAGTAAATAGTAAGCACAGGAATCACAGGTGATTAGGAATCGCAAGAGATTATATTAAATAATAATAGAATGATATAAGAAATAATTTGAATGTTAAAAATGAAGCTACGATTTATATGAAACCTAACAGAGTAGTATATGATAATCTAACAAGTCCAATTTGGAATAAAAATAGAATGGAAAATAAAGGAGATGAACCTTTGGATGATAAATGATGACAACAGGACTGGTTATGGATGTGCTTGGATGGTGAAAGAGCCCTCTAACAACTCCAAAAATTCTTAAAGGATGTGTGAGATGCCAAATGGTGTTGATGAAATCCTGGTAACATTGTTTGGATGCCTAAAAAAGTTGATAGTGCTCTGGTTTGTCAAGGAGGTCATGAATGGTCCCGAGGAGAGGCTAGGCTATTTATAAATTGGTATTTGAAGGAATCACCAAAATTTTAGGATGTTAGAGTTAGGGTGAGATACGAGGTGATAAACCTTCCATTTCCAACTTAGATGCAAAGATTTAGGGGAATCATAACTAGTTAACTTGGAGAGGTTGAGTGTGAGGCTTAGAGGTGGATGGGAGTGGTTAGGATAGAGTAGGGATAATTTGGCAAGACATCAAATTTAAACTAGTCCTAACTAGTGAGAAGTGAGAGGTGGTTATAGGGATAAGTTAGAGGTGGTTAGGGTAGTATTTATAGAAGGTTTCTAGTTAACTAGTTACAACTAGTGAGTGAGGATGAGTTCACATGGTGATGTGTGTGGGTGAGTGGATTTAACAATTTATTAATTAATTAATTAAATTTACTTTGAAGATGGGTGGTATGACTTTAGGAATGTGTGAGGTAAATTAATTAATTGAAGGGGTATGGGGTTAATGAATTAGGTTTAGGGATGTCATAATGCGATGATAATCTTGACCACTCGAATGGAGGAATTGAGTCATAAAATGGCATGCGAATGGTATTATTTAATCGATTATTTGTGTGGGGACGAAGGATGTGCAGATTTTTAGGTGTCTACATTTACCCTCTTTTCCTAACGTCTTAGTAAGGCATTAGAAAAAAATGATTGAGTTTGTTTGATTATATGGTGATTCATTGTAATGGAATACATGAAACACCAATTGTTTGTGTGTGTTTACTTTTGAAAGTTTCCTTAGTTTGAGGGGGTATTTTAAAAATAGAGTGCTACTAAGGGATCAACTTGATAGGAAACCAAAGGGTTTATGCCTATAGATGTGTGATCCATAGGATAGGATAAGTTTGATGGGAAGGTCAAGTGATGGGGGCCAAAGGACACGCATCCCATTGAAATGTATGATAGTCCCAAAATTTTATGTTTGTTTTTGACTTCAGTATTTGTGTCCTTTGAAAGTGAAAACTTATATAAAGGGTGTTTTTGTTGTGTTCAGGGGTAAAAATTAATGGTATTCATTGCAAACAGAGTGAATCGTAGGTGTTTAGGTTAATCACCCGCGATCAGTGGTAAAAATGCCGGCAATTTGACCATAGGGGTAAAAATAGGGCTTTATATTTACCTAAGTCTATTTCACTTTTCATTTTAACTGTAGTGTGAAAATGACTTTGTGAGTATTTTGAGCATTTTCGGAGATGGTTTAAGGAGATTGAGAATGATGGCATTGTCCAAAGGCAAGCAAAGGAAACCTCCAATGGTACATAGAGTAAGCCAAATTTTAAACCTATTTTTTTTTTGATAGTTTTTAGGAAATTCTAGGCCATGTTTGGGGTACAGTGTCCTAACCAAATATTCGATGATCGATGTAATCATCTGATTGATTCAAAGTAAAATCATTGGCGATTGTAGTGGATCCTAGTGATTCAAGTGCATTTTGATCATTTTTGTGAAGTATGAATGTTTAATTGTTTTAGATGTTTGTTGTTTGCAAAGATGGGTGTGCGTGTTTTTGTTGACATGTGTTCTATTTTCATCCATGATAGTAATAGATGGTTTTGTTTAAGTTTTTTGTAGGTGGAGGTGAAGCTGAATATCCATGACCATATTCCATTGATATTGGAGGAGGTTAGGATAGATATGTCTTATGAGGATTGGGCACATGTGGATGTTGTGGGTTTTGGTTCTATGAGATATTATAGATAGATACATATATTTATAGGTTTGATTTTAGCATTGTTAGAGAGGTGTAATTCTTCCACCAATACATTTTGGTTTCCTATGGTGAGATCACCATTACCTTGGAGGATGTGCACCATATTTTGAGATTACTAATTCATGGGTCTATAATTTATACCATCACTAAGGAAGAGAGGGATGGAGTGATTACTAGATTATATGGGGAGGATGTTGGAGATATTAAATATGAGTCCATAGGTTTTAATTATGGCTATGCCTATTCATCTGTGAGAGAGGGCTACATTTACATTGACCATGATGATGATGGTCATCATGTGTTATGCCTTTCTAGATTTAGGGAGTGACTTCCCATGGATGATGATAGGGGTTGTAGATGAGATGATGGAGCATCATATTGTTTTTGAGTGGGGGCCTACCTTATTGGCACAAACATTTAGAGAGTTGTGGGTCCAAAGGCTCACAAATGCTATGGCATAGATGTTGGTTTTCTACTACAGGAATGGGCTATGGATTATATAGCTATTGCTCGACCAACAAGGTTTACCCTGGGCTATTGGTGATCGATTCCCTAGATTTATGAGATGGATATCAGATAGAGGATGTGGGGGAAAGGAAGAGGATAGGGTTTTATAGATATTTTTTCCTAGGCTGTAAATGGGAGATGTGGCATGGAGACCTTACTTGGATCTACCAGCCTAGCTAGAGTACCCATAGAATTGTCTTTGTTTATACACCCTATATGGCTACATACATGGAGGGATGATGAACATGATATTTTACACTTTGATCACATTAGGAGGAAGTTTGGACTACAACAGGGAGTTCTGAGGAGCCCATTCAGTATAGGTGGGAGGAGATGGATGTAGATACTCTGAGGGCAATGGTGGCGAGACTTATCATTATTGAGGAGTTGTTAGGGTTACATGCCCTAATGAGGAGGGTGTTATTGTTTCGATTGATGATGTGGGGGTTACCCTCGAGTATAAGGTATGGTGGGCTCCATCTTTGAGAGGTTTTGATAGAGTCTAAGTGGCATATAGGGTTTCTCAACGGGTGAGACGGGTGTGTGCTCATGTAGAGGGAGGGGGAGCATAGGGAGGAGATGTAGAGCCAGATTATTATAAGGAGGAGGAGGGAGATAATGACATAACTTTTGTATTACAATAGTGATGACTGAGAAGGCCATAGTGGAGGATGAGAGGGATGCGAATTGGAGAGAGAGGGATGATTTGATTGGTGTTTAGGATACTATCATTAGGAGAGAGAGACATGATGATGGGGGAGAGGGATAGCCTTTAGGACACATCTTGTATAGGCCTCTTACTGACAAGATTCAAGTAAAAAACATAGGATTCATTGAGGAAGGCCTTGGGGATTATAGGGCCTTAATTTATGGTGGAGCTATCAGTAATGGCTCGATCTAGTGGGAAGAGGGGAGCATCTATATCACCTCCTCCATCTAGTATGATTTTAATGGCGCACTATGAGGTTGTGTGGGGAGAGAGAATTACTATGTGGATTTGATCATCAAGAGATATCTAAATGCCACATTGTACATTGATCACATAGTTTCCAAAGGGGCAACCACAAGAGAAGCTAGACCCGAGTAGCTAGGCCCAATGCTGAGTGTGAGCATGGACACCTCAAAGGCAAAGAGTAGTAGAGGGTGGAGATGGAGGAGTTTGAGATGAGGTTTTTTTCATGATTGATCCTAGAGGAGGTGGAGGTGTCGGTGTAGCTGGAGGCACAACTGCTCTTAGAGGAGAGGGTAGTGCTAGCATGATGCCTAAGGATGTTGATTTCACTATTTGATTGTATATGATGTTATAGGCTCATAGAAGCCCATTTTTGTATGATGACATATATCGATTTTTTTTTGGATATTGATTATGATGTATACCAAATTTTATATATATATGATGATGTTGATGATAGATTATGGTTTATATTGTATTTTAATTTGCATGTGGTATATTGTTATACTTGTATTAAAAATGTGTTAATATTTTTTAGATAGCTTTTGATGATATGCTAAAAAATTTGGTTAAACATGGTTAAGATATGGTTAAGTGTCGATTGATTTAAATGATTTTAAAAGGTATGATCTAATAAATGCACTTAATAAAAAATGTAACCAAACAGAATGAGGAAAAAATGGAAGGATTGCCCCTACTAAAATTTGGTATGTATACTTGTTAGGTTTTGAAAAAAACACTTGCCTTTTTCATTTTCAAAGATTAACTAAGATCATCAATAACGGTAGTTAGAAAACTCATGATGGGAATGTGGGTTCAAGTGAATGTATTTTGCTAGATGAAAAAAAGGGGATTTTGTGTGTAGGTCATTGTGGGAGAAAGGGACCTCCTTTTCAAAAGTTTTAAAGGGATGATGCCCAAATTTTATATTATTTTGAAGAAAAATCATCGATTCAGAAGCTTATTATGATGGGAAATTTGATCAATGCAAAAATCTTTCGAAGATGCTCTTAATTTTGAAGGTTGATCGATGTGGAAATCCTTTTATACAAGTAAGCCATCCTTCGAGGGTATGGTCTACATTTTGAATTTTAACTAGATGATCATCCTTTGAGGGATCAATCCCATTTTGAATGGTATTTTCCTTCAAGGGAGAAGTCTACTTTTGTTTTTATATTGATTTAGTCTTGTGAATAGTATCCTTCATGGGATTAGTCTATTATATTTTGATGTTTTGATAAGAGGAGCATCCAAATGATTTTGATATATTTAATCTAAGGAAAAAACCCTAATATACCTTTTTTAGGAGGGTATAAAATGTGTGACCTACACATATATTCCTCATGTCATGTGCATTTTTATTGGTATGAAATGGATGGGTATAATAGTTTTAAGGATTCTAGCGAAAGGAGGAGTATATTGGAGTGATAAAAAGATAGGATTTGAATGGAACTACCATCATCATGATGATCATTACTTAACATTAGAAAGGCCAGTGAATTTTGAAGCATTCAAAGGTTCCCTTTCGGGTTCCCCATCAAGAGAAGAGATGATACACTCCTAACCCATACTTTTGAGTGATAATGTATGGACCAATCCAATTGGGGAAAACTTTCCACGTTTACTCTATTCTAATGTAGTAACATTTTGATTTTCTTTAAGTACAAGATCACCAATTTTAAAGTCACATTCTTTGACATGTTTTTTGTATGCTCTACTAATACATTGTTGATAAAATTGATTATGTTTGAGGGTTGCTAAATGTTTTCATCTAACAATTCCAAATGTGCTAAGAGGTCTTGGTGATATTCTTCATCGAGGATGAAATCTTTGAGAGATACACAAAGTGATGGAATTTGAATTTTAAGAGGAATAATGACTTTGGATCCATAAATGAGTGAATAGGGCATATCACCCATGTAGGTGTGTGGATGCTAGTTCGATAAGCCCAGAGAGAAAACAGGATTTGGAGATGTTAATTCCTTCCTACATCATTTAGCATTTTCATAAGGATTTTGTTAAGTGTTTTTTAGAGGCCTCGACCTTGTCTATTTTATTGAGGATAATATGGTGATGAAAAACTAAGTTTAATGTTAAATGTATCACAGAGTTGTTTAAATTCCTTATTTTAAAAGGATTTTCCATTATCTGTGATGAGTTTATGTGGGATGCCAAAATAGAATATGATATTTTGATATATGAAATTGATAATGGGTCCATATTTTTTTAAGTCAAAGGATGGCTTCAACCCATTTAGTGAAGTATTTAGTTGTTATGATTATGGAATGATGTTGTTGAGATGATTTTGGATTAATTGCACTAATGAGATCTAACCCCCATTGAGAAAAAGGCCATAAGTCTTGAGCAGGTTGTAATGTTGACTAGGTACATGAATGAGATCTAAATGAAGTTGGAATTTAACGCATTTCTTTATTTATGCACAATAGTATTTGGTGATGGTAGGATAGTAATACCCTAGCCGTATGATGCATTTAGTGATGGCATTGTCACTAAAGTGACTACCAAAGATGCCATCATGGACTTCTTTGATTGCTTTGGTTGATTCATGTGATTTAAGGCACCGTAATAATACACCATCAAAAGTGCATTTATAAAGGATTCCTCCTATGATGATGAAGTGAGTGAAACATTAAAAAAGATCATTTAGCACCATGTGATAGGTGTGATGGTAGTTTACATTTAGTGAGATAGTCATATATCTATGTATACCATAGATCGGGTGGATTGTTTTCAATTATATTGATGGAAGGAAGCTCATTTTGATGTGAAGGATGGTCTAAGCATTGAAAAATTATAGAAACATTTTAGTCTTATCACTTGATTTTTCTATTTCAAAAGGGATGAGGGATCCAAGGGATGCCATAGTGTCTACAAACCTATTAGAAGATCATGGAATGTCTTGAATGGTGTAATGATCAAATGTGCCGAGGAGAAAGTCAATGACCACATCTTTATATTTTTGAATAATTTCATTCTTACATTGGTATTCTCCTTTAATTTGACTAATGACGAGTTGTGAATATCCATATATTTCTAGGATGTGGGCACCAAGGGAGAATATCGGTATTTAGACCCATGATTAAGGCTTCATATTCTACCATGTTGTTAGTACATTCAAAGTTAAGTTTGAATGACAAATGGAATGGAATGTTCCATGGTAGTATGATAATGCCTTCATCCTCGTTCTTTCGCACTTAACACCTTTGTCAAAAGAAGAGGTTCATTTTAATGGGGATGAAATCAGGTTCATGAAGTTTGTTTATGGATTCGTCAGGAAAATGTTCATGAGGTATTTGATTATCTAGAAGGGGTGCATCATGAGCTGATTTGTAATGGCCTGACCTTTAATAGATTTTTGAGATATGATTTTGAGGTCAAATTCAGTCATGAGCATAATCCATCAAGTTATGTGATCATTATGATAAGGTTTAATGTGCATGGATTTAAGTAGATTAAATATGGTGATGACATATGTCTTGTGATTGAGGAGATAATGTCAAATCTTTAGAGGTGGAAAAGTATAACACACAACATAATTTTTAGCTTTAGATGTAGTGTGTTTCATATTCATGGAGGTGTGACTAATGTAGTATACGATTTTCACAACCATAATTATCACAAAGGGTAACATAGCTCCTAGGGCATGCTCTGAGGTGGATATGTATAGATAAAATGGTTCCCATTCATGAGGTGGAGTAAGCACAGGAGGTGATAATAGATATTTTTGATTTCGTTGAAGGCTTTTTGGAAACCGAGAATCGAATGAAACTCTGTGTTTTCAAAGGAGATGGTGAAACGGTTGACAACAGTAAAAAATATGTGATTTCAATGATTTCTCTAAAAAATTTTGGTCAACTTCAATGCCTCTCGATGGATATAATGAACCCTAAATTTTTTTTGGTTAGAACACCAAAAATAGACTTTACAGGATTAAGATGAAGATAAAACTAGATGAGACAAGTGAATATATATTCAAGGACATCAAGTTGGTTTTTTTTATAATTTCCTAGGAGGTCATCAACATAGTCTTCAACAATTTTGTGGATGAGATCATGGAAAATATATGTCATGGTGCATTGATACATAGCCCCTACATTTTTAAGACCAAAGGGCATGACATGATAGTAGAAGGTTCCCAAGGAGTGATAAAATAAGTTTTGTGTTGATCGTCGGGTGTGATGAGGATTTGGTTATAACCAAATAAGCCATCTATGAGGGAGATCATTTCGTGGCCAGCTATTAGGTCGATGAGCTGATCGATGTTCAAAAGAGGGAAATCATTTGTTTTATAGGTGAGATTGAGATCCCTAAAATCTATGCAGATGCATATTTTACATGAAGCTTTAGTTATGGGGACAACATTGGAGACCCATTGTGGATATTCAATGGGTATGATGAAGTTAATGAGATAATAGGCATTTATGAACTCATCCTTAACAAGGAGAGCTATATGGGGATGAATTTTATGGATCTTTTGTTTAACTAGCTTAGAATTGGGATACATAACTTGGTTTTGTATGCCGATGTCGATTGATTCTAGGAATATCAATATATGACTAGGAAAAGGCTTGGTGATATTTTGTTAAAAACAAGGTGAAATCATTTAATTCTTGTGAATCTATAGATTAAATGACCTTAACTATGTGAGGATCCCGAGGGTGGATGAGTTAATGTCAAGAGTGGAATCATTAAGGAGTGTGTGTGTGTCAAATGGTAGGGATTTCTGAAGAAAATAGTCTTCAACTCCCATATGGGAAAGGATATCCTGGTCATCCTGACACTAGAGGAGGATATCCACAATAGATGAATCTTTCTCAACCATTTCGGCCAAACAATGGGTAAAAATTTAGCAGAGTGATTGGATTGATAAGTAAGTGGCCTTAAAGATATAACATTGATAAAAAAAAGTTATGTGGGATGGGTACAATGTTGTTCATATCCATGGGATCTTCTGAGGTTTATTGAAGATGATGGTTCTAGTTCGGAAATAGTTAGGGATGTATAAAGTTTAGATGTAGTGGCTTCACACATTTTGGAGGTGAATCTTTTATAACCTAAACCACATTTATCATAGGGTTTAAGGGAATGTAGGAAGGGTTGATCATGGACTCCTTATTCGTAATGTCCGAGACCATAACCTCTCTATGTGCGGTGATGAAGATACATGTAGGAAAATTTCAGATTATCAAGAGATTTAAATTTTAGTGTGAATGGCATAACACAAAGTGTGGATTGATAGCCTAGGATGGATGGTTATCGAGTCCTCCATAAATAAGGTTTTTTTGAGATACATAGGACCGTAGGAGATAATATCTCCTATGTTTGGGTCATACATTGGTTTCTTGTTAGGACGGCCATATGTTTTAGGTGAAGGGATGGAGTTAAGCATGAGGAGATGATATTCCACAAGTGTAAGGTGTTTTACAACCTCACCAAGAGAGGAATAATATGGTAACTTGGAAGAAGGGATATATGCACTAGTGGATGCTTCATTAGATGGTTTAGATGTAGACTTGGGTACAAGGATGTCATTTGCGTGGTACATCATGTAGCAGTCAGCAAATGGATTTGGACCCATGGGAATAGTGAAAGTATGACCTTCATGTTTGTATTTGAGAAAGTGGAGGGTGGAAGGAACACAGACCATGGTACGTATTGAGGGAATTGTAATAACATGTTGTATTGAAACTCTCCTTCTATGATGTAGAAGAGTTAAGGAATGGTTTTGACACCAAATTTAAGTGGAATTATAATAGTTCCTAATGTGGGTGTGATCATGTCATTGAAAGACTGTAATAGAACTGGAGTTTGAGAGATGATGGTATTGGATAATTTTATTTTGTCAAAAATAATGGATGATATGATATTGATGGAAACACCACTATCAATCATGAACATATTAATAGATATGTCATTAATTTTGGTGGTGATGAAGAGTGGTAGGTCATGGTCTTTTGGTCTGAGAGATGGAATTTCAAATGGTTCAAATGATTTGGCAAAGATGTTTTGAGAGCTCCCACAAAGTTTTTGAATGGAACCGAGATCATTGACGATATAGTGAAGGATTAAAGGGCTTCTATCATGGGCTATTTTTGAAAAGGTGATGTTTGGACTAGTTCATAAAGTGAAATCCTGATGGGAGATTAGTGTAATTGTTTGATAACAACCTTGTGTATTGTGGTGAAAGGAGGTGTTCTACTTGTATGGAAACTTTAGATTTTGATGATGGTGTTTGGTTAAAATCCTCAAGAGCTAGGGAAATAGATACCTTAGGTTTTCTAGATGAAGTTTATAATTTAGGAGGTGGAGGTATGGTGACAGAGGTTTTACCTTTCTTAGGTTCTGATGATTCTTTGTAATAATTTTGTTAACGTGTGGTGATGTGTACAACACTGACTTACTAATAAAATGTTTTAGGGATATATTCCTTAGGTTTTGACAATGATCATGTTGATGCTTGAATTATGTTTGATTGAGAAGGAAGGAAGAGTATACTACCAAGTTCTTGCACCTTCAAATGAAAGGATCTATAATTTTATATAGAATAGTCTCATGTTCTATGATAATAACAAGAGATATTGAAGTCATACCAAGAAGGCTTCCATCCACGATGATCAAATGGCTTAAGATGTGGTAATGTGATAAGTGACCATTGAAGGACGTCATCTAGGATGGTGGAGTAATGCCCCTTAGGTGTAGACAAAAATTAAGACAAGGTCGTGTCTCTATTTCTCTCAGGAGGAGGTAAGGCATGTTGTTTAGCCACATGTTACATATTTGTTGGTTGTGGAGGTTTTCTAGATGTCACGAAAAGTGCTGAGACGATGAGACTATATGGGAGGTTGTTGGTGTAAATAGTCGAATATGTGATAGGTAAAGGATAAAAGCCATGTATAGGTGGCCGTTAGTGAGGATAGTTGGTATATGTGACATATGGTGATGAGGGACCCTGTATAGGTAATCATTGGTGTGAATAGTAAGAATTTTTGAAACGTGCAAGATATGGACCTAGTGTAGGGGTTTAGTTAGGGGAATTTGATCTAATAATAATAGGGTGATTAATAGGTATAAGGGAATGAGGTCCATGCAAAGGAATCTGATCAGGAAAAACATATTGAGGGATTTTGAAAACCTGAACAATACCTTGTTTATGAGGTGCTTTTATGGTTTTGGATGAATTAGGTGTGGTTAATGAGGAAGCAATAGAAGGGTTTGATTTCCTTGAGGTAGTGGGTATTTTTGGTTATTTTTCTAATGTGATTTTAGGTGTAATATTAGATAATGTAGAGGATGCGGTGTGGGTTATGTAATGGCATGTAATGAAGGATTGGGAATAGTTTTAGTAATATTTTCAAGTGACGAAGGAACAAAACTTTAGACTTGTTAGATTTAGGTGTTGATTTTACGAGGTTTTGATTCAAGTAAGTGACGAGGATGTAGGAAAGGTTTTAGTTATGTTCTCAACATGTGAGGGATTAGTAGTGGTATTTTTAGGCTCATTGGTTGTCGAGCTTTGGTTTAGTGGGTTTTTATTTAGTAAGTGGAGAGGATGTAGGAAAGATAGGCTCTATTTTGGTTATTGTATTGGTGATGTGGATAAAATTCATTTGTGGTTAATCAGAGGATGAAGGGTGATTCGTAAAAGGTTCTTAAACATGTCAAGTATTTTGATTTGTAGGTGCAAATTTGGATTTTCTAAGTGGATCTCACCCTTGTCGATCAAATCTTGAAGCACATTACGGAATTTACGACACCTTTTGATGTCGTGTCTATTGACCCTATGATATTTACAATAGTCATTAGCTCAATACCAAATAGGTTTAGATATTGATATGTCGATGGTTCCAATAGGAGGGAGAGATATCTTGTTGGATACAAGTAATTTGTCAAAAATTACATTACAAGTCTATCCTATATGTGTGCAATTATGTTGTTGATAGGGACACTTGGCAATGAGTTTATCCTTGGGATAAGACTTAACTACGACATCATTGGTAGATGGATTTGAATTGTCAGGGTTGGATGCTGATTTAGATGGGAACTTGATTTTGGTTATTTAGGATGAAGCTTAATACATTTATCTTCTAGAGCTCATAGTTCTAATTTATGGGCAATAGTGAAAGCCTAATAAAAAAATTAAATGATTGGATTTACAATGTTGATGAAATTTTATTAGCACATGCATGACAAAAGACCTCAATTAATTTTTTTGTGGTAATGTACAGGATAGTTGATTAGTCACACCCCTCCAACGAGTGACAAAATCAGAGATAGATTCATCTTTGAATTGTCTTATGTCATATAGGTCATTGATAGTGATTTTGTGAGATGTGTTTATAGAAAAGTGTTCTAAGAAACATTGGGAAATTTGTGCAAAGGAGAATAGGGAATGCTGCAGAATGTTGTTGTACCAATATAATGCATGACGACGAGGATATATGGAAAGGTCCTCAACATCAGGTCTTGGTCTTGAGCTATTAGATAACATGCATGTTAGAAGGAACAAATATGTTTTTGGGAATCTTCTTTGTTATAAAACTTAATAAACTTAGGAATTTACCATTGAGGTGGATATGGCTTATATGGTATTAAAGGATGAATGGGATCATTGAAAATTTTATCATAAGAGATCACATTCTTGGATGAGGAAGAAGCAAATTCAAGATTGGATATGTATTTTATAATGGCTTTAAGAGGGTCAGTTGATGTTTTTGTTGTGAGGATGAGCCAGTTGAAAGAAACATTGGATGGGTTATGAGTATGTATGACATTGTTCAGAATACCTTACTAGTAGGGAATTTTTTTTTGGGGAACATTCTTCTTAGGAATGTTTTGTTGATGTTGCAGGATGTGGTAGTGTGGAATGTTTTGTTGAGGTACGTATTGTTGAGGTGTGTTTTATTGAGGAATGTTTTGTTATGGTATATTATGTTGTTAAGGAAAAATTTGTTGAGGGATAGTTTGACGATAATGATGTTCCATTATGGGATATTCTAATGAGATGAAGAACCTTGATGGGAGGCTATAGGGTTTGAGGTTTGTTTGAACTAGTACTATAATGACATTAATGTATGAGTGAGTGGTTTCAAATATGTGAGTGACTGCTAAAAGGAAAAATTAGATGTGGCGAGAGGGCGGTTCTTGTTGCGAGATGCTTTGTTACAGGATCCTGTATTGTGGGATGTTTTGCAAGGGTGTAGGTTACAACATTGAGATCAGTTGTTGTGAAGGTGTTAGTATGTATTGTGAAACAAGGTGAGTCCTATTAATGGCACCGCTATTGATCAATGGTGTAGTTACAAGGATGGACATGGCGATGTTTTCAACTAGACTAGTAACTTTTTTGGAGGATACAATAGTAGAAAATTCCATGGAACTCACTGGAGGTGTTTGTACCTATGAGGATTCCGGAAGAGTGGATGAGGAAGTAGGGGTATTACTTAGGGGATGTTTAGAACCTGTAGAAGGGCTTGGTGAGGATGTAGATTGTTGGGAAGATGTGTTTTGTGATGAAATCATGTGGAGGTCATAAATGGGTGCTGAAGAGACCTCAGATGATTCGGGTTGACTTGTGGAATATTTTTCATTTGATTTTTCAAAGGGGTTAGTAGGATTGGAAAATATCTCGAGTTGACTATTGTTCGGTGTTTCAAGTTGATTTGAAGTGTATGGATATAATTATTGGACAACGGGGTCTTGATTTTGATCAATGATTTTTGAAATGGTAGTTGAAGGATAATAAGTGTGCTCGGGTGTAAATGGTTATATACGAACATTTTTGGCTACTAGATATGAATTTTGGGAAATAGGGTTTGAGTCTAGCATTTCTTCAAATACAAGGTCCTGCACTTTGATTGTAGAAAGGTGGTTCAGAAATTTTTGGTTGTGGAATAAAAGAAAAGAGATTTTTGTTTCTTTTAGTCCAGATGTATGAAGGATCTTACCATAATATTGATGTGGAAATTGAAATATTTATTTTCCCATTTCATTGTTATAGTTGATGCCTAATTCACTCCAATTATGTTGGGCATTAGAAAAGGATTATGCACGCAATAGTTTGATAATATGGAATTTGTTATTGTGTTGGGCTTGAGAGTATTGTAGAGTAAAATGAGACATGATTTCAAGATGTAGGAGGTGGAGTAGAAATGTTTTTAGGAGTTTGGTTATGAACTTGTTTTCTAGTAATTACCATGATAAACAAGCACACAAAAACCAAGAAAATGAAAAATAAATAATTGAGTTGATTTACAAACAGAAAGAAAATGCAAGAAAAATGTGTAATTTAATATTTATCTTGATTAATTATGAAAAAGTGGAATGTGTAAGATGGTTAACAAGGGCACTACGAAATGGTAAACTATGGATTATTTCGGTGTATTTAAGGGAAGATTCCTTAATATACGTGAAGGTATGTGAGGCCCAAATCTATACTGCTACCAGTATGGGCATGTATATTGGGGCCTACCCCCTCACTTCACGGTCCTGTGGTGATTAGGGGCTAGCTATTAAGCCAAAATATACCGATAGAAGGGATATTATACTCAAATGTCGAACACCAAGTCGGTTTCCCTATTGGGTGATCAAATCCCAATTAGTTTCACTTGGGTAGTAATTGTTTGAATGCGATTTTTTTTATAAGTGATTTGGTTAGGTTTGGGGGAAAGATAGGTGAATGCACTCAGTTAATTTCCTTATTTAAAGCTAGATTATCAAGAAGTATGAAATGGTTTGTTTTAAGACCTAAAACAAAATTTTTATTTTTGATGAGAACAATCAAACAAAAATGCAAACTAAAATAAAAAGAAAGGTTTTAGGACTTACCATGAGAGCGCTCATATTAAATTTTTTTAGCAATTTTCCCAAAGCGAGTAAGCAGCAAATATAGAAAATGAAACTTATTAGCAAAAATACCCTGCAAACATATTAGAAAAATTAGAAAATAGGAAGCAAGAAGTAGAATACAGATTATAAGATGATAAAAAAAATATACAAAGAAAATGCGTAAGATTGGCCCAAACACAGGTAATTAGTCTAATCACAGGCAATTCTTACATAGTGAAAATGGTTAGTATTCTACTGATTGAACTAAAAAAAATAACAAGGGACAAGGGTCCAACTAGGCATGCCATAATGTTGAGCATAATTTTACCTTAGGGTTTGGTTTGAAATCACAAGGAGGTAAAACTTTCGCAACCTTAGTATGATAGGGTTTTCAAGATACCTATGAGATGTGATAGGTGTATGACTAGTTGCATAGCTCCATAAGAAATTAAATAGGATTATTTTCCTTATAATTAAGCCTATAAATCAAATACACTTACACAAAATAGAGTTAGTAAAATAGGGTGGGTAGGTTTTTGGTAGAGGCCAATTCCCGAAGTCAAGGGACTCCCTTACATGGGAATCATCCTTCTTTCAAAACACTTAAGCTTTATTGATGAGAAATGGAGTAAAATCTATGATAGATGAAAAATTTGATTAAATTTTTATCACTTATTTATCTTAATACATACATCAAATGATATTATTGAAATATAAAACAACAACTTAGAATATTAACCCAAAATCTAGGTCGTGTCTAGGTTCTCTAAAAATTTTGAGCCTACGGAACATGCTAAGTACTTGTCGGGTTCACGAGATGTAGTCCTCCATGAATAATTCAAAGATCTCCTCCTCCATATCGTATAAGCGAGAAAGATCAGAATCACTTCGGAAATCTAATATCACTATTAATGTCAGATTCAGATGCGGTGTGGGTGTCCTAGGGGAGATTGAATCCAACTTCGTAGTTTTACTCATGCCATGCAAGGTTGGCTTGTATCCTTTGAACCTCGTAGAAATCTTCTTAAAATTATTCAATGGATTCACGAATTATTAGGGTAGATGTGAAAATGGCTTCCAACCTATCAAGAACCACCGCATAGATGGCACGTAACTCTAAATTATGCAACAGTCATACTCGTCCAAGTGTAAGGGGTGTTGGACAATTGAAAATGAGTTAATATTAGTAATGGGATGACTAGTACCGATATGGACATCTATAAGATCCATACTTGGCACATAGATTAGTAACATAAAATGGTATAATAATTAATAACAATTCCTAATGAAATCTGATTACTAAGCAAATAGTAACATGAATCACAAACGATTAAGCTAATCACGTGTGATTTTGTAAAACAATAACATACTCGTATAAGAAATAATTTGAATGTTAAAAATGAATATAGGATCTATGATGCAAAGAGAGAAGAATCCTTTTGGCGCCTTAAATCAAGGGCTATCTGGCTTAAAGAGGGGGACAGGAATACAAAGTTCTTTCACATGACCACTCTAAAGCACAGAGCCAGTAATAGGATATTAGAGGTTTCTAAAAGCAACGGAAGTATTACTAAAAATCCAAACAGCATTAAGAAGCAAGCACTTGAATTCTACAAAAATCTTCTTAGAGAGAGTAATGTCAGCAATCCGGAAGCTATTTCCTTCATGCTAGAGGCAATCCCCCAGAATGATATTGAAGACCAGAAATTCAGAGATATCACTAAAGCGGTCGCGCTCGATGAGCTAAAAAAGGCTGTTTTTTCTCTTGAGGGGGATAAGGCTCCTGGACCGGATGGATTCTCCATTAATTTTTTTCAGAAATTCTGGGAAATATGCTCGGAGGATCTTCTCAAAGCGGTTAATGAATTTTTTAGATCGGGAAATCTTCTAAAAGAACTCAATAACACACACATTGTGCTGGCACCTAAGAAAATGAATGCAAAAGATTTCAAGGATTTCAGACCCATCAGTCTGGTTAATGCTATTTTTCGAATCTTCACCAAAATTATTGCTTCTAGGCTGCAGCTCATAATGAAGGATCTCATCTCAAAGCAGCAGAGTGGCTTCATTAAAGGCAGGATAATACAAGACGGTGTGATTATGGTACACGAAACTATGCATTCTATGGAAAATAACAAAAAGGCAAACATGATCCTTAAGCTCGACATGAATAAAGCCTTTGACAAAGTTTCTTGGGTCTTCCTTGACAGGATTCTATCTAAATTTGGGTTCACAGAAAAGTTCAGAAAAATTGTTAAATCATGTATATCTACAGCCAGGTTCTCTGTGGTTGTTAATGGAGAGCCTGTGGGATTCTTCACCAGCAGCAGAGGTCTAAGGCAGGGAGACCCCATCTCCCCCCTTCTCTTCATCCTTCTGGCTGACAGCCTTAGTAGAACAATTAGCAGAGCGGTGGAAGACGGCCTTTTAAATGGTTCTAAACCCACTTCTCTCAGCCAAGCTGTCTCTCATCAACAGTTTGCAGACGACACTATCCTTCTTCTTCTGGCCTCAGTGGTTGAAGCTAAAGCTATCAAGGCTCTTCTGCAGCTTTATGAATCTGCTTCCGGGCAAGAGATCAATTACGACAAAAGCATCCTTTTTTTCTTTAACACCCCTGGGAAAGACAACTCAAGATTGCTAAAATTGGGCTGTAAAATTGGTACTCTTCCAGCAACGTACTTAGGCCTCCCTCTTGGCACGAAGAAAGTCTCTCACACGGTGTGGGATGATTTATTGACGAGATTTCAGAAAAAAATGGCCGGTTGGAAAGGGACCACTCTCTCTAGTGCTGGTAAGTGCCTTCTCATTAAAAGCACACTCCAAAGTTTGCCCATATATATCATGTCACTATTCAAAATTCCTTCCTCCTTCGAGAGAAAATTGAAAGGATTCTTAAAAATTTTATGGCAAGGCATGGAAGAAAAGTTCGATTTCACCTTGTGGCCTGGGATAAAGTCTCGCACCCCTAAATCTAGGGGAGGGTTGGGAATAAAAAATATTGAGAAAATGAATGAGGCACTCATTGCTAAGATGGGTGGAGATTGCTTTCGAGAAACAACCCCGATTGATGTCATTAAAACAAAATACTTGAATCAGCAAGTTGTTTACTCCTATCTGCATGATGAGCAACTCCCCAATGGTTCCATTTTTTGGAATAATCTGGTTAAGAGTAGAAACTTCATTAAGAAGGGAAGCAAATGGAAAATTGGGGATGGCAGCGACATTAACTTCTGGGAGGATAACTGGTCCAATGATAATCTCTTGGAGAGATTTGGGACTGCTAAGGACAGTCTTATAAGAAAATATGGAACTAAAGTCAAGGACTACATTGATGGAAATGGCACCAACAAGAATTGGAAAAGACTTACTATGGAGAGTATTGAACTGAAACAGACTATTTCCTCCCTCCAAGACCTTTTGGATCTCTTCCCTTTGTGTCAGCTGGATTCCAAGGATGAGCTGATCTGGAGAAATTCACACGAGGGTAAATACTCAGTCAAATCTGGCTATACCAGTCTTTTCCACAGTAACCAATCAGACTTTAACTGGAACTTGATCCGGATGCCCGAGTTAACCCCAAAATAAATTTTTTCTTTGGCTGGCCATCAGAGGTAAAATTCTCACCACTGACAATTTGATGAAAAGAGGATTTATCATTCCCAATTGGTGCCACCTTTGTAGGAATAACTATGAAGACATTAGACATCTGTTCATACACTGTGATTATGCCTTTAGAGTTTGGAACTTTGTCCTTTCCAAATTTGAAGCTCTCTGGGTGATGCCGGAGGATCTTACTCAGCTGTGGAACCAATGGAACCCACCATTCAGACATTGTGCTATCAGAAGAATCTGGAAATTAGCCATCCCGCATTTAATTTGGAGGATCTGGAAGGATAGAAATAATATAGTTTTTAGAAATAAGAAGCAGAATTTTAAACTCACTACTGGCAAGATCTCCCAAGGCATCAAAGAGGACATGGCCAGATTTAAACCTCCTAAGAACAATTGTTACCCTGAAAATGAAAAGCACATCTTATCAAATTGGCAGATCGGATATTGGAGCAACCCCGGGAATAGTGTGGATAGATCTTTGGTCAAATGGCATCCCCCTGAATCCAATTGGTTCAAGCTGAACTTTGATGGTGCCTCTAAGGGGAACCCTGGAACAGAGCTGGAGGAGGAGCAATACGGGACCATAAAGGTAATTTGATTGTTGCATATGCTGGAAAAATGGGAATCCAAACCAATCATTTTGCAGAAGCTTTATCTGTTCTCTGGGGTTTGAGAGTTGCTCGGGCCCAAAATATCCAGAACCTCATTGTTGAAGGGGACTCCCTTAATATTATTAATCTGCTTAATCAGTCCTCTTCTCCTAGCTGGAATATCAAAGATTTTATCTCTGAGTCCATAAGCATCAGTCATACCTTCAACAGCATCAGAATCATACATACTTACAGGGAAGGAAACAAACTGGCCGATGCAATGGCCAATTATGGCATTAATTTAAATTTCACTATTTGGGATAATGATAGTATCCCTAATCAGCTTCACAACAGCATACATGCGGACCTTCACACGCAAACACTTTAATCTTTGGAGGAAATCCACAAATTCTTCCACAGGTGCTGTTTTAGTTTATTTGGCGTGGCATATGATATCTACTCCAAATGATAGCAAGATTTTGTTTAGGAACTTCAAGTGGAGTTGTCTAAATTTAAAAACAGCGCACGCGGGAAGTACAATAGCTGTTGATATTCGGTTGCCAAGCTCCGCGAAAACCGAAGATAACTACAAGGTGAAAGCTGACAGGATAAGGGTTTTCACGCGCGACTTCACGCAGACTCAGATCGGCAATCCTACAGCCGTTCGTGGGAGTACCAACGCTCACAGCTCCCATTTTTATGCGACCCGCAACGGTGAGAAACGAACCACTCTCAACGCCCAAAGGTATTTTGAAAATTGTTGTAACCAGCACATCCTTGTGAAGATGGGAGGGCCTCCCTGCCAGATTGAGCCGTGTGCAGACCCTGACTGGAAAGATAACACTGAGCTCTGGAACATTCTTAGTATTGGCGGATTCACCAACTTTGTGGAGAGAGTGCAAGGGCATGATCAAAGCATCTCTGTTCGCTTTGCCAAGGAGTGGAATGAGAGGATGGTCGACTATGGAGGGCAGAAGATTCTTATTAATGATGAACTCATAGCCGAAGCGACTGGCCTCAGCTTGGAAGGATACCGCTTTTTCAACAAGAGGGTTATCAAAGAGGTCAAGAGAGAAGATTTGTGGAGGAGGAGGAAAGCTTATATTCAACACCGCGGGTCTGCTTGTTAATTCAATTCCTTCTCCGTATGATGAAGTCACCCGCATGATGATTCGCTACATATCCTTGGAAGGCAGGTTTGTTACTGTCCCTGCCAAGCACCTTGTCTTTTTGAATCACTTTCGTAGGAGTAGGTTGGTTTGCTTCCCCCACTATCTGTTAAACTCTCTTGAGCGCTCCATTTTGGAGTTCCGTACATACCCGGTGGTTCCCTTCACCAAGGGCTTATTCGCTTATTCACAAGCACTTTGCCTTATCAAATTCCCGGTCTCCCTTCCTCTCCCGGCTTGGCTTTGTTGGGCTCCATGGCTGCGATCCTGTCTCCCCTGCTGTCCCTCTGCTGCCCCCGCCTCCGGTGCCGATGCCCCCATGCGCAGCTGCTCATCATGCTTCTCCTTTTTTCCTCCTACCGCTGCCCCGCCACCCACACTGTCTCTCTACTTCTAAACGTGTCACCGGGGCTTCTGGAGACTCGACCTTGAGTCTCTCTGCTGAGGGATGAACCTTTGATGACATTGCTCGTGATCTGCTGAACATTAGTAGTGCCAGTCCCCAGGCGGCACCAACGGATAACCCTTCTAGAAGATTGGAGGCCTTAGAGGCTGAGCTTAAATTGCTGAAGGATGAGGTAAAAAATCTTGCTAAGCAAAAAGGCAAAAAAAGCATTGAGGGAGAAGGGCAGTATCACTGCAATAGCCAGCTTGATGAAATATACAAAAAACTGACCTCCCTTGACTCCCGCCTTGGGAAAACGAAGACTAGGCATGAGTATAATATTGCAGCATTCAGGGCCATAGAGGAATTCATCGAAGGTCATGCAAGAAGTGTTTCGCATCTCAGCGGTGTCCCGATTACTCTTTGGGGAAATGAGAAAGAGAGTAAAAGAACCAGAGAGGAGCTTGATAAGACAGATGCTTGCTCATATGACCACGCTTTGGTATGTATCATGCTTGGAAAAAGTAAAGATGAGTATTGATCAAGCGGCCAAGAAGTAGTCCAGTTTACTACGCTTCGTAGGCTTACTCTTATTTTTTGCTTGCGTTGTTGTTTCTTTGTTAAGTCTCGTTTGTGTTCCTGTTTCTTGGCTTCGGTGTTCTTTGCTGTAACTTTTGTGCTTTGATACAGCTTCTCTGCTCCTCTCTCTTATTCAGGCTTTTAGGCCTCCTTTTGTACACAAGGGTATAGTCCCTTTCAAAAAACTATTTACCAATATTAAAAAAAAATATAGGATCTATGAAACCAAACATAGTAATATATGATGATATAACAAGTCCAATTTGGAATAAAAATAGAATGGAAAACAAATGAGATGAACCTTTGGATGATAAATGGTGAAAAGGGATTGGTTATGGGTGTACCTAAATGGAGAAAAATCCCTCTAAAAACTCCAAAAATTCTTGAAAGGATGTGTGAGATGCCGAATGGTATTGATGAAAGTGTTGTAATTTTACTTGGATTCCTAAACAATTGATAGTGATCTCGTTCTTTAAGGAGGTCATGAATGGTCCTGAGGAGAGGCTAAGGAATTGATATTTATGGCATTTGAAGGAATTTCTGACATTTTGGGAAGTTAGAGTTAGGGTGAGGTACAAGGTGATAAACCCCATTTTGAACTATGATTCAGGGGATTTAGGGGAATCATATCTAGTTAACTTGGAGAGATTGAGTGTTAGGCTTAGAGGTGGATGGGAATGGTTAGGATAGAGTAGGGATAATTTGGCAGGTTGCCAAATTTAAACTTGTCCTAACTAGTGAGGAGTGAAAGGTGGTTATAGGGATAAGTTAGAGGTAGTTAGGGGAGTATTTAAATAAGGTTGGTGGTTACAAGTAGTGATTGAGGATGAGTTCATATGGTGATGTGTGCGGGTGAGTCAATTTAACCATTTAATTAATTAATTAATTAATTAATTTTGAGACGGGTGGCGCGACTTCAGCAAATGTGTGAAAAATTAATTAATTGAAGGGGTCTATGGTTAATGAATTAGGTTTAGGGATGTCTTTATGATGCGATAATAATATTTTCCACTTGGATGGAGGACTTGAGTCATAAAATGGCATGCGAATGGTATTATTTAATCGATTATTTTTGTTGGGGTGGGATGTGCATATTTTTGGTGTCTATAACCATAAAAACCATTAATAAGACATCACTATTTTTAATCAATGAATTCACGCTTACACCTTCTAATGAGACCTCTAACTCAACATCTAACAAACTAGAAACATCCCCACAATCTACTTTCTAAAACGAGCCTTCGCATCTATAGCTACCTCCTCTACACACATCCCTTCTAGGGATCCCCTGCACAAACACCTCAAAAGCAACCAATCATCTAGATTATGAAAATTCATATGATGACTTTATAGCCTAGTATTTTCCATGTAACCCCTGAAGTTTCCTTCCCCCATCTAAAAATTCCACCATTATAAACTATTCCAACACTTCTACACAAATAACCAAACATAAAATCTCTATCCTAGGGCATCATCCTTCATCCATACCACATCGAAAAACTACCAAAGAACCCAAACCAAAATCAACACATCTCATGACTACTAAATCAAAAGAAACATTGTTGCCTTCAACCTCCACATCAAAAGGACATCATGCAGCTATTCTAGAAAAATTGCTTCAATAATCACTCATAGTGTTACCTACTCTTAAACCATCCAACACTTGAGGATGGAAACCTTCTTGGTATAATTTTAAATCCTTCATGATTACTATCGGACATGTTGACACTCTGTAGAAGAATGTAAATCCTTTCATGCATCCATTAAAAATCTTGAAGATAAATGCCTCCTCCCTTTAGAGTTACATATATCAAAGAAACCTCACCCATCACCTACAACATCATCCACCCCTACTATAAAATAATCCTTGAGTAAGATCCTTCCCCATCAGATTGATGTTGTTCACATTATTACCCGAGATCATACCCACAAATCCAATCCTTCGGAAAAATAAACCAAATACCTTTGTCGTTATCCCACCACCTCCCGATCTCACATATTCTTCATCCAAAGATAAACCTAAGGATTCCATCCTGTGGCCCCCGATTAAGCCCCTTCCCCATCATATTTATGTTGTTCACATTATTACTCGAGATCATACCCATGAAACCAATCCTTCAAAACAAATAAACCAAAACCTTTTTCGTTATCCCGCTACCTCCCGAGCTCACTTCTTACTCATTCAAAGATAAACCTAAGGTTTCCATCCCTATGGCCCCTGAAATATCCAACCAAATATAACAATCAATGACTAAAATCTACATTCTTTCTACACCTTCATCTTCTACTACACTATAAGAACTATTCATTAAACAATTACACTAGTCTCATGTTAAAATGTCACTTAACAATTTTTTCAAACATCACCATCACATAAACAATAAATGATCAAATCCCTCTAGTATATATTAGTACCCACAGAAAATTTCCACTCTTTCATAGATTTTGTAGGTTCTCTCAAAACCTCCTTAGATATTTCCTTTTACTCTACTGAAATACCATCACTTGAACCCGAGGATCATGACTTACCTCTCTTCATTACCACTCAAATCAATGATGTCCTCATCAAAATTGTCATGATTGATAGGGGTGCCGCAATCAACATTATCTGATCCATCACCTTCAACCAAATTTAGTTACCAAATACCATCATTTCTCTAACACAAGTCCTCTTTCAAGTTTCCAATAATATAATCACGCCCACTTTAGGTACTGGCATTTTACCTTGTAAAGTTGGCATCAAAACTATTCTGAACTCTTCTATATCATATAGGAGAGTTCTTGTATAACATGTTATTGGGATTACTTTGGATACACACCATGCATTGTATCTCATTTACACTTCACCAATGTCTTAAATATGATTATGAAGGTTAAAAACTCATGGTCCCCCATAGGTCCTAATCCTTTTATTGATTGCAATATGACATACCTTCTAAATAATGTTGGCATCCAAAAATCAAAATCATCCATCGAAGCATCCACCAAAGCACATCCCAATGACTCCTCCCTAGAGGAAATTATGAAACGTCTTTCACTATGGGATTACTTCCTCCTCATGCTTAACTCACTTACCACAAATAAAATATATGGAAGCCCAGACAAACAACTATCAGTACGTGCCTAACATTGGATAAATTATCTCCTGTGGACCTGCCTATCTGAAAAATAACCTCTTCTATGGGGGGATTGACCATCCCTCTTCACAAGACAATCATTAACACCATGTCATGCCTTTTAAATCTGATTTACACTCTTTATATAATCCTACCTTTGTTCTAATATACTTCCATATTTGTGCATGGAAAGGTTTTGATTTGGACACTACAAACAAAGAATACATGATTTGTTTTCCCAAAATTCTATCAAAACACATGAAAATTCTGGGCTAGGATATGAAAGACATTCAATCGAATCATATTCTCATACCACATCCTTGTATTAGAACCATCATCACCATCCACCAAATCTTATGACCCTATGAAAATTGATGACACCATCTCCATCCCACCTAATTTTTTTAGTCAATACTATTTCCTTAGGTCCTTTAACTTATCAATCTAACCATGTCACCAAAAATTCCTCTCATTTGGCTAGAAATGATTAATGGATAATAACCCACCATTAATATCCTTCATTTTCACAATGATCAAGATATCCTCTACCATATGGGAGTAGATAACCATTTCCTTTAAAAATATTTACCACCTAACACATCAAACCTTCTTAATTAATCCACTATCGATGTTAACTTAAGAACCTCTCAGGAAACCCACATAGTTAAAGTCATCCAATCCTTCAATCCAAAATAGTTAAAATATTTCACTGAATTTTTATCTAAACATAGACAAGTGTTTGCATGGTCATATAGTGATATTCCAAGTATAGATCTAAATATCTTCACACATAACATCATCACTTATCTTAATGCAAAAATGTCAAACAAAAGCTTCATAGGATGTATCCCTACATGGCCCTCCTTATTAAGGAAGAGTTATAGCTCTAGCTTTCCTCCAATTTTATCATACCCATTAATTACCCACAATGGGTTTCTAACATTGTACTTATAACCAAAGCCTCAAGAAAGTTATGCATCTACACTAACTTCAGGGATCTCAATCTTTCCTACCCTAAAGATGATTTCCCTCTCCCGAATATAGATCAGCTAGTTGGCCTAACATCCGGACATGAGATGTTCTCCCTTATGGATGGATTTTTTGGTTACAATTAAATCCTTATCACCACTGATGATCAACATAAGACATCCTTCATTACCCCTTGGGGGAATTTTTTTATCGTCTTTATGAACTTTAGACTCAAAAATGCAGGAGACACATATCAACATCATATGACATACATATTTCATGATCTTATCCATAAAATAGTAGAGGATTACATTGATGATATTTAATGAAATTATAAACAATACAGAGACCATATTTCCATCCTTGACTCAATCTTCATTCGTCTTACCTAGTATTTCCTTAACCTTAACCCTACCAAGTGTGTTATTGGTTTTCTCACCTCTAACATGGCTAATATATATGATGACTTTTATTTTGGAAGTTGCAAATGTTGACATGTGATTCTTGTCTTAAGACAGTGTACTCTTATGATCTATGACATCATGTTTTTGTAGATAATATGTTATCTACTAAAATAGGTACAATTTTTCCATGCTTATGTTGTATAGAAAATGAATTAATTCATCTCTTCTTCTGTTGAATAATTATCTTCTTGGGAAATGAAAAATTAATCCATGAGTCTTTGTTGCACTTAAAATTGATCTTCAGTCTTCATAACTTTTAGGTTGCAGAACAACACTACCTTGGATATAAATCATTGATCGAAGGTATGCTTATAATTCATAAAAAATTTGGTCATAATGAATAAGATGGATAGATCATGTGATCTCTGAACTCTAAATATGATGAAGTCATGAAGGATATCCATGGCTACATGTTCCATATCTAAACTTGGATGGTAATCTGGTTCTTCTTTGAAATTTGGGATGTAATTATTCTATGGACTAAGGAACCTAATTAAACTATGTTCCTTAAACTAGTAAATATATCCTAAAGGTGAAACCTAACATAAGTTACTATATTGTTTTGTTAATGTTGGATGTTAATAACAATAAGGACCTAATACTAAAACTATAAACTTATACCTTAGGACATATGTTAGTTCCTAAACTAATGTTGAACCTAACCTAATGTTTGTATAACCTAAATTGGGCCTATGGGATGACATATAGAGGGGGCAAGGTTGATGGCATCAAACCTAAGAAATTTATGAGGAATTAATATAGTCTTATCTCTTTTTAAGCTGCCAAATTTGGAATGCATGAGAAAAGTAGGGGAATGAGTTGGCACCTCCACCAAGTTTTAGTTGCATGTAATTTTGAACTTATTCATTTCCAAACATAGAGATGGAGATGGTGGGAGAAGTGGAAGGATTGATAGTCCTGTTTTGCATTTAATATTTTGAAAATGGAAAAAACTACCTAGGAAGAAGAAAGGGTGGGTTTTGGTTTTGTTTTGTTCATTTGGTATTTTTAATCTTAAGCTCTGCATGTGGTTTTTTCTCTTTGAACCTCCAGTTCAAATCCTTGCATGAATATTCTTTCCTTTCATGGCATTGGAATGAAGAAGTTAGCACTGGGAAAACTATAAGAAGAAGAGGAAGAAGGTTTTGAGGGCTTGTTGGTGTTTCAAGGAAAGAATTGAAGCTCTGCTTGGTGATTTTCTATGAAAAGTGAAGACCGGAGCTCTATCAGAATGATAGGCCCTATCCATTAAGTCTTTTGTTTTTACTTAAGTGCTTCATAAAAACAACTCTACTTTATTTGAAAACCTCTTTGTTTTATGGTTGATATTCTTGCTTCGATGGTGTTTGTTTTGTTTTTCTGGATGCAAATCTGTTCTTCATTGTTATATGGGAGAAAAATCTAGGATTGTTGATAGTTGCTTTTATGCTGACTTGATTTATTTTGAATTGATAGAACTTTATATAATTACAGGGTTTATAGAAATATGTGGTTTTAACTTTCATGCTTCCATTATTATGTTCTTGGATTTAGTTGAGAGGAGTATGAATTTTAGTAATATGTGATTTAGTAGGTTGAAATAGATTATTTCCTAGGGAAGTTTCTAGGTAATGGAAGTAGAGACCTTTGCTTTTTTAATTGGCTTGTAATTTTATTTCCTTTCTTAGTGAAATACGTATTTTTGTTGGTTTAAAGCTCATTTATTTTTGGGTATTTGTTGTTGTCTTCACTCATTCGATGAGCCTTTACTAGTTATGTTTCTATGAAAGAAATTACTTTGAAGGTTTAATGGTAAAATTTTGTTATACTTACCTTTTATTATCTTAAACCCATTCTGGGATTTTAGTTACCTTATAAAATCTTTATAAGTATGGTAAATACTCTCTTTGATTTGTTGGTTATTGTTGAAATTTAGGAAAAGAAATTTGTTTGAATTATCTTTTTATTCTCCTTGATTGTTAAATGATATTTTCCTTAGGAAGTAACTTGAACTGAATATGAGTACTCAAATTACTTTTTTTTTGCTATGATTCTAAGTAGTTGGGTCGATTCTTAATTATTCGGTTTAATAAGTGAATGTTGGTTAAATTTCTGTGTGAAAGATGAACAAACTATTTTTCTTGTCATAATTTATGGGGTTTTGTTCTTCTCTTGGATCGTTGTGGTTATCCAACTCTAAGTTACATTCTATACTTTAGGTTGAACTTGTTGACTCTTTGGGACATTTAAATTTACTTATGTTCTTCTCTTACAATGATATGTTCCCTTTTTGATTTGTCCATGTAAGCATGAGTGACTGAATAGTCGTAAAATGAGAAATGATTGAGGCTCCCTCCATGTCGTGCTTTAATGATCCATTGATTTTTTTAAAGGGAGGTTTTGTTGATTTAATGTTTTCCCTTCTTGAGTTGTTCCAACATTGGGTTGGGAAAATGAATCTTTTAAATGTTTAATTGTTTTCCCTTTTCCGCAACTGGACATTTATTGGCTAGAATTTTTAAGATACTTTGATATCATTTAGACTATTTTGTTGAAGAGTATTTTGAGGACATGGGTTGAAGTCTCTTTCTTCATTTTGGAATGTTAATCATGTTATCTTTGTAATCATTCCTAAGGGTGAACTCTAGCATAGGATAAGGGAATGATATTGATTTAGTTTGGTTTTGAACTTTTATCATTCTTCCCTTTTGTGGGATTGATAGTGGTTGGTTGAAACTTGAGTGATTCTGTTTGTTATCTCATCCTTCTTCTAGCTTATAGGCTATAAAAGTGAAGTTTCTAGGATTGAATAGTGTTGGTCATGGTTGTTCTTTTGATTTGAACTTGAAATGAACTCACTTAGTCCTTTTGGGGTATATTTTCTGTGAGCTAACTTGTTGGTTATAATTGATCAAGTCTTCTTTACCTAGAATTTAGTAGCATAATTTTATCCAATCCAATTTAACCTCCATGCTGAGCTTGACATATTATTAGTTTTGTGATGGAGAATAATTTTGTTTTGTCTGAAAATTTCTTCATGTTTAGATTTGATGTTCTCTTGAAACAATATAACAATATACATGAACAAATAAATAGATTGTGTAACTAACATTAATTCTTGAAAAGTTAGAACAAGTTAATAAGAGGATCCTATTCAGAAATGGAATGATAAGGTTAAGTTAGGTTGAAGTGTGAAATTTATTTCTATAATTATGTTGTTTTATTTCCAGCATGTGGAAAAGAGTCTATTGATGAAAAGATAGGGTTGTTAGGATGATTAACTAATCCTTACCTTGAATTAGAAACTTTAAAACATCTCTCTCTTCTTCCTAGTTTGTATTCTTTTATGGAAAAGTCTTTCTGTTATTATTGGTTGTGTTTTCAAGACTGTTTCATAAACAACAAAGTTTTTTTTTATGAAACAATTAGTTAAAATCACAACATTTTAATGCTATAGTGCTTATCATGCTCAATTCAAATGAACTAACCCATGCTAACAATTTTGCAAATGGATTTCATAAAATATGAAAGGAGAAAGACATATAGAAAGTTACATTTGTTTTACTAAAGAAATTACATCTTTATTATGATGAAATGTGGCTTCATTACTTGAGATGTACTTGTTGGAAAAGAAAGTTGTAATAAGATTTAGTTTTGTATCATTTGTTTTGACACTTTGTAATCTCTGAAATGTTTCTAGATTCAATGAATGTATCACTCCTTGATGAATAAAAGATGTGATGATTTCTAAATAATACTTTATTGTAATACTTTCTTGTCATGAATTGGGATGTATTATTAAGTATTATCCTAATGAAGGAGGGTTGTTAATATACTTAAATGTTATGAAATGGTTGGGGCGGGAATTTGAAATGTTAGTTGGCTTATTTTCTCAATTAGAGATGCAACTTATAAAGTTGACACTCATAAGAAGATCCTCAATCAATACAATAAGGACTATATTTGAATTATATGGATGTATGTGTATTAAATCTTGATATAATTAATCATGTACAATCTATTTTCATAAATGGACATCAGTCCATGACAAGGGGAAAAGGGATAATTCCCTTGAGTTCAATCATGGAGACATAATTTAAGAACTCGTTGATGTGTTATGAATGTTGTAAGTAAATAATTTAAAGTGATATTCCTTAGGCATATTTCCTTAATCAAATTAGGAATGCTTGGAAAGGAATTAAATGGAATTTAGAATTCATCTCCATGAAGTCTAAAATAAAGGTTTATAAGGGACTTATGTAAGCTAGGCTGAAATAAGTGAAGAATCAATTAACATTTTCATAACTTCAAGAGAAATTTTTTTCATGATATTATGTAAGTTGTTTCATTTAAGACAAACTGAAGCATGTAATTAATTGGTTAGGAAGAATATTTTATCTACATACCTACCTCACATGTAGTTTCAACTTGTAACCTTATAGGTTAAATAACCTAGTTGAATCCTTAAGCATTACAAGTAATTAATCTTTAATGAAGTGATTAACGAGCTAATAAACTTTTAATCTAAGGTATGTCTATCCAGTTGAGGAAACTTAGTTGGATGTTGACACACATCAACTGCAACGTAGTACCTTCGTAATGACATGAGTCATTATGAGGATACTATGATGTAGTTGACATGTCTCAACACCCTGCATAGTTTTTCAACTTGACTGACATAAGTGCATGAATAGATCATGGTTTTTATCTATAGAGGGATATGAACATGATCTAGTGTTGAGGTCAACTCATGTTGACTTAGGATAACTAGACACACCCAATCGATGTAAGTCGATTATGTATGTCTATGTACCCTTAGTCACCGTGAGTAGTCATCCACACTAGGACATGTTGCTAACCTTGTCTAGGGTGAAACTTTGAATCAAGTGGGATTGAAAGAAGTCAGTAAAGACCACTCTAGATAACAAAAAAAGTGTGGTGAGGGACTTATTCTATTTGATAAGTATGTCGTCTAGGAATGTAAACATGATAAACATGTTTAAAATCTTTGGCCAAAGTATCACAAGTTGCTAGTTGCGTTGTCCTATATCACCTAGTTTAAGAAGTGGGATTTTAGATGAATATCAGTAATAGATATTTAGATAGGCCTCTTAATAAGAACACTTGGGTACCCTAAAAAGGTAAAGGAACCAAGTATACATTGTATACACATTACTGAGTAACATGAGAGATCGATTTAGTATAGAGTCATGAAATGAGATATTAGTGTTTCACCGAGTCATTACAACTACATATGGTTTTTTGTTATGAGATAGTTTGGAATTGGAATGTGTGTTCTAAATTATGTTAATTTAGAATAGAGCACAATATGTATAAAAATCCTCTTTTCTAAAGTCTTAAAATGGGAATGTTACATCTTGGTATCAGAGCTGAAGGTTGCATCTCTTGGACCTATTGAACCCATAGTCTGATAAAAACTTAATTTTCTTATTAACATAAAATGGTTAGAATAAGGGGAAATGCTGCAAACAACCTACCACATGGTGGAGAGGTATCTACCATCCAAAATCTTGATGAGATCCTTGCTTCCTTGTTAGACACAAGAGACCGTCTGATGTACTTGAACAACAAGTTATGGGTAATGAGGAGGAGGAAGAAGATGCTGGTAATAACAATCAACCACCTCCTGTGGACAACGCTAATGTTGGGAATTTGGGCATTGATAATAATAATGTTGTAAATGCTAATACAAATGTACTTAATCAACTCCGAAACTAAAAAGGAAAGATTACTAGCTAAACTCATAAACGATATAAAAAGGATAAGTACACCTAAGTTTGATGGTACTACATTGCGGGATGGAGCTAAGAACTGGCTCAAAAAATGGAGGATTACTTTTCAATAAGAAATTTCTCAAAGGAAATAAAAATATTTTGGGGATCTTATCTGCTTTTCCCATGAGGTATCTTTCTAGTGGGACAACCGTAAGGCTAAATTGAATATTGATGAATCATGCATCACTTGGTATCAATTTAAAAATTATTTTAGGCAACGATGGCTACCATAACTTTATTATGATCAAAAGATGATTGAATTTCATAACTTAACTCAGGGAAAGTTAATTGTAACAAAGTATTGGGAGAGGTTCACTAAGCTTCTTAAGTATGTACCTCAATATCAAATTGACGAGAAGTTTAGGATATGAAAATTCATTATGGCAATAAAACCTATCATAGGGGGTGAGGTAGATTCTCATAGCCCAACCAACAAGGAGGGGGTTGTAGAAAAATCCATTCGAAGGAACATAAATTAAAAGCAATCTCTGCCCATAAGGAAGAAAACAAAAAGAAAATTCCTAATTCATCTTCATCTCTTGCACCCAAAAAGGGGGCATGGAAGAAGTTTGGTACTAAAAATAATTTTTTTTCGATAACAATAAGAAAACAACAGCAAATAAACCTACTACAAATGTTTGAAACAATTTCGTTAAGAACAATAATAATAGATACAAGTCCTAAACAAAAATTTCAAGGATGAAAATAAATTCAAACCTAAACAAGGACTTGTAGGGGGTGGATACAATTAAGAAAAGATCATTATGCAAATTAGTGCCCTCTAAGGAAGGATGACAATAATCAGCAGCATAAGATACATGTTGTAGTAGTTGATAAACAAGTTGAAAAGTAAGTTACACCTATAGAAGTGTTAGGTAAGTTATTTGGTATACTTGTTACTATAATTTTTGATACTGGAGCTACTGAATGCTTTATTTCTAGTAAATTAGCTTCAAAACTAAAAATAAAAGAGAGAAAATGGAAAAATCTTGGGTTGTACATTATGGAAATAATGTTGTCCACATAGTTAGTAAGTGTCTTTTTGGAGCAATCCTAGACTTTCCTAGTTTTTCCACTGAAGTTGATCTTTATGTTGCTCCTTTGGGGTCTTATGATGTCATAATAGGTGTTAATCTGATTGCTTTGAACATAAGGCTAAAGTAGATTGTTTTGAAAAACACATTAGTTGTCTTGATGACCTGTAGAAAACAATAGATATCCAAGGGATAAAACGTGAGATTTCAGTTAGAAAATTTTTAGCTATGCAACTTAAAAGGCAAAAATAAAGGCTGCACCTTTTATGCAGTAAAAATTTCTAAGGCAATTGGAGGGGATAGTGATTTCTTGGAAAAATATATGTTGTTAAGAGATTTCAGCAATGTGTTTCTGAAAACTACCTGTCTTCCACCCAAACGGGGTTATATTTCACAGCTTGAGGTCAAACCAAGAACTGAGCCTATTTCCAAGGCATCGTATCGAATTACTACCATTAAACTGGTAGAGCTTAAGGAATAGTTACAAGAATCAAGTTATCTAAAGGTTTGATAAGATTGAATTTCTTGCCTTGGGGAGCACTGATAATTTTTGTGAAAAAGAAATATGGAACACTTAGGTTGTGTATTAATTATAAGATATTAAACAAAGCAACAATCAAAAATAGATATCCACTTCCTAGAATTTATGACATATTTGATCGATACATGGTGCATCAATATATTCTAAGATAGATATTTGCTCTAGGTATCATCAATTAATAATTAAAGATAAAGATATTCATAAAACAACCTTTAGGACAAGGTATGGACATTATGAATTTACAGTTTTACCTTTCAGTTTGACAAATGCACCTACATCTTTTATGAATTTAATGAACAATATCTTTCAAGAATACCTAGACAAGTTTGTACTTGTATTCTTGGATGATATTATCATATATTCTAAAATAATTGATGAGCATCATGAGAATTTGAAAATAGTACTTGAAATATTAAGGAAAAGAAGATTGTATGGTAAATTGTCCAAATTTTCTTTCTATGAGACGAAAGTGCACTATCTAGGACATGTCATAAGTAAGGATGGAATAGTAGTAGATCCATCAAAGATTGTTGCAATAACTAAGTGGCCTACACCTAAGAATGTACATGAAGTCAGAAGCTTCATGGGTCTTGTTGGTTACTATAGAAAATTTGTAAAGGACTTTTCAAAAGTCATTGCACCAATAACTTCATTGCAAAAGAAAGATAAGAAATTTGTGTGGAGTGAAAATGTGAATCAACATTTAAAACTCTTAAGGATTAATTAACATCTGCACCTATTTTGGTTATACTTTATCCTAATAAAAACTTTACTTAGTTACAGATGATTATAAAGAAGGAATCAGGGGTATTTTGTTACAAAATGAACATGCTATATCATACAAGAGCCAAAACTCAAGTTACATGAGTTGAATTATGCTCCCCATGACTTAGAGATTGATACCATAGTACATGCACTTCAAGTATGGAGACATTATATTTTAGGAATACCTTTTGAATTAAAGACTGATCATCTTGGGATGAAGTATATTTTTACCTAGCCAAATTTGAATGCAAGACATCGAAGATGGTTAGATTATTTATCACAATATGATTTTGACATAAGTTGCATAAAAGGAAAATAAAATAGAGTGGTAGATGCATTAATTCGTAGGAATCATATTTATGCACTTATAACTTTGAGAACTTGGTTTAAGAATGAGGTAAAAGTGTCATGGAATCTAATTCTTATTTTCGTAGGTAAAAAAAAACTTGCTATAGATCCAAATGATGTGAGATATAGAGGTTTCCACTTTGATAATGAAGGAATCTTGAGATATGATAATCAGGTGTATATACCTTTAGGAAATTAGTTAAGGAAAAATTTAATGGAGGAATTTCATATTTTTTTATATAACTTATTTTTTGATACACAATTTGTTTTGTGATACACTGCTTAGAATGTTAGCATGTTAAGGTTGAGCATATGCATCCAGTTGGTTTATTATATCCTCATAGCATACCACAATATAAGTGGTAGGTAATTAGCATGAATTTTTTTAGGGGCTGCCTATATCAAGAAATAAGCATGATGTTATTTTAGTTGTTGATAAACTGACAAAAGTAGCACATTTTGCTAGAAATCTTAAGGATGATTCACCTATTTTAAAAAAATATTTGTGCATGGAATTTTTAGATTTCATGGAGTTTTTGAGCTGATTATATAACATAGAGACCCTAGAATGACATCTCAGTTTTGGAAAAAGATTAATACAACCTTAGGAACTAAACTAAATTTTAGTTCCACATACCATCCTGGAAACAGATGGTCAAACAGAAAGGGTTAATCATGTTTTGGAAGATATGTTACGAATGTACTACATGGATCAAAAATACAAATGGGAAGAATACCTTCCTTTAGTTGAATTTTCTTACAATAATACATATCATGCCTCTTTGAAAATGGCACCTTTCGAAGCATTATATGGAAGGAAATGTAGAACTCCAATTAGTGGGATAACATTGAAGACAGAGAGGTAATTGGACTTGAAATCCTTACTGAAATGGAACAAAAAGTTAAAATGATTCATGAATGTTTAAAAGAAGAAGTAGATAGGAAAAAAAGTTATGTAGATCTGAAAAGGGTTGATAAGAAATTTGAACTTGGTGAAAAGGTATTTTTATGGGTTAAGCCAAAAAGAGTTCTATAACCTTTGGAAAGGAAGCCAAGTTTTCACCTTGTTATGTGGGACTATTTTAAACTGTTGAATTAATCAATCTTGTAGCTCATCAATTAGCATTACCACCTTCATTTTTAGGAATGCATGATTTTCTCCAAATTTCTTTACTTAAGAAATACATTTCATATTTATCACGTGTTAAATTGGGATTCCTTGCAGTCCAAGACCAAGGAATAATCATGATTCAACCCATCGGAGTGATGGAAAATCATTAGTTGCACTTGAGAAATTAGGAATTTAGTCAATGCAAGGTTTAGTGGGACTAGTTTAATGAAGAAAGTGCAACATGGGAAAACCTTGAGGATATGAAAATTACTTTTCCTCATTTATTTGAACAAAATTAATTTTGGTGACTGATAACAAATACAAATCTTGTTTTTAGTTTATCAATAATTCTTCCAGTTTTGGGTAGGTACTATATTCATTAGTATTGAAGAAGCTATTTTAATGCTATAATAATTTATGAAAATTGGAAAATTATCAAATCTAGTTTCTTTTCATGAACTTATGGATGAAATAACTATAATTAGGATTATTTTTCTTGTTTGAGAATTTGGACTAAGTTAATCATCGGACAATGATGATTTTTAGGAGGGAGGTATGTAACACCTCTAACATGGCTAATATCTATGATGAATTCTATTTTGGAAGTTGCAAATGTTGACATGTGATTCTTTTCTTAAGATGATGTACTCTTATGATCTATGAAATCATGTTTTTGTAGATAATATGTTATCTACTAAAATAGGTACAATTATGCCATGTTTATGTTGTATAGAAAATGAGGTAATTCATCTCTTCTTATGCTGAATAATTATTTGCTTTGGAAATGAGAAATTAATCCATGAGTCTTTGTTGCACTTAAAATTGAGCTTCAGTTTTCATAATTTTTGGGTTGCAGAACAACATTACCTTGGATCAATTTCATTGATCCAAGGTATGCTTATAATTCATAAACTTTTTGGTCATAATGACCAAGCTGGATAGATCATGTGATCTCTGAAATTTGACTATGCTGAAGTCACGAAGGATCTCCATAGCTCCCTTCGCTTCATATCTGAACTTGGATGGTAATCTAGTTCTTCTTTGAAAGTTTGGATGTAATTCTTTGTGGACTAAGGAACCTAATTAAACTATGTTCCTTAAATTAGTAACTCTATCCTAAAGGTGAAACCTAACCTAAGTTACTATGTTCTTTTGTTAATGTGGGATGTTAATAACAAAAGGGACCTAAGACTAAAACTATAGACTTAGACCTAAGGACCTATGTTAGTTCCTAAACTAATGTTGAACCTAACCTAATGTTTGGATAACCTAAAAGGGGCCTATGGGATGACATAGAGAGGGGGAGGTTGGTGACATAAACCCCTAGAAATTTATAAGGAATTAATATATTATTATCTCTTTTTAAGCTACCAAATTTCGTGAATGCATGAGAAACATCGAGGGAGTGAGTTAGCACATCTGTCAATTTTTAGTTGCATGAAATTTTGAACTTAGGAATTTCTAAACATAGAGATGGTGGTGGTGGGAGAAGTGGAAGGAATAACAGTCCTATTTTGCATTTAATATTTTAAAAGGGGCAAAAACCACCTAAAAAGAAAAAAGGGGCAGTTTTTTTTTTGTTCATTTGGTCTTTTTCGAGCTTAAAAACTGCATGTGGTTTTTGCTCTTCGAACCTCCATTTTTTATCCTTGCATGAATATTCTTACCTTGCATGGCATTGGAATGAAGAATTTAGCACTAGGAAAACTATAAGAAGAAAAGGAAGAATATTTTGAGGGCTTGTGTTTTGAGGGAAATAATTGAATCTCTGCTTGGTGATTTTCTATGAAAAAGTGAAGACCAGAGCTCTATCATGCATGATAGGCCCTATCCATTAAGTCTTTTGTTTTTACTTAAGTGCTTCAGAGAAATAACTTTGCTTTGTTTGAAAACCTCTTGGTTTTATGGTTGATATTCTTGCATCGATGGTGTTTTTTTTTTTTTCGGATGCAAATTCGTTCTCTGTTGTTGTATGGGAGAAGAAATCTGGGATTGTTTATTATTTATTTTATGCTAACTTGATTTTATTTAGATCTTTTGTACATTTAAAAGGATCTATGAAGGATCTCTTCTTGAATGAATTTTGAATTGATAGAACTTTAAATAGTTACATGGTTTATAGAAATATGTGGTTTTAACTTGCATGCTTCCATTTTTATGTTGTTGGATTTTGCTTGGAGGAGTCTCCATTTCAGTATTATGTGATTTAATAGCAGGTTAAAATGGATTCTTTCCTTGGGAATTTTCTTAGTAATGGAAGTAGAGACCTTTGTTCTGTTTAACTAGCTTGTAATTGTATTTCCTTTCGAATTAAATACCCATTTCATGTTGGTTTGAAGTTCATTCATTTTTGGGGTATTTTTTGTTATCTTCGCTCATTCGATGAGCCTTGGCTAGTTATGTTTCTCTAGAAGAAATTAGTTTGAAGGTTTTAAGGTAACGTTTTTTTGTACTTACCTTTTATTATCTTAAACCCATTCTGGGTTGTTAGTTACCTTGGCAGATCTTTATAAGTATGGGAAATACTCTCTCTAATTCATTGGTTGTTGTTGACCTTTAGGAAAATAATTTTTTTAATGATCTTTTTCTTCTCCTTGATTGTTAAACAATAGTTTCCTCAGAACTAGCTTGAACTGAGTATGAGTACTCACCTTCCTTTCTTTCATTGTGATTCTAAGTAGTTGGGTTGATTATTCATTATTTGGTTTAATAAGTGAATGTTGGTTAAAGATTTGTGTGAAAGATGGAAAAATTGTTTTTCTTGTAATAAGTTATGGGGTTTTATTCTTCGCTTGGATTGTTGTGGTTATCCAAATCTAAGTTTCATTATGTTATTCAAGTTGAACTTGTTGATTCTTTGGGACATTTAAATATTCTCATGTTATTCTCTTAAAGTGATTTGTTCCCTTTTTTATTTGTCCATGTTAGCATAGAGTGACTGGATAGTCGTAAAATGAGAAATGATTAAGTCTCACTCAATGTTTTTTTATTAATGATAAATAGTTTTGAAGGGACTATACCCGAGAACAAAAAGGATCAAGATGCCGATATCAAAAGGAGAAAACATAATAGGTTCAACAACCAAATACAGTAGTAGAAAGAGAACAAAATGATAAAACCATATAGTGATCCGAACAAGAACATAAGGGCCAAAAAATAGCAAAAAGGGATCTAAACAGGGCATCACAAAGAAGGTAACAACATCAAAAGTGGTAAAAACAAGAGCGACATAGCAAAAAGTAGCACCAAATCACTGCATCACTTAATAACCTTGTCAATCATGACCTTGATTTTTTGGAGAGAGATTAAGAGCGTAATGGCCATGTCCTGAGAAATATTTCTCATGTCTTCCTCAGCAAGTGCCAGGTCATGGGTCTCGTTGGAATCCCAAATATTTTCAGGAATGCCGCTAAGGCTACATACACTCTTCACATGTTGTTCCATAAAATTATACATTCCTTTCAGAGTAGAGAGGGTGCAATCCTGACACCCCTTGGCATTGCTCGTCTAGTATCAAGTGAAAGAAGCTTTTTGTAAATCTCAGCAACAATGTATCCATGTCTTCAGGATCATGTAACTTCCTCTTACCTTTTGTTTTTTCCATATTCCTTAGAGCATTTTTGAGGTCTTTGATTTCCTCTTTAAGTTTACTAACTATGGAAAGAAGTTTTGTTTCTTTGGAATTAACCATAGGATTACTTATGTGCAATAAGTTCTCCGCAAGATCCAAATCCTTATGACTACGCAAAAATCTTTGCGAAGAAGGCAAAGTGACCTTAACCTTCTTTTCTTTCCTCTTACTACCCGAGGTAGCAATGTCCAGATCTCTACTAGTAGAGAGAGGGTTAATCACAGGGGGAGTGGGCAGAGGGCGGGGCCCAGAGAAGTAATGGTGGTGAATGAGAAGGATCAGGCCTTGGTGAAGGGGAACAGCCCTGACATGTTTCTAAACTTCAAGGATAGACTTCTCCAAGGAGTTAAGTAAATAATGCGGGAAATTTATGGTAATATTCTTGCAAAAGTGATTGAGGAAAATTAAATGCTTTAGGGGAATGGTGACATATCTTCCCTCCAAAGATACATACCTAACCATCATGCGTGCAATCTCAGTAGAAGGTTCTGCATAGAGGCCACCTTTATGCCAACCGAGACAAAATCGAGGTTCTCTCCTTCAACAAGAAATTTTTTCACCTCCACCTCTCTGTCAACACATTTGTTGAAGAACTTGGCACCTTCCATGTTCAGTCCAGTGACTGGGCAATGAGCTCCTCAGAGATCTCAACCTTGACATCTCCATACTCAACCACATGGTTTCTCCACCCATTAGCAAACTTCACCGAAATGTCCTAATCGAAACCCTTTATTTTTTCAATGAAACTTGAAATACCCCCCATTTGCAGATAATTCCAAAGAATTGTATCTAGTTTTCTAGGATGGATCATGAATGGGCTCGGTTTTGCAAGGAGGTCCCCCCATTTTTCCTATATTTTTTCTACGCTGCACAATGGTATACAATTTTTGAAACTCATACAACTCGAACCGCCTCTGCTTTTGGGGACCTCTGAAACATGTGGAATTTTAAGAGCATCATTAAACTTAACTTTGCAATTAATAAGCACCTCCTTCGCATCAACACCGTAACTATTAATAATTGTGTTTAAAATCATGCATATCTTTAGTGATGTCATCAAGTACTTTGGCAGGAAGGGGGTCGCCACTTAACCAAGTTTGCATTGTATTGTTGACCCCAATATTTGCTAAACAATCAGCCACTCTATTACCCTCACGATAGGTGTGTATAATCTTATAGTTATCAAAACCATTACATATTTCAATAGCTTCACTAATGAAGTCCTTGATGGACCACTTGGAGATTGCTTTTGATTTAGTAAATTAATAATTTTCAAAGAATCCCCCTCAATTATAATATTGGAAATATTACAATCTCTAGCCAACCTTATTCCCCAGAGTGCTGCTAAAGCTTCTGAGTAGTGATTTGTTTGTTTACCCATCTTACCAGAAAAAGTGGCAACAAAGCAGCCTCTATGATCTCTAATCACTCCACCTCCCGAATCCCCAGGATTACCTTTTGAAGCTCCATCAAATTTCAGTTTGTGCCATGTAGTGGGAGGCTAGATCCATCATACAGTAGATCTATCAATGCTATTATTGTCCTTACATTTACTACTACTAGTGCCAATGTTCCAAGTAGCAAGAATGTGCTCCTCTTCCTCAGGATAAATTTTATTTTTGGGAGGCTTAAATATTTCAATGTTTTCTTTCACTGCAATGATAATTTCATTAAAGATCCATTTATTTTGTTCAAAGGGAGGTTTTTTTGATTTAAAGTTTTCCCTTATAAAGTTGTTCCAACACTAGGTTGGGAAACTGAATATGTTAAATGTTTAACTGTTTTCCCTTCTCTATAATTGATATATATATATTGGATAAATTTTTAAGATACTTTGATATCATTTAGGACTGTTTTGTTGAAGATTATTTTGAGGACATGGGTTGAAGTCTCTTTCTCATTCTCGAATGTTAATCACGTTATCTTTGTAATCATTCCTGACGGTGAACTCAAGCATAGGATAAGGGAATGATATTGATTTAGTTTGGTTTTAAACTTTTATCATTCTTCCCTTTTATGGGATTGATAGTGGTTGGTTGAAACTTGAGTGATTTTATTTTTAATCCCATTCTTCTTTTATCTTATAGGCTATAAGATCTAAGTTATTAGGATTGAATAGTGTTTTTCATGGTTGTTCTTTTGATTTGAACTTGAAATGAACTCACTTAGTTCTTTTCGTATATTTTCCATGAGCTAATTTGTTGGTTATAATTGATCAAGTAATCTTTACCTAGAATTTAGTAGCATAATTTTATCCAATCCAATTTAACCTCCATGTTGAGCTTGACATATTCTTAGTTTTGTGATGGAGAATAATTCTATTTTTTTGAAAATTTCTTCATTTGTGATGCCCGTTAAAATAACCCACTTGAGACCCAAGAAACAACCTAGTGTTAGTTAGGAAAATTATGGAATATATATTTTTTGATCGAAGTGTCCACAACCAGTTGCAAGACAACAATGACACTATCGGGTTCCGAACAAGTCTAAAACACTAGAACATACTTTTCATTTACTAACAATTTCTAGAGGTGAAAAGGTCAAAATTTTAGGGCTAAGGGTTTTAGTTAGGTTCAAGGGGTAAATTAACACCATAACCACTCTCTAACAGTGCTCGAGTTTCAACTTGATTTTTCTCACACTTAACACATTCCCATTGGATAGGAAATTTTCTCACCTTTCCAATAATATAAAGAAGTCCTCCTAACTCCTTGTAAAACTCTAGATATGGACCGGCGACTTTAGGGGTAAAATTTTCCCCAAGGGGACACGTGTCGAGTGGGGAAGAAGATCCTTTACTAAGTTGGTGGGTCACGGGGTGGTGTATGAAATTTTTCTTGCACAGAGAAACTTCCCATTCACATGCATGCCTCTATTGTGCCACCAAGGACATGTGTCAGGCTCCGAGCTCATGCAGGGAATGTTGGCAAATTTCGCCAAGGGGAGGGAAAAATCCAATTGGTGCCCACGGGTCCGCTAGGGACACGTGGCACTAAACCACAACATGGGGAAGGAAAGAGGGAAGGGCATGGCGGTGGGAGTGTTTGGGATATTTCATTGAGGGAGGAAAAAGGAAAGAGGTTTGACGTGTGGGTCCGCGGTTCGGGAAGGGTCTTCACCGAGGCGGGGCAGAGTATGAGGCCGCGGGGGTCCTTTGAAAATTTTTCCAAAATAAAAATTCAAAAAAAGGAAAGGTTGTGAGGGTTTCTCCACACCACTATCACCCCCATGTTGTCATGTGGTAGGCTCTGGTTGGCTGCAGTCGATAAGGTTAATTCAAAAAAAATTCCTAGATTTTTTTTTAAAAATTTCCTAAGGATTTTAAAGGGAATTTTTTGGGCCTTGGGCCCGCCAGGGAAAATTTTCCCAAATTTTCCCGCCAAGGTAGGAAAACTTCAAAGTGCCATAACTTTTTATAAAAATCTTAGTTTTAAGAAAACAAGGACTTTTTGAAAGCTCTAGATGCCTTTTTGTATAACAATCATAAATTTTACATTTTGATAAAGTTTAAGGGGTCATTTTTACAAAAATGATCTGTAGGCTTTTAAACAACCAACTGGTAAATTTTAACTTATGAATTTGATTCAATTTGGTCTCCTCCTTCACTCAACATGCCAAATAGACATGGAGGATTGTTCTAGGAAGGATTTAAAGTGATTTAGGGAAGTGATTTCACTTGTTTGATTTTGAATTTACATTTTTCCAACAATTGATAGAAAATGACTAAGAAAGGGGTTGGGCTTGATTTTGCAATGTTTAAATTGTTTTCTTAAGTGTTCTTTGTCAATTTGAGTTCCTTGATAACACAACATGCTAGATTTTAATGTTTCTAAGTTGATTATTGTGTGCAGGCCCAAAATGTGTATTTTATAATTGCCGATTTTAAATATTTCCAAGAGATCAAATTAAAATAGGTCCATCTAAATTTTCATCATGCAAGTATGGCATTTCATTTCCAATCTCATCTAATACATTCAATTGTTTTAAACAAACCATTATAAATCAGAATGCAAATAATAAATTCCATTTTACACATTTCCAAAGATACAAAATACAACATTATTTCCACGCACATTTCTTCTTTTCAAAAAAATATCTAACTATCTCTTTTGCCATACAATGAAACATTGAATTAAATCCAACAATGCATATGAGATGATATCTTTCAATTCTTTATTGATTCCAATTATAAAACTTACATCTTTTAATGTTTGAATGCAATAACACATTCATATTTCTTTGTTTCCAATAACAGAACAAAATATAAATATCTTTCACAATTTGAATATGTAATTTTCGTAACCAATTACAACCTCCCTTCTTCACAAATATATATTACAATTTCATCCACATCAAGTGGGAAAGGAATGCAAATGAATTTGTTTCACAAGGGGCTGGAAAAATTGTCTTCTCCTTTGCTTCAGAATAGCAACAAGCAAGTTTCCTCCATTTTTAATTTGATCACAATAAAAGTGGGGGAAATGCAACACTGCTCTAGCCAACCAAGACATCCAATGAAAGGAGAATCCATCCTTCATCATTGGCCCCCATCCCCAACCATAATACAATAAGAGGTGTGATTCAACCCATGACAACAATTGGCTTCCACAACACACAACATTATTGCATCATACATAATTCAATATAAAACATAGTCCAAACAAAAATAGTAGTTTACAGCTGCATTTTCAAACATTCAAACAAAATGCAAGCTTGATCATGCAAGCCAAAGGAGCAATGTCTATGGGGGGAGCTAATTATTCCTCCCAATGGGAATTGGGAATCCACCTGTAATAAACCACCAATAAATTTCACCACACATATTTTTATGCCCCCATAAATCCCTCCTTATTCCCCCATATATTTCCTTATGCCCCCCACAAAGTAAGAAATGCAAGCTATTTCTTTTCCATGGTGGATCCCAAATCCAAACTCCCTCCACAAAAATTATGATGCAAATGGAATTCCCTTATGCCCCCACATGAGTTTCCCATAGCCTTCTCCTACACCATTCCTATGGCATTCTACCCAACTAGCCAACAATAACATAACAACATTCATCATTCACACAACACAACAAGAAAATAACATAAAAGAAGAATTAAACTCCTACCTCTCCATGTTATCTTTTGTTTCCAAAAACAAGCTTCAATGTCCAAAACAAAGACCCAAAACAACAATTCCAAGTATGAAATATCTCCAATCGCATCCACAATCCACAAGAGCTCCAAACAACAACAAAAATGTGCCCCAAAGAAGTTTACAAAATGATTCAACAACCCAAAACAAGCAAAGAGTTTGAATTTTAAGGAAGAGGGAAGAGAAGAGGATGATGTGGACCCATGTAGGATGCCACATCACACATCCTTAACTCCAAACATAACAGACAAAATTTCATTCTCCCAAGCACAATAAAGAGGTGGGTGAAAATATGAAAAATTACTTGCAGACTCCAAAAAGCCCACAACCCAAAGGACTGCAAAATAAATAAAATGCAAGAGAGTGCAGTCAAAACTTGCAACATGATCAATAAAATGAATTATAAAAGTCTAAAAATCACCTCTCTAACCATAAGTATGGTTGGTAAATTAAATTGAGAGGTATGAGACAAGTTTTACTTGTCCCACAAGCCTCCAAAAACAGCTCTTAAGGATATATTTGAATTTCCATCGAGGTGGAGCATTTCATAATAAAAATATGACTTACACACTCTCACAAAAACTTACACATCCCTTACATATTTAATACAAAGAGCCAACAACTTTCATTATGACTTTCCCATATCCCAATTTGATTTATTTAAATTTTAACCATATGATTTCTCACATTAATCTACCATAATTTTAATTAAATAAAACAAAGGGACACATGACTAATAAGATACATACAACAACAATAGTAAAAATTAACCACATTAATAATTACACAAAACCCATGGTAACATATAAAGGTGATTCCCCCATGGGAATCCCTAACAACAATAAACACAATACAATAAAACAAGTTGCCATAGTGACCGTGTTGAATTCACCTATAATTCCATTGTGGTTGGTCTCCAATCCCCGGATGTTTGTTGTGATATTAACTCAAAACACAAATACCTCATTCAACCTTGTGGCCATATCGAACATCCAAAATGAGTATAAATATAATCAAAAATCATCTAAATATATGAATCACAACAACATCAAGGTAATTTCACATTATCAATTAACAGTTTATATCAACAATTATATAATCATCATATAAAGTCCATTTTCTAGATCTACTCATAATATCCAAAATCACATGTCAAAACAACATCCATAAAACATCCATGTCAAATAGTATATCATAATCTACATATGAGTGTCTCTAATAATCATTGTGCATCATAACCAAATCAAGATCAACAATAATCCATGATCAAATGTCTAACATCATACTAAATCAAAGCATAATAATGTCCATAATGAAATCAACTATATCAAATTAAGTATCATTGGTGTTAAAGGGAAGTGGGCACTACATCCCCCTCCCCTTAGACTCGACTTCCTCCTAGAACATCCAAAATGAGTATAAATATAATCACAAAATCATTTAAATATGTGAATCACAATAACATCAAGGTAATCTAACATTATCACTTAATAGTTTATATCAACAACTATATCATCATCATATAATATCCATTTTCTATATCTACTCATAATATCCAAAATCACATGTCTGAACAACATTCATAAAACATCCATGTCAAATAGTATATCATCATCCACATATGAGTGTCTCTAATAATCATCATGCATCATAACCAAATCAAGATCAACAATAATCCATGATCAAATGTCTAACATCATACTAAATCAAAGCATAATAATTTCCATAATGAAATCAACCATTTCAAAATAAGTATCATCTTTGGTGTTAAAGGGAAGTGGGCACTACATCCCCTCCCCTTAGACCCGAATTCCTCCTAGAACATCCAAAATGAGTATAAATATAATCACAAAATCATTTAAATATGTGAATCACAACAACATCAAGGTAATTTAACATTATCACTTAATAGTTTATATCAACAACTATATCGTCATCATATAATGTCCATTTTCTAGATCTACTCATAATATCAAAAATCACATGTCTGAACAACATCCATAAAACATCCATGTCAAATAGTATATCATCATCCACATATGAGTATCTCTAATAATCATCATGCATCATAACCAAATCAAGATCAACAATAATCCATGATCAAATGTCTAACATCATACTAAATCAAAGCATAATAATGTCCATAATGAAATCAACCGTATCAAAATAAGCATCACCGGTGTTAAAGGGAAGTGGGCACTACATCCCCCTCCCCTTAGACTCAAATTCCTCCTAGAACATCCAAAATGAGTTTAAATATAATTACAAAATCATCTAATTATGTGAATCACAACAACATTAAGGTAATTTAACATTATCACTTAACAGTTTACATCAACAACTATATCGTCATCATATAATTTCCAGCTTTCTAGATCTACTCATAATATCCAAAATCACATGTCGAACAACATCCATAAAACATCCATGTCAAATAGGATATCATCATCCACATATGAGTGTCTCTAATAATCATCATGCATCATAACCAAATCAAGATCTACAATAATCCATGATCAAATGTCTAACATCATACTAAATCAAAGCATAATAATGTCTAGAATGAAATCAACCGTATCAAAATAAGTATCATCGGTGTTAAAGGGAAGTGGGCACTACATCCCCTCCCCTTAGACTTGACTTCCTTCTATAAGTCATTGGAACAAATGGGGAAACTAAACTCGTAAAGATGTAGCATCCTCCCTAATAACTACCGTCTCACCATACCTATCCCACCACACCCGAACCTCGATCAAACTCTCTACCTCAAAGGCCCGTGGTCCTATAGTTTAGGATGTGAATGATCCCCACCATCACCTACCCCTGATCCTGCACCTACAATTATGTCCAATCTAACACATGAGAAGGATATGCAATGTATATACTGAGAACATAAACATGAAAAATGTCATGTATGCGAGACAAGATGGGTGGAAAAGCTATATGGTTGGCCAAAGGGCCTATACGCTCCAAGATCTCAAAAGGACCAAAGAATCTAGGAGAATAACTTAGAACCTTTTCCATAATGAAGAGGGCTCTTGTGTGGCCTAACACAAAGGAACACCTTCATGCCCACATCAAAACTGTGGTCGATCCTATGCTAATATGCATACTTCTTCCGCCTGTCCTATGCCACCTACAATCTCTCCCCGATCATCACCACCTACTACTCCATGTCCCGTAGAAGAGCTGGTCTAAGAGATACTTTTTCTTCTAACTCCGCCCTGGTAAGAGGTGTCCTACACTCTCTACCATAAAAATCCTAAAAAGGAGCCATGCCTATAGAACTCTGAAAACTATTATTGTAGGAAAACTCAACTAAGTATAGGCACTCCTCCCATTTAAACTTCTGATCCATCACATACATCCTAAGCATGTCCTCTAAAATCTGATTCACCCTCTCAGTCTTTCCATCTATCTCGGGGTGATATGTTGTGCTGAAGTTGATTCTCGTCCCGAGGACATACTACATGGTAGTCCAGAAATGTGAAGTGTACAAAGGGTCATGGTCACAAATGATCTTTCACAGAATCTCATGTAACCTAACAATCTCATCCAAATATACTCGTGCACTGCTCTAGCTATATAAGTGGTCTTCACCAGAGAAAAATGAGCCACTTTTTTCAATTTATCAACCGTGACCATGATAGCATCGTGATGTTATCTCGACATCGGTATCCCAACAATGAGATACATGGAAATGGTGTCCCACTTCCCTTCTAGTATAGCATGAGGATAAAGAATGCCAGTGGGATGCTTGATGCTCAGCCTTAACTCTCTGGCACTCTAAACACCGTGACACAAACTGGGCCACATCTCTACAAATTCCTCTCCAATGATACAATTGTTTCAAGGTGGCATGCATCTTCTTCACCCCGGGATGGGCTAAATAGGGTGCACGATGTGCCTCTACCAAGATGTCCTACCTCAAGCCTCCATCTCTAGGAACATATATCTGACCTCTGTGCCTAAGAAGACCATCTACCTCTAAGGAAAAACCATCAAAATTCCCCTCAAGGGGTCTCTGTGACTCGATCTTTGCTCGTACTGCAATATAGAAGCTATCAAGAGGAAGTTGCTGAAGAATCCTGCTCTGTAAATCTATGCTCACTGAGGTGGCCATATCCACATATCTCTGTCTGTTGAGATCATATGTTACCACATTCTCCTTCCCCTTCACATGCTCTATCTCCATGTCATACTCATAAAGCAAATCCATCCAATTCCGTTGTGAGCATTGAGATTAGGTTGTGTGAAGAGATGAAAGAGACTCAAGTGATTTGTCTTGAGTCCGAATCTCCATCCAAGAAAAAAGTGCCTCCATTGAACCAAAGCATGCACAATTTCCACAAGATCAAGATCATGAATCGATAATTAAGCTCGTGATATTTGAGTTTATGAGACTCAAAAGCCACTACTCTTCCCTCCTACATTAGCACACCTCCAAGGCCTTCTAAAGAAGCATCTATGCAAACAAAGAAATCACCCCGTGGATCCGAAATTGCAAGGATAGGTGCTATAGTGAGGTACTCCTTCGAGTTTCATGAAGGCTTGTTCGCATTTTTCCAACTAAACAAACTTATTCCCTTTCCTTTGAAGGGAAGTGATAAGGTGTGCAATATGAGAGAAGTCCTGAAAAATCTTCAGTAGTAACCTGATAATCCCATGAAGCTACACACCTCCTTCACCGTAGTGGGTGCTAGCCAATCCATAATGGATCAAATCTTGGAAGGATTGACTGTATTACCTTCCCAAAAAATGATATGACCCAAATACTACACCTCTATCTCGAAAGAAAGCACACTTCTCTATGTTCCCGTAAATCTTTTGCTCCCAAGACAGACACTGAAGAACCTGGTGAAGGTGCTCCTCGTGCTCCTCACGCATACGTGAGTATATCAAGATGTCATCTAGGAAGATGATCATGAAGATATATATGAAGTTCCTAAATATCCCATTCATCAAACTCATGAACACTACAGGGGCATTAGTCAAATCAAAAGGCACCACTGTGAACTCATAGTGCCCATATCTCATGTGGAAGGTGGTCTTATGAATGTCTACCTTTGAAATCCTCACGGTGATGGGAGCCTAACTTAAGATCAATCTTAGATAACACTATGGATCCCTTCATCTCGATCACACAAGTCATCAAAATGTAGAAGTGGATAATGATTCTTGATCGTTACCTTAGTCACCGCGGTAATCAATACAAAATCATAAGGATCCATCCTTCTTCACAAAGATTATCGGTGCACCCCAAGGGGATACACTGGGACGGATAAGGCCTTTCTCCAAAAGGCCCTCAAGCTGTAACTTGAGCTCAGAGAGCTCTGGGTGGTCATCCGATAAGGTTCTCATGAGATAGGCTATACTCCCGGAACTAGATATATATGGAAATCAATCTCGGGTGGGGGTGGTAACCCTAGTAGCTCCCCTAGAAAGACATCTCGCAAAATCTCTCAAAATGAGATGATCATCTAACGATGGTCCACTAGAACCATCCTATGATCTGTCACTAACTATAATAGCATACATCTAACAACCCCATTGCACACACTGCTTAAGCTATATAGTAGAGATGGTGCGAATATAAATTAGCCTTCGACCCCTAAAATCACTGACTCACTCCCAAATCATCTGCATAAGATATAGTCTTGTGGTAACAATCCATCCTGGCCCTATGTGCAGATAACTAATCCATACCCAAAATGACTCCATATGAGCCCAAAGGAAGGATACAAATATCTGAGGTAGTGGTGAAAGGTCCCAAATCCACTACACACTCCTTAACTAAGGATTCTATAGAGATCTTGGCTTCAAAATCCATCTCGACATCCCAACTAAGACCCTACCTAACTGCCACTAGCCTACATCACTCTACTAGAGACTGCAGAAAAGAATAAGAAGAAATAGAATCAAATAATATAGAGGTAGGATTACCACCAATGCTACATGTTGTCTCAATGACTGTGCTTTGATGCTCTTCCTAGCGGTTCTCAATTGCTACATAAATCCTATGGTTGCATCCCATGTCACCAACCATAGTCTTAGAGATCTATTTTTACCATTGTTGTTAGGGTTCTATGGGAAATCTCTCTAAAAGTGTCCAATAACTCCACAACCAAAACATCCTCCTGATCCTCCCCAATGAGTAGCACCTCCACTAGGTGCTATGTAAGTTTGTGGCATGGATCTAGATGATTTAGCTATAGTCTACTGAGGTCTCTACTTGAAAGCTCTCACTGACTAAGCTCTAGGTCCACCATGTGTCCTGATGGGACCCCTAGGAGGAGGCCCCATACTCTAACCTCTCTGTGCATCAGCTCTCTATGGAGGTCTATGAGGTGGGTGGGATCTGCTTACTCAAGTTGATACTCTTGTGGCCTAAAGGATGATTGGGCTGAATCCTCGCCACCACAATGTATAGAATGAAATCAACCGTATCAAAATAAGTATCACTTTGGTGTTAAAGGGAAGTGGGAACTACATTTCCCTCCCCTTAGACTCAACTTCCTTCTATAAGTCATTGGAACAAATAGGGAAACTAAACTCGTAAAGATGTAGCATCCTCCCTAATAGCTCTTGTCTCATCATACCTGTCCCACCACACCCGAACCTCGATCAACCTCTCTACCTCGAAGGCCCACGGTCCTGTAGTCTATGATTTGAATGATCCCCACCATCACCTCGGCCCCGATCCTACACCCTGTAATTATGTCCAATCTAACCCATGAGAAGGATATGCAATGTATCTATCGAGAACTGAAACATGAAAAATGTCATGTATGCGAGACAAGATGGGTGGAAAAGCTAGATGGTTGGCCAAAGGGCCTATACACTCCAAGATCTCAAAAGGACCAAAGAATCTAGGAGCTAACTTAGAACCTTTTCCATAATGAAGAGGGCTCTTGTGTGGCCTAACACAAAGGAAAACCTTCATGCCCACATCGAAACTGTGGTCAATCCTATGCTAATATGCATACTTCTTCTACATGTCCTATGCCTCCTATAATCTCTCCCCGATCATCACCACCGATTGCTCCATGTCCCGTAGAAGAGCTGGTCTAAGAGATACTTTGTCCTCTAACCTTTGCCCACCTAAGATGTGTCCTACACTCTCTACCATAAAAATCCAAAAAGGAGCCATGCCTATAGAACTCTTAAAACTATTATTGTAGGAAAACTCCACTAAGTATAGGTACTCCTCCCATTTAGATTGCTGATCCATCACAAACATCATGAGCATGTCCTCTAAAATATGATTCACCCTCTCGTCTTTCCATCTATCTCGGGGTGATATGTTGTGCTGAAGTTGATTCTCGTCCCAAGGACATACTGCATGGTAGTCTAGAAATGTGAAGTGTACAAAGGGTCACGGTCACAAATGATCTTTCACAGAATCTCATGTAACCTAACAATCTCATCCAAATATACTTGTGTCACTGCTCTAGTTGCATAAGTGGTCTTCACCAGAGAAAAATGAGCCACTTTTTCCAATTTATCAACCGTGACCATGATAGCATCGTGATGATATCTCGACATCGGTAGCCCAACAATGAAATACATGGAAATGGTTTCCCACTTCCCTTCTAGTATAGCATGAGGATAAAGAATTCCAGTGGGATGCTGATGCTCATCCTTAACTCTCTCGGCACTCTAAACACTTTGTGACACAAACCGGGCCACGTCTCTACAAATTCCTCTCCAATGATACATTTGTTTCAAGGTGGCATTCATCTTCTTCACCCCGGGATGGGCTAAATAGGGTGCATGATGTGCCTCTACCAAGATGTCCTACCTCAAGCCTCCATCTCTAGGAACATATATCTGACCTCTGTGCCTGAGAAGACCATATACTTCTAAGGAGAAACCAGAAAAATTCCCCTCAAGGGGTCTCTGTGACTCGATCTCTTGCTCATACTTGTAATGTAGAAGCTATCAAGAGGAAGCTGGCCGAGGAATCCTACTCAAAATCTATGCTCACCGAGGTGGCCATATCCACATGTCTCTTTCTATATAGAGTGTATGTTACCACATTCTACTTCCCCTTGACATGCTCTATCTCCATGTCATACTCACAAAGCAACTCCATCCAATTCCACTGACGAGCGTTGAGATTGGGCTGCATGAAGAGATGACAGAGACTCAAGTGATCTATCTTGAGTGTGAATCTCCATCTCAAAAGAAAGTTCCTCTGTTGAACCAAAGCATGCACAATTTCTGTAAGCTCAAGATCATGAGTTAGATAATTAAGCTAGTGATATTTGAGTTTACGAGACTCAAAAGCCACTACTCTACCCTCCTACATTAGCACACCTCTAAGGCCTACTAAAGAAGCATCTATGCAAACAAAGAAATCACCCCGTGGATCCAAAATTGCAAGGATAGGTGCTATAGTGAGGTACTCCTTCAATGTCATGAAGGCTTGCTCACATTTTTTTGAGTAAACAAACTTATTCCCTTTCCTCCGAAGGGAAGTGATAAGGTGTGAAATCTGAGAGAAGTCCTGAAAAAATCTCTGGTAGTAACTCGATAATCCCATGAAGATGGACACCTCCGTCACTGTAGTGGATGCTAGCCATTCCATAATGGATCTAATATTGGAAGGATCGATTGCGATACCTTCCCCAAAAATGATATGACCCAAATACTGCACCTCTGTCTAAAAGAAATCATACTTCTCCATGTTCCTGTAAAGCTTCTACTCCCGAAGACACTGAAGAACCTGGCGAAGGTGCTCCTCATGCTCCTCACGCGTACGTGAGTATATCAAGAACACTACAGGGGCATTAGTCAAATCAAAAGGCACCACTGTGAACTCATAGTGCCCATATCTCATGCGGAAGGTGGTCTTATGAATGTCTACCTTTGAAATCCTCAACTTATGTTAGCCTGACTTAAGATCAATCTTAGATAACACTATGGCTCCCTTCATCTGATCACACAAGTTGTTGAAATGTAGAAGTGGATAATGATTCTTGATCGTTACCTTAGTCACCGGCGGTAATCAATACAAAACCGTAAGGATCCATCCTTCTTCACAAAGATTATCGGTGTACCCCAAGGGAATACACTGGGACGGATAAGGCCTTTCTCCAAAAGGCCCTCAAGCTGCAACTTGAGCTCAGAGAGCTCTGGGGTGGTCATCCGATAAGGTTCTCATGAGATAGGATCTACTCTTGGAACTAGATATATATGGAAATCAATCTTAGGTGGGGGTGGTAGTGCTGGTAGCTCCCCTTGAAAGACATCTACAAAATCTCTCAAAATGGGATGATCATCTAATGATGGTCCACTAGACCCATCCTCTGATCTGTCACTAACTATAATAGCATACATCTAACAACCCCATTGCACACACCGCTTAAGCTACATAGTAGAGATGGTGCAAATATAAATTGGCCTCTTGACCCCTAAAATCACTGACTCACTCCCAAATCATCTACATAAGATATAGTCTTGCGGTAATAATCCATCCCGGTCCTTTGTGCAGATAACCAATCCATATCCATCCCAAAATGACTCCATACGAGAGATTTGAGGTAGTGGTGAAAGGTCCCAAATCCACTACACACTCCTTAACTAAGGAGTCTATAGAGATCTTGGCTTCAAAATCCATCTCGACAACCCAAATATGACCCTACCTAACTCGCCACTAGCCTACATCACTCTACTAGAGATGGTGCAATGAAAGAATCGGAAGAACCAAAATCAAATAATATAGAGCTAGGAATACCACCAAGTGCTACATGTTGTCTCAATGACCGTGCTCGATGCTCTTCCCGGTAGTTCTCAACTGCTACATAAATCCTAAGGTTGCATCCCATGTCACCAACCATAGTCACAGAGATCTATGTCTTACCCTTGTTGTTAGGGTTCTATGGGAAATATCTCTAAAAGTGTCTAGTAACTCCACAACAAAAACATCCTCCTGATCCTCCCCAATGAGTAGCACCTCCACTAGGTGCTCTGGAAGTTTTTGGCATGGATCTTGATGATTTAGCTGCAGTCTACTGAGGTCTCTACTTGAAAGCTCTCACTGACTGAGCTCTAGGTCCACCATGTGTCTTGATGGGACCCCTAGGAGGAGGTCCCATACTCCGACCTCTCTATGCATCAGCTCTCTATGGAGGTCTATGAGGTGGGTGGGACTACTACTACTGTTGATGCTCTTGTGGTCTAAAGGATGATTGGGCTGAATCCCGCCACCACAAGGAGGAGGTGCTTGACCATCTCGATCTAGTGTCCCGCATTTGTTGTATGCGGCTCCAGACTCGGTCTCCTACCCCTCACCGGGTCTTTCCTCGAGTCTCCTCTGCTATATAGGCCTTCTTGATGGCCTCACCTAATTTCTATGGGTGGTGGATCTACATTGCACCTTCTATATCTAAATTCAAGCCTCGAATGAACCTATGAATATGCACCTGCTCATCCTGCATGTACTCAACATACTGGAGTAGATCTAGAAATCTACTCTCATACTCTGCTACTAAAAGAGATGCTTGTCGGAGGTCATGGAACTCATCGATCCTCTACTGTATGAACCTCCATGACAAATACCTGCTCCTGAATCTCTCCTCAAATAGCTCCTAGGTCACTATCTCTAAATCTACATGGAGCTTCTACTCCTCTGTCCTCCACCATACTCCTACTCCATCCCTTAGTAGATGGATCGTAACATGAGCTTTCGTGTTGCTAGAACAAGGAAAATCTTGAAGCAACTACTCAAGCTAACTAGCTGTGCCTCTGCACGGAATCTACCTATATAACCTAAGTAATGTGAGGGTCTAAGCTTCAGGATCTCCCTGATGTGATATGCAGCTGTGGTCTAACGGCCTCTAGGTCTCTCGGTGTGCTCATCCCTAATCCTAGGGCTCCAAGACATCTCTCTACGATCTGAAACTCAGTCACCCTATCCCCTAGGTGGTGAATCTACTCTAGCTGACTCTGTATGGGAGTTATCTCCTCTATGCTCCTCAATGGGTCAAGGAGATACCTAACCCTCAATGGAAGGGGCTCTGTCATGACTAGCTGCATGTCCTCCTCCTAATCCTCCATGTAGGGTGGCATTGACATCCCGAATATTTTACAAGATCTAGGGTAGGATAGCTATTACACCCTGATTCGGTGGTGGTGGTGGTGGTAAGTCTGAGTCTATGTGAAAATTCCCCTACCCCGTCTACACCTCCTACACAAACCAAAGCGAGAGTTAGTTCATTATTCTAGGTCTTACTCAGTTTCCATGTTTACTAAAATATGTAATTTCTAAACTAAGTTATTTTGTTTTAGATTTAAAAATGTGCTAGGTTTAAGTTTCATGTCCCAAGTTTTCTAGTGTGCCCAATGGTCCAAGCTTTTGAACCACTACTTTGATACCAAGTGTGATTCCCGTTAAAACAACCCACTTGAGACCCAAGAAACAACCTAGGGTTAGTTAGGAAAATTATGGAATAATTTTTTTTATTAGAAGTGTCCACAACCAGGTTGTAAGACAACAATATGACACTATCGGTTCGAACAAGTCTAAAACACTAGAACATACTTTTCATTTATTAACAATTTCAAGAGGTCACAACATCCAAATTTTAGGGCTAACGGTTTTAGTTAGGTTCAAAGGGTAAATTAACACCATACCCACTCTCTAACAGGATTAGAGTTTCAACTTGATTTTTCTCACACTTAATGCATTTAAAATTTGCCTAAAACATTTCCATTGGATAGGAATTTTTCTCACCTTTCCAACGATATAAATAATTCCTCCTAACTCCTTGTAAAACTCTAGATATGGACCAAAATATTTTAGGGGTCAAATTTTCCCCCAAGGGGACACGTGTCGAGTAGGGGAAGAAGACCCTTTGTTGGGTTGGCGGGTTACGGGGTGGTGTTTGAAATTTTTATTCCACAGGGAGAAAATTTCCATTCACACTGTGCCTCCGCCGTGCCGCCAAGGACATGTGTCGGGCTTCAAGCTCACGCGGGGAAGGTTGGAAAATTTCGCCAAGGGGAGGGAAAAATCCAATTAGCACCCAAAGGTATGTCGGGACACATGGCACTCAACCACAACGCGTAGAAAGAAAGAGGGAAGGGTGAAGAAGTGGGATAGTTTGGGAGATTTTTATGAGGGAGGAAAAGGAGGAGAGGCTTGATGCATGGGTCCACGTATCCTCGGAAGGCTCTTCACCGAGGCGGGGTGGGAGTGCGGAGCTGCGGGGTCCTTTGAAATTTTTTTCTCAAAACAAAAATTCAAAAAAGAAAGGTTGTGAGGGTTTCCCCACCCCACTTTGTCACCCCATGCTACCACGTGGCAGCCTTTGGTTGGATGTAAGCTGCAAGGTTAATTCAAAATATTTCCCCAATTTTTTAAAAAAATTCCTAAGGATTTTAACGAGAATTTTTCGAGCCGTGGGTCCGCTAGGGAAATTTTTTCCAAATTTTCCCGCCAAGGCGGTGAAAACTTCAAAGTGCCATAACTTTTTCTATAAATCTTGGTTTTGGGTAAATGGGGACTTCTGTAAAGCTATCGATGCCTTGTTTGCACACGGAAATCATAAATTTTATATTTTGGTAAAGTTTAAGGGGTTATTTATACAAAAAAATCTTTAGGATTTTAAACAACCAACTGGTACATTTTAACTTATGAATTTGATTCAATTTTGTCTCCTCCTTCACTCAACATGCCAAAAAGACATGGAGGATTATTCTAGGAAGGATTTAAAGTGATTTAGGGAGGTAATTTCACTTGTTTGATTTCCAATTTACATTTTTCCAACAATTGATAGAAAATGACTATGAAAGGGATTGGGCTCGATTTTGCAATGTTTAAATTGTTTTCTTAAGTGTTATTTGTCAATTTGAGTTCTTTGATAATACATCATGCCAAATTTTAATGTTTCTAAGTTGATTATTGTGTGCAGGCCCGAACTGTGCATTTTAATTAAATAATTACCAATTTTAAATATTTACAAGAGATCAAATTAAAAGAGGTCCATCTAACTTTTCATCATGCAAGTATGGCATTTCATTTCCAATCTAATCTAATACATTCAGTTGTTTTAAACAAACCATTCTAAATCAAAATGCAAATACTAAATTCCATTTTACACATTTCCAAAGATACAAAATACAACATTATTTCCATGTACATTTCTTCTTTTCAAACAGAGATCTAACTATCTCTTTTTCCATACAATGAAACATTGAATTCAATCCAACAATGCATATGAGAGAATATATCTCAATTATTTATTGATTCCAATTATAAAAATTACATCTTTCAATGTTTGAATGCAATAACACATTCCTATTTTTTTGTTTCCAATAACAATGTAACAAAATGTAAATATCTTTCACAATTCTAATGTGTAACTTTCATAACCAATTACAACCTCCCTTATTCACAAATATATATTACAATTTCATCCACATCAAGTGGGAAAGGAATGCAAATGAATTTGTTATGCAAGGGGATGGAAAAACTATCTTCTCCTTTCTTCATAATAAAGAACAAGCAAGTTTCCTACATTTTCAATTTGATCACAACAAAAGTGGGGGAAAGGAAATGCTCTCCACCCAACCAAGACATCCAATGAAAGGAGAATCCACCCTTCATCATTGGCCCCGAGCCCCAACCATAATACAAAGAAGAGGTGTGATTCAACCTATGGAAACAATGGCTTCCACACACACAACATTCATTCATCATACATAACTCAATATAAAACATAGTATAAACAAAAATAATAGTTTACAACTACATTTGTAAACATTTACAAAAAAATCAGGCTTGATCATGCAAACCAAAGGAGCAAGGTCTTTGGGGAAGCTACTTATGCCTCTCAATGGGAATTGGGCATCCACCTATAACAAACTACTAATAAATTTCACCATAGATATCCTTATGCCCCCACAATCCCTCCTTATGCCCCTCACATATTTCCTTGTCCCCCACTAAGTAAGAAATGGAAGCTATTTCTTTTCCATGGTGGATCCCAAACCCAAACTTCCTCCACAAAATTATGATACCAATGGCATTCCCTTATGCCCCCCCACATGAATTCCCCATATCCTTCTCCTACACCATTCCTATGGCAGTCTACCCAACCAGCCAACAAAAACATAACAACATTCACCATTCACACAACACAATAAGAAAATAATAGCATAAAAGAAGAGTTAAACTCCTACCTCTCCATGGTAGCTTTTGTTTCCAAACAACAAGCTTCAATGTCTAAAACACAGTCCCAAAACAACAATGCCAAGTATGAAAATATCTCCAATCTCCTCCACAATCCACAAGAGCTTCAAAAACAACAAAAATGTACCCCCAAAGAAATTTTCAAAATGATTCAACCCAAAACAAGCAAAGAGTTTGAATTTTAAGGAAGAGGGAAGATAAGAGGATGATGTGGACCCATGTAGGATACCACATCACACATCTCCAACTCCAAACACAAAAGACAAAATTTCATTCTCCCAAACACAATAAAGAGGTGGGTGAAAATATAACAAATTAGTTGCACACTCCAAAAGCCCACACCCCAAATGACTTCAAAATAGATAAAATGGAAGAGCGTGCAATCAAAACTTGCAACATGTTCAATAAAATGCATTATAAAAATATGAAATCACCTTTTCAACCATAAGTAGGGTTGGTAAATTAAATTGGGAGGTATGGGACAAGTTTTACTTGTCCCACAAGCCTTCAAAAATAGCCCACAAGAATAAATTTGAATTTCCATGGAGGTGGAGTATTTCATACTCCAAAATTTGACTTACACACTCTTACACAAACTTACACATCCCTTACATATTTAATACAAAGAGTCAAAAACTTCCATTATTACTTTCCCATATCCCATTTTGATTTATTTAAATTTTAACCATATGATTTCTCACATTAATCTACCACAATTTTAATTAAATTAAACAAAGGGACACATTACTAATAAAATACGTACAACAATAATAAAAAAAATTAACCACATTAATAATTACACAAAACCCATGGTCACATATAAAGGTGATTCCCCCCATGGGAATCCCTAACAACAACAAACACAACACAATAAAACAAGTTGCCATGGTGACCGTGTTGAATTCACCTAGAATTCCATTGTGGTTGGTCTCCAATCCCTTGATGTTTGTTGTGATATTAACCTGTAAAACACAAATACCTCATTCGGCCTCATGGCCATATCAGAACATTCAAAATGAATATAAATATAATCACAAGATCATCTAAATATGTGAATCACAACAACATCAAGTCAATTTAACATTATCACTTAACAGTTTATATCAGCAACTATATCATCATCATATAATGTCCATTTTCTATATCTACTCATAATATCCAAAATCACATGTCGAACAACATCCATAAAACATTCATGTCAAATAGTATATCATCATCCGAATATGAGTGTCTCTAATAATCATCGTGCATCATAACCAAATCAAGATCAACAATAATCCATGATCAAATGTCTAACAACATATTAAATCAAAGCATAATAATGTCCATAATGAAATCAACCGTATCAAAATAAGTATCACTTTGCTATCAAAGGGATGTGGGAACTACATCATGTTTAGATTTTATGTTCTCTTGAAACAACATAACAATATACATGAACAAATAAATAGATTGTGTAACTAATATTAATTATTGAAAAGTTATAACTAGTTAATAAGAGGATCCTATTTGAAAATTTAATTATAAGGTTAAGTTAGGTTCAAGTGTGAAATTTCTTTCTATAATTATGTTGTTTTATTTCCATCATGTGGAAAAGATTCTATTGATGAACATATAGTGTTGTTAGGTTGATTAACTAATCCTTACCTTGAAATAGAAACTTTAAAGCAGCCCTCTCTTCTTCCTTGTTTGTATTCATTTATGGAAAAGTCTTTCTATTATTTTGGTTGTGTTTTTAGGAGTGTTTCATAAATAGTAGAGTCCTTTTTATGAAATAGTTAGTAAAAGAAGATGCAACTTATAAATTTGACACTCATAAGCAGATCCTCAATCAATATAATAAGGACTATATTTGAATTATATGGATGTACGTGTATTAATTATTTATATAATTAATCATGTACAATATTTTTTCATAAATGGACATCAGTCCATGATAAGGGGAAAAGGTATAACTCCTTGAATTCAATCATGGAGACATAATTTAAGAACTCGTTGATGTGTTATGAATGTTGTAAGTAATTAATTTAAAGTGATCTTCCTTAGGCAGATTTCCTTAGTCAAATTATGAATTATTGGAAAGGAATTAAATGGAATTTATAATGCATCTCCATGAAGTCTAAAATAAAGGTTTATAAGGTATGTATGTAAGCTAGGGATGAAATAAGTGAAGAATCTAGACACGTTGACTTAGGATAACTAGACACACCCAATCAACGTAAGTCGATAATGTATGTCTATGTACCCTTCGTCACTATGAGTAGTCATTCACACTAGGACATATTGCTAACCTTGTCTAGGGTGAAAATTTGAATCAAGTGGGACTGACAGAAGTTAGTAAAGACCACTCTAGATTAAAAACAAGTGTTATGAGGGACTTATTCTATTTGACGAGTATGTCATCTAGGAATGTAAACATGATAAACATGTTTAAAATATTTAGCCAATGTATCACAAGATAATGGTTGTGTTTTCCTATGTCACCTATTTTAAGAAGAGGGTTTTTAGATGAATATATATAATAGATATTAAGATAGGCCTCTTAAGCAAAACACTTGGGTACCCTCAAAAGGTAAAGGAACCAAGTATACGTTGTTTACACATTATTGAGTAACATGAAAGATCTATGTTTCACCGAGTCATTAAAAATGCATATGGTTTTATGTTATGAGATAGTTTGGCATTCAAATATGTGCTCTAAATTATGGTAATTTAGAACATAAAACATTATGTATAAAAAAACAATTCCTTTTTCTAAATTCTTAAAATGGGAATGTTACTGACCCCTTAGGGGACCTTGTATCATGTTATGAATTTCAGACTCAAAAATGCAGGAGACACATATCAACGTGCTATGAAATACATCTTTCGTGATGTTGTCCATAAAATATTAGAGGATTAAGTTGATGATATCTAAGGAAAATATAAACAATGGAGAGACCATGTTTCCATCCTTGGCTTAATCTTCATTCATCCTATCTAGTATTTCCTTCACCTTAACCTATCAACTGTGTTATCAATTTTCTCACCAATAAACTCCTAGGGTTCATCGTGTCTATCCGAGGTATTGAAGTAAATTCAGCTAAAATTAAAGCAATTACTGAAATGCATCCTCCTTAAATAAATAATTACCTTGGCTTTTCTTGGATCATGGAACTCCTATTTATTTGGATCTTGTGTCCTTGCCTTGTTACCTTGGTTGTTCTTGGATCGTGGCACACCAATTTGCAACATTGATTAAATTATGTTTGGTGTTTTTTTACACTTTCGACATCACTATGTTGATGTATCCTTGTATGGAGCTATTCGGTGAAGCTCGGTGTTAGTTATTTTTGATTTTTTTGATCGAGTAGTGGATTTAGACCATAGTGCACACAAAAATTGTTTAGCATTGTATGATTTTTTTATCCTAGCTTCTTAGGATTCCTTACAATAGGTTTTTACTCTCTTTAATTTGTTGTTACTAGTTTTAGGTACCTTGTGTTGTCCCTTTTTCCTAGTTAATGTACATGAGTACCTCATTAGGTCTAGTTTTCAAGACTCATACTATGGACATGCCACTTCTATTTTAGCCCCTAGCTTCACTTGAGGAGGGTGTTAGAGTAGGTATTTACCTTATCTCATGTTCACCTAGGTACTTTATTTACCTCTATTGTATTTATCCCCATCCACTTATGTGTGTGGATATTTCTTTTATCTTATTTAGATATTAGGAGATATTATCTAGTATAGGTATATTTCTTTCCTTGATCTATGGTATTGACTATATCCTTGATGTCTAGTTCTCTCCTAAATCTATGGTCTTAACTATTTCTTTGATGACTAGTTATTTCCTTGATTTATGGCTTGATCTACAACCTTGACTGGTTCTTATATTGTTATTCCTTTCCTATATAAGCAAGGCACATTCTCATTGTATTTCATTGAATTCCATAATAATATATGATATTTTTCTCATTTGTTTGCAAAGGTTTACATAACGTTATTCTAATGAATTAATTTCATCTTATTGATCATGGTGTTTGATTAACATCTGTGTTTTTGGCTTGGTACGAATTGGTTATCGTTCCTTTTAAATAGTAATAAGAGACTAGGATAAATAAATGTCTAAAGTGCATTTTTTTGTGACTACATTTTTCCCCCACTTTATGTTGGTGATTGATCCATAGGGATCTAGAAAAAAACACCACTTCATCATTTCCATAAAAATAAGAAGGAAAATTAATGAAAATGAAGGAAATGAGGTAAACGAAGGTTACGGACATAACCGTCGCTTGGTGTAGAGAGGTGGTTGTAGAAACACCACCTGTAAGGGTGGAAGTACTGCAACCATTGTCTAGCCTTCAGGGTGGTAATCATGAAATTGTTTCTCTACTCGGGGTGGCGGTCCTAAGACTTATGAATATAAAAGAATAATGGAGCACAAATGGATGTGAATTTGAAGTGCCTGACTATGTCTCTTCCCTCCCTGAGATTTCCCATTCTCCATTGCATGGGAGGACATGGGAGAAGGCTATAAATTCAAGGACATGTAAGATAATTGATCATTTGATGATCCAAAGGGATTAAGAAGAAAATTATTAGTTATATGAGAGTAAGTGAGTAATAACTTTAGTGCTCAAGTGGAATTGTAGGAGCAAGGTGTAGAAACATACCAAGAAAGCAAAGGAAGGGAGAGGTTTACATTTTTTCTCCATTTTCTACTTCTTGTAATTTGTAATTGTCTATAATTGACCAATAAAAGTGAGAAGAAAGAGGGATTTTCCCTTCCCAACTGGTTTTCCTCCATTGGGGGTTTCCAAGATAAAATTTTTGGTGTTGGAGTTTAAATTCTTTCTTATTCTCTATGATTTTCTTTCTATAGCACTAGATAATCAGTCACTAAATCTCTAATCTTCAAGAAAATATGTCATTTTCCAAATTTGAAAGTAGAACAATATAATTTTTTGATTTTGTAGAGTTCCAAAGTAGAAGGTTATAGCTCATTTTAGTATCGAGATGATTATATATCCAAGACTGTGGTATTTAATTATTTCTTGTGATTTGTATGAAACCGACAAGAATGAAAGGTGGAGAATTTTTACCTTGCGAGCCATATATTTATATGAAGAAGTGGAAACAGATAATTCAATCTCAAATGAAGGAAGAGAACTTTCTCCGTAGAGTCAAGATGTTAGAGACCATGATGAATAGGTTGTATAGAAAACAAGAAGAGATTTCATATCTTTAAAAGATAGATTTGGTTAATTAAGATTCCATATACTCAGTGGTTCAAGGACTGGCTGAAAAATTTAGTATCATAAAGAGCCATGAAGAGGAAAAATGGGAAGAGAATGAAGAAGAGACACTAATTGTAAGAGAGAAGGTAAAATCTGCTCGAGACACATTTTAAAGTTGAAACGAAAGTGGAAATAAAGAATTTTTAAGGAAAATTAGATGCAAAATTACTGGATAAATGGATAAAATAGTTGGAAGTCTATTTTAGTGTGCATAATGTCACTGAGGCACAAAGGATTACCTTTGCACGTCTCAAAATGGAAGTTCATGCTTTGGTTTGGTAGGAAACCCATATAGCCAATTGTGAGAAGAAGAAACATCCTATTATCAATACTTGGAAAGGTTTTAAAGAATTGATTAGAGATAAATTATATCCTATTAGCCATAAGACTATCATGATGATTAAGTGGAAAAAATTTAGGCAAGGAAGTAGTCAAAGCATGCGAGACTACACTATAGAATTACGAGATAATTCATGTTGTTTAATATGAACTTGGAGGATGAAGACATTTTGATGAAGTGTTTGGGAGGAATTCACACTCACCTTTGGAGGAAGGTAATATCCATGAAGCCCACAGATCTTAATGAAACTTATATACAAGCATACTACATTCTTGATGAGAAGAAGCAAGGAGACACAAATCAAAGAGAGACCAGGTCATTAGATCGGCAAGAAAAGAACAAGGAATACAAGTAGTAGAGGTAAATGGAAAGGTAAACATGCTGCTACTACTTTGCATACTTGTAAATATCCTAAGAATTTCTATAAGAAATGTGATGTAAATGGACATACTACTGCCACATGTTGTAAGTTATATCCAGAATTACACCCATGAATCGAACCAAGGATTCCAAGAAATCCATGGCCGATGTGAAGATAGAAGGAGAGGTGGAGATTGAAGATGATTCAGATGTAGATGAAAGGATAGGATGCATGTCCACTAACATGTATAGTGTAGAAGATGAAGAAGAGATGAGTAAGCTATTTTAAGTTAGAATCCAAATCAAGAATACTAAGGTAAATGCTTTAGTATATTTTGGTTCTTAGTCAAATTTGATTTTGATGTAGTTGTAGAACAACTTGGTCTAGAGACTTATGCAGATCCATATCCATACCCATTGGGATGGGTGAAGAGGGGTGTAGAAATACAAATTACCAAAAAGTGTAAGTTTAAGTTTGGGATAAATACCCAATATAAAGATGTATTAGAGGTGATATCATTCCACTTGATGCATTTTACATTGTCTTTAGAAGTCCTTACTTATATGTCGGGGATGCGGTGTTCAAAAGGAGGGATAATCGGTACATATGAGTCAAAGACGAATTCAATTTCAACATCCAAGCACACCGAGAAAATCAAAGAAAGCCATGGTAAGTGATATGGTAAGTGCCAACCAAGCACAAAGACTTATTCAGAAAATCTTCATTATGTTTACTTTCATTGGAAGAAAATAAAAATGGACTTGAGAGCATGGATATTTTTGATAGCACTTATAAGTTTTTGAAGAAGAAGCCACCACGAAACTACTCATTCAAGGATCATTACAAACTTCTATTATGTAGTCCCCATATCTACCTATGGATTCACTAGACTGACTGTTTGGCAACATGAAGAAGAGGAGATAAAAGGAATAGTAGTGACTATAGAAGCAACATTCATGGAAAAGATTCAGCTAATCCATCTCAAGAGACAAAGATAAGAAAGAAGGACTAAACTACTACAGGTATGGGACCTTCACCATACTTGATCAGTTAGAAAAGAAAGCTTCAGGACATACTTCATGCAGATGCATGTGATAAGAAGTTGCAAGATCTCACACATACTAAATCTATCTATGGATGACAAAGAAGGAAAGATACAAAAGATACCTTCCAAAGAGGATTGTACTCAAGGAAACTCAAAGGAGGATGCAGCACTAGAGAAACAAACTAGAGGTCCACATGAGTCTTGGAAGGCTGGATGAGAGAAGACACCAATGTAGACCCAATGGTACTCAAAGGAGAAAGAGAGGGAGTTAATTCCTCTACCACTCTCCCACTAAGATTCTGTGGGACCAAAATCCTCCTAGCAAGGGAGGTATGATCCATAAAGATCCCGAAGAACACACCAGTTCATCACCTCCATCATCACCAAGAAGGAAAATTGAATAAAATGAAGGAAATAAAATAAAAAAGGTTCCCGATATAATTTTTGCTTGGTGAAAAGTGACGGTTGTAGAACCACCACCCTACGGGTCGAGTGGTCCGAAAATTGTCACCTAGCTAGGGCAAAGATGGTCCTATAACCGCCAATCCTCTCGGGGTGGTAGTCGACACTTCTAAATAGATAATAAAAATGGAGCACGAATGGACATTGATTTGAAGTGTCCTATTGTGTCTCTTCCTCCTTGACCTTTCCCATTCTCTAGTGAATGAAAGGACATGGGAGAAGGCTATAAATACAAGTTAAAGCAAGATAATTGATCATTCAATGATCCAGAGAGATCAAGAAGAAAAATATTAATTATATGAGAATAAGTGAGCAAGATCTTCAATTTTGGAGTGGAATTGTACAAGCATAGGAAGGAGAGGTTTACATTGATGTCTCCATTTTCTAATTCTTGTAATCTGTAATTGTCTATAAATGACCAATAAAAGTGGGAAGAAAGGGTGATTTTCCCTTCCTAACTAGTTTTCCTCCATTAGGGGTTTCTAGGATTAAATTGTTGGTTTTGGAGTTTGAATTATTTATTATTCTCTACAATTCGTTTTCTATAGCACTACATAATCATTCACTAAAGCTCTAATCTTCAAGAAAATATGTAATTTTCCAAATTTGAAACTAGAATAATATAATTGTGTGATTTCCTAGAGTTCCAAAGTAGAAGGTTATAGATTAGTGATCGAAAAATATCGATAACATAAAGTAGATAGATATGTGTACCTTATGCCCTTATAGAGTGATGAATAAGGCATGCCAAAGGACTAAACAAAACATGGAATGAAAAAAATATTAAGGAGCATGGAAACTATAGATGAAAAAAATATAAACTAAAAAAGTGATGAGAGTGAACCTAGGGCGAAATGTGTATGTGTAGCTAATGTACTATGTAGTGTACATGCATGGTTAGTAAAGCATATATGCTATCACATAATGTTGTTGTGTTTTTTTTTTCTCCTAATTTGAATACTTGTTTCCCATACGGCTAGACTGTAAGGAGAAAATGATCAAGTAGTCAAATATGTATGTATGTAAAAATGCTATGTGAAATAAGCATGTATATGTAAAGTATGCAAATGTAAAATAAGTGGAATAAAAGAGTGTAAATGGAACATGTGCACATGATCCATGTCAAGAGAAATGCCATAGAAGGATATCTTGTACTATGAGGTTTTTGGGCGATCTAATGCCACCCTAGCTGAAGAAGTATAGGGATGAAATGTTTTGTTTCCTCTAAGCTCTAACCAATTCTGCTGAAATGTGTGAAGAGATCTATGTACGTCCTAGTTTTTTTGGCGATCCAACACCACTAGCCAAAGTAGTGTAGAGAGAAACACCCACTATTACCCGTAATCCTGTAACTTCTTCCCAAAATTATAAGGACACCATATCCTATAACATCCATTGTGTATGGGTTTCATAGAGTGGTATCAACCCGCTTGATGTGTATAAGTGCCTTTGAATTGAACTAGTGTAAATACGTTGTGTTAGTAGAAAACCCCAAATGATGCTCCCCTCTTTGGGGGCATGCAACATCAGTGATAAGAGACATGTATCCCCCAATGAAGGCCAACCACATAAATGCTGAAAATTTATTAGTAGAAACCAAGGCACACACAAATAAGAAGGTTAGCCAAAGACAAGTGTAAGAAAACAATGAATGCATATAGAAAACATGTGTAAGCTATGTAGAAAATGTAGTAAATGTAAACATGCAAGAAAATAAGTAAGCCACACAAAGCAGGTTACAAACATTGAAAATCACTCACGATGTCACAAGACACACAAGGTCGTCATGGCAACAAAAAAAGAGGTGTGCACACAAACATAGGGCAAAGACACATACAATGATGAAAAATAATAGTAGACAAGTATAAACAATTAAACAAGTAGTCATGGAAACATGTAATCCTACAAAAAAAGTGTTGCACATGAAACACCCATTAACATGTTAGAGTAATAACCAATATTTAAAATCATGTATGATCAAGTAATGTAAGATGTTAAGTACAAAATGAAATAATAACACCTAGATGAGATAAATGTGGATGCCCCAAGTGACCAGAATAGGAAGGGTAGAAGGAGAGCATCCGTGTCATGTGTGTAGGATTTTTGTATCTATGATAAAAATAAACAAAGGCATGAAACGAGCACGTGGTTATGATATAGATAATGATATATAAGAAATCAATCTAACATGTGTAGTAAAGTGATCATGTAAAAAACTAGTAAACAAGAGTAAATACCTCCAAGACAATGTGATATGTAGTGGATGGATGGGATGGAGTCCAAGATGGAATGATAGGATCCATGTGCCCCTAGAGTGGATGAAAGTGTATGAAATTAGGTTCATTTTTCCCCTTAGCAGTCAAGAATGAACTATAAATGACAGAGTGCATCATTGGGAAATGGTCAAGTAGTATGCATCATGTCTAGCGGGTTGTGATGAATGTGTATACGCGTAGTGGTGATGCTATGTGACATGTAGAAATGTTTTGCATGAACCCTATAGCTGAAGCATATATCACAACTTGATGAATGGATGAGGAATAATTTATCCCTAAGAATATATCACTATAAGATTAATTGTAAGGATGAGTGATGATTTAACACTAAGCGTATATCACTATATGAAGAATGGTAAAGAGTGGTGATGTAACCTAAGGTGTATACCACTACAAGATGATGCTAGAAGGGTGGTGATATATCCTAAAGGATATACCACTATGAGTTATAAAAAGTGAGCAATGATTTATCCTAAAGCGTATCTCACTATCCTATGAATGTCATAGGATGAAATGTCACATTGTGAATGTAATGTCCATTTGATTTGTAAACCCTCAACAATCAAGTATGGATTGAGGAATTAAAGTGCATCATTACATGGTGAGTTCAGTACATAGAATACAATGTAGTATAAATTACCAAGTGATGAATAGGGTATGTAAATGTGAGGTATGTGTAATGGAATGCATGATATGTAAGGTGTGTAGGATGTGTATCATGTAATGTGTTATAATGTAGAATGTATGGATGAAATGTAAATCTAGGCTCATATATAATGTGGACTAACATAGTATGTATAATTTATGTAGAGTTTATGATGTGAGTGTTTATTGGTTGTGTGAATATAGCCTAATGATGTATGTGGTGTGAGTATTTTAGGACCCTAAAAGCATATATGATAGAAATATTGAAAAAGTCATGGAAAGGTATGATGGATGAATTCAGAAATTCCAAAATGTTATAGACAAAATTGTATGATGTTAGATGTGCAATGTGTGATGAAATGCAATTTTAGTGCCTAATGTGTGGTGTGTGGGGTTCAGTGTAATGGTAATCCTCAACAGTCAAGTGTGAACCTAAGAAAAAGAGTTCATCATCGGTAATTACGTGGTATTATGATTATGCCTAACGAGAGAGGAGGAGTATGTATGAGAATTTTGCGGATGTGATGTAGAACTATGTGAAAATTCTCAAATGAAATGGGGGGAATTATTTGTGATGCCCCCTCAAGTGTGTGCATAAGTGAATCACATAAGGTCATAAAGGAGGTCATCATCTTCTGGGTCATAACTGAATGGGTAAGCATTAGTAACTTAATAAGCAATGGTGTCTCGGTTAATTACGTAATAATCCATTAAGGTGTAAATTATATATACTCATAGCATATTCCTCATCAGTGAATGGAGGAAGTGGGAATCCATGTGCATATGAATGAGTAAGATTTTGTGTGTAACCTAGGAAGGAGCTATTGCAGATGAAAATATGACCAAAAGGCATTGGAAAGGAAATATTTGTGTGACTAGGATCTAGAGTTCCCTAGATATAATCAAACCATGATTGACCTAATGTGAGTGGTTCGAGTGAGGGTGCGTGTAATAAAAATGGTGAGATAAAATATACGAAGACCATAGGTGGAAGTAATGATGACATACCCATGATAAAGATGGGGAGGATATGGCATAGATGGACATTGTCAAGAGTAAGTCCTAAATGAGTCAAAAACTTATCGTACATATATTTTCATTACATGTAGGATCAAATGGAATGTGTTCCCAATAATAAGCATTCATTAAGAGCATGCAAGTGAATGGTGGGGGTGTTAAGGTAGGTGGTACAATTGGTGGCGTATGTGATTGATTGACATCCATAGATTGGACAGTCCCCTGATAAGAAATCATAGTAGTAGTAGGAGTAGGTGGCATAGAATAAACTATATATATCACACAAATGGTACCTTCAAGTGGTGGTAAATGGGGTGGTTCCTCCATATGTTGAGGATCATTTGTAGTATTAGTATGTAGAATAGGAAGACTAGTATTAAGAACATATTCATAATATTGGAATCGGTCACGATCATGATGATGATTAATATGTTCAATGTCATAATGGAGGAATTTAATATAATTATGCACTATGGATGCAATAGCTTGCATTGCATGAAGCCATGAACTGCAAAGTAAAAAAATAAGAAACCAGGAAATCAATGACAAAGAAGACAATATGGATAGTTTTCGGACCAACAGTAATGGGAAATGTAATGTGACCAAGACATGGGTGGATAAAACCATCATAAGAACATAATGAAATACCAGATGGGATAACTTCATGATCAGAGAAACCAAGGTGTTGAAGGAATGACATGGGACATAGGTTGAGTTCAGACCCATTATCAATTAAAGTTCATTGTTAGAGTAGGTATTTACCTTAGCTCATGTTCACCTAGGTACATTATTTACCTTAATTGTATTTATCCTCACCCACTTATGTGTGTGGATATTTTTTTATTTTTATATATATTATGAGATATTATCTAGTTGTTAGGTATAGTTCTTTCCTTGATCTATGGTATTGACTAGTTCTTTCCTAAAATAATTACACCCAATAGATCTATGGTATTGAATATATCCTTGATGTCTAGTTCTCTCATAAATCTATGGACTTGACTAGTTATTTGATGACTAGTTCTTTCCATGATTTATGGCTTGATCTACGACCTTGACTAGTTCTTAGATTTTATTCCTTGCCTATATAAGCAAGGCCCATTCTCATTGTATTTCATTGAGTTCCATAATAATAAATGATATTGTTGCTCATTTGTTTGCAAAGGTTTATGTAAAGTTATTATGGTGAATTACTTTCATCTTATTGATCGTGATGTTTGGTTAGCATCTGTGTTATTGGTTTGGCACGATCTAGTTATCATTCCTTTTATGGTATCAAAGTAGGAGATTGCTATTGAAATTCATTTGTAAGTTTTATTTTACAAATAAATTCTATATATATTCATATATTCGGGATTTGCTCGTATTTTTTTGTTGCGTGCATTTTATGCAAAACAGAGGGATTTCATTGGATCCGAAGGAAGCAAAACCCTAAGATCAGATGATGTAAAACTTGACCATTTCGGAGAGCTTTCGAGTCATTTTTGGTTTTTTTGTTTTGTCGTGAAACATACTAGACTCACCTTAGGATTCGTGCTGCACGGAAAAGGAAATCTAGAAAAAAAAAATAGGTTTTGCTGGGTTCATTGAAATCCTTAGCCCCTGGTCATATGGTATTTTCATATGAGGGCTTAAAGCTTGTGATTCCTACCAGTAGATGCTTAACTCCAGCCCCATATCATGTTATTTGTGTGGTGAAGGCAAGATCATTTTATTAAATTTTAGTGGAATCTAAAATAAATAGTAGAGCATAATATTGAAAAACTTGTATCTTTTGATCGGTAACTCGGTTTTGAGTGCCATTTTTACAAAAGTGCGTAGTTTTTATGCTCTTTCCATTGGAAATATTAATTTTTATAATCACACTATAATTATAAAGTGCCATATTGTAACACGCACTCATTATAAAGTGCCAAAATATGGGGGCTCTTGTTGCATTGCTTGGTTCTTGCATTTCGTTTGGTGATTTTTTGAGGATGGCATCTTTATCTACTTCTACATTAGATCATGTTGATCCATTAATAACATATAATTACCACACATGGAAACCAAGAATGGAAACAATAATTAAGCGGAAAGGATTATGGGCTTTAACTTCTTCAAAACAACCAGTGTTTACTAGAGAATATGAGAAATTTCAGTACTAGTGCAAATTTGATGAGTGTATGGGTTTGATAGGAACTTATGTAAGTGACACTCTCTTATTTAATTTGGAAAAGTGTGAATCTCCTTTCAAAATATGGGAGAAATTGGAGGATTTATTTGGTAAGGTGGATTATATGAGAGCCATGCAACTTGAAATTGAGATCACCTCTCTTAATCCGAAGATTTTCAACAATTATAGATTATCTTACCAAGTTCAAGCATTTGTTGACACGGTTGAAGGGGATTCGAAGAGATAAGAAATATGAAGAGTGTGTTTACTTGATTCTATCCAAGTTGAGGGACCATTCAAATTTTTTGCTTCTACCTTTTCTCTAGCATGGATTCCTTAGGTGACACCTTCAAAATGCCTAACTTAGAAACATTTTGTGAAAGACTTACTAGGGAAGAATCTAAATTATCTCACCTTGATTCTTCCACCTCTCAAAAGGCATTAGTTACATCTAATCCTAAGGGAAAGGGAAAACCAAGTAGTAAAACCAAATCCACACCTTCTCCATATTAAAATGCTCCTAAACCCAAAGAAAACAACTCAAAACCCAAAGCGTCTTCTAAATCCAAGAATAAGTCTAGCCATTCATGCTCTTTTTGTGGGAGTAGTAATCATGAAGAAAATAGGTGTTATAAGTAAATGCAATCGTTAGAAGATGCATTCAAGAAACACAAAATTTCTATCTCCACTTCACCTCCTTCTAATAAACATGGAAAAACACTTAATGTTGTTTTAATATTTCAGATCACCACTTACGAGACAATTAGGTTATAGATTCTAGCGCTTCTCGTCACATGACTTCTTCTAAGGAGTCTTTTGTTTCTCTAGGTTTGAGTTCTACTTCCAAAATTGAGGTTGGAGATTCTTCTTTTATTTATGTTGAGGTAAAAGGTGATATACAACTTGATGGTGGAAATATCTAAGATGCACTATATGTTCCTAACATCACTACAAATTTTCTTTCTATATATCAAATTTGTCATTCTAGTCAAGGGAAAACAATGACTTTTACACCACATGGGCGAAGAAAATTTTAATGGATCCTTATTCACTTGTCGCTCAGGGTATTCACTTGTTGCTCAGGTTATTCTCAATCATAGTTCAAGACTATATCACTTTGAGGGTTTTGATGACACTTCTTCTATAGGGATAGGACTAGTTTCTCATTCAGATTCAGAGAGTAAGCTTTGGCATGAAAGATTTGGACATCTCAATTACAGATATTTGAAGGAGTTGAGCACTCATGGTATGGTAGATGGTCTTCCTAGAGTTTCTTGTCTTGAGGGAGTTTGTCATGGTTGTGCATTAGGGAAATAACACCAATATCCTTTTCCTAAGAATTTGTCTAAGAGATCTTCTTCACCACTTGAACTTGTGCATAGTGACTTGATGGTTTTTCCTACCCCATCTTTCAATGGAGCTAAGTATGCACTTACATTTATTGATAATTTATCAAGGTGTACTTGGGTTTATTTTCTCAAGTACAAAAGTGATGTTTTTCACACTTCAAATTCTTCAAGGCTTTGGTCGAGAAATAATCTTCTAGTAGCATAAAGAACCTTCGCACTGATAATGGGGGGAGTACTTCAGCAATGAGTTTTCTAAATTTTTGGCAACTCAAGGCATTATTCACCAGCATTCTGTTCCTCATACTCCACAACAGAATGGATTAGCAGAAAGGAAGAATATAACTTTAAAGGAAATGGCTAACTGTATGATGCATTCTAGAGATTTACCTCCTATCTATTGGGTAGAAGTAGTTAATTGTGCTAACTATATTCAAAATTGCACACCACACAAAGCACTTGAGCATTTGACTCCAGAGGAAGCTTGGTCCAACACTAAACTAGATGTATCATTTTTTTGAGTCTTTGGGAGCCATACTTGGGCCTTTGTGCCAAAGAAGAAAAGTAAATCTTTGGATAAGAAGAGTAAACCCTTGATCTTTGTAGGGTATTGTGAGGACATGAGAGCTTATCATCTTTTAGATCCTGATACACATGATGTTATTTTTTGAACACATGTTCAGTTTGATGAGAATTTCACTCCTCATGATTCTTCATATTCTTCCATTCCTTCTTCTTCATCTCATCTTGAGGATCCTTTCTTTGAGGAGATTGATGAGGAGGTTCTATATGCCATTGAGGATCCTATTCCCATTGATGTTGTCACTATACCTAAGTGGGCTCGTACTATAGTTTCGAGGGAAGCACCTTTCATAGAGGATATTCCACCCACTAGGAATCATCACACACATTCTACAGGTTCTGGAATTTTGTGTCAGGAAAATTCTGAGGATCCACAGTATTTTTCAAAGGCTCATGGGATACAGGAGTGGGATGATGTGATGATAGCTGAGTAGTCTTCTTTGATGAAGAATCATACTTGGGATTTGGTGTCTCTTCCTAAAGGAAGAAATATGGTTAGGTGTAAGTGGGTATACCAAACCAAATATGTAGCTGATGGGTCCATTTACAAGTATAAGGCTCGTCTTATTGCAAAGGGTTTTTCACAAGTCAAAGGTATTGATTACTTTGAGAATTTTTGCATCCGTTGCTAAGATGGATTATGTGCACCTTTTACTTGTTATTTCTGCATCATAGGGGTGGCCCATATACCAAATGGATGTGAAGATTTCCTTCTTACATGGATATCTACAAGAGGAAATATATATGGAGCAACCATTTGGATTTGTTCAGGATTCTTCTCTTGTTTTTAGGCTCCGAAGGTCTCTCTATGGTCTCAAACAAGCCCCTCGGGCTTGGTATGAGAAGATGGATTATTTTCTTCTTTCTACTAGATTTTTTCATTGTCACTCTAATCATACATTGTATCACCAACATGTCGGTGAGGATATTGTGATACTTATCTTGTATGTTGATGATCTGTTACTTACTGGAAGCTCTTCTTCCCACATTTAGAGTATTCAGAGGGCTCTTTCTACATAGTTTGACATGATAGATCTTGGGCTATTGCATTATTTCCTTGGTTTGTATATTTCTCAGACAGATGCAGGGATTCATTTGAGTCAACAAAAGTACACCCATGATCTTCTTATGTGCTTTGATATGGTTGATTGCAAGCCACACCCATCTCCTTTTCAGTCTGGAGTTACTCTTACATCCACATGTACCACACCACTTTGTGATCCTACATTATATAGGTAGTTGGTTGGGAGTCTCATGTACTTGACCCATACTCACCCTAATATTTCATTTGTAGTAGGGCTTGTATCTCGGTTTGCACATTCTCCTCATAGTAGTCATTGACAGGCTACTAAAATGATTTTACGCTATTTACAGGGCACTTCCCACTTTTGCCTACACTACACTAGGGGTTCTACTCAGTTGGTTGGATATACAGATTTAGATTGGGTAGGTTCTATTGATGATAGGCATTCCACTTTTGGCTATATTTTCTATCTTGGTTCTTCTCCAATTGCTTGGGTGAGTAAAAAAATAGGCTATTGCACTTTCATCTTCAAAGGCGAGTACGGGCCATAGTTACATGAGTCAATAGATTCATTGGCTTCACCAGTTATTGACAGAGTTCAGATTCCCACAAGATTTGCCAACCATAATTTAGTGTGACAACCGAAGTGTAATTCATATTTCTCGCAACCCAGTTAAGCATCAGTGGACCAAACATATTGAGATACACATCCACTTCATTCATCAACACATTCAGGATGGAGTTCTTTTCTTGGAGTACATTCTGACTCAGCAGCAGGTTACAGACATCTTTACGAAGCCTTTTACATCACCTCGCTACCTTGAGTTGTGTGGAATGCTTGGGGTTTCAAAATTTTTCTTGGGGGGTGTTTGTGAGAACATCTTCCTTCTTCTTCTTCTTTCTCTTTCCTTCTAATAGGATTATTTCCTTCTTTTTGTTTGATATTTCTTCGTGGATATATTGTACATGAGTACCTCGTCAGCCTAGTTTTTAGGACTCATATTGTGGACATTCCACTTCTATTTTGGCCCCTAGCTTCACTTGAGGGGGGTGTTAGAGTAGGTATTTACCTTAGCTCATGTTCACCTAGGCACATTATTTACCTTTATTGTATTTATCCTCACCCACTTATGTGTTTGGATATTTCTTTTTATTTATTTAGATAGTAGGAGATATTATCTAGTTGTTAGGTATAGTTCTTTCCTTGATCTATGATATTGACTAGTTCTTTCCTAGATCTATGGTATTGAATAGATCCTTGATGTCTAGTTCTCTCATAAATCTATGGACTTGACTAGTTCTTTCCATGATTTATGGCTTGAATTACGACCTTAACTAGTTCTTAGATTGTTATTCCTTTCCTATATAAGCAAGGTCCATTCTCATTATATTTCATTGAGTTCCATAATAATATATGATATTGATGCTCATTTGTTTGCAAAGTTTTATGTAAATTTATTTTGGTTAATTTCTTTCATATTATTGATCGTGATGTTTGATTAGCTTCGTGTTCTTGGTTTGGCATGATCTAGTTATCATTCCTTTTATTCATTTGACCCTATATTCGAATACGACATATTATATGAAAAGGTGGGTCATTGTCAAAAAGAACAAGATTAACTAGAGGAATATATGGGAAAGAAATATGCTGAGAGAATGCATCCACAAAGGTGTTATAAACTATATCAGGATGAGTGTTGTCAGGGATTGGAGTAGTAAGTAGAAGATTAATGATCCTAGCTCATAATTCAGGATGAAGAAGAAAAAAATCATGAATGGAGATAGTCATGATGAAGAATCCCTAAGGAGAATGAGGATCCTAGAAGAATGTAGATCGAGTTGGGTTCACCAAAATGATTAACTAAAATTGAACTAAACTAAGGTAGTGCAAGATAGTTAATCTAATCTAGGAGGACATATAACGCAGTAGATAAATGTACTAAAACAATATGTAAATTAAATAACTGAAGTAAACTAATGAAATCAAACCCTAATATGCAAGAAGGAAGTAAGGAAGGAACTCAACTGATAATTGGTGACTGTCACAAAGTTCACGGGTTTGACTTTAAATTCGGTGAACAGGAACAAACATGCCAAAGTCTTGAAAAGATTAGATCTAGAGGATTTGAGTGGATTGAGGCACCTAGGACTTGATTGGGTCACCCATAGGTACTGCATATGAATTTTGGTCACCATGGTCAGGAAAGATGTCTATAAATTGTTTTTGTAGGGTTGGAAGGTAATCTGTAACTCCGTCTACCTGTTGCACTAAATTTTGTGTGTTGCACCGAATTCTCCAAATATTCTAAAATGAATAAAATGACCTATAAGAAACCAAACAAGTATCAAAACTCTACAAAAATAAAATGTAGAATGAATGGGTCAATGTAATGGTATTTTTGGGAATAGGCAATAAGGGATCACCATACATAGCTTAAGAAAATAATAGGATTTCTACTCGAGTTAACCATAGGAAGTCTATTCTTAAGAGCACTTGTATGTTGTGCATCCTTTTGTAAAGGCGTGTGTCTATTTTTAACATATGACCTATTTTGAGAAGTGCATGGGTAGTGAACAGAAAGTCCCCACCCATATATATATGTATTAATTTGCATGGTTTTTGTGTGTAAAATTGTAGAGTTATGTTGTTGGTTTTTTCATGCGCATGACTCATGGAGAAACTTATGTAATATAAGAAGCTTATGTATTTTATATTATTTAATAAAATGGTTAATATTTCTTGGATAATGGTGTTGAACATGATTGAATATAGTTCTTGCATGGGAAATCTTATTATAGTCATTGTTTAGTTCATCTTACATATACTCTAAGATCTAGATCTGGTTTATGCATTGTGTGTTGTTTACTATTGGTAATGAATCTAAATACCTATATGCACCATCATGCTAACATTTTGTACAAGAAACTATAAAGAGGGATTTGGTGCCTTTGTGTACTTTGGGTGAGTTCTCACTCAATAGGAGTGATGTGTCAGTGCACCTAGGTTATTCATAGTGAATTCTAGGTTACATCATTGGTTCCATTACCGAGACCTCTTTTTCAGTTGTTTTTATGATGTTGCATGATGAAGACGTATCGAGTTGACCTTAACAAGTGTTGAGGAGTGGATAGTAGATTTGGAAGAAGAGTATGCTCAGAGATTCAACACTGGATCTGAGTTTGACACATAAATGTGGGTTGAGAAGAATTGATATGACTACTTATATGAAATTTTGTTTATTATCTTCCCCATAGAAATATACGAGTGGTTTTTTTCTTATGCATCTAAAATGAATTGGAGGTTTCACACACTTTTCTGGACGTAAGAAGAATTTCAGGATCTCTATGATGTTGATCTAATTTGGATGTGTGTTGTGGATACTTGGTTCCATAGTATTCTGAATAACTATATTTTGGATTACTCAATTTCCACTTACTCTTGTATGGAGGTATTTGAGTTTAAATTTTTACATTATCCCAGGGGAATATATCTTCATGAAATTTCATTGGTGATCAAGATCTTAATGGTAACCATGAATTTGGAAGAGAAGTCGACATTAGCTCAACCCCACCAAGCGTGAGGGTAGGAGTAGGTGTGGTGAAGGATGAAAAACCTAGCGACATATAGGAAAAGAGAAGAAATGTGGCTTAACTTTAATGAGGTGCACAAGAGGGATTTAGAGAAGAAATGTGAGGTAACAGAATGAATTTCATTGTGGAGAGAGATGGATCATGAAGGATATAGAGCTCATGTAGAGGACATGGAGCCGAACATCTACAACTCCCCATTTGGGAAATCATGACAAGAAACCCTCATCAGCCTCTTATTACATTATGCCAATAAAGACAACATGGGCCATGGGCATGCATCTCGAATCTATCTAGCAACCTAGCCCTTGCACTTGGTTTTAAATTTTCTAGTACAACTAGTAGTCAGCAATGTAGTTTAGGAAGTAGAGTAGAAAGAGATAGAATTGAATTATCAACAAGTTCAGGAGTGAATCAAATAGCAAGAACATTTATGGTTGGGAAGACATCTCCCTTGTTATTTTGAGGACCATTATGGGCATCATCGGCATAGAACACAGCACGCAGAAATTTGGACTCACATCGGGGAGTAGCACAACTTCGTAGAATGAAGGATTTCAATTTAGCACCACTATTGGGACACAGGAATTGCATCCTTTGGTTCAATTCCTATTATAAGTGGAGGATAAGGAGGAATAGGTGGCTCGAGATCTAGAGGATCCGGAGGCGGAGGTAACATAGCAAGTTCTGGATCCGGTGGGAATGGTCCTCACTAGCCCTAGAATATATACATGGAGATGTCACCTCATCTCCCATAGTATAGGGAATAGAAGATGTTGTTGAGAATGTCCATATGTGTGATATATTATGGTGCACAAAAGGAATTATAGCTTCAGAGTGCAAGGCTAGTTAGTTTGCAACTATGTTTTAGGGACGCATGTATAATTAGTATAGGAAGTTTGACCCTGATCAAAATTGTGTGGATTATATGATGTTACGAGATTATTTCATTAAATAATTTTATATTCTTAAGTTCAAGCATAAAATTATAAGTGCACTCAAGAATATCAAGTAGGGCACTAATGAGAATTTATGAGAATATGATGCTCATTTCATAACACTCTTGTCTAAACTATCATATGATATCCATGCAAGTCAACATGCATAGTGGTTCGTCAAGGCCTAATCATGCCTTTTCGAGGAAATCTCACATAAGACTTATATAGACCCACATGAGGCACTTGAATTAGCTTCATTCATTGAGGTAGTTTGGAGCATAAACACTGAGTAATCCTATTATTGGAAGCTTAGATTGTGGAAATGGAAAAATAATTAGAGAAACTATTATCCAATATAGCACATGAGACACAGTGGAATTTGGTGCACAAATTTTGAAGTGGAGGGGAATAATAAGGATAGTTCTCCTCGTAGATCGATGTGATCCTTGTTAATGGAATGTGAGATGTGTAATTTAGACCATGATGCAATCTATTTTCTATTTATGCAACACATGATAAGAAATAACGTGTCCTGGTACTATAAACGTTTCTAGTCCATAACTCGCAATACTAAAGATTGTAGGTTGATTGATCAGATCCATGATGCCATTAATATTGGTGTACAATAGACTAGAGTTTCAAATAAATCTAAGGATAAATGTGAGAAACATGATCATGATCAAACTCAAGAGGACTATGATCAAAATGAAGGGCACTTTGAGGGAGGCTATGGTAGAGGTCAAGGATACCATGGTCGATTCATAGTATGAGGCCATGGTGGTGGATGAAGTGAGTTCCCTCATGGAACATGCTATACGTGTAGATCCCCTGACCATTATAGGCCCAAATTTCCTCATAAAATTACTTGTTCTTTTTTCAGAAAGAATCAAAACTATGAAGAGTGCCCAAACTTATATGAAAATATGAGAAAGAAACATAAATAGGAGAATAATGGCGCAAGGATGGTTAGAATAAAATGCGCCATGGAAAACCAATGGATGCAAAATTTAGCACCAGATCTTGGGTTAGTACTTGTGAAGATTACTACATGCATTGAGGCTGCACGTGCCAAAGAAACTTTGCAACAAAATCATACAATTATTAAGGAGGAGGGCTTACATACAAAATACCCAAACCCTAAACATCAGAAGGAGGTTTATCAGGAAACCATGGAGGTACTCAAAAATATGCAGGGTGAAATAAAGTGTCTAAATAAATAGTTGTGGAAGTTGGAATAGAAGAAGGAAAATAAGACTTTCCATTCAATTTTTTATGATCTAAGGGAAGTATGCAATATCTTTAAACGTCAAGAGAAAATTATTCCATTACTAGGAGTTGGTTAAAAGGAAACACTCTACCCGTTGGTATTGAGAATGGATGGTAGATTTTGCATGTTGATATCCCTCCCCATATCTTAGATTATGACAAGGAGATCACTCTGAATGTTGTTGTGGATGGATGGCTTTTAAGAAATATGTTGATTGGCACATGTGTGGAAGTGAATGTGCTTACTTTAGATGCATGGTTTCGATGGGAAGACCTCCATTGCAACCATATTCTAATGTGTTGTATATGGAAAATTGGACTAAGGATGCACCAATCGAAGTATTGAAGGATGCATCCATTATTATATAGGGGCCAATTTCACTGGGAATTTGAGGTCTTAGTTTTTGTAGAAGTAGACAACTTACCAGCTCTTCTTGGGTGCCCTTGGTGTTATGCAAATAATGTTTATTTATGGTTAAATAAGGGATATATCAATTTTGAGAAAAAGAAGAATGAGTTACTATCCCTTTGATAGATGGAAAATATGCACCTTATGCCGAGCTCTTAAGTGAAGAATACCTAAACGTAATTTATGAGCACACCATTTGAGATCTAGAAGCACACAATCCATCTAAGAAAGTAATTCTCAAGTGGGATGATGCACAATCCATTAGTGATACTATAATTATTTCCTATGAAAATAGCACACATGACACTTACGAGATGTTTTAACGAAGGCAAGAAGCAAATTTCACGTGTAACTAGGTCGTCTATGTTGTTAGGCGGTTAGGCAACAACCTTGTTCCCTGGTACAATGGTGAGGGAAACCTTGAGGTATTCCTACAAGCCATGAAAGTAAAGTGGAAGGATCAGTGGATAGAATGAATATGTTATTTATACTCTATGTGGTATAACAACGCATTGGTGGATGGTTCATAGGGATAATATCATAGAGTGGAGAGGAATGGGAATTTCTCTATTAGTCGGATTTCTCAAGAGTAATGCACCTACCAAAATCAGTTAATATCATGGTAATAGTCTTTTTCAGCACCTCGTTCAAAGTAGTGTGAGAGACTCTTGACGAGGGGAAGGGAGCTTTACCACCTTCATTGTGGGTGTAAAAACTTTATTTCACCTTGCAAGGCTATGCACATGCTTGATATGTTTATGTAGAGTTGCATAAAGAGACTAGAAATTGGAAAGACTTGACTGTAGGAATGATCCATACTTTTGACTACTTCTCCTCTAAACCTCCAGTGAGAGAGGAATTACAAGTTATGAATTGCTTGAGTATGGGAGATATTTCAAAGGATGAATAACCCATTCAGGAGTTATTTGGTGGGTCAGACCTAGAAGCACATTTTGACGAAGTAGATGAGACAAATGTAGAACTGTTTGAGTGTGCTTTCCTAGAGCAGAGAAAGGAAATTTTTTCTACATGGTGGATGATGAAGAAGTGAAAAAGTTTGACATAGCTCATTCGGAGGGTATGTGTGAGGTCTTAGATAATCGATGAGAATGTGTGTGCCTACCATGACCCTATAAAGATGAATAAAGTGAACATGGCATGGATGTTGAACCTAAGGAGGCCGTAATTGAAGATTACTAGTCTAAATTCAAGTGGCAAAGATAATTTTGTTACTATGTGATTTTCAAGACTTTTTCCCCAAGGCTTCTATGAGCTAAAAGGATTCCATAAATCTTTGGGTGAGAGGAAAATTAACTTAAAGGAAGGTGTGTGCCTGGTTAGGAAGAGACCTTATAAGATGAACCCTAACTTACGCATAAAATTTAAAGAAGAAATTGACAAAATGTTAGAATCGGCATTATTGAGCCTATAGAGGAATCATATTGGGTTAGCCCTATGGTAATCAAGATAAATAAATATGGAAGAATCAATATTTTTTTGACTACGGGAGTTGAATGTTGCATGTGTGATTGATCCTTTCCCTACTCCATTTAGTGAGGAAATATTGGAAGGTGTTGCAAGGCGTGAAATTTACGCTTTTACGGATGGATTCTTTGGGTATCATCAAGTAAGAAATGCTAAATATGATCAAGAAGACAACTTTCACCACCGAATGGGGAAGTTTTTCATACACTTTGTGATGCCCATTAGATTGTAGAAAGTACTGCAGTATTTTCATGCATTGTTGTTTAAGAATTCCAGGATTTTATTCAAAAATTATTGTAGGTTTACTTAGATGATTAGACCATGTATGGGCTTATCAAGGATCATTGTGAAAATTCACGGTTAATGCTTAAAAAGTGCATACGATTAAGCATGTCTTTAAATATCAAGAAGTGTGTATTTGCTACACCTTTTGGAACTCTGCTAGGGAATATCATTTGAATGAATGGTTTGTTGGTAGATATAGCTAAGGTTGTAGTTATCTTAGGCTTGGAGGAACCCACTAGTCAAAGTGAGTTGCGTGGATTATTGGGCCACACAGGGTATTTAAGAAATTTTATCAAAGGATATGATAATATTTTCATGCCCTTGGAAGATTTATTTAAAGCTAAAGAGGAGTTCTATTAGGGAGAACCGTAACAACACTCATTTGAAGCATTGAAGGAGAGGCTTACTACAACACCTATTATGCATTTTATTTTATGAAATATACCTTTTCAAATACATTTGGATGCTTTTGACATGGAAATTAGCACAGTTATAGCTCATTCTAGAGAAGGTATTGTAAATAATCCTATCTACTTTGTTAGTAGAAATTTGAATCTTTCATAATAGAATTATACAACTATAAAGTGCAAGGCTTTGTCAATGATCTACGTGTTGCATAAGTTCTAATAGTACTTGCTAGCAAAACCTTTTTTTTTCTATACAGATCACATGGCATTGAGATACTTTGTGAACAAGCCCATTTTACATGGGCGCATATGCCAATAGGCTCTCTTATTCCAAGAGTTTTAGTTTACAGTGGTAACAAATCTAGGTATAAGCAATTCTGATCCAAATCATTTGTCAAGGATTTAATCAGGAGAGGATGTGCACAGTATTGAAGATACAATCGGATGCAAATTTATGTAGGTTGAACCATGCACCCTCGGAATTAGAGGATATTGTTGTATTTTTACAAACAGGTATACCACCCGAAGGAATGAAGGCCTTGAAAAATAAAAAAACTTGCAATTCATGCAGCACATTTCATGTTGATCAATGGACACTTATACAAATTAGGATGAGATGAAGTATTGTACCAATGTGTACTGGAGCATGAGTGCATGATAATCATGGAGGAGGCTCATAGTAGTATTGCAGTGGACACTATACAAAGTGACACCACCATGCGTAAGATTCTACTCGATATTTTATGGTGGGAGACCTTATACAAGGATTTCAAGGAGTATTATAAGGTGTGTGATCATTGTCAATACATGGGAAAACTTGGGCAGAGAGATGAAATGCCTTTGAGGCCTATTTCTAGTGTAGAACATTTTGAGAAATGGTAAATAGACTTTGTAGGTCATATTTCCCTAGCTACACGTAGAACTCAATCGTGCCATATCATCACTTGTAAATATTATATTACAAGGTGGAAAAAGTGGAACCTATAAAGGATTGTATAGCGGAAACAAAAGAAAATTTCTTGTGGGAAAATTTTCTTGCCAAGTATGGATGTCCTTTAAGTTTGAAAAGTGATAGAGGCACTCATTTCCTTAATGAGACCATCAAGATATTATTAGATGAATTTATGGTTGCACACCATAAGAAAAACCTAATCACCCTCAAGAAAATGAGATTGATGAAGCTTTCAACAAGATATTGAGCAAGAATTTGACAAAAAATTGAGATGTTGGAAGGAAAGATTGGGATGATCATGTTTTTGTTGTGCTTTGGGCATATAAAACAACCTACAAACATTTGAATAAGGAAACACCCTTTTAGTTGGTGTTTTGCATAGAAGCAATTCTTCCCATGGAATAAATGTTACCTTATTTGTGTATTGCGCATGTGGGAGATCTAGTTGATGAGAAAGAATTGGAAGAGATAATTGATAATTTGATACAGCTGGATAAGAGGCGCACCATATCACAATGGATTCATAAGTAAGAAAAATCAAGGTAAAATGCATGACATGACAGGTACATCAGGGACAAGAAGCTTGAGGTTGGGCAGATGGTACTTCTTTATTATTCAAATTTTATAAGCCACCTAGGAACACTTAAGGTTCATTGGTTAGGACCATATGTTATCACTCATATACTTAACTCAAGTGATTTCTAGCTAGAGGCGCTTGATGGAACATGGTTTCTTGGTTACTTAAATGGGAGTAGGTTGAAGCCCTACTATAAATAAGTCTTCTTGGTGTTTGTAATAAGGTAGTATTGCCATTTAGATTAGATTTCCCTTACTATATTTCCTTTAGATGTGTTTCATTCATTTCCGCTATACTTTGTTAATTTAGTTCGAGTGTTATGTGTAATAAAAAAATTACACGCCAAAAGCTGATTACAATCTCAAGTGTTTTTGTGTGCAAAGGAATACACATACCCCTAGTGTGGGGTGGTTAAATAAGGTTAGTCTAGTATATAAAATAAATAAAATCACAAGTGATCATAAAGGGAACAAGTTTTGAAAAGTGATGAAAAATTCAAGAGGAATTCTCAAAGTTAAAGATTACGCATAAGGCTATAAGCACTTAGTATAACTCAAGGAGGATACAACATTTGATAATACGTATGTTTGTGTCACATTCGATTAATATTTTTGCATAATAAAGTGTGGGTAGAGGAGATTTGTGACAGATAAGTAGTGGCACACAAGAAATTTATGACTGAGGTGTAAAATTTTGAGGCGCAAGAGATTGGGGCGTGAGACAAAGAGGTGAAAAATGTGCTCAAAGGAAATTAATGTCATGTATGGTGGTAGTTGGATCAATTAATGAAGGGATTTTTGAAAATTGTTTTAAATACAGTTTTTGAAGTGACATTTGTTACCTTATGAGTTAAAATAAAATTGAGAAGTGTGAAGAAGATTTTGAGATGACAAGATCTCTGTAGAGCGAGTAAACTCTGTTGTGTTTCAAGCACATTGTTGAGCATCTAGGTATGGAACAAGGATTCAAGTGGGGGTGTGTGTACATGATAAGAGGGTGACTTAGGTTTTGTTTTCACGATAGCTATAGTTTTCATTTGCACTCATAGGATTGAAAGTAATGATAGCACCATAAACCAAAGGATGTTGTGGAAGAAGTAGTGAGGGCCAAGGCTTTGATTGCAAGGAAGATATCTAGCTATGAGGTTTTTTTGCAAGCCTTAAAAGATGAAATGAAGAGGGTAGATATAGTATTGGTCATGTGTATAACACTTGATAACTTAATATAGGAAAGGACAAAGAAATAGGAAAATTAAGTTCTACATGTGATAAATGATGAAACACAATGCACATAACGAGTTACCTTGGTAGAGACAAAACACAATGCACTAGATCTGCAAGGAAACAAAACATGGATCGAATCAAGGACATTTACAAGTTCATTTCTATGAAGGTGGATTTCATGGAAGGGATGGTCTCAAGTATGGCCAACATCCTTATAATTTTGAAATTTGAGGGCAAAAACATGACTCTAGATGGGTTAGATGGCATCGCTATGGACATCCTCATAAGGAAAATGTAGTGCTTAAGGAATGGTATAAATTTGAGGGATAAATTCAAAGTGAATATCCATAATTCATTTTTCCACAAGAAGAAAATGGCACACAATAAGATGACTCACCATATTCTTTATTATTTGTTCTTTCATTCCTTTATCCTATATTCTTTGGAGTGACAAGGTGATTACCCATTACCCGGTAGAAATCCATTTTAGTGTGGGAAAATTTTGGAAGGAAAAAAATATCCTAAGTTTTTGGCGTGTGAAGGTATGGCATTGGAAGAGTGTACGATGCTACAATATATCCAAGTGCCTAGGATCGGGACTTAGTTGTTTCTTTCTATTTTAAAGGCTATTTTTGGAATAACCATGCTGAGCACACAAAGAAATGAAGAGTTACGATCTATGTAATGATATTTAAGGAACAAGAAACACCTAAAAACCATGCATAGTTTAATCTAATAATATTATTTTTACTCAGAGTTAACTATAGGAAGTCTATTCTTAAGAGCACTTACATATTGTGCATCCTTTTGTAAATATGCATGACTAGTATTAACATGTGACCTATTTTGAGAAGTGCATAGGTGGTGAAGGGAAAGTCCCCACCCCTATATATATGTATTGATTTTCACGGTTTTGTGTGTGTCAAATTATAGATTTATGTTACTGGTTTTGTTACACGCATGACTCATGGAGATACTTATGTAATGTAATAAGATTCTATGTTTTACAGTATTTAATACAATGGTTCATATTGGTTGGATAATTATGTTGAACACGAACGAATCTGTTCTTGCATGGTAAATATTTTATAGTCATTTTTTAGTTCATCTTACATATACTCTAAGATTGAGATCTATTTTGCGCAATGTGTGTTGTTTTTACTATTGGTAATGAGTCTCAATACCTATATGCACCATCATGCTAATATTATGTACAAGAAAATCTAAATAAGGACATGTTTCTTTTGCATTTTTGTGTGAGTGCTCATCTCAAGGTGAGTGATGTGTTAGCATTCTGGGTTATTCACGGTGAATTCAAGGTTGTATCAATGATGAAGCTATTTGGATGCCAATCCAATAGATGGATACAACTCTAGATGGAGTGATAGTAGTGTATGATGCTAGGTCCCTCATTATGGTCTCATAATTTTATATTTATAGGGTTCTCTTGGTATAATTTCATAATTAACCTCAAAAAGGTTGACCACATAAAAGATAAGAATGAAAAATAGCTAGAAAAGACCTAAAAAATGGTAGGGAAGTAGAAAAGAAAATAGGGTGCCCCCAAGTGGGACCAAAGTGCCCATGGGTGCCCCAGTTAGGGTTAAGATGATGCGGGATCTTTGGAAATGAATGGGTAAATAGGTGTAATGGGTTGAAAAATATGAAATAAAACAAATAAAATGACCAAAAGCATGGAGGTTAATTAATACTTTCTTCCCTTGAGAACCTTCTAAATAGTAGATTGAGACCGGGATAAATAAATTTCCAAAATGCATGATTTTGTGACTTCAACTTTGTATCCTCTAAATTATGCCACTACCCACTCAATCAAAAAAAAATTATTATCACAATCTTTAACCCACTTAAAACCATGCACTTTAAACCATACCACGGTGACTGTATAACTTGGTGGCTCATGTTTATGACCGAGTTCAACCTTGAATTCATATCAATAAATTCCATTAAGGGCCATGCCATCGCAAACTAGCTTGCGAATCACCCCTTCCAGACACCCATCTTCCTCACTAACAATTTTCTCGATGAATCTATCAACACTATCGATGAACATGAATTTACTCCTATCAAGATGACTCTCTTCTTGTATGGATCTAAATGCCAACAAGTGGAAGGATTTGATGTTGTTGTCATACCACCTTGGGGATTCCTATTCCATTATCATTCAAGATTCAATTTGAATGTTCTAATAACATGTAAAAATATAAATATTTAATCATGTATCTCACAACCATTATATTATTAGGTGTTCATATCTTAGAAATATACAGAGACTCACAACTTGTCATTAATTAAGTCAATGGATAATATTAGTGTAAAAATTAAATCTTAAAAAAATATAAATCCAATGTTGATTTTTTCCTTGGAGCCTTCAATCATTACACCATCCAAAAAGTTCCACGATCCTCCAACAAATTCACGATACTATGGCTTCTTTAGGATCCCTCATTCCATTACAAAAATGAATAATCAACTAACAACTACAAAGTATCTATAGTCATTCAAATATTGGATCACCCCTCACATCAAAACCATATCCTTCGTATAGATACCATTGACGGTCATCTAACATATCTACGGTATTCTCAAACATTCGACTACCTTTCTAAATATAAAATCCCTTCTAACTTATCAAAAATACTAAATGACCATTTATTCAACGTGTCACTCAATACATCATCATAGGTGACATCTTATATAAACTTGGATTTTATGACCTCCTATTAAGGTGTCTTAAGTCATATGAATCTATAAAAGTGATCCAAGAGGTCCATGATGGTATATGTGGCGGACATTTCAATGGTAATGCCGTTACTAAATGTGTATTACAATTTGGATATTACTATCCCACTATCAATCAGGAATTTTGTGTGTACGTGAAGAAGTGCATAAAATTTCAACAACATTCTTATCTCGTCCGTGTTCTTAGTCATCCCGACAACCTTATCATGATCTATGGCCTTTCTCATAATGGGGTTTAGACCTCATTGGTATTATCAATAAGAAATCATCCTAATAACACCATTCAATTATCAAAACCACTAAATATTTCAGAAGATGGATTGATGTTATCCACTTGACTTTAACTAAATAAAATAATATTGTTAACTTCATTTATCAATACATCATATGTCATTTTTGCATCCCTCATAAACTTGTTACAGATAATGGAAAATCCTTCAAAAACAAATATGTTAAGAAAATTTGTGACACATTCAACATTAAACTTATTTTTCATCACCATACTATCCCCAAGAAAATAAATAGGCCAAATCCTCTAACAAGACAATTACTAAAATCCTCATGAAAACTGTAAAGGAAGCGGTAGGAATTGACATCTCCGATTCCTATTTTCTCTTTAAGCTTATGAAACTAACATCCGTACCCCTATTCGTGCTACATCCTTTTAGTGATTCTAAGGTTCTAAGGTGGTTTTACACCTTGTTAGGAAATAAGGGATAAAATATGTGGAATAATCCATCACGAATCGCAAAAGTAGAAACTAATATGCGAAATTATTACAGATCTCAAATAAAATTGCGAATAAAATAACACAACACAAAGAGACGATATTTAATGTGGTTCACCCAATTTGGGATACGTCCACCAAGAATCACTTACTCATATTTTATTACAAGCCACTTTGCTCTCTCAATACAATACCTGAGATCCGTTTGGAGCTATGCTCAACAAACTCTCTGAATTCATAGTCGAATTCAAAGCACATCTGCAATGTTTACATTATATCTCTATCATATGCATAAAAACATATAAATAGACAACTGCTTAAGTAGTTTTACAAAACCGTGGGTATCAAAACCATGGGCAAAAACCATCACATAAACCTATGGGTCAAAATCCCATCCATATGAGAAAATCATGTTTCCTGATATATGGGCACGTTTTAAGGCCCAAAAAAATTGGGGGTGTACCCTCGAACCCTCGCTTCTCGGGGCCCACCCTAGACCCCCACTCGGGGGCTTGGCCCACCGACCCCAAAGTGAGGATACATGAAAAGTGTACGGTACTCTTAGTGTAAAATATTCAACACTTTCACACATGAAAATAGGCTCCACAACCTAACAATCTCCCACTTGGAGACTAGTTTTCCTCTAAGCAAGCTTCTCAACCCTTCACTAGTTTCTGTGAAGACCAACCAAAGCTGAACATAGCTTCAGTTTTTCCCTTGTGATCACCTTGGTCATCATGTTTATAGGATTCTGACAGGTATGAATCTTCTCTAGCTTCAACTTCTCTTCCTCCAAAGTTATCCTGATGAAATGGTACCTTAACTGTATAGCACTCTAACTATCACTATGTAACTTTACTTCCTCCTACTTATGCCCTAACTCCTCAAGTAATTGCTATAACCAAATCATTTCTTGTCCTAGAGTGGAAAGAAGAGTTCTTAGCTAGGTGTATAGCACTCTAACTATCACTATGCAACTTTCCTTCCTCCTACTTATGCCCCAACTCCTCAAGTAATTGCTATAACCAAATCATTTCCTTTCTTGCCTCTGTGGCAGCAACATACTCAACCTCCATGGTTGACAAAGCCACCAACTTCTATAGTCATGAAATCCAGCTTACTGTTGTTCCACCTACAGTGTAAACATAACCTATTGTGCTCCTCTTACTATCTACATCTCCAGCCATATCTAAACCTACATAACCACACAAAGTGGTGTTTGATCCATTGTAGCACAAAAATGTCCCCATGGTCCCTCTCAAATACTGAAGGATCCACTTTAGTTCCTGCCAGTGACCTCTACCTAGATCACTCATAAATCTACTCATCGCTCCCATTGCATGGGAAATATTAGGCCTATGCACACCATGACATACATGAAACTACTAACCGCTAATGAGTAAGGTACCTTAGACATCTGGTTTATCTCTGCTCTGTTTTAGGACACTTTGTTCCTTTGATAACTTGAAATGGCACACCAAAGGAGTTCCAACCGATTTAGCATCCTGCATATTAAACCTCTCCAAGAACTTCTTAATGTACTCTTCCTGAGATAAAGTAAGATTTCGTTCCTTCCTATCTCTAGATATCCTCATACCAAGGATTTGTTTGGCTTCCCCAAATCCTTCATAGTAAAAAGGATTCACTTAGCTATTTCTTGAGTACTTTTATTTCTGCATGTTTTTACCGCAACCAACATATCATCCACATACGACAAAGGATAATATAACTTCCATCCTTAAATTTTTTGTATACACACAATGGTCAAAATGACATCTAATATAACCTCTCTCCATCATGAAGCTATCAAATTTCTTATACCATTGACATGGAGCTTGTTTCAAGCCATACAAGCTCTTCTTCAGTTTACACACCATCTTCTCTTTACCTTTGACCTCATAGCCCTCTGGTTGCTGCATATATAGTTCCTCCTCCAAATCACCATGGATAAATGTAGTCTTTACATCAAGTTGTTCTAAGTGCAGGTATTATCTTTGCAACTATTCCTAGAAAATTTCTAATAGAATTAATTTTTACTACAGAAGAAAAATCTCATCAAAATCTATACCTTTTTTCTATGCAAACCCCTTGACCACCAACCGGGCCTTGTATCTTTTCTTGCCTCCTTCCTCTTTGACTCTAAACACCCACTTGTTCTATAATGCTCTTTTTCCTTTGGGTAGCTTTACCAAATCCCATGTCTAGTTCTCCATGAGAGCTTGATGCTCCTCATCCATGGCTTTCTCCCACTTCTTCCTAGCATCTACCTGCATTGCTTCATCAAATCTCTCTGGCTCTCCACTATCAGTGAGTAATAAATAATAAAGAGAAGGATAAAAATGTTTAGGTTCTCTTCTTACCCTAGAAGACCTCCTCAATATATGAGTTTGGGGTTCCTATTGAGGAGGTTCCTAAACTGATTCATGTGTCACTTTTCCATCCAAAATATCCTCTACCACTTGCATATTCTTTCTTGGATTCTTCCTTGTTTTCCTACTGTTCGCTTCTTATACATGACTTTCTCATTAAATACCACATCCCTAGATCGAATGATTTTCTTGTCCTTAATACTCCAACATTTATATCCAAAGTCATCACCACCATAACCAATGAAAGTACATTTTTCTAACTTAGCCTCTAGCTTGGTTCAATCATCCTTGTCTATATGAACAAACACCTCAAATCCAAAGACTCTAAGAAATGAATAATCAAATTTCTTACCATACCAATCCTCATCAAGTATGCCTCCATCCAGGGCACTTGAGGGTCCTCTATTTATCAAGTACACAACTATGCTCACCGCTTCTGCCCAAAAAGAAAGAGGCAATCTTGCACCTAACCTCATGTTCCTAACACATTCCATTATTATTTTTTTAATCCTTTCTGACACCCCATTCTACTATGGAGTTCCTAGAACTGTCTTTTGCCTACGGATTCCATTCTTAGAATAGTAATAATCAAATTCATTGCTGCAATACTCCTCTCCATTATCTGACCTAAGAAATTTTAGCTTAAGACTTGTTTCATTCTCTACCAAGGCTTTCCATTTAACAAAAGTGTCAAATACATCACATTTTTTTCTAATACAATAAACCCAAACTTTCCTTGTTGCATCATCAATAAAAGTAACATAATAACTTGAACCCCCAATATATGATACCTGAGCCAACCCCCACACATAAGAATGCACCAGCTCTAACTTACTTTCTTTCTTTGTAGGTCTAACATTGAGAAACCTTACTTGCTTTTGTTTCCCATATATGTAGTCCTCATAGAACTCCAAACCTATTTCTATATATCTAGGAAAATCCTTCTTTATGATCTTCATGCCCTTATGGCTCATATGACCGAGCCTATAGTGCCACAATGTTGTATCTACTTTTGAAGCCACAAAATTACAAACATTAGTGCTATAAGTGGTTAAATATAAGGTTCCAACCTTCTTACCTCTTGCCACCACAAGAGCACCCTTGGTAACCTTCCAAGAGTCAGCTGTAAATATCATAGTACAACCATCACTTCCCAACTACCCTGCCGATATCAAATTTTGTCTTAATGTAGGCACATGTCTGACATCCTTCAATAGCCAAGTATTCCCATTTTGCATCTTAACCTAAACAAAACCTTTTCCAACTATGCTACAAGGCTCATCATCACCAAGAAAAACATGCCCAAAATCTCCTTGAACATAATCAACAAAATAATGCCTATGTGGAGAAGCATGGAAAGAAGCCCCAAATCTAAAACCCAAGATTTAGTAATATTGTGCAAAGAAAGAATCAAAGCATCTTGACATACATTACCCGTTGCCACATTTTCCTCCTTGTTTTCTTCCTGTTGTTTCTTCTTGTCCCAAATCTCCCAACAGTCCTTCTTTGCATGCCCAGACTTTCCACAGTGCTAACATACTATCTTGCTTTTGGATTTTGACCTTGCCTCGATCCTTTGATTTTCCACGGCTTCCTCTATTCTTCTGTCTCCCTCTAGTTTCCACTTTGTCAAAGAATTCCCTGAAGTAGAAGATTCACCAGAGCTTTTTCTTTGCATTTCCTCACTTAGAATCACCCCTACAACATCCTCAAACTTCAACTTTGAGTTAGCTGGAACTGAGTTGCTTACCACCATTACCAAGCTATTCCAACTCTCAGGTAAAGAGCACATAACTAATAAAGCCCTAACTTCTTCATCAAATTCTATTATAACTGAAGCTATCATATTTACAACCTGTATTAAAATCATTTAGATGATCTCTATTGAACCATTCTCAGACATCTTCATATTAAACAACTTTTTCATTAAAAATATCTTATTAGAGGTAGAGGGTTTTTCATACAACTTCCCTAATGCATCCATCAGTTCTTTTATAGTCTTTTCCTTTGAAACATTAAATAATAATGAAGATGCAAGACACAACCAGATTGTCCCAAGTGCCTTCCTATCCAACAAATCCCATTTCACATCTGTCATGCTTGAGGGTTTATTCACCTTCTCAGATAGTAGGGTATAAATATCCTTCTGATAAACATAATCTTCCATCTACATCTTTCAAAGACTGAATTCTACCCATTGAATTTATCAACCCTAGATCTTCCATCATCTTCCATAGCTCCCACTCAAGATAAAACTTTCCCTTTGATTCAACACTTTAGAAAACAAAACCGGGCTCACGATAGAAATTGTTAGGGAATAAGGGATAAAATATGTGGAATAATCCCTCACAGAATCGCAACAGTAGAAACTAATATGCAGAAATTATTATAGATCTCAAATAAAATTGTAGAATAAAATAACACAACACAAAGAGACAATATTTAATGTGGTTCACCAAATTTGGGCTACGTCCACCAAGAATCACTTACTCATATTTTATTGCAAGCCACTGCTCTCTCAATACAATACCCAGATTCATTTGGATCTATGCTCAACAAACTCTACAGAGTTCATAATCAAATTCAAAGCACATCTACAATGTTTACATTATATCTCTATCATATGAATAAAAACATATAAATAGATAACTGCTTAAGTAGTTTTACAGAACCATGGGTATCAAAACCATGGGCAAAAATCCGTTCCATAAACCTATGGGTCAAAATCCTACCCATATGAGAAAATCACATTTCCCGAATCCCAGTGAGGATACATGAAAAGTGTACAGTACTCTTAGTGTATAGTCTTCAACACTTTCACACATGAAAATAGGCTCCACAACCTAACACACCTTGAATTAAAATCCCATCATTCTATGTATTACTCAAAGAATTTATCTCGTAATGAATAATATTGACAAGACCATCTTGCTCAACTAGAATTATTAGACAAAAAAATCCTAATGTCCCTTGATCATCAAGTATATCAAGAAAATGTCAAACATGCCTTCACTAAACATGTAAAATAATTTGAATTCAAAATTGGTGATCTCTTTCTCAAGGAAAATCAAAATATTATTACTTTAGAATAGATTAAATGTAGAATTTTTTCCCTCAATTGGATCGAGATCTTGTCACTTATCATTCCTTGATGGTAAACCTAAAAATGAACCTTCGAATTCCTTGCACTTGTGGCCTTTCGATGTTAAATTTGGCTCATCATGATGTTAACTAATGTCATTACATCATGATGTGCCACCATCAATGAATATTCACCATCAAGAAAGCCTCGTGTAAACGTTTCTTCTCCCCTCCTTGAAACAGTCTAGTAAGGGTTTTCAATTAGCTCAAAATAAAAGTTAAAAATATATATGGATGCCTCTTATAAAAAATCAAATAGAATGATCCCTCGAAGGAAACCTATTTAAAACAATATAAAAATTTATCAAAATAAATTAGATTTATCCCTAGAAGGATAACTACTATTTAAGATCATAGACCAATCCCTTGAAGGACTGAGTTATCTATGGAAATCAAAATCAAAATTTTAGACCACTCCTCGAATGATAACTACCTATTTAAAAAGGATTCCCCCATTGATTAGGCTTCAGAAAATCAAAATATCAAAAGCATCCTAGGAAAGCTTCCCACATCGATCAACTTTCCCATCAAAGTAAACTTCCCACATCAATCAGTTTGTGAAAAATATCAAAATATGTATAGTTGGGGCATTTATCTATGAAACTGTTAAAAATAATAACCCTCTTTCCCACATGACCTATACATGTCAAACCCCTTTTTGTGTCATAGGAAGGTACAATTTATCATTTCATCTCTACAACTAAGGTCCAATATATCACTACCCACTTATAGTCTTGTGTTAACATTATTAAAAGGATAAAAGTGCAAGTGCTTTCAAATTTTTATACCCATTACGTATGTATCAAATCCATATCAAATAAATCATTCCATTTTTTATTCCTACTTCAAAAAGATAGAACACAATTTTATCACATATTAAGTCACATCATACATCATCATCTAAATCACATTTAACATTTAAATCATAAATTCACATTTTCCATATTTAAAACCTCATAGAAACATCAATTAAAGAAAACATTAAAACACATATATCAACACGTATAAATCAAATAAGCCAAATAAAAACCACATCATCATCATATATATATATAAAATACAAAATACATCATCAAAGAGTCTTTGTACATCACATATATCAAAGGTTTCATAAAGAGTTATATATATATAAAAATCCACAATCCAAATACACATAATCACTCTCCAGTAAACTGAAAAACCTCCTAGGAACTCACTGACATGGATAAAACTCCCATCACCTCCCTGAGAACCCCCACCACCACCAACTCCTACATCACCATCATGTACTCCATTTGGACCCCAAGGTGGCCAACCTACACTCCCTGTACTCACACCGGGAATATTTTCTCACTTCTCTATATAATGCACATACAATACAACATTAGGCAAGTTATGTATAACCATATCCTCATAGTATGCCAACTCTACATGTAAGGACTGATAGTGAGAAACACTAATCATACCTAGTGCTCTCATTTGACCGCTAGCATGTGCATGAGATGTTAACTTTGCACTGATATAAATGACCCATCAATTCCTAGGGCCTTCCTCAAAGTATCTCATTACTAATGGTACCAATATTGATTAGCTACTTCTTATGCCAACCGTAATCTGATTCCACATCACTCATCTATAACATTATCTCTCTCTAATCAATGTATCTCTCACCCTAACTAAATCATCTCTCTCTCTCTTCAAACTATCCCTCTCAGCCTCCACTTTGTGGCCTTCTCGGTCATCAATTTTGTAACTACAGTTTGTCGGGTCCCCCTCATCTTTAGCATCATCACTAACATTCACCACCTCCTATGCCCCTCTACCTGAGCATGTACCCTCCTCCCCCTCTAAATCAATCCATTCCTATCGAAATCAACATATGCCCTCATCCACCACCGATTGTAGCCAACACACTCTGGTGTCATCAATAGGAACTAATTCCCCCTTCTCATCTAGACCCATATCCCCCCACTCCTCTACTATCACAAAAATATAATCAAAAATTCCTTGGGAGTCTCTCGTATCTCCCTTCTCTTGCCTATAAGGTACCGTGTAATTCCCCATTCATCGTTATGCCTGTTCATACTCTAGTGATCATGTGTTAAGCATGGAACGTCATTATGCCCCCATCGATCATTGGTGGGCTTCACCCTTTTCGTAGGGAATATTCAACCTTCTCCCTCTTCATCGTGTTTGCTGGTGTCATGTCGTTATTGCCGTTGCTGGCCCTGCAACGCCCGTTACATTTTCCCCTATAAAAAAAATTGTTGTGCTCAAATTATCGAGCTTGTATGTTGACCCTTCTTAATATGATTAATAATTTTTATTAAGTTGTAATAATAAGAGTAATAAAAATAATAATAATATTATTATTTTAATTATCGATCGACGATAACTTCAGTATCTCATTGTCGATTGTTATCAACATTATGGTTAATTATCGATAAACGATTTTATTGTTTGGTTGGTTGCTTCGTGGACCGAGCACCGGTTTACGCAAAGAAGAGGGTCTCCTTTTGTGACATTGTGGTTGGTAATTGTTACGTGGTTGCTTTCAAATGTCAACCCCTTATACTTTTCCCTAGGATGATTGGTTATGCTTTCCGAGGTTTTAATTGTTGAATTAAAGGAAAATATGATTATGTTTCTGCTCTCTCCATCATGCCAGTGTGTATGTCCTTGTTGTTAACTAGCTTGGTTGGCGTGGGTGTTGGTTTCCTATCTTCTTTGGTGTCTATCATGTGCTTGCATAGGGAGGTTTTGTGTGTGTGTGGCACAAGATTTTTTTGGGGATGAATACTTTCAATACTCAACTTAATCCTTTCAACTACCACCTACCCCCTTACAACTCTAGCTACGTCCTGACCTGGTCACATGGCTGTCATCAAATGAAACTAATTGCTGATTAGATGTTGGCTTGTTTCCTTGCTACAAAAAGATCCTTGGTTGGTGTTGGCAAAGGGATGGTGTTTGGTGGCCTACTTCCATTCATTAATGTTCTTAATGAAGACATATTTTCATGCTTTTGGTCCGACTTGTGCCAGTCTTGGGGGCCGCATGGGTTGAAATCATTTCAGACCTGCTCCATTGAAGTTTTGTTGAAATAAAGGGGGGAATTTGAAACTTCCTGGTAAATGTTTTTTTGTTGTGTATCATGCCTTCCTTGACTCTCTGGCCACGTGAGCTTTCCTTGTGAATTATTTTACTTAGGGGGTCAGTTTTTAGACCTAGAAACTTCTACTTTGCTGGATGTGTGGGTTTGGTGGGAGAATTAGACTGTGTTTTTAGGTAAAAACATCTGACTCCTTTGCTAGTATGATTGGTCGGTGAAGAGCCTCCTACCCTCACTGCATTCTCCTTGCTTGTGCCCAACAAGGAATTGAATGAATGTTTTAGCGCCCAACAATCTCAAGGGAAATGGAATCTGACTTGGGGTTGCTGTTGCTGGCCGATCTGATGGGTGTGCCTTGTGGAAGCTGAAACATGCAAGATAAACTAACCATCTCAACAATACGCTATAATCTAACAAGCTCTTGAAATGATACATTTTTTTCCTTCTTGAAAATGGTATTAGGTTGTGATTTTGTGGATTGTGTTAGTCTTTGATTAACATCACTATATATTGGGCCTTGGTACACACACAATCTCTCAAGTTGCTCTAATTTTAGAGGCGGTAGAGGAATGTTTGCATTTAATTTTAGATATCTAAATTTGTTAAATTTCATCTGGATTTGTCCACTTTGGCTTTCATGCGCCTTCCCAAAGCGAGAACTCTTAGTGAATTCCTCATTGAATCCAAGTGCCCTTCCTCAAACATCTTATTCGGATCTATCCTTGCCCAATGAAATCCCTTTGATTCCCTCGATGATGTTTCTGCACAAATTTCTTTTTAAAAAGTAAGAGAAGACAGTTTCATGAATTATTAAGTTAAGAAGTAAATCATTACCTTGTCTTCTGCAACTTCAGTGAAGGATTGCAAATCCATAAATCTAGTGGATTTCGAATAACGTCATGAACAATTAACTTCTCTTCTTTAACATCTAAGACATCTGTAAACATGTCGATTTTCTACAACTTACATTGGCAAGAGCGTAGTGAGCAAAGCTGCCTCTTGAAGTGATTTAAATTGTTGTGATCCCACAATATACTCTACACGCGATGTTTCCATTCGGGCATCTGCATATCATTTTTTATGGGCTAAGCCAAGTTGAAGTGCATGTTTGATTTTTGTTATGAGTTTAGGAATTGGCAATTTGTTTATTGTGCGCTATAAACACAAACTGAGAACCTTGGGGTCAATTATTTTGGTTTAGACTCTATCTTTTCAATTTCATTGTCAGGTCCTCGAATGGGATGGAAGCTTAGATTTTTATTATTGTTATAAAAGGGCATGATTTATTGATAGAATCCCCATTTGATTCTACTCTTCTTAAGAGTAAAATTTGATAATATTAATGGCCTTTATGGTGTTATGATGTGGAATGTTGATGATTCCATGTGTGGTTGATTTAATCAAGTATAGACATAATGCCTTGATGGAGTTAAGGTAATATCTTTCGTGGTTTGTGAAATTTAAGGATTTCATCGACTGATTAAGGTAACATGATGTTCCTTAATTTAGTCAAAATTGCTTTTGTACTTCGTTCTTGATGAGTGACTTTTCATTACAAATTTAGAATGATTGTGATGGAAGGTCGTGAATATATTTTGTTGTTTAAAAGGGAAAAGAAAATATGGAATAGTTTGTATATGTATCGAACCTAATGATAGTAATTACATCTTTATAGAAGATCATCGTGGGAGGATATCTATCTTCAGTGGTGTATTATGAGCTTAATCACTACATAGGTTAGCATAAACTTAGTGATGAAATGTAAGCTAAGGAGAGTTGAGAGACTTTTTTGTATACATCATTTATGATATTAGAAAGTGAGTTGACTTCAGAAATGTTCAACCAAGTCTAGATTCATGGCTATGTTCCTCTAGAATGGGAGGGTTATAAATCTAAAGTGTTATGAAAATTGAATGGATGTGTTTAGAATTCTAGCTTGCTTAATGGACTTGGTTAGTCATGGGGCTTGTCTCTATTCCGGTCTTGGTTATGTCTAGTAGGTAGGTGCTAGGCAATGCCTATTCCAGACATTGATTTTCTTTGTTTTTCATCCTTTCCACTCATCCTTATTAGCTATGAAGTCACTTGTTAGATAAGAAATAATGGTTTGAGTTTGAATATAATATTTTCAGCCATTTAACCTTTTGTTTACATGATGGAACTCTCTTCTTACCCTCGTGGTTTACTTCTAACCTATTAGGCCTATGGCCTTCCGAGTGATTATGAAACTATAGTTTTTTTTTTCAACTAAGATCATGACTGGTTTTCATCTTTTGACTTCACCTTGAGAATGTTGATTGATGGGTTGAACATTAGATTTCAATCACGTAATCTACTAGATTACATGATTGAAATCCTAATACTCTCAACTCTTTGTTCTAATATTATAAATTCCATAGTATTGCATATTTTGGTTGTCAACCTTTTGTGGTTTTCGAGATATTGTTCATAATTAAAACATAGGGCTCTCTTCTTAGTTGGTATGGTGAAAATTATATCTTGTTTCAAAAGGTTGTTAGAGGTTAGAGCTTCGATCCATTTCTTGAAATAGAATGTTTCCTTTCATGATATTGTTAGATAGTAGCTTATTGTTTCTATGTCTAGTCTTATCTTGCTCAGTTCTCACGAACTGACTCATGTTATTAATTGTTGCAAATGGCTTATGTGATTAGATGATGGAAAGACTTGTAGATTTTTGCATCAATCTTGGTTACGAAGTTCCTTTGTACGAATGTTTATATTGTTGTAAAACTCTAGAAAGGGCCTCTTGGAAATTTTAGAAGAAGGGACAGTGCCTTAGTGTAATGTATTGTGGAGTATTGTTGTGGTAACTGTTGAACTTTGGCTTGTTTTGTTATCATGGAAAAGATAAAGCTGATTACCGCTTGGTTATGGGAGATCCTAGACTATTATTTAATCCTTAGAATAGTAGCGTGGCTTGACCAATGTTATTACTCTCTTGTTCCCTAGTCATGATTCCTTAGAGTGGGTATGTCCCTTTGGGTTGTCCATCGTGTTGGAAAGAATTGATGTAATCCTTGTTTTTTTTCACACTTGAGTACTGTTAAAATTTTCTCTTGAGTTAAAATGTTGAGTTGTAAATCTTTCTAAGACACAATAACAATGTGTTCAAAAGCATTATAAAATGGGATGGATAATTCTTATAAAATTTGAACTAAAATTTATGTATATGAATAAATTAATGTAGATGTGATCTACTTGATAACATTTGAGACCTTGAACGATAAAAAAGGAAACTATATTTTGTAATGAAATATAATTACTTGTTTTTTTCCCAAGCTAAACTAATTAACATTATCCTTTTATGGTGAATTCTTAAATGGTCTTATGGTAAAATCAATGGATAGATTTTAGAAGATAATAAGATTTATAAGTAGGAGGGAAATTTATTAAGAAACCCTTAAATCTCTCTCAATCGTTTGAAATGTTCTCCTTTGTCAAACTTAATTAAGCAAAGTATTGATAAATTCTTAGCCATAATAAAAGACTGATAATAAGCAATGAGACCACGAAGCTAAATTTTGTTTTCTGTTCCATTAACCCTTGCCTTGATTCATGGTGATATTTCTTAAGAAAGGTCAAAATTTGATCCTTAAACAAGGAATATTATTTCTCTAAACCCTAATCGGTACGTTTCCCCAATCGGAGCTTGTGCTTATCACCTATGTAATAGAGGTGTGGAACAAGTGTCGTGGTTTGAGTAAGATTAATTAACCTTGTGAGAAATTGAAAATGTTCTTAAATCAAATGAATTAAACAAGTTATTGACATATAATTGATGATCCTATTTTAGAAAGCTTAGCCTTAAGATATTTAGTCAATAGTATAAAAGAAAAGAAATATAACCCTAAAGAAGAGTTGTATGAATCATAACATGAATCTTCTAAACCCCAAAGTCAGGCCTTGAAAGACTGTTTTAGTAAATACATCACCTTAAAGGAATTTTTCGTGGAGTGTCCTGAACTGTAACTAGGTATTATGGGTTGGTCTTGTTGTGGTGCCTTGTCAAAGAGAAAAGTGAACTATCCTTGATGGGTTTTGGGTGTTTCCTTGTTTCCCTTGTGGTCATCATTGTGTCAAGTTGTTCAAGGAGCTATTTTTGCAATTGTGACCACCTGTTGTATCGTGTTATGTTTCAAACAAGTCAAAAAAATTATCCTATATTTTGTTATGTTATCTTGTGTGTCGAAATAATTGGGGTCACATACCATCTCCTCAAGTACATCCTTTATCAAACAAAAGTTCTGTCTAACATAGCCAAATATCACTATCTCATACTCCCCCCTATCTATCTTGTAAGCACAAGTATTTTTGTGTCCCAATGAAGCTCATGCTCATAGCCAAGCCATTCAAGAAACTCCACATAAGGCCTACATACCACATCAATTACCTACACTCATGTCAAAATCTCTCTATAGTGGCTCGCCTTCCTCATCCTCCAAACCTAAAACTTATCCTCTCTCCATCTCATGAAACCAACATGTGTATCCATGAAAACTCCCCATGGAAAACCATGTGGACAAGAAATGGCTACATACTCATATTCCCAACAATGTAACAAAATTCACACATCATTACCAAACCTATTGTCAACTTTCCAAGCCCATAGCTGATGTAGCCTAGAATTTACCATATAACTCCTAGACATGATAGCACATCACTCACCTAGAGTGAGCACTCACTCAAAGTGTGGAAAGGTACCAGTCCCTCTTTAGGGTTGTTATAGTAGGATGTTATCATTATGAAGGAAGAAACACATAAATTCATAATGAATCTATCATTGTACATTATATGCTACATTCGGATCTATGAAAAACAAGCATTAAAAAAATCATGATTGAATCAATAACATACACTACTCGATTACACACAGGATGAAACTTAGATTCAACCAATATCTTCCATCTATTAATAAACACAGAAGCTCCTTAAAATAATGTCATTCGATACCAATGCACGTATGGATCTAATACAATAATTTAGTCATATGCGTTTATCTATATAACTTCATACATCTATCACACTCATATATTATCACTATGTACCTCACATCATATATATAGGGTGGGGACTTTCCCTTCACTACTTATCTATTCAAAAAATAGACTGCATGCTATTAATAGCCACACATCGTTCACAGGCATAGCCACAAATGCAAGTGTGCTATCTATAGGCCTCTTACAGATTAATCAAGTTTCAATCCTATTCTTAGCTCTTCTTCATGAAAATGCTTTGATCCGATCCTCCAAAATAGACAATGTATGATGCACATGTCTTTACATCATTGGTGTGTTCCACATGCCATTTTCTAAAAATAGGTTGTCATGCTCAAAATTGGCTAAGTCCTAAATGTTTAACTTTCCTTGTACACCCTTAATCCCAGCCTTCTCTCCCACACAGACTCCTTGTGTGTTCTTTAACAAGTATTCTCTGATCAACATTACCCCACACTAATCTCATTGTCGTCCCGAAAATGGGTATTCCTCCAAAAATTGAAGTAAAGAATAGAATAATGGAAAGAATAAGAATGAAATAATGTAGAAAAATAAAGAAGTTTAATGAGACATCCTCCTCTCGTATCATTTTGCATTATAAAATCTAGATACTCCTTTATTTTGGCCTTTAAAACTTGCCATTCAAAGTGAGTTCTTGTTCTTCCTTTTCTTGGATGTCCATAGCAATGGATTCCAACTCATCCCTCACAATCTCTCCCTTTTCATTCTACAGAACCAACAAAACACTAGACATTGATGTCATTCTTCCTTATAAAAGATCCATATTCTCACGCAATTAGCTTCCCAAGCTCTTCCACCAAGTCTTGTGTAGTTCTTGTGTTGCTACCGGGCCTTGCACTTCGTTTAAATATTAATAATCTGTCTACATAGCCCAATGTCTCATCCTTAATTGCTTTATGGACCTCATTATTTTCTTCTAGGGTCTTTATGCTTATAAGAGCCTTTGGAGTTGTGCATATATTTAAAGCCTAGTCTATTTTATTCAATAATTCTTGTAACACTTACAACAACCCTTCATAAGATACAATCTTTCACATCATTGATGATTTCTCTTGTTCTACATCTTACTCTAAATTTCTTGGCACTTTCATGCACAGAGGTTTGTCTTCAAGCACCAAGTCCACCAACTTTCCCACATAGTGTATCGTTGAAGGAAACGTATGTGGTACCTTGGCCTCTAAATGTGGCCTTGCTCTGATGACATTATCCCCAATCTCCTTTGTGATGTTGATAACTACTTCATTATTCTTCTCGCGTGAAGTCCCTCTCTTATGTTATGTGTGATATCTCTACATCCTTTGTCTTCAGCTCCTTGCATAGTGTTGTGATTGTTGCAACTTTGTCCATGTTTCTTCTATTCAACAGAAACCTTCACCAATGTGTTTCTTACGTGCTCATCTGACATGACAGTAGAATTTACTATCATGTGTCTAGCTTGGGGTGCCTTCTTCAGCCATCTCAAAATGAATGAATATTCACATACATCAAAGTCAAGCTCATCCATGTGGGTGTGCATTGACCATGAAAGTTGCTTTTGAGTGTGCATAGTCACCATATCCTCATCCATTAGCTCCCAGTCAAATAAATCCTTCTGTGCTAATGTGCTCTGGAAGTGGGCGCAAATTTTTTTACCTGTGTTCTCTACATGCCCCATAGCTAGTGGAATGTGCTCCCCACTTGTTCTTCTAGACCATTTTTGCTTAGGGACTTTAGCTTCCAAATTTGGGACTTGTGTCTCCATGTCTTAAACATTCTCAGTAGCTGTCTCCTCTGGTCCCTTCTTTTCCTCTTATCTTCCCTTTGATTCCTTACCCTATTCTATTGTGTTCTCTGGAAGTGTGGGATAATTAGCAGTGCTTTCCTTTGACTCTTCTACCTCCTCATTTAACTTTAGTTTCCTCCATCTTTGCACAGTTTCCTCCTTATGTGGAGAGATTTTGGGTGATCTGCGCATCGTGGTTGGAGTAGCACCTTGGGTCCTTGTTCTCTTAAGTACCCTCTTAAATCTGTGTTCCCTTTAGAATACATTCAAGTCCTCATCATTCCCCTCTTATGGCTGAGGTGGTGTAATGGTACACTCAGCTTCGCCCTTATTTGTAGGATGTCTCCTACCTCTATGCTCTAAACCACCACTATCTTTTTACTCCTCTTCCTCATCCTCCACTTCAATTGTCTTTGTGGGCTTAGGTGTTGGGATGTTATCCATTGTATTCTTTCCCTTTAGTGGTGCTAGAAGTGTGAACTCACCTTCCACATATTTTTTATTCTCCATCTTTGGCTTTAGCTGAAGATACACCAATGCTGCCCCTACATCTACTACAACTAGACTTATTGGCTTGATATTCAACACCTCTAAAATGATCCTCTCGGTGAAGGCACTTCTTCCAGGATACACATACTTCTTTCTCAACATGTGGTAGTCACAGTCTACCTTATCTGCATTGAATACTAGTCGGCATGTGTTTGTAAATATGTGAACAAATGCTTGGAAATACCTTGCAGTGAATACGTAAGGAAATTTACACTAAGGGCTCCAAACTCCATCTTTCATTAGGAAGTGCGTGATATAGAAATTTTGATATATAGAAACTAGACTTGTGTCCCTACTACTGATGGTAGGTCCTTTGGGATGCACCACTCTTCTCCAAATGCCATGCAGTCCTGTCATACCATTTCTCTACCCTTTGCTTTACATCGTTTGTCATGGCCCCTTTACATAGATACTTGTTGAACCTTTTAGCTGGTGACTTATTCTCCATGGGGTATTCCCATACTTTTTCCTTCGGCCCATCTGGTACTCCAATTTCCATGAATACTAGTGATAGTAGAACAACCCCAAAGTTTATCTTCCCTCCTGTGTGCATGCTTCCTCGACTATTTGTTCTACAATATAGCCTATAATATTCTAAATTGCTCCTTCTGAAATCTTACGCGCAACATGTAACCACATAGTATTTACCTGTGACCACCACTCCTGATCATTCAACTTTGTAACAAGGTGTGTTGCTGCTTGCATAACTAGACAGTTCTTCAATTTTTCTATATCCATACTACATGGACCCTTCACATATCCCAACTCATGTATGGTTTTTAAGATCATGACCTTATCTATGAGATCATTCTTTATGTCCTCTCATGTGGCCTTTAAACCTATAACTGATTAGATAAGTACATATGAAATTATGACTCGTGTCCTACAATGTAGAAGAAGTCCTCATGCACTTTGCTCATGAGCCACCGATACAAGGGCTCATACTTCACAAAATATGAAATCTCATATAATTAGTAGACCCTAATTATCTTTAGAAGATTCTCACCTACATCATCAAAAATGGCATGTCATCCACCATATGCTTATTTGTCCTAGCAGTAAGAAAGGAATTGAGCTCCTTGTTCTCCATAGTCTTGTGACCGTATTCACCCACTTTTCTCTTTCGATAGGTGAATCCAACTCCTGCCAATGATGACTCCTTTTGATATTGCATTTCTAAAAATGGCTTTCAGTGTGCCATCTCTTCTTCCTTGACGACCACCTTCTACTTTCCTTTTCACTATTGCTGCAACTTCATTCTTGGTGCCATTTTTACCTTTTAATTATGTCCTCTATAACTCAGAACTTTGCGAATCAAACCCTATCTCAATTAAATCATGCCCTAGGTGGAAAATTTCTGCCCTAACTCCTCTCTTCCTCCTTACTTGGCTCAAACCCTTCACCATTGGGGGACGCAAGCTTATTTTTGTATAGATTTGTTTATCATGTTTGGTTTCACACCTTAACCCAATCACTCGACTCTTTACAATTGACTCTTTCCTCAAATTCTCTTAGTCATAATAAAAATGAATCTACATTCCATCCTTATATAATTTTTTTCAAATTTTCAAATTTTCATGCATTTATTGCTCCTTTACCTACCAAATATTCTCTCATTTACTCGACCAAATTTGTTCTTTCCATGTGGTACATCTTCGTGCCCTAGCTATAACCTTTTAGTGCACCTTCTACCCTCTCGGTCACGAGACTTCTCTTCAAAGACACACCCTTGTGCTTAAGTACCTCATCATTGTACCTTCTCCCGTAGCTATCATGACATCTTCTTACCTCACATTATACTATCCTTTCATTCATCTCCATCCTTGGTCACTTTTGAGAAGCAATCTTCTTTTGACTTAAAGCGCACTCAGTGCCCTATTCCTTTCACCTTTCAATTCCCATGGTCTTGTACTAGGATAAATACAACCACCCCACACTAAAGGTATGTGCAAATCCTCTATACATAATAATTCTTCACATAGTAATTAGCTTCATGTGTGCAAGCGTGCTTTACGAACAACAACTAAATTGAAAAAGCATGGTAAAAAGAAAGGAAATACAAAAGGGAAACCTAATCTAAATGGTAATACTGCCTTATTACAAACACCAAGAAGTCTTTTTATAGTAGGGCTTCATCCTTATCATGTTAAAGTAACTGGGTAGCCATGTTCCATCAAGTGCTTCTGACTGACAAGCACCTAATGCAAGTATGTAAGTGATGACATATGGCCCCAACCAATGTAATTTAAGCTTGTCTAGATGGCGTAAGAACTTAGAGTCATAAAAAGTACCATTTGTATAATATCAAACTTCTTATCCCTTTTTCTGTCATGTCATGCCTTCTTCTTGGTCTTTTCCTCGCTTCTTAATCCATCATGCTATGGCTCATCACTCATCTAATTAAATCATCTTCTCGATACGCTCTTTTAAATCCTATTCATTAGCTAGACCTCCAAAGACATGCAATGTGCAAAGAAGGTAACAAAATTTTATAGGGAGAATGAATTCCACACTAAACACCAGCTAAAATGGTGTGGCTTTGTTCAATTGCTTATAAGTTGTTCTATATGCCCAAAGAACAACTGACACTTTGTCATCCCAATGCTTTCTTCCAACATCACAATTTTTTTGTCAAATTCTGGCTCAATATCTTGTTGAAATCCTCAACAGCCCCATTTTCCCGAGGATGGTAGGGTGTATTTTATGGTGTGTAACCATAAAATCATCTAATAAGATTTTGATTGTCTCATTCAAAAAGTGTGTAACCCTATCATTTGTCAAGCTTAAAGGAAATCCATATCTTGTAAGAACATTCTCTCATATCAACCTAGCCATTGTAGTTGATGTATAGTCCTTTATAGGTGTTACTTCTTCCCACCATGTGAGATAATCTATGCAAGTAATGATATAATGTGATCCATTCCTACGCGTGGCTAGAAAAATAGGTCCTAAAAAGTCAATGGACCATTTCTCAAATGGTTCAAAGACTAGCAATTGGTCTCAAAGGCATCTCATCTATTTTCCCTAGTTTTCCTAGGCACCGAAAATGATCGCACGCCTTACAATATTCTTTACATCCTTTATATAATGTCTCCCACCATAATCCAGCAAGCAGGATCTTCTAGGTAGTCACATCACCTATATAATGTCCTCCTACAATACCACCATCAGCTTCTTCCATAATATCCTTACACTCATGCTCTAATACACAACGACATAATACTTCATCTTTGTCTAACTTATAAAGGTCACCACTTGTTAACATAAATGGTGCCACATGTATAGCAAGTTATTTCTTTTCTAATGCCTTCATTCCTTCTCGTGCTATATCGGTATGCGTAAAGACAACAATGTCTTCTAATTCGATGGTGCATGTTGTAATCTATGTAACTATGCATCTGGCATGGTTTCTTCAATTTTCTGTACTTCCTCTCATGAGTTGATTCTAGATAAATGGTCTAGTCCATAATTGATTTTCCCTGGCTTCACCACAACTATGAAATCAAACTCTTGAAATAAGAGTACCCAACTACATATGCGCCCCTGTAAGATGGACTTGTTTACCAAGTAATTCAATGCCATGTGATTTGTATAAAACACAAATGCTCAGTTGTTGTTAACAAGATCATGTTGAAACTTGTGCAATGCGTATATCATGGACAAAGATTCAAGCTCTGTAGTTATATAATTTTGTTCAATAGAGTCATATTCCTACTAGAAAAACAAATTGGATGATCGACAATACCTTCTCTAGGTTGAGATAACATAGTACTAATGGCCATGCCGAGAGTGTCCACATGCACATGAAATGGTTTATCCTTGAGGGAAAGTGTAGAATGGGAACGGTGGTAATATTCTCTTTTAATATCTCAAACGTGCACTCGCTATGGTTCTCCTTAATAAAATGTACCTTTGCCCTTCAAGAACTATTCCAAGGGTGTAACAATTTTGGCATACCCTTTGATGAATTTTCTATACTATCCGGTATGACCTAAAAATCCATGTAACTTGCTTTGAATAGTAGGTGCTTCTATCCCCGAAATGACTCGCAACCTTAGTTAGATCAACAAGAAAACCTTCCTTGTAGATTATATATACTAACAATATTCCAAATGGTGTAGAAATTATGCACTTCTTAATGTTCAAAGAGATACTCAATTGTCTACACCGTTCAAACATTAAGCACATATTGTCACAATGATCTTTCACAAGACCATATATTATCCAATCATCTAGGTAGACCTATAAGAAGTTGTGAATAAAATATTTGAATTCCTGAACAACTATGTGTGAGAATACAATAAGCATGCTTTTGAATCCAAAAGGCATCATAGTATAGGTAAAACTGCCCCATTCAGTAGTAAATGTTGTCTTTTCTTGATCCTCATGAGTAATCCTAACCTGATGATAACCGAAAACCCATCTCAGTAAAGGACTATATTTCATATCCTGGAATACCTTCTAGTATTTCCTCGAATGACATTTGGAATGGATTGGTGATACATGCAACATTAAAATCCCTATAGTCTACAGATATTCTAATTCATCCATCCTTCTTAATCTTATCACCATTGGGATAATCCATATTTTAACATTTTATCAATTTTTTCTTTTATCTTTTCACACAAATTAGGATTCATTCTGTAATGCCTCTTTCTAACTAGGTGTGCATCATCCTTAAGATTTATATTCATTTCCCAAGTGATTTATGCACGCCTTTAATTTCATGATACCCTTGAGTGAATAAGTCCTGATAATCCCCGAGTAACTCAATGATCTTTAATACCTCTAAGTCTGGCCAATAGTCTCCAATTATGACCTCCTCGGGCTCATCCTCCTAACCTATATTCACCTTCTTTGTCTTCATGGGTTTTGATAGGTATACGTATGCTTTTCTCGCTCTCTGTCCAAGACCTCGTGCACCCCTTGTGAATGTTCAATATCAAGGTTCTCAACTTCCTCATCATCCAAAATGTAAACCATCTTTCCCTTCTCTTTCTCAAGGAAAGCACATTCAAGTAGTATGAAGTCCATTTCTTATTCATTTTCAAAATGCTCTCTAGAATCTATCTCACCAAATAATTCCTGAATATGCTCTTATGATTTTTCACTACCTCCCATGGTTAACCACTTGATAAATTTTAATGCCTCTTCTATTAGAGGTTGAGAAAAGAAGTATTCAAAGGCATAGATAATCTCTACAGTTAAATTTTTCTAGTTTCTAGTCTCTTGATGTAGTTCTACATATAGATACCAAGCACGTGCACATCCTTGTAGCGTAGAGTACAATCTATGCACCTAGAGTGAAAGTGGTAATGCTTCCTATCCTGTTGTCCAAATTCTCTCACACTGCTGAATGTGGTGCTGAATAGATTGATGACCATGATAAGTGCAAATCTACGTAGGTGCATTGTTCCTTACAAACCTAATAGATAGGGTGATTCCAATCTCTTCCCATTCTATAATATTATCTTTGTGGACTACCCACCAGCGCGTTATTGTCCCGCGCAAGGTATATACTAACATATCTCTTCTCTTAATTTGATATGTCCACTATGTTTCCATGAATTTAAAAATGCAGGAAGATCTTCTGCCCTTGTATACCAAGATACTATGCTAGCTATTATTCGGACCAAATGAAGTCCATTCTTGCACGCAACCACACTTTTTACTTCACACCATACTAATTCATATGTACCATAAGCCCAATTTTAGCAAGAAATACTCATAGTATCACTAATAGAATGAGAATCCTCGACTTTATGATTCCTTCTTTTGATGGCTCATTGACCTATGGGTCCTGGACAACACGTACATAAATTTAGTTTAAGTCCTCCTCACTTAGAGGATCAACATATGGTGTAAACTTCCCATCCACAATGGTATCACAACCCTTTCCTCCTTGTTATCAAAGCTGATACACCCCTTATTGAATCTCAAGTTAGCATTATTTTCATAACACCAAGGGTGTCCAAGAAATGCTAAAAATTTTTTTGCTTTTGCAAGTGCTAATACCTCAAAATCCCTAGTGAACTTGGCCCATTGTATGGTTATAGATGCATCCTTCAAAATCCTATGGGAGTGGCCTTAGCTCGGTTTGGAATAAATAACATTAGATGATGGTTGTAATGGAGGCCTCCCCATTTTTACCCATGCATATAATGTAGGAAAATTTACTTCCGCACCTGTTTTAATCAATATGTTGCTCAACAAATACCCATCCACAACATTATTCGTAGTAATTTTCTTGTCATAGTCAATGCTATTAAGGGGAAGATTTACATGTAGGATATGTCATCTGGTTTCAAAACTTGCACTTCCCCTTTAAGAAACTTCCTAATAGTGGGATAATGTCATCCTGGCACAACATTCTACACAATTCTCACAGATCATCGATATCAGTTTTGACTGTCTCTGATGTTTTCTACTCCTTTAGGTATTGTATCTCACCTTGAAGATTCCTTATCACTTTCATGGTATCCTGGTAAACCTCCTTCCGATGAGTGAGATTTGGGTACCTTTCATGTAAAACATCCTCCTTGGTGATCATAGGCTTTTGGTGTAATTATTCTCTTTCCGTGTTTGCTTTAGCATGTGTAGTAATCTTCACTTTTAATGCCTTAAGTCGTTTCGCTATCTTGGGCATCCACTAATCTTATACCACATGCTAGAACCATCCCTGGTGCCTTTGTTTTCTTGCTTATGTTGCTTACTCGATGCTCATATAATTTTGGGCACTATTCATAGCTATCTTCTTCCCGTAGAAAACATGCAATATTCTGAGGACATTTGCGCCTATAGTGGTTAGGAGATCTACATGTATAACATATTCCACAAGGGAACTCACCTATTCCTCCACCACTACCTCATCCTCCATATCCACCATGATATCCATGGCCCCTTCCATGACCTCCTTCAAAACACCCCTCATTCTTGTCATAGTGCGTTGGATTATGATCCCAATCATGGTGCTCATTCTTACCCTTAAAATTAGCTATTACACTTGTTTGTCATACCCCACTTTCTATAAAGCATCCTGGATCTCACCAATCAATTGAAAATCCTTGTAAAATGGGTCATGGACCTCCAAATCTTACAAAATCAATATAAATTCTTCCTTATCATGCGTTGTAACAAAGTACAATTACTAGCATCATGATTAAAATGAAAGATCTCGAAATCCAATAGTAATGAGAGTACAGATCTGCGAGGGAAACTATCCTTGGTGTGACCTTCCACTTCACAATCTGTACACCAAATTCCTGAGTGCATTTCATGGGCTGAATTTTTTGATAGATTCTCTAACTTCTTTTCCGTAGCTATAATATGTGCCTCTAAGAATGGACTAATGCCAGTGTCAATGCTCCTAATGGGCTTAGCACGTAAAGCTACTTTCAACACTTCACGTGGATTAGTGTATGTCTTGTGTGACAATGTGCTTCTAAATTGTGTAATCAATCCTCCAAGGAACCATTGTGCATGCTAGCTAGCATGAATATCATAAGATAGCTTAGATAGAAGTGTCTTAAAATGAGCATCATACTCACATACACTCTCAGTAGTGCCTTACTTGATATCCTTGAGCAAATTAATACTCTTCTTGCTCAAACTCAGGGATATGGAACTCTTTCAAGAAAGCATCTTTCAATACTACATAATCCACGCAAGTTTGATCAAGGTCAAAGTTTGTATACTAGTTGTGTGCACATCCCTATAATGTAGTAGAAAATTGACTTACCTTACGCTCAGCAGCCATGATCCCTTTAGCACGCCACAAGATTTCACACATATGCACATGTTTGGTAGCATCCTCTATACCTCTATACTATGGGAGATGAAGAGACATCTCCATATAAATATTTTGTGGTTGCTACGGACCTTGACCACCTAATCCAGAACCTCTTGTGTTCCCTCTACCTCCAAAACCACCAGATCCACCGGAACTAGAACCACCTATACCTCCTGATCCTCCACCTGTAGTGGGAATATGACTGTAGATGTACTCCCATGTGCTCTGCGACAGTAGTACTATACTGAACCCCTACATCTGTGAGGTAGTTCCACTTCCAGAGGTGAATCCAACATTCTGCACACTCACATTTTGTGTGGATGATGCACCTAAGGATGTTCCTCCAAATCATTGAAGTCTTCTTTCCTGCCATTCATGTACTTGCTCCTTGTCTTACTCCTACTCTCCTACTACTCATATCAGCTTTCTAGTTACTTTTCGTACTAGATATTGGAAAACCAAGTGCAAGGGCTAGGTCACTAGGTGGATTAAGATGCACACCCATGGTCCAGGTAGTCTCTGCTAGCACACTTCTATGTGAGGCCGAGGGGGATCTCTGTCATGTTTTCCAAGATGGGGGAGTTCCTAATGCTTTGGCTCCACATCTTCTACATGAGCTATAAATCCTTCACGAGCCATCTCTCTCCTCAATGCCATACTTTCTACAATGTAATGCTACTCCTCTATCTCCCTCTTCTACACCTCATTAAACTTAAGTCACATTTTCTCTCTCTACCTCTCTATCGCTAGGTCTTCCATCTTTCACAAAACTTATTCCTGCCCTCGCGTGATGAAGTTTAGTTAGCCATTAGTTTACTCTCTAGGTTCAAAGTTACCATCAAGATCTTGATCGCTAGTAGAATACCTCACAAATATACTCCTCTTGGATACCACAAAAATTGGAATTCAGCTACCTCCAGGAAAGAGTACGTTGAAATTGAATATTCCAAAATATAATTGTTTAGAACACCACGAAACCACATATCCACAACACAAGTCCAGATCATATCAGCATCATAAAGGGCATGAAATTATTCTTGTGTCTAGACAAGTGCGTGATACCTCTAATTCTATTGAGATGCATAAGCAGTAAGCCACTCATATAGTTCTACTGGAAAGATAGTGAAAAAGCTCTCATATAAGCTATCATATAGATTCTATTCTACCCAAGTGTGTGTGTTAAACTTAGATCCACTGCTGAACCGTTGTGCATATTCTTCCTCTAGATCATGTATCCATTCCTCAATACTTGCTAGAGTTAACCAATACATCTTCATCGTGAATCATCCTGAAAACAACTAGAAAAGAGGTCTTAGAAATAGAACTAGTGATGTATCCTATAATTTACTGTATAACTCCCTAGATGTGTTGGCACATCACTCAGCCTAGACTGAGCACTCACTCGAAGCATGCAAAGGTACTAGGTCCCTCTTTAGGGTTGTTGTAATAGGATGTTAGCATGATGAAGGAAGAAACACATAGATTCATAATTAATCTATCATTCTACATCAGATGCTATGCATACACAAATTTCATGATGTGAAACAAGCATTAAATAGTACTCATTATTGAATCAATAACATACACTACTCGATTACACATAGGAATGACACTTAGATTCAGCTAATATATTCCATCTATTAATAAACACAGAAGCTCCTTACAATAATGTCAATCAATACCAATGCACATATGGATATGATACAATAATTCATTCATATGTGTATATCTCTATACCTTCATACATCCGTCACACTCATATATTACCACGATGTACCTCACATCATATATAGGGTGGGGAATTTCCCTTCACCACTTATTTATTCAAGAAATAGGCTGCATGCTATTAATAGCCCCGCAACATTCACAAGCATAGCCACACATGCAAGTTTGTTATCTATAGGCCCCGTATAGTTAACTAAAGTTTCAATCATATTCTTATCTCGCTCCATGCAAAACACTTTGATCCGATCCTCCAAAAATAGACAATGCATAATGTGCATGTCTCGCATCATTGGTGTGTTCTGCACGCCATTTTCTAAAAATAGGTCATCATGCTCAAAATTGGCTAAGTCCTGAATGCTACTTTTCATTCCCTTAGTCCCGGCCTTCTCTCCCACGTAGAATCCTTGTGTGTTCTCTAAAAATTATTCTCTCGGTCAACAACAACTCTCTATATATTTTGTTAATAATGTCATATCCTGTCAAAAATAGTATGATGCTCCATCATCTCATCCAATACTCCTGTCATCATCAATGACAACCTACCTCTTCCATAATCGGGAGGAAAAAACATGAGGTATCTTTCATCATCATCATCATACATGTGCACCCATCTCTCGATGTAAAATACAAAGACTAATAAGAAAAATCTCTTGATGAGTACTTCACATCATCTGCCTCATTCCCATACAACATCCTCATAACACCCTCTCTCTCATACTCATCAATAGTATAAATACCCTCTCCAAGAATTGGTAATCTCATGATTATGTAAATATCATCCATCATAATAGTAATCTCTCCCATTAGTAACCAAAAAGTACGGATGGCAGATTCCACCTCTCCATCAATGCCAACAAATATCACTATCTCTATGTGGGCCCAATAATCATCTCGTCATGTCTACTCGAACCTCCTCCAATATAACTAGTATCATGTATTGAAGGGTTAACTTCGCATCTATGTGCACACAAAAATTGATATTAGAATCCCTTCACTATCCAAAATATTCAAAAATTCTATCTAGAATATATTTTTCCATCATAAACATCGGTTACAACTAAAATTACACCAATCGCTAGTGATTCACTTGAATCAACACTCATCACTATGAATCACCAATGATTCTTGCAATTTTAATAAAAAACCATCGTACATGAAAAAAAGGAAAACAAATCTAAAAACCAATGTGGGCCTCATGTTTCTTCTCAAAGAATCCTTCACCGATTTTCACTCAATTTCCCTCTTATCTTAGTCACTCTCCTAAATCATGCAAATGTGGTTAGAACAATGCACTATTCATCACCACCCTCTTCTTTTATATCCCCCAAAAAAACCTATTGTGGTAATCAAAGACAATTCAAGGACGTGATTTCTTAAATCGCTAGCAATTCCTCCTATTATCATATTCATCTATAATTTTTCAAAATCAATGTCAATTTATCCCATTTTTTAACACATTATCTCATTTAAAAGGACACCAATCCTTGAAATATCAAATATCGAACAAACAAATCATCTCAGGGATATGTCATATGTCTATGGGATGCACACCCTCTATCCCCTCATCACTTGACTTCCCCATTCATACGTCCTAACTTTAGGGATCATAGTTTCATAGTTAACTAACCCTTTATTTACCCCTATCACTTGATTCCATGGTAGCATTCCTTGTTTCGATGCCCCACCTGGGATAACTTTTAAACAAAATTCATGTCAAACTTACCCAGTCACTATAAACCGGGTGTTCCTTACACTTCGTAGCACTCATCGCATTTTGAGGTGGGGCCCCTATACAATTCATTCTATCATCATTTTTGTCTAACAATTTCCCTACACCAAAATACTTGAAAAAATAAGCAAATGTAGACACTCAAAATTTACACTCATCATTATCATTCATCACTTACATGATATTCATTATTACATTAATCAAAATCACTATCTCAATCATATATTCAGATCCTAATTCTAAAACCTCCATCATATTTACCTAGTGTATGTATTATACACAGCTATAAAATCAATCCTTAATTTCTTTGAATCTACACTTAACCACCTAAAACCACTTGAAAACAAAAATACCAATAAAAAAATCAAAACAATAACAATACCATAACCATCCAACCCATCTACCTTGAATAAAAACATCCTTTGAACATTTACCTAAACTCCAAAACCAAAAACCTCATTTGGAAGTGGTTTTATCCACTTTACCACTCAAAATATTAAAAACACGGATCACCGATGATTCTCATTGAATCTCCAGTGATTATAAATATTAGTTTTCAGACCTTCTTCTAGGATCTTCAATTTTTAATCTTTAGCCCCAACTATCTGTCAGAAACACTATCATTTTGCATCTCATTATTCAACATTTTCATATCGATACATCACCGGACATCATCAAGTATTATCATCAAGGCTTTTCTAGATCTCTGGAGATCATATTTCACCACTCAAGTTGCAGACAGCATCACAATATCATCTGATCAATTCATATCTTCTCCAAGAAATGATTGAGGTATATTTTAGCTTCACAACAATATCGAGGTACTCCTTACATATTTCTTATTTTTTAGTCATATTTAGCCTTTAATTCAGTCTAAAAAATTAGTCTACATCATCATTAAGCACTCATTTTTATTAAGCTGTTAAAATTCTCTAAAATCACCAACGATTGGCCTAATTGCCAATTATTTCACAAAACTTATCATGTTATCAATTTATCAACTTTTTGTCAACTCTATTAAATCCTCTGCATTTAAAATTTTTATTTCCAAGCATGGCTCTCTATTAAATGGTTGTACCCAGTCACTCACATATAATTACCAGCATTTACAACCTTCTGATAATATAGCACTCCTTTTTCTAGGAACAATACAACATCATGCATGATCTCACACTTACCGTAATATGATATTTTGTTACTAATCAAGACATTAAGGATCAATTTAAATTTATTCACGATATCAAGAAATAAATTGATGAATTATGGTATGAATACTTTGAACATGTCTAGATTACATCTACCCTCACTTGGCCCACTTTTGAAGCCACACAGACCTTCCCATTCGTCTGGGAGTTATAGATCTTATAATCTTTTATCTACATATCTATGTTGATTATATATGTTTATCTTCATCCATATCATTTATTTTTCAATCCACTTAATTGTATAAAAGTGAGTTGACATCCTCCAAAGAAGTCCCTTTGGATTCTTGGGATCATCCTTTTATGATCATCTTGCCTATCCATTTGTTTAATCCGTTATGTTTAGTGTCTTTGAGCCTAGGTTACTTTAAAAAAGGAGGATTACATTCATCCGGACTTGATCAAATTCAATCAAATATTAGCTTGAGCATCCATCTCTACGGGTATCGGTAAACCCCATATCTTCTGAGGTCGGTTTTGTTGTAATTAATTCACTTCATAAATTTAAACTAGGAAAGTATAAAAATCTCTAAACATATACCCTTTGGCCTTGTAAATATTAAATCAAATTTTTTTAACTAAACAAAAGATGCTAAATATTATACATTACCTTGCATGCTCATTGTAGTGCCCACTTCCCTTTGGCACCTTTTATTACTGATCATGATACTCGTAGACTATATGATGGACATCCTTATAGTTTTGATTTAGTATGGTGTTAGATGTCAGATCCTGGATTATTATTGGATCTGATTCATATATGATGCATGATGATTGTTGGAGACATTTTATTTTAGATGTTATTTAGACATGTGATATTTGATATTTTGAGTAAACCTAGAAAATGGAAATTATTCGATGATGATATAGTTGTGGATATAAATTGTAAATGATTTTGTTGATGTCCTCAATGATTATTGTGATTCATATGTATAGATGATTTTGTGATTATATTATATATTCATTTTGGATGTTCTGATATGGCCACGAGGCCGAAGGAGGTATTTGTATTTTTAGGTTAAAAATATCACAAAAAAACATCGGGGATTAGAGACCAACCAAAATGGAAATCTAGGTGAATTCAATAAGGTCACCATGGTAACTTTTTATTGTGTTGTGTGTTGTTTTATTAGAGATTCCCATGGCGGGAATCATCTTTACATGTGACCATGGGTTTATGTATTTCATTAATGTGTTTATTTTAATATTGTTGTATGTATTTTATTAGTAATGTGTCCCTTTCTTTAATTAATTAAAATTATAATAGATTAATGTGAGGAAACATAATGGTTAAAATTTATATAAATCAAAATTGGGATATGGGAAAGTAATCATAAGAGTTGTTGGCTATTTGTATTTAATTATTTAAGGGATGTGTAAGTTGTGTAAGAGCTTGTGTAAGTCAGATTTTAGAGTAACAAACACTCCACCTCCATGGGTAATTTAAATTTGTCCTTGGGGGCTGTTTTTGAGGCTTGTGGGACAAGTAAAACTTGTCCCATGCCTCTAAATTTATGTTACCAGCCATACTTATGGTTGGAGAAATGACTCGTGACTTTTTATAATGAATTTTATTCATCATGTTTCTTGTTTTGGATTGCACTTTGTCTTTACATCTTATTCAATTGGTTGTCCTTAAGGTGTGGGATTTTTAGAGTGTGCAAGTAACTTCTAATTTTTCACCCACCTATTTATTGTGCTTGGGAGATTGGAATTTGTCTTTTGTGTTTGAATTTTGAGTATGTGTGATGTGGCAACTTACATGCATCAACATCATCCTCTTATCTTCCCTATTCTATTTAATTCAAACTCTTCCTTGTTTGTGGTTGAATATTTTGAATTCTTCTTAGGGGCTCAATTTCTTGTGTTGAAGCTCTTGTTTTGGAGGAAGTTTGGAGAAACCTTTGCATGCTTGGGAGATTGCTTTTTTTGACTATTTTCTTGGATTTCAAAGCTTCTGTTGGAAACAAAAGATATCATGGAAAGGTAGGCATTTATTTCTTCCTTATTGTTGTTATTTTCTTGTTGTGTTGTGTGTATGGAGAATGTTTTATTGATTTTGTTGGCTGGTTGGGTAGAATTCCTTAGGGAAGGTGTAGAAGAAGGCTATGGGAATCCATGTGGGAGGGGCATAAGGAATTCCATTGGCATTAGAGTTTTGTGGAGGGAGTTTGGGTTTGGGATCCACAATAGAAAATAAATAGCTTGCATTTCTTACTTTGGGGTGGGCATAAGGCAATCTGTGGGGGCATAAAGAGAAACTTGTGGGGGCATAAGGATGTGCGTGGGATGAGTTATTTTGGTGGGTTGTTTACGATGGATGACCAATTTCCAATTGGGAGCCATAAGTAGCTTCCCCATAGACCTTGCTCCTTTGGCTTGCATGATCATGCATGAGTGTTGTTTGAAATGATTTTAAATGTAATTGTGAACTGTTGTTTTTGTGTTGAATTATGTTTTTAAAAAATAAAATGTGTATGTGAAAGAATGTTGTGTTGTGGAAGCCAGTTGTTGTCATGGTTGAATTACACCTTTGATTATATTTTAGTTGGGGATCAGGGGCCAATGATGAAGGAAGGCTTCTCCTTTCCTTGAATGTCTTGGTTGGGTGGAGAGCATTTCCTTTCCCCCTCGTTTTTTGTGATCAACTCGAGTAAAGAGAAAATTTGCATGTTGCTGTCCTGGAGCAAGGAAAAATGCAGTTTGATAGTCCCTTGTGAAAACAAATTCATTTGTAATCCTTTCCCACATGATGTGGATGAAATTGTAATAGTTATGTTATAGAGAAATGTTGTTGTAATTGATTATGAGAATTTATATTTGAATTGAGAATGACATTTGTTTTCTTCTCTGTACATTGTAAAGAAATAAATTGAATGTTGTTATTGCCTTCCAACATTGAAATATGTAGAGTACATGTTGGAATTAATAAAGAATTGAAAGACCTTCACTTATATTCATTTTTGAATTAAATGCAATGTTTCATTGTATGGAAAAAGAGATAGTTAGATCTCTCGTTTGGAAGGAAAAATGCACATGGAAACCATGTTGTAGTTTGTATTTTTGAGTTGTGTAAAACTGAAAGTTAGTATTTTCTTTTGATTCTAACGGTTTGTTGTAAACAACTAAATTTATTAGATTAGTTTAGAAATTAAATTCCAAACTTGAATGAAAAATTTGTTATAAAAATTTAAAAGAAATTGATCTCTTGTAAATATTCAAAACTGACAATCAAACTTAATAAAAATGCACAGTTCGGACCTGCACATTTAAATCAATTTGGAAACCTTAAAATTTAACATGATACATTAGCATGGAACTCAGATTGACAAAGAAAACTTAAGGAAACAATTTAACCATTGCAAATTTGAACACAATCCCTTCCTCAGCCATTTTCATCATTTGTTGGACAAAATTCAAATGTAAATCAATTGAACAAATTTAACTTCCTAAACCTTTCAAAATCCTTCCTAGAGTAATCCTCCATGTCTGTTTGACATGTTGAGTGAAGGAGGAGACCCAATTTAATCAAAATTGAAAGTTAGAAATTACCAGTTGGCTTTTTAAAAGCTTGCAGATCCGTTTTTCAAAATTGACCCCTTAAACTTTAACAAAAAGTAAAATTTATGATTCTGTGCAAAAATGTCATCGAGAGATTCACAAAAAGTACTTGTTTTCCCAAAACTGATCTTTCTAGCAAAAGTTATGTAACTTTGAAGTTTTTGAGCCTTGGCAAGAAAATTTGGGAAAATTTTCCCTGGTAGGCCCGCAACCCAAAAATTTCCCCAATTGCCTTAGAATTTTTTTTTGAAAAATTTGGCTCAGGAATAATTTCATCTTTTCCTCCGTTGACCTATAGCCAATCGTAGAGGCTACCACATGTCCTCACGGGGTAGCGGCAGAGGAATGACATCCTTTTACACTTTGACTTTTTGAACATTTTGAAAAAATTTCCTTTTAGACCCGTCGGCCATGACCATTCACAAGCCGCCACATGGCGGCTTTGGGTGCTAACAGAGGGCCGACCCTTTGTTTCTTTTTAGTTTGTTCCTTTGGAAATTTTCAAAAAAATTCCCCATGGCCCCGTGCCCCCACCCTCACCTTGGGTTTTCTCTTCCGCAGCGCGCGAACCCACAAGTGCGTGCCTTTCACCCTATTTTTATTCTTCGGTGAAATTCACGAAATCTCCTCGCTGCTCCATGCATTCCTTCTCTCTTCTCCCCGTGGCATATCATGGAGTACCATGTGTCCCTAGGTAGACCCGCGGGCATGCGGACACTATTTGGTTTCCTCTCCCCTTGGGCGAAATGCCCCAAATTCTTCTCGCTCTGCCTTTCCCCTTTTCCCGGTAATGTCTCGAGAGGTCGCCACGTGTTCTTGGGGACCCGCGGAGGTAGGGGTACAAATGGGAAATTTCTCCCATGCAAGGAAAAATTCCTTAAGCCACCCTATAACCCACAAAAACTACTAGAGGGGTTTTCCTCTCCTCTTGACATGTGTCCCCTTGGGGAAAATTTGACCCCTAAAGTTTGCTTGCTTATATCTTGAGTTCTACAAGGAGTTAGGAGGACTTATTTATATCACCGGAAAGGTGAGAAAATTTCCTATCTAATGGGAATGATTTAGGGAAATTTTGGAAGCATTAATTATGAGAAAAATCAAGTTTAAACTTTGATCCTGTTAGAGAGTTGGGTATGGGGGTAAATTACTCCCTGAACCTAACTAAAACTTCTAACCCTAAAATTTGAACCATGTGACCTTGATAATTGTTAATAAATGAAAAGTATGATCTAGTAATTTTAGACTTGTTCCAAAATATATTAGTGGCAGTTGTTGCCTTGTAACTGGTTATAGACACTCTTAATCGAGTTCGGGAGTGGGTAAGTGAGACCTTACTCTAATGTTTTAAATGGGTATTCCTTTCCTCATTGTAATTTAACCCTCTTTTTCTTGATCTTTTGGAATTAAATACCTTGGGTATTTAATTGTTTTGGGTCCCTTAACCCTAAAATTTTTAATCATGGAATATTTAGCTAAAATGCCACTGTAATCAATATTTAAATTAATCCCTAGGGAGATTTGAGCTAGGTGTGGACTTATTACACTTGTTGTTTTATAATGGGAAATTAGTAATTATTATAACGGGAAAAGTTATCAGTTGAATTTAATTTTCTTTGAGACTTTGGTCGTTAACTTATAATAAAAAAAAATTATTCCTTAATTTTTCTAAGTAAACCTAGGTTGTTCATGGGTCTCAAGTGGGTTATTTTAACCGGGCATCACACTTGGTATAAGAGCAGTGGTTCAAAATCTTGGACCATTGGGCACACTAGAAAACTTGAGATATGAACTATAAACCTAGCACACTTGTAAATCTAGAAAACAACCTTGTTTGAAAAATTGAAGAAGAAATAAGTATGGAGAAATATTACATTAATTTGTTCATTTGAACTGCCAGAATTAAAATGATAAAAAATAAAATAATAATTGTTGTGTTTGCTTAGTGGCATTTGATCTAAACCCGAGTAACTAAGAATGTCAGATTGAATTTATTTTTAGTGAACTTATAGTATAATGGAGACTTGGTTTCCCTTTGTAAATGTGTTGTTTTATAAGTCCTAAAACTTGATTTAATTGTCTAATGCATTAAGCCCTTTGTTGAGACCCTTCTTTATTGGTGTTGATTGGAATGATAAGTTATATGGTGTGATCTTTGTAGTTGGAAGATAGTGGTTATGCTCTGGGTTGGGAAGAGTTATTTAGAAGTTCTTTAGGGCTTCCTTCCTTCAGTGGTTAGGGAAGAGGGGGTTGGTTGTCATTTTCCAGTTTGTTACCCGTATGAGAGAGTGGACACTTTAGTCCGGTGTCGTCTAGGACTCAATCATGTGTATGTGTTTTTGGAACTAACCTCGAGACAGAGTATCCCTATTAGAGGCCATGAAGGGCTGCAGAGTGAATGTGTTGCTAAATTTTGTGTTTTACATTCATAATCTTGTGTATTTTATCAAGGACCAACATATTATTTAATGATTGGATTGAGAAGCTCTAAGGAGCTTTTATTTATTTATAATTCTTGCTAGAAATTTCAAACTTTGCAATGCAGCTACTTAGCCACTTTTATTGATTGCTGATATTTCTTGGACTTATTTGATTAGTGACTCGAAGCTCATTATGTTGTTGGATACTTAGCCAAGTGTTACATGATTCTCACTTGTATGTTGTTGAGTTGGTTCTATGTTGTTTGTCTCGTAATATTTTGTCATATGGGGGTACACCCTAGGTGCTTAGAATGTCTTCTTAGGTGTGTTAAGTCATGCCTTGGCTATGGATGCATGGAACCTTAAGTGTGTCTAAGATCTTAGAGTGACCCTTTCGTTGTTTGACCTTGCTGGAAAGAAAGTTTGTTATGTAGTGTGGTCTAGAGGGCAGTCTAACAACGGTAGTGGTGGTTCTCTTACAATCTAGTAAGAGCATGACATCATCCGAGTAGGAGTGTTTTATTATGGGCTTTTAGATTTTGTTAGGATTTTATTGCCTTTTGGTTGATCAGTAAATGTTGGTGGAGCAGTGTTGTTTCATCAATGGCATGTTAAATTATACCATGGGTTCCTCGTTGCATCATAGAAAGTGTTGACTCATGGAATGTATACATCTTGGTAATTATTAAAAGATTTAAGCCCTTTTAGGAAGTGAGTTATTTAAGTGTACTTTTTTTCTCTCTTGACTTATAAATAGGTCTACCCTTACCTTAAATTTCCTTTACTATGGATAACATTCTATGACCTGTTAATCTTTGGGTTACTTGGAAACACTTATGGATGCTTTGGGTCTTTTAGATCTTTCTCATAGAAATGTTAGTTTGGTAGATCTTAATAGTTAATTTTGATGGGGCTTATATTGTACTTCCTCTTTTAAAAGCCATCAAACTATAACTCTTGGTTGTAATGTCCATGATTTGGTAAATTATTTGTTTGCCCCATTGCAATTGATGCTTTCTAGTGTGGATGTGGTGTCCTTAGAGTAAAGTTACATTTCCATCTAGTTTCTTGGATGGTGGTATCTTGTGGGGACATGAGGATTGATTGGAAAACCTTCTTGGGTTATTAGGGGAGTAAAATGTTACCACCCTAAACAACAAAAATTGTTAAACCTTAATAGATTCGTAAAAGTAAGATTACACCTCTTTAATGAGCCTTCCTTGAAAATTTCTTGTGAGACTTGCAGAGACCCACTAAGAATGTGTAATGCTGCTTGAAATTATTCAGTGAATCTTTGAAATCTTGGTGTGATTCATGTTGGATCATTGTTTCTTGGTTCTTACAAAAATTAATAATGTGTTTTCTATGTTGAATGCCTCTTGTTCCTTTAGAATTTAAAATGTGGTGTGTTGATTTACACCTCTTCCCCATAAAATTAATTATGTGATATGTTTGAACCTTCCTTCTCATTATAATTTAATTGATAAGATGACTTAACCGAAACACCATGAAACTATAATTAAGGAGATTTGAACTTGGAACTTAACAAATAACATTGAGCATAGAAAAAGGGAAGTGATCCTTGTTGTACCCTTGGTAGATTAATAGAAGAAATAAAAACCATGTAGAAGAATAGAAAGGAAACCTTGTCCATCCACCTTCCTTACGAGTAAGACTAAATGCTCTCTGCCTATACAAAATGGTGAGACATCATACCCACCTTAGTGGTGCTCTTTATAATGTAAACTGGTGATGTCATAATAGAAGGAAGTTTGTAACTAAGGAAGCATGAAAGGAATGTTCTTAACAAGAAAAGCTATAAATTTTGACTTAATAAGTTGATTATAAAAATAAGTAAGATTTATGTGTATTGAGTGCAATGTATAGTTGAACCTGTAGTTCTATCATCTGCCTAAAATTGTGAATTCCCAGTGGATAGTAATGTGTTCTAGTTGCTTATTACTTCTTGTCCATAGATGTATGTGCCTTTCTTGTGGGAGTTTTGGGTCATCACACCATTATCATCCCATAGCTCGACGGATGTGAGTTGTGGTAATTTTGGATTGAGACTTATATATTGTTTGAGAAGAAACCTCCTTGCATGTTATCTTGTCCTTAGAGACCTAAGTATTGTAATTTTAAGGCAACATATGTTAAGGATATAAAATAACTTCGGGAAGTCTTCTTTTCTTCATATTTTCTTGGGTCACCTTGTTGTTATTTCCCCTTTTCCCTATAAGATGGAAAGTGCAAGATGATGCTATTCACCTTTGGATTGTGATTGGACCCCTTGTTACTTGTTCTTCTCCCTAGCAACCTTGAGTGGTCCTTGGTGTTTCTTGTGCTCTCTTTATGGTTATTCTGAGCTTGAGTAGGAAATAAGATAAATAAATCTCATTGTGATATAAGGTATGGTACTTGTATTGTTATGTTAGTTGTTAGGGGAGATATAAATGTATATGTATATATTTTCTTTTGCTAAATGGTTGAATTATTTAGTTTGGTTGTTTGGTGTGTTCGATTCTTAAAACAAAAGTGTAAAAATCAGACTATAGGAAACCTTGTGGTCATGAATTTGCTTAGTATTACCATGAAAAGTTAATTGTGCCCTCTCGAGTTATAGAAGTGATTTCCTTGAATAGTTCCTTGTTTTTAAATGCTTGTTGATTTAGGTGTCCTTGTTGGTTAACCTCATCTTGTGTGATCTCAATTTGTGGGACCTTGAGTAGACTTGTTCCTCGTATAAATTTGGTCATAGTTGATTTTGATAGCCTTGTCTAAATAATGAACCTTGAAATCATGGCTTAGATGTGTAGAAACCTTAACTTCTATTAATGTGGTATGTGTATCATGAGGAAACTATGTGGTCATCTCAAGTTATGGAAATTCTCCTTGAAATTCTCGTACTTGATGGTTACTCTTAATAATCTTTTGGAACTCTTTAGGTTATATTTTTATGTGTTGTATCTATTTTGATAGTGTAAAATTACTCATTAGATTTAAATTCTTATAGCCTTACATGTAGAAAGTTTATAACTCATCCCTTGTAATCTCCCTTATCCTTGTTAAAATACATTGGACCAAACTGGAGTTCTCTAGACCCACACTTGTTTGAAGCAAACAATCCCATAATGGGAGTGATCCTTTTTCTATTACAATTATTCCTATCTCTCTTTCCTGTGACTTCCAGGAGGAAGTCAAGTTTAAGGGGAGGGGGATGTAGTGCCCACTTCCCTTTGGCACCTTTTATTACTAATCATGATATTGTAGACTATATGATGGACATCCTTATAGTTTGGATTTAGTATGGTGTTAGATGTCAGATCCTAGATTATTGTTGAATCTGATTCATATATGATGCATGATGATTGTTGGAGACATTGTATTGTAGATGTTATTCGGACATGTGATATTTTATATTTGGAGTAAACCTAGAAAATGGAAATTATTCGATGATGATATAGTTGTGGATATAAATTGTAAATGATTTTGTTGATGGCCTTGATGATTGTTGTGATTCATATGTATAGATGATTTTGTGATTATATTATATATTCATTTTGGATGTTCTGATATGGCCATGAGGCTGAAGGAGGTATTTGTATTTTTCAGGTTAATAATATCACAACAAAACATCGGGGATTAGAGACCAACCAAAATGGAATTCTAGGTGAATTCAACAAGGTCACCATGGCAACTTGTTTTATTGTGTTGTGTGTTGTTTTGTTAGAGATTCCCATGGGGGAATCATCTTTACATGTGACCATGGGTTTGTGTATTTTATTAATGTGTTTCTTTTATTATTGTTGTATGTATTTTATTAGTAATGTGTCCCTTTCTTTATTTAATTAAAAGTGTAATAGATTAATGTGAGGAAACATATGGTTAAAATTTAAATAAATCAAATTGGGATATGGGAAAGTAATCATAAGAGTTGTTGGCTATTTGTATTTAATTATGTAAGGGATGTGTAAGTTGTGTAAGAGCTTGTGTAAGTCAGATTTTGGAGTAATAAACACTCCACCTCCATGGGAAATTTGGATTTTTCCTTGGGGGCTGTTTTTGGAGGCTTGTGGGACAAGTAAAACTTGTCCCATGCCTCTAAATTTATGTTACCAACCATACTTATGGTTGGAGAAGTGACTTGTGATGTTTCTTGTTTTGGATTTCACTCTCTTACATCTTATTCAATTGGTTGTCCCTTGAGGTGTGGGCTTTTTGGAGTGTGTAAGTAACTTGTCATTTTTCACCCACCTCTTTATTGTTCTTGGGAGATTGGAATTTGTCTTTTGTGTTTGAATTTTGAGGATGTGTGATGTGGAATCCTACATGGATCCACATCATCCTCTTCTCTTCCCTCTTCTATTTAATTCAAACTCTTGCCTTGTTTGTGGTTGTTGAATCTTTTTGCATTCTTCTTGGGGGCGCAATTTCTTGTGTTGGAGCTCTTGTTTTGGAGGAAGTTTGGAGAAAGCTTTGCATTCTTGGGAGATTACTTGTTTTGGATTGTGTTCTTGGCTTTGAGCTTGCCGTTGGAAACAAAAGCTATCATGGAAAGGTAGGTATTTATTTCTTCCTTATTGTTGTTATTTTCTTGTTGTGTTGTGTGTATGGAGAATGTTTTATTGCTTTTGTTGGCTGGTTGGGTAGACTGCCTTAGGGAAGGTGTAGGAGAAGGCTATGGGGAATCCATGTGGGGGGGCATAAGGAATTCCATTGGCATCAGATTTTTGTGGAGGGAGTTTGGGTTTGGGATCCACCATGGAAAATAAATAGCTTGCATTTCTTACTTTGGGGCGGGCATAAGGAAATCTGTGGGGGCATAAGGAGAAACTTGTGGGGGCATAAGGATGTGTGTGGGATGAATTATTTTTGTGGGTTGTTCTGTTGGATGTCCAATTCCCAATTGGGATCCATAAGTAGCTTCCCCCATAGAACTTGCTCCTTTGGCTTGCATGATCATGCATGAGTGTTGTTTTGAAATGATTTTAAATGTAGTTGTGAACTGTTGTTTTTGTGTTGAATTGTGTTTTAAAAAAGAAAATGTGTATGTGAAAGAATGTTGTGTTGTGGAAGCCAGTTGTTTCCATGGTTGAATTACATCTTTGATTTTATTTTGGTTGGGGATCGGGGCCAATGATGAAGGAAGGCTTCTCCTTTCATTGAATGTCTTGGTTGGGCGGAGAGCGTTTCCTTTCCCCCTCGTTTGTTGTGATCAACTTGAGTAAAGAGAAAATTTGTATGTTGCTGTCCTAAAGCAAGGAAAAATGCAGTTTGACAGTCCCTTGTGAAAACACATTCATTTGTAATCCTTTCCCACATGATGTGGATGAAATTGTAACAGTTATGTTATAGATAAATTATTTTGTAATTGATTATGAGAATGTATATTTGAATTGAAAAAGACATTTGTTTTCTTCTTTGTACATTGTAAAGAAATAAATTGAATGTTGTTATTGCCTTCCAACATTGAAATATGTAGAGTACATGATTGTAATTAATAAACAATTGAAATACCTTCTCTTATATGCATTGTTGAATTAAATGCAATGTTTCATTGTATGGCAAAAGAGATAGTTAGATCTCTGTTTGGAAGGAAGAAATGCACGTGGAAACAATGTTGTATTTTGTATTTTTGGAGTTGTGTAAAAATGAAAGTTAGTATTTTATTTTGATTCATAATGGTTTGTTGTAAATAAATGAATGCATTAGATTATTTTAGAAATGAAATTCCAAACTTGAATGATAAATTTTTTTATACAAATTTAAAAGAAATTGATCTCTTGTAAATATTCAAAACTGACAATCAAACTTAATAAAAATGCACAGTTTGGACCTGCACATTTAAATAAATTTGGAAACCTTAAAATTTAACATGATACATTAGCATGGAACTCAAATTGACAAAGAAAACTTAAGGAAAAAATTTAACCATTACAAATTTGAACACAATCCCTTCCTCAGTCATCTTCTATCATTTGTTGGAAAAAATTCAAATGTAAATCAATTGAACAAATTTAACTTCCTAAACCTTTCAAAATCCTTCCTAGAGTAATATTCCATGTCTGTTTGACATGTTGAGTGAAGGAGGAGACCCAATTTAATCAAAACTGAAAGTTAGAAATTACCAGTTGGCTTTTTAAAAGCATGCAGATCTGTTTTTCAAAATTGACCTATTAAACTTTAACAAAAAGTAAAATTTATGATTCCTATGAAAAGAGGACATCCAAATATTTCCAAAAAGTCCTTGTTTTCCCAAAATTGAGCTTTCTAGTAAAATTTATGGCACTTTTAAATTTTTGAGCCTTGGTGGGAAAATTTGGGAAAATCTTCCCTGGTGGGCCCGCAACCAAAAATTTCCCTTAAATTGCCTTAGAATTTTTTAAAAATTTTGGCTTGGGAAAAATTTCATATTTTCCTCCACTAGCCTATAACCAATCAAAGGATTACATGTGTCCTCATGGGGTAGTGGTGGAGGCGCAGCATCCTTTTTCCCTTTGACTTTTTTGAAAATTTTGGAAATTTTTTTCCTTTTAGCCCCACCGACTTGCGGCCAATCACAGGCTGCCACATGGCAGCTTTGGGTGCTAGCCGAGTGGGCGGACCCTTTGTTTCTTTTTAGTTTTTTCCTTTGGAATTTTTTGAAAAATTTCCCCACAACCCCACGCCCCCACCCTCACCTTGGGTTTTTCTCTTCCGAGGTGTGTGTGTGCCTTTCACCTGTTCTTCCCCTTCGACGAAATTTGCCAAATCTTCCCACCGCTCCATGCCTTTGGTCTCTCTTCTCCCCATGGAATATTGTGGAGTGACATGTGTCCCTAGGCGGACTGTGGATGTGCGAGAAATTGTTTTGTTTTCTCTCCCCTTAGGTGAAATGCCCCAAATTCTTCCATCGCTCTTCCTTTCCCCTTTTTCCAGGTGATGTCTTAGAGGCCGACATGTGTCCTTGGGGACCTGCAGGAGGCACGGGAGCAAATGGGAAATTTATCCCATGCAAGTAAAAATTACTTAAGCTACCTCATCAACCCACCAACCCACCGAGAGGCATTTTCCTCTCCTCTTGACACGTGTCCCCTTGGGGAAAATTTGACCCCTAAAGTCCGCTTGCTTATATCTTGTGTTCCTAAAGGAGTTAGGAAGACTTCTTAATATCACTGGAAAGGTGAGAAAATTTCCTATCTAATGGAAATGATTTAGGGAAATTTTGGAAGTGTTAATTTTGAGAAAAATCAAGTTGAAACTCTGAGCCTGTTAGAGAGTTGGGTATGGGGGTAAATTACTCCCTGAACTTAACTGAAACTTCTAACCCTAAAATTTGAACCATGTGACCTTCATAATTGTTAATAAATGAAAATTATGGTCTAGTCATTTTAGAATTGTTCCAAAATATGTTAATGGTAGTTGTTGCCTTGTAACCTGGTTATAGACACTCTCAATCGAGTTCGGGGAGTGGGTAAGTGAGACCTTACTTTGATGTTTTAAATAGGTATTCATGTCCTCATTGTAATTTAACCTTGCTCTTGTCTTGATCTTATGGAATTTAATACCTTGGCTATTTAATTGTTTGGGTCCCTTAACCCTAAAATTTGTAATCGGGGAATATTTAGCTAAAATGTCGGTGTAATCAATAGTTAAATTAATCCCTAGGAGATTTGAGATAGGTGTGGACTTATTAAACTTGTTGATTTCTAATGGGAAATTAGTAATTATTATAATGGGAAAATTTATCGGTTGAATTTAATTATCTTTGAGACTTTGTTCGTTAACTCTTGATAAAAAAACAAAATTCCTTAATTATTCTAACTAAACCTAGGTTGTTCATGGGTCTCAGTGGGTTGTTTTAATCGGGAATCACACTCATAGATTGAGACGTGATAATCCAATATTTACACCGAGAATGAGTTTGATCATGATCGTCAAATTCATGAATTTATAAAAATAATAAATTTAGAAATATTAAAATATTTTAGTACTTACAAAACATATCTTGATTATGTTTCATCCTAAACTCTACTAGGTTAAATTGGTTAATTATATAAACAAAAAGTTTATACATGTAGATAAGTGTGATGTTATAAAATATAGGAGTGGTGGAGTTATCGACCCCCTAGCTCATTTTTTACGAGGAACTCATATCGGTGTTGATTCTTTTGAATGCATGTTAGAATCATCATAGACCTGTGGAGGGGATTTACCTTGAGAAATAGCCTCCTTATGAGATATTTTAGCTATAATTATTATCTATAAAAGATAATATTACAATTATTATTGTATTAAAAATAATTAATGTGAAATCATTATAATGTGAAAACTTAAAAAGTAATTGTTACATGTTGTTCTTCAAGAGGGAGACCAATCATTTTGTCATTAATTGTAGTTGGAATTTTTCCATTCTACAATTAGTCATAATCTTCATGATAGAAATCAAGTAGATAATTAGAAGAAGAGAATACAATCTTGGATTTATCAGATGTATTCATACTACGGGCATTGGTAACATATTTTTAATTCGATTGCATAAATATATCCACCAATCGAATTGTTTCCCTACTAATTTCCACAATATATACTAAACTTCCCAAAATGGAATGTATGTGGGTCTACCCTACAACAAAATCCTAGCCAGAAAGAGTGATACAACTACAAAAAAAAATTGTTTGCAATACCTTGTATAACAAGGCCTCTTTTAAAAAATTAATATTAGCTACAACAACATACAAGAAATTTTAGATGCTAGGGTAATCAAGTAATATTAAGAAAAAAAAGTGAAAATAATATTTAACTTACCATTGTCAATCGCACATTATAATGAGACTCCAAAAAAATGTCTTCATATGTAAGGACCACCTTTGTAGTCACGGGTGAATAGTTTTGGAATGGTAATCAAGTTAAATGATGGACATCTACAGGATCCACTGTGAAAGAAACTATATGATCCAAGAGGTGAATGGAAAACTATCAATGTTTCTGGTCATACAACGTAAGAAGGTAATCATAGATAGAAGTATCAGTTTTGAATTGGGGCACTTGAGATTTTTATATTGGAATTTGGGTGTAGGAGAAATCATGGTGTTATCCATTATTTAGATTCTTCAGAGAGCAAGGAAATAAAGGTGCACGTAATTTTGGTAGAATATTTTAAAGCTCAAAATGCTAGAAAATTGAAGAAATGAACCTTGTAGAGCTATATATAGGGATCTGAATCGTTTAAGGGACACATGGTGACAAATAATTGGTTGAGAAGATTGAGGAAAGATCCTAGGGACTCATGCAAAGATCATCCATCTATCTTCTCATAGGTATATGGCTCACATGATCCATCCAACAAGTTGGATGGATAGGGGTCTCATCTTAATAAAATCCATCCACCCTAGATTGGTGACATCCATTAAATTTGGATGACTTAACACTTGGTTGTTTAACCATCTCCGTTAGACAGATGGTCAAGAATTAGGCCATCCAACTTTAATGGTCATTTGTTCAATATAGAAATCCAACTAGAATAGTCGTTAATCCAACCTAAGTTGGATGATATACTAAGGGGTGACCTACAAGTAGAAGTTCATCCTGTTTAGATTTGATGGAAGATTATTGTGTTCATCCCAATATAAATGAGATGGAAATCCAACTATAATAGATGGCCATCCAACCAAAAGATGCCTTCTACTACCCATCTAACCATATGAAACCATCAGAAAAAACACCTTGCAAATTTGTCTTTTCCACGAATCACTTTCTTGGACATTTGCCACCATTTCAAAAGTCCATTTTGGAGATTCTCCACACATTCTATAATAATTTTTCGGAGGGGAGACTAAAAATGAACCGCAGATAAACCTTATTATATCAACAATGATCTTCCTACTCTCAATTAATATAAGATAACCAATCGGCATTTAGTAAACTCAAATTTATGACTACCTTTCCCGTGAAAAATACCCCAGACGTATCCAGAAATGGTAGGATTTCCTTTCAAAATGCACATCTTGTTCTACTATATTGGGGGTTTCCTTTATAAAAGAGGTTTTGATGACCTTCTCCTTTGATGTCTTAATACTCCAGAGGATCACTAATTTGTTCAAGAATTCCATCATGGAATATGTGGAGGACACTATAATGGTTTTTCCATCACTAAATGAATCTTGTAGATGGGTTATTATTTTCTTATGCTTAGCCAATATTATTTTCAATATGTCAAAAATTCATCAAATTTCAACAACATGCTAACCTTACACACATCCCCAGTCATGCTCTTCAACCAACTCAAGATTTATAGCCCTTCTCACAATGGGGGATTGACCTCATTGGCCTTATTAACCCTCGATCATCCCAATGACATAATTCCATCATCATAGCTACTAAATATTTCACAAAATGGGTGGAATTGATCCCTCTTATCTCCACTAAAGTGGATAATATTGTCAATTTCATTCATTAGCTGCCACTTTGGTATTCCTATAGATAATGGTAAATCATTTAAAAATACAAAATTTCAAAAAATCAATAACACTTACAATATCAAACTCAGTTTCTCCACACCATAATATCCAAAATCGACAGGTCAAGCTAAGGTATCGAACAAAACCCTTAACAAGATCCTTACCAAAAATTTTGATCAGGCTAGTAAAGACTAACACATTGAAATTCCTTTGCACTATGGGCTTACCAGACTAGCATTCAAACCCCTACATGCATCACTCTCTTCTCTCTAGTCTACAACACCGAAGTTTTTCTCCCACTTGAAGTCCAAATTCCATCCTTACACATTTCTCTTAAATATTTCATCTCTAATGAATAATATCATAAAAAACACCTATCTCAACTCAAATTATTAGAGAAATTTGAATAACCAACCTCAAACATCTTAATATATATGAAGAATGAATATAAAAAACATCTCAAAGAACGTGAATTTAACATTGGTGATCTCAACCTTAAAGAAAATCAACATGTCAAAAATAAGAAAAAGAGTAAACGATGGAAGTTTGATCCAAACTAGATTGGACCATACATCATCACTCATAAATATAGATCCGAGGCTTATTGATTGTCCTCTCGCAATATAAAACCTGAAAAACAACCCCTTAATTCCTTCCACTTTTGGCCCTTCTATTGCTAACATATCTACTCACATGACCTTAGTTCAACTAAGACCCTCCATTCTCAATATCAAAAAAACCCATTATCCTAGTAATGATTTAGAATTATGTGGTCTTCTATCATTATATCCACTATGACCTTAAATCTGGGAGCCAAATCCCTACTCATATAATTTTCCACATGTAATTGTACCTTTTATTATAGTAAGGGACCTGTAATCATTACTTAGGATACGCAATCCTATATATCAAACCCACCCCCTCTAAAGGTCTATTAGGTCTACTCCTAGATAAAAGATTCCAAAATACTATAGGATGAAAATCATCTTATATAATATCACCATAAAATCTAAATATTATCGTAAAACACTCCTTGAAGGATGTCTACTCAAATCTAAAAATTACACATACATGGAAACAAATGGAAAGCTTCCCGCATTGATTGGATTTCTAAAATATGTTTTAAAATCCTCTCTTCATACCAGAAATCTTTCCACATTGATCATCCCATGTAATCTTAAACATAATAAATTTGGGGTAAAAATTATAACCTCTAAGGAGAACACAGTTCCTTGTACAAGATATGTGTAACTCCCGAACATATTAGATGGAACTAAATAAATGTATCTAATCTCATATTAGATAAATCACAAAAAAATGGAATAACCATTATTAGTTATATGTTACCGGTATTTAGTGTTGAAAATGCATTATCATTGAAATTTTCATCACATGCATAGAAATTCTCAATCAAATAAATAATCAAACACATCTCACAAAAAGGGTTTAAGCATCATCAAATATCAATCAATTATACCAAACATCTACACAATATAATCACATATAATATCCATCATAATGAACAAATAAATTAAATTTTCACATTCATACAACTATACCATAACCACCACTATCATATCTAAATGTATCCATAAAAACATATAAAAATCACATCATATCATGAAAAAACATTTACACATCCAACTATCTGAAAATATATATATATATATATATATATATATATATATATAATATCTTAAAAATAATTAGGACCCATCACCCATACAATAATCACATGGTAAAATGTACATCCAACAACCCCAACCCACCAGCCCCACCCTTTGGCTCCCTTCTTGGCCCGTTAATACTCCTCGTTCTAGTAGCAAGACCATGCTAAGATGCCTTCCACTAATTCGCCACATATTACACATTTTGAGGCACCCCCAGGATCCTCTCCCAAAAAAAACCCTCATAATACCTCAACTCCTCACATTGTGCATGGTACTAAACTATACTCACCATCCCATAAATCCTCATCTCACCTCTAGATGCATCTCCACCCACCCCTCCTAATGCTCATGCCCCTCTTAGTGTTCCTACTCACAATCTAACTAGCCTCGATATTGATAGTGTACTCCTTATCAATCCATATTGTTCCCTCAATAGCTCATGATACCAACAAGTACTAATTTTAGTCCTATCGTACCTGCCCCAAGTCTATTTCCAAGGCATCCACATGTTCATCCCTCTCCCATAGTTGATGCATCAACCACACCACCACATCCTCTAAGCGAGTCACTCAAGCATCCCTCTCAACTATCCTCTTCCTCACCCTATCTAGCTCCACCTCTAAACCACCTCTTTCATATCCCTAAACATCCTCTCCCATAACCACATCCTCCTCTCCCCACTCTTTTCATTCCCTCACAACCCCATCTCCTCGGGATAATGTAGTCACACAATCATGCACTCGCTCTTACATTTATAACGCCAAATATATTATTTTACATATGTTTCTTGCATTAGAAAATTCTTCACTATTGACTAATCCCTTATTTTTATCGTCATTATTTGGTCATCATCATCATTTTTCTTACACGATTATCATTTGTTTAAACAATATGGTCGTATCTCGGGAGTATAAGGTGTCATTATTTAGTCATTTTTTTCTCTAGTCTTTGACTAGGGTTCCTAGTGTAGTACTTAGGTGTCCATGGGCACCTTGGTCCTTAATTTTAGGCTCCTAATCCCGAAACACTTGGGTTTAATTTATTTATTTGAGTTCAGTATTTTTCATTTTCCCACTCATTCCCTAAGTACTAGTTGGCATGTTAGGTCATTAGTGTCAAAATTTTAATAAGAGATCCCTATATAAACATAACAAACTATATATTTTAAGTGCTTACTATCTACTATCAAGAGCTAGCTATCTACTAAGGAAAAGGAGTGCATTGCATTTGGGAATCATTTAATTATGTATTACACAAACATATAGGGAAAGGGTTGTATTCATTCTATTCCATCCACCATTTACATTTTACATCTAGTTACTACCCCCTACTTTTTCATCATTGATGGTAGGGAACCCTAGGCACATAATTACACACACAAGCACACCGAACTACATTGGGTCTAGAATTTAGTGCATTTCTTAGTTGTAATCCCGTCATTGTGGAACCTAAGGTCAGTATTAACCCTTCATATGCATCTTAATTTTTTAGGGATTTGATGCTTTGTATGGGGTTTTGCAGGTAGATCTTCATATCAGATTTACGACGACATAAGGGAAGTCACTATGATAACTATGCAATAAAGACTAATATAGTGCAAAGATCTAATGACATTGTTAGATTCAGATCCTAAGATTTGTTAAAGACCAGAGTGCCCATACTATAGGCCAGGCATCCATAGGCCCCCCAGTCCTCTCCCAAGTACCCCAGTCTAGTCGGATTGTCATTTGTTGCAATTTCTTGGGTAGAACCGTCACATTATTCCTTGTCTGCATATCAGCTTGTTCAATTCCAGCACACAATGAGGTAAGTCATTTTTAGGTTAGTACCTTATACCTCTTATTTTAATTATTTCATTTCATTTAAATATTAAATAGGATTATTTAACATCATTATTTAAATTCATATCATTTATTTCAATTATGTTCCTACTTAGATTAACTTAGAATATAAATCTTAATTTTTATATTTTAGTTAATCATATTGGTGAACCCCTACTTTCTAATATATTTCCATAGGATCCAATAAAAACCTAATGTATAAGGATAGTTCCTCTTCTTCACCCATCATGTCTCATTGTAGCATTAACCCTATCTATGATGAGGTTACCATCGCTAAGCTAAAGGATCTATATAGTACTCCTATTACTACACCCGATCATATCAAACAATAGCTTCTAGATGGCCAACAATATGTGCCTACTCATTTTAAATATTCTCCTATAGGAATTATCATTATTGAGGATCAAATATATTTTACTCATTGTACACCATGCTATATGACTACTTGTGATCCTCCTTTTGACCTTTCAAAGGAAACTTTAGATGATTCTCTTATTGATTACTTATTTGGTATTGATAATCACTCACATGTGCATATTGATTCCTCTTCTACTCCGGCCACTTATATAGTTCCTTCTCATGATTATACCACCTTTGACATTGCTTCTCATGATACATCTCATACAGGTTTTCATACTCCTTCACATTATATTGATGATCTTATTGATAACATCCTTAGTGATATTATTATTTCTAAGTCTCTATCTAATACTGATGAGTTGGTTAATAATCATAGTTCTCCTTCTTTCCATACTATTGAGTGTGACTCACCTACTCCATTTTTTCCTTCTTGTTGAATTGTATCTAGCACTGTACATGAGTAGCCACCATCTACCGCTCCTTATTCTCTCATGGTTTCATCTCCAATTGTTTCATCATCAATGTCTCCTACTCCATCTTCTCATCTATTAAGGATGTTTATTATTATATTCCTACTATTTCTATGGATATCCCATCTATAAAACTTGTTATAGCTTCTTTGACACCTACTCCTAGTGTTCCCTTAGCATTAGAATCTCCCTTATCACCTCTTGATATTCCAATGATCACTCATAATGGAAAATTACAACCGCTCAATACATTATTTCCATCTTCCACCATTCCTTCATAGGATATCATCTCTCTCATGCATGTCGTATGTTAGTTACAATCTCATGTTTAGTCCATCACTTTAAAAATTAGGACTTATTATGCTTCCATTGATAAAAATTCATTACATGGTAACATTGTACCTAAGAAGATTCATAATTATGAATTTCCCAAGGAATTTAATATTCCTACATTCACATGTTTTGATGGTACTGATGACCCTCATGCTCATCTTCTACATGTCGTATGCTTATGACCTCTTATTTTGATGATAGATTATTACTTAAGGCCTTTTAATATAGTCTTATTGATGAGGCATTACTATGTTACACACATCTTCCCTTTGTATCCATTAGTAATTTCTATGAAATGGAGGATGCTTTCCTCTATTGGTTTATACTCAACAATGGCCCTAAAGTTACTTATGACTACTTACCTACTCTACATTAGGGATCCTATGAACCTATCAAGGATTATATTTTATGATTCATGTTTGTCTCGCATCAGTTAGTATTCCAACCTATAGACCACGAGAAGCAATTCATTTTTGTCATGGCATAATTCCTCTACTCAAGAAAATATTATAGTATGACACATGTGAGTAATTCATTATTCTATGTTATAAATTCTTTTACCTAGAAAAATATCTTCACTCAACATGCATCATAAATCCTCCACACATATCTACATCTATTTCCTCATTCGGTTCTCTGCGGTGCCTCTAATTGAGAATCCTACACAGTCTCCACATTTTCCTCCCAAGAAAAGAAAACAAGCTCAACCCACTTCACCACAAAATAATACTCCTTCTCCGACTCCACGAAAGGATACTTTTCCCACCACTCCACCTAGCTCACGCAAACCTTTACATTTATCTCATCACACTCAACCACATGATGTGTTGCATTTCTTACTTATAGAGAATTTAATTCACATAAGCTCCATCCATAATCATTGGAAACACCAATTAGAGTGTCGGTGTGACAAACCGTATTAGAATTATCATTGTATAAATGACCATAGGGATAAATAATTTCATTCCCTTCATGATAGATTGTAAAAACTAGAGGATAAGGTCATCATTTCCTTGGGAAATTTCTCACGTGAGTGGTCCATCTCTCCTCTATCTCACCATAGGATTTATGCTATAGTTGAGTCATCTCCTACATCTAGTACTCATACCATGGTGCATTCACCATAGTTTTTTACTCATGCACACTCTCCACTGCATCCATATACCATTGCATCATCACATCCATTGCATCCACTTCATCCATCTCATTCATTGTATTCACACAATCCACAACATCAAGTTTCTCCTCCACATTGGTTTCCACATCAATCCACTATCGTGCCTCCCACTACAGTTCCATACGATATTTAGTTTAGTATACACTCATCTTGCTTCCATCACACATGCTTCCACTTATTCGCGGTGCATTTATCTTTGGTAGGTGATTACTATCACCTACCCCCTCGATGATGTAATTATGTTCATCTAGTTCTTACATGACTATTGAGGGTTTTATTTAATAACCTTTCATCACATGCTCCATCATTCATCTAGCGCACCCAATCATTTCCCGATGATGCACTCTTTCTTTTCGCAGTTCATTCTTGAATGTTGAGGGATCTTAACTAAATGAAACTATTCATCCATTCACCGGGGAATCACTAATTTCCCCACCCCTTTCATCCCATTAAAACATTATGATTACATTACATTATTACATCACTTATTCACTACACTATGTTAGTTACATTATCATACATTGTCTCTTTTTGCATCCATCATCATGATTAGTACGTGTTACAATTTACATTCAATAAAAACTTCACTTAGATCATTATTCACAGTCATTATTTATTACACATCATATTTTATACTATTACACAAATATTACATCAATCAACATTGACAAAAAAAGTTGCATACATTCCAACAATAACTACAAAATCATAAAACATTAATATAACACAAAATCAACTCATCGTATATGAGTCACATTTGTCCATACAAAGTGAATACAATTATTAATGGGGGTAAGTCCCCTACATAATATATGATCATACACATCACACCTCATCATCGTTATCCCTCTCAGCTACTACAAGAGCCCTAGAAATAGATGCCTACACCACCTCCCTCCACCACTATAGGTGAAGCAATGACCACTGTTATGAACTTCCTCAAGCGTGAAACCCCAGACCTCATAATAACATCTAGACTGATATGGGCCTCGACAGGTACTCAAGTCCCCAAAAAATATTATCTAACCACTTACATATTCCTCTCCATATTTCCCACTAGAATCACATGTACTCTCTCTCCAAAAGATGTAAACTGTAGTATATGATACACATCCTCTAAAATCACCTTCATCTCCCCATAGGAAACCAAAACATATATGTATCTATGCAAATTCTCTCGCATAATTCAAAGGTGAACATAGGAATATTATGGGGCATATCCCCATCCGTGATATGTTTTGCAGGAGGACGTGGTCCATAACATCCCAATCATCATCTAACAATCCTAATCCAAACAACGTAATCAAATTTTGTCCACCAAGGAACTCCCTCAAGTGAATATCCCTTTGCATGCCACAAATTGACAAAAACATAGTGTTATAACACTATATAAATCCAAACACACTCACTTATCACATTCATATACATTACAAATCTCATTTTCCATCATTCTAGACCAAATACACACATTTTGGACCAAGGTACCCGAGATACGGGATCGGGACGCCTTGTGAGTAAGACACTAACACCTAGTTTTGGGCACTCTTGTTTGAACGGTCACTAGTGCCCTCAACACTATCATCCAAGTCTAAAATGTAGATAAAATTCAAAATCTCAAATTTTGAAAAATTCAATAAAAATGACTACAACACCATTCATTTTTCGATAAACAATACATTTACCAAATCCATAATCAAGTGTGACACTATGAAAATCACCACCCTCTCAAACTAGATAAGACACGCTACTCTCACTTGCGACATCTTTATTTACTCGGACCTCAATCTCAATTGTGAAAAAAACAAGTGAAGTGACTAGTTACTTTTTCACTTTACTATTTATAGTTCCTTTTTTCAATTACATTACTGTAGTCATTATTTTCGACCTATTCTCACAACTAATACACACTACACCATTTTTGGTCGATATGGAGCATTTCTACTTTGATTTACACCTCGTTTATGGAATTATTTTTAGAATTATTCCTAAAATCATATTGAACACATTATGTACACATTATCTCTCCTTGAATTTGTCTTCCAACCAATTCATACACATTTTTGTGATTTCTATCACTTTTCTATCTATTTCACGTTTACTTTCAGCTTAGCATTTGTTCTTATCATCACTTCCCCTTTCATCGAAAGGGGGGACATATCATTGGGGTCATCCTATAATTCCCTTTATATCACCATGCATTTAAAACACTACCGATACGATAATTCCAAAACATTTACTAACTCACTATGTAATATTTCACCATTAATTCCCCTAATGACCTAACTTGGGGGCAACAAATGAAAAAAATTCGTATGACATTTCATTACTTCCCCACCTAATGAACTAAATTAGGGGAAAAGTGATTAAAAATATTTCTATGCGATCATTCACCATCTTCTATCAATCTCCCCTAATGACCTAACCTGGGGAAACTAGCATAAAATATCTCTATAAGTAATAGATTGAATCAATCGAGAAATCAATTAAACAACCGTTTACATTTATAACAATCAAATAATAACTACAAATTTAACACAATTTTCCTCCTAGATGACATAACTTTGGAGTTACGTGCATCCTCCTAGATGAGATAAAGGATATTACATTCATTGATTTCTTAAATGAGCTAACTTCGGAAGCTATTCATAAATATTGCATTTTCTCCTAGATGAACTAACTTAGAATCAATCTCACATTGTTTGTTTGCTTGTAGATGACCTAAATTGGAAGCCATTGCATTGCAGAATGACACCCATGGAGTGGGGAAAAGAGTGTATTTCCTATACCACTCATATATGGGTCAACTATTTGATTGAAATTATTTGGATCCAAAACCATGATTTTTTTATCTGAATCCATCGAGAGTGGATAGATCTTGAGGATGTAGTTAGACATTGTAGAATAACACAATTTTCTCCCTACAATCTTCCTCTAGTGGCAGGACACCTAAATCATCTAGTTGATTACTTGTATAAACGTGTTTGGTTTGGGAATTGATCACTCCCATCCCCATCTTATCATCATCATACGCATTTTAAATCATCTAATGTTACAATCATCACACTTCATCACGACATTACACTTTTTGCTATGTTGCATGGATTAACATGCTGATCCATGATTCAACATGCTTCTTCTATCACATCTATGCATTCTACTACAACATGGACTTCTCCAGATTTCTCTCAGGTATGCATCTCCATCTACTTTATGTAAGCCTTCCACTCACCAACATAAAGTGGGGGATAATGTGTCACAAAATCAAGCACTTTCTATTACATTTATACCACCAAAATGTTATTTTATATATGGATCTTGTTTAAGAAAAGTATTCAATAATGACTTGTCCCTAGTCCTTTTGTTAGTTAGTTGGTCATCGTCGTCATTTGTCTTGCACAATCATCATTTGTTTACACAGTTATGCTCATCTCTCAAGGAGTATCAATTGTCATTATTTAGTCATTTTTCATCTTGAGTCTTTGATTAGGGTGACTAGGGTAAACTCAGGGCACCCATGTGGGTGACCCAATCCTTAATTTTAGGTGGCCTGGTCCTGTAACACTTGGGTATAATCTACTTATTCGAGGTCATTCTTTCTCATTTTACCTCTCATTTCCCTTGGTACTAGTCGGCATGTCAAGTCATTAGTGTTAAAAGTTGAACAAGAGATCCCTATATAAACATAACATACTCGGTATTCTATGGGGGACTATCTACTATCAAAGGCTAGCTATCTACTAAGGAAAAAGACTGAATTTGGGCATCATTTACATCTGCATCACACAAGAATAGGGGGAAGGTTTGTATTCATTCTATTCCATCCACCATTTGAAATTTACATCTAGTTACTACCCCTAATTCTACATCATTGACATTAGGGAACCCTATACACAAAATTACACACAAAAACATACATAACTACATTAGGTATGGAATGTAGTGGAGTACTTAGTTATAAGCCCACCATTATGGAAACTAAGGTCAGTCGACCTTTTCATATGCATCATTATTTTTTAGGGATTTGATGCTTTGTATGGTGTTTTGGAGGTATATCTTCATAGAAGATTTACGGAGACATAAGAAAAGTCATTGCGATAACTACATGATAAAGATTAAGATATTATGAAGATCTAGCAACACTGTTAGATTCAAATCCCGAGATTTGTTGTTGACCAAAGCACCTGGACTATAGACTAGGGCACCCATAGGCACCCCTGTCCTTTTCTAGGTGCTCCAGTCTAGTCAAATCTTTAGTTTCGTAATTTCTGGGTAACACCTTCACATTCTTCCCTATCCACATATTAGTCTGCTTCAATTCAAATACACAACAAGGTAAGTCATTTTTATGTTAGTACCTTATATCTCTTATTTTCATTAAACATTTTATTTAAATATCAATTATAATTATTTAGCATCATTATTTCAATTCATATCATTTACTTCATTTTTGTACCTACTTAGATTAACTAAGAATATAAATCTTAATTTTCATATTTTAGTTAATCATATAACATATTCCCGCCGCCACACCGCATACTTAGGCATCATCCCAAAATCGTCAATTTCAGCCGCTACTACCTCCTCCTCTTCCATATTTTTAACATTCCTCATCGATGCAACCGATGACTCAATGCCAACCTAAACTCTCCTCTAGAAAATAGGATTACTTGGTACATCTTGTACCAAGTCAAACTGTCACACGCACTCACAATAACTATACCACCTCAACCATCTCTACCTTCCATCCCTATATCCACCTCTCTTGCTACATAATTTTCAGCTCACCCCCTCTCAAGGCCATGTATGGAAGTGTACATATGGCCTCTAAAAACTTCATCCACCCCCAAGCCATCTAGCAACCTTACATAGTACTCCAAACTCTGAGCTACTATATCTCAAAGTAAAATCACTCCACCTCAATTATCCAACACAAAAATCCCTTAGATGTCATGCATCCCATGGAAGATGTAGTGCCCACTTCCCTTTAACACCTGTCAATACTTATTCTAATATGGTTGATTACATTATAGACATTATTATGTTTTGATTTAGTATGATGTTAGACATTGGTCATGGATTATTGTGATCTTGATTTGGCTATGATGCACAATGATTATTAGAGACACTCATATGTGGAAGATGATATACTATTTGACATGGATGTTTTATGGATGTTGTTCGGACATGTGATTTTGGATATTATGAGTAGATCTAGAAAATGGACATTATATGATGATGATATAGTTGTGGATATAGATTATAAGTGATATTGTTAATTTCCTTGATGTTGTTGTGATTCATATCTATAGATGATTATGTAATTTTATTTATATCATGTTGGATGTTCTGATATGGCCACGAGGCTGAAGGAGGTATTGTGTTTTGCAGGTTAAAAATCACAACAAACATTGGGGGATTGGAGACCAACCACAATGGAATTCTAGGTGAATTCGACAAGGTCACCATGGCAACTTTTTTTATTGTGTTGTGTTTGTTGTTGTTAGGGATTCCCATGGGGGGATCACCTTTATATGTGACCATGGGTTTTGTGTATTTTATTAATGTGGTTAATTTTTATTATTGTTGTATGTATTTTATTAGTAATGTGTCCCTTTATTTTATTTAATTAAATTGTGGTAGATTAATGTGAGAAAACATATGGTTAAAAGTTAAATAAATCAAATTGGGATATGGGAAAGTAATAATGGAAGTTGTTGACACTTTTTATTAAATATGTAAGGGATGCGTAAGTTTGTGTAAGAGTTGTGTAAGTTATATTTTAAAGTATGAAACACTCCACCTCCTTGGAAATTCAATTTGTCCTTGGGGGCTGTTTTTTGGAGGCTTGTGGGACAAGTAAAACTTGTCCCATGCCTCTTAAAGCTATTTACCAACCATACCTATGGTTGGAGGGTTGATTTTAGACCTTTTTAATGCATTTTATTAATCATGTTACAATTTTTGATTGCACTCTTACATTTTATTTAATTTGCAATCCTTTGGGGTGTGGGATTTTTGGAGTGTGCAAGTAAATTGTCATATTTTCACCCACCTCTTTATTGTGCTTGGGAGAATGAAATTTTGTCTTTTGTGATTGGAGTTGAGGATGTGTGATGTGGCATCCTACATGGATCCACATCATCCTCTTCTCTTCCCTCTTCTATAAAATTCAAACTCTTTTCTTGTTTTGGGTTGTTGAATCATTTTGCAAACTTCTTTGGGGGTGCATTTTTGCTTGTTTGGAGCTCTTGTGGATTGTGGAGGAGATTGGAGATAATTTCATACTTGGCATTGTTGTTTTGGGACTGTGTTTTTGGCATTGAAATCTTGCTATTGGAAACAAAAGCTACCATGGAAAGGTAGGAGCTTAGCTCTTCTTTTGTGATTGTTATTTATTTTGTGTATGAATGAATGGTGCATGTTTTTGATTTATTTTTTGGTTGGTTGGGTAGATTGCCATAGGATGGTGTAGGAGAAGGATATGGGGAATTCATGTGGGGGGGCATAAGGGAATGCCAGTGGCATCATATTTTGTCGAGAGAGTTTGGGTTTGGGATCCACCATGGAAAATAAATAGCTTACATTTCTTACTTTGTGGGGGCATAAGGAGGGATTGTGGGGGGCATAAGGATATGTTTGGTGAATTTTTATTGGTGGTTTGTTATAGGTGGATGCCCAATTCCCATTGGGAGGCATAAGTAGCTTCCCCATAGTCTTTTCGAGTTATATTGGAATGTTTGTAAATGCAGTTGTAAACTATTGTTTTTGTTTGGACTATGTTTTATATTGAATTATGCATGTTGAAAGAATGTTGTGTGTTTAGTGGAAGCCAGTTGTTGCCATGGGTTGAATCACACCTTTTATTGTATTTTGGTTAGGGCTCGGGGCCAATGATGAAGGATGAATTCTCCTTTCATTGGATGTCTTGGTTGGGTGGAGAGCGTTGCCTTTCCCCCACTTTTGTTGTGATCAATTTGGAAGAAAAAGAAAACTTGCATGTTGCTGTTCTGGAGCAGAAGAAGATAGTTTTGCAGGCCCCTTGTGAAAAAAATTCATTTGTAACCTTTCCCACTTGAAGTGGATGAAATTGTAATATATATATTTGTGAAGAAAAGATGTTGTAATTGGTTATGAAAGTTACTTATTCGAATTGTGAAAGACATTTATATTTTGTTCTGTTTATTGGAAAGAAATAGAATTTTGTTAATTGCATTCAAGGAATGGAAGAATGTAAAGATGTATTTCTTTTTGAATTAATAAAGAATTGCAAGAATTTCCCTCATTTGCATTGTTGAGTTGAATTGGAATATAAAATTGTGATTTGAAATCCTGTTTTGGAAAATGGAAAAAAGGAAGAAACACGTGAGATGTAATTGTATTATTTTGCCTTGTTTTCAAATATATGTTTTGGGAAAGATAGAAACTGGATTCTTGTTTTTATGATTTCTGAAGAAGGAAAACACTTAAGTCTACCATGGATTGAATTAAATGTTTCATTGTATGGAAAAAGAGATAGTTAGATCTCTATTTGAAAAGAAGAAATGCACGTGGAAATAATGCAGTATTTTGTATCTTTTGAAAATGTGACAAAATTGGAAACCAGACTTTATAATTTAGCCATTAAATGGTTTGATTAAATCACTCAAATGTAATGGACTAGAATAGAAATTAATTTCCACACTTGAATGATGAAATTGATAAACAAATTTTCTAGAAATGGATCTTTGTTGTAAATTTAAAACTGGCAAATAAATTTAATTAAAATGTATAGTTTGGGCCTGCACATTATAATCAACTTGGAAATGTTAAAATTTAGCATGTTGTATTATCAAGGAACTCAAATTGACAAAGAACACTTAAGAAAACAATTTAAACATTGCAAAATTGAGCCCAATCCCTTTCACAGTCATTTTCTATCAATTGTTGGAAAAAAATTAAATTGGAATCAATTGAGCAAATTTACCTTCCTAAAACATTCTAAATCCTTCCTAGAATAATCCTCCATGTCTGTTTGGCATGTTGAGTGAAGGAGGAGATCAAATTGAATCAAATTTATAAGTTGAAAATTACTAGTTACTTTTTAAAATCTTGTAGTCCGTTTTCGTAAAATTGACCCCTCAAACTTTATCAAAATGTAAACTTTATGATTGTTTTGCAAAGAGGGCATTGAGAGATTTCCAAAACGTCCTCATTTTCCCAAACCTAAGCTTTCTAGAAAAATTTATAGCCCTCTGAAGTTTTTATTCCTTGGTGGGAAAATTTGTGAAAATTTTCCTTGGTGGGTCCAAGCGACCCGAAAAATTCCCTTTAAAAATCCCTAGAATTTTTTTTTGAAAAATTCTTGGGGAATTTTTTTCAAATTTCCTCCATCATCCCATAGCTAATTAGAGGCTACCACATGTCCTCATAGGGTAGTGGTGGAGGTGCGGCATTATTTTTTTCTTTAGGTCCTTTTAAAAATTTTTGGAAATTTTTACCTCTTTCCCAGCCGCCCTCAATCCTGTATCCATCAGGTATGGCCACATGGCAGCATGGGGTGTTGGTGGAGGGGGCATAACCCTCACAATATTTTTACTTTGACAATTTTGTTTAAAAATCCCCACGACCTCACACTCCCATCCTCGCCTCGGTTTTATCACCCCACGGATGCGTAGACCCGAGCGTGCCTTCTTCCCTTTGTCTCCCCCATGGTGAAACCTCCCAAACACTCACACCACCCCACCTTTCCCTCTCCCTTTCTTCCCCATCGTGGTTGTTGGGCACCATGTGTCCCTAATGAACCCATAGGCACGCAACACAAATTTGGTTTTTTTCTCCCGCACTAGAACAAAAATTCAATACCGCCCGTGACCCGCTAGCCCAAGAAAGGGTCTTCTTCCCCACTCGACACATGTCCCCTTGGGGGAGAATTTTACCCCTAAGGCCCACCAGTCCATATCTGGGGTTTTACAGGAGTTAGGAGGACTTCTTTATATCACCTGGAAAGGTAAGAAAATTTTCCATCCAATGGGAATGATTTAGGGAAATTTTCAATGCGTAAAGTGTGAGAAAACTCAAGTTGAAAATCTGAACCTGTTAGAGAGTGGGTGTGGTGATAATTTACCCCTGAACCTAACTGAAACTTCTAACCCTAAAATTTGGACCATGTGACCTTTGACAATTGTTAATAAATGAAAAGTATCTTCTAGTAATTTTAGACTTGTTCTGGAACCTAATAGTATCAAATTATGTCTTACAACCTGGTTGTAGACACTTCTAATAAAAAAATTATTCCATAATTTTCCAAACTAACCCTAGGTTGTTTCTTGGGTCTCAAGTGGGTTGTTTTAATGGGCATCACAAGAAGACAATGTGAATAAATCACTTTATGTGATAATATTCCCAACACTACAAAATAAATGTCACATATAATACATACCTCCTTTGTGTCGACCACTCCCACAACTCTCAATACTCTACCACATCTTCTACTCCCACACTAACGCCCATGGAAGATGGTATCCTCCAAAATACGATAAAACATAATACTTGATACCCATCATAATCATAGTGATCGGTGTACTCCCATCCACCCCACCATCCCAAAAATTCTTAAAGGTAAATCCCCAAACATATGTCATATCAAGAGAAGTATCTCTATATAACCTCATCAAAGTCATCACTGTATAGTCTCATCAATAGGAACAATCGGATCACTCGAAAATCCTATACACATCCTCATGGGTAATAGTAATATACCCTTTTGTAATTATAATGTCCCTATAGTCACATCCCATCGCTCTAACAATGCCATCACATCTCTAAATCATGATGGATGTACCTATAATGGTGCAATCCACCTAACCCCAAAGATACCTACAAAATCTCCCAATCATCATTCCCCATATACTCATGCAACCACTCTAACAAAGAAGACACTCTATCCCTCATCGCCAAGCATCTCTTCACATGCATCCACAAAAAATAAAGAAAAATATTTTCCATAGAAACTCAAACTCCAACCAAATATTTCAAAACATATCATATTGGAACCAATCCATATAGATTGGTATTGATCCTAACCAAATTGATGTCAATCCTACATACTCATATAACAAAAATATAGTCAAAAATAGAAAAAAATAACTTGACTCTATATCTCGAGATGGCCATCATCTCCTCTTTCCACTCCCGCTAGCCTCCATCTCTCAAAGTAGTGAAAACCACAAATTTATAGTGAATTAGCACAGTAAATACAAATGATCACAATGAACTCTCATGATTATCTCAAATCTATACATAAGATTCTCTGCCAGGAATCAACGTAAATTTATAATCGACATTTCTTCATTTGGAATTGTTACCAATTCTATAAATCAATAGTGATCCTAATAAAATTGCACACTTCCAAATTTTGTGCTTCTTTTTCATCCCCAAGACCCTCTACAATGTAAAATTATATCCCACCCAAATGAAACTATGTTTCTCAATACACTATGGATTATGTAGTTTCTCGAGAAATAATTCCCACCACTTATTACAAGTCATACATCTATAGGTTGAGAACCCATTGGTTCTATTATCACATGACTTCTTAGTCACATAAACACACCTTTGTGGCATTATATTTCATGCCTCATCTTGGGGCACCTTAAATAGAACATGTCTATTTTACAAATGAAATCTTACACAAGCCTATAGGATCTTGTGTTTATTTCATACACCATCCATTCAAATTGGTGACCATCACATTTTCTCATGATGCCCCCAATTTGATGGGGATCACCTATAACTAAAAATCCAACTATCTCATACATTTTTTTCAACGCCTTTTTCATTACAAACCACTTCATAAAAGGGGAAAATGTAAACACTTGAATTATGTCACCTTGATTCCTACACATGTGTACACACAATAAGGACACCCCTTCATAATCCCACATGGTCAGAGTTTACCTATTTTACTAAATTAAATTTACCATTCTACCACCTGTAACCACAAACAAAAATAAATAAATAAAATCAAAATAAAGATAAAATAACCTAGCCTCCCAAGAAAATCCCCACAAGCTCAAAACAACCCTAGACCATCATAAAACATGATAACCTGTAAAAGGAAATGGTTGAAACCAAACTCAACCATTCTCTTCTAAATGGAGAGAAATCGGTATAGGCTTCCACAATCGGCGCCAATCAATGAAAATCGGTGGTGATTAGTTGAAATGACATCGAACCCATAAAAAAAAACTCATACCTCTTCCGAAGGATTCTAAAATCAATTCTGACATCCTGTTTGAGAAGCTCACAAGTGACATTCTCATGACCTTAAAATTTGTGAGTTAAGCAAGCATGAGGTTACCTAAATATCATATTGTCTTTCACTCCCTTTGGATAAATCCTCTTCAACATATAGCCATCCCAATTATATCCACCTAAAAGGTATTTAATTTTATTTAATCTCATAAATTTGTGTTCCCAAATTCAATCGTATTATAATACATCTATTTTCATTTAGTAACATCAAGTCCCTCATTCCCAATCATATGCATTAAAAACATTTCCCTTATTAAAATCAATTTTAACAAGAATCAGCATCAATTTCCTAGATCAAAACTAATCTACAGGATCAACATCGATCCCAATTAAGATTTTATTTATCATAGAAAGAGTGTATAATCAAATCAAGGGTTTCCAAAATGTAAATTACCAAATTTAAGTGTCTACATATGGAATTTTGGTATAATTGACTTATCAATGTTAGTTGTAAGTTAATATGGATTTTATGGATGTTTCTTGAGTTCAAGTTTCTCCGATCTAACCCAAAACAATTTTGTGTAATAATCAAAGTGTCATATAAATATCTTGCAACCCAATGTATCACCAACACATAGATCACATTGGCATTAAAATACATTATATTTGGATTCTAATATAGGAAAATGTCATTGATCTTAAGTTTTTTCCAAAAAGATGATCAAGTTGCATACATATTCACAAATCCCTTTCTTGATTCGTGATTTTTATCTCTAATACCTTTTAGGTGTGAAAGAAGGTATCATCAAGGAGAGATAAATCATTGATTCATTTTTCCTTCCCTAGATTTAAGTACATATTATGGGGTAATTTTATTGTAGTTGTATGTAATAATATACACTTGTAATATTTAATTTAGTAAAATGTATAGATAATACATCAATTGGTGCACACTATCCATAATTTATTTATAGAGAATATTATCAATCAAGTTTTTGAATTGATTGAATTATGCTATAAATTTAATTAAAATAATTTCTCTGCAATTAAACTACCTTTGAATCCCTAACAATAATCTCCTCTTGTATTTATAAAGGCATATAGAGCTAGTGTTGCGGGTAATCATTGTGGAGCATATTTATTGGTATATTATTTATTTAAGCCAAATATTTTAATAAAAGAGGTAGTAACCTACTTGTGTTATAAATTTATGTTGTCTATATTTTAAGCTTTTGGTGATTCGTAGTATGTGGATGTATGTCTCATGATTATTTATGGCGATGTTGGATAATTTTTAGCACTTTAACTCGTAATAAGTTAAATTCAATAAAATCATAGCAAAAGAAGTCAACATATGATTACAAAGATATATTTTACTTTATTTTAAATTATTTTTAATATCCCCCAAGTGAGAAAATTATATTAGTGGAATATAAATGCATTCGATTGTGATTGAAAAAAATACCAACCAAAAATTTATGTTTAACTCTAATTAATTCAAACCAAAACTAAATGAAAAAAAAGGAAATTATACCAAACTATTAAAAAAATGTATCCAAAAATAAAAGGTTCATTAAATTGGTAAAATAAAATTAATATTTGAAACTTAATATTAAAATATTACAATGCATTGTGTGTCTAATAGGTTATGGTCTATTTGCATATGAGAAAATTAGTGGATATGACATAATGATTTTAATTCTCCTTAATTTACATGTGTTGTAGCACATCTAGGTACTTATCTCATAAATGTACATTGGGATACTTTGGTATATGAAAAACTCGTTGAATAGGATATTATGAATTCAATTCCCCTTGGGCTACATGTATTGTAGCACATATCATAATTGGTATCATACAATACATTGTGAATTTTATTGGTTAAGATAACAACCAAATTCATACTAACCGAGAAAATATGTTAATTTTTTTTATTAAAGGTAAAAAAGGGTTAAGGGGACCCTACCCTAAACACACTCACAACTACATGAGAGTAGATAATTACATTACAAAATCATCAAAAACCGGATAATATAACAATACATGATAAATGGGCTCCCCTAGGAGTAATAGTAGTGAAACAACAAAAAAACACAGAGGAACTAACATCAGCGTAGAAACTAACAACCAAAAAGCTACAAAGACATTAAATAAAATAAAAACCCCTCCCTAGATAATTTATAGGATTTTTCAAGACCCTCCAACACCTTTTCCCATTCCTTAGCCAAAGCATCTATGTTACTAGCCAAATACCATTGGGAGTCCCCTTTCTTTTCCTACCATGATTATCCATAACACTATAGGCATTAGCGAGCTGATCCAGAGTCTAGAGATGTTGCAGAGTAGATTTCACTATGACTACACTCCACTCCATCTAGCTATGGAGAATACCACAAAAATGATCCAAGTCATTGGTTATGAAACCATAGTTGGATTTTAAAACATCGATCTCTCCTCCATGCCCATTATTGACCACTTCCTCAACCCGTGCTTTCATTTTTTTCCAATCATTGAATAAAAACTGCTCCAAGATCTTGGTGAGCCTTATATCTCCCTTAAGTTCCTCAATATCTACCACTATTTTAGCTAAATCGTTCTCCCCTTTTATAGGTCCAATGTGCCCCATAGTCTCGAATAGTTGTTCCATTGCATATTGATAGGAGCCGAGAGAATCCTATTTACCGAGTCCTCTTTTTTGTTTAAAGGGACACTAGGATCCTACTTGTATTTCATCTCCCTAAGATTTTGGGCTGCCACAATCTCAACCTCTTCTTAATCCTCTTTTGAGTCACCTTCCTAAGAATCAGAATCTTCACTCGATTCTTCTTCCTCTGAGTCCTAGTCAACTCCATCTGCATAAGCTTCTAGAGTTTTAGATAGGGAGCTAGACTTGTGAATATCTAGGGCATATGTTTTGACAAGAGTGATAATAAATCCTTTATGGAGCGGGCTAGAGACCCTTCGGTTTTGAACTAAGAGATAGAAGCACTCATGGAGTGAAAATGAAAGTAGGAGAAGCTAAAATCCTAGCCACGTCTAAAATGATTAACTATAGGCATGTGGTAGGCATAAATACATTTGTGACATCCCTCAAGAGTGAGGAATTGGATAAGGGTGAGATTCATATCGTCAAAAGGTTTAGGTAAAGAAACAAGAAGATAACCAACAAAGTGGGAAGTAAGATTTTCATTACCTGTGAGAAACAGGTTTAGCTCTTAGAAGGCTTCTTTTTTGGGTTTATAGACCTCCCTCCCAACTGTAGGAATACCCCTCACTTTGGTGACCGAATCCATAATAATCTCATTGCTAATCCCATTCATTTCAAACACCACACCTTTTTTTGTTGTCTTTTAGGCGATGACAAAATCTTTACTAAGATTTTCAAAATGACCTTCGACACTTTATAGGAAGGTTAAAAACCCTTGCTATCAAAAAGATCCATGGCTTCAGGAATCACCCCTTCGAGATTAGTAGGTTCAGTTCTAACCAGGTCACCACCCATTTGGCTGCACAAAAAACCATTCATAAAAAATCCCAAATTCCAGGTAGCTAGAGGATTACACACAGGCCCAAAAATGAAATTTCTCTAGGAACAGGAGGTAAAAAATATTTCCAAACACACGAGCGGATCCCCCGATCTTCACATTATTTAGAAATAAATGCTCACTATTCCTATGGAAAATGACCATGATGAATTTGACACACCATGAATTGACATTATTTGGTGATGTGTCCATTTATGTCATTATGTAAGTGTGCTCGCACCTTGGGATCAAGAGCTTCCACTTCATTGATAAGTGTTAACTCATCACAATTAACCCCCATATTAGCAAAACAATCTGCTACAAAGTTAGCCTCCCTATAAACATGCTTGAAGGTAATAATTTCAAATAAATTTGACATTTCCTTAATACTCTTAATAGAGTTTTGGATGGAAATAGAGATGGATCCTTTCCCATTAATGTTGTTAATTATGTTTAAAGAGTCTCCTTCCACCTCCAAATTGGTGAAATTGTGTTGGAGAGATATAGGCACCCCCAAAACACCCCATTTGCTTCGAAAATATTGTTTGTTTGAGTGTGAAGATTATGATGGTACCCAAGAATAAATATTCCTTTAGAATCCCATAACACCCCATCACGATCAACTCTACCAGGGGTTCCTTTGGATGCACCATCAAAGTTCAAATTAATACACCCCTTGCAAGGTTTCACCCATCCTTTGAGTCTAGGGTTGAGAGAAAGGAGTGCTTGCGAAGAGGATCCCGGACCCCACTTTAAGGAAAATCTAGCTTCATTCTTAAAGATAGTATTCTTTTGAGGGTTTAGATTAGATAAATTATCCTGAATGGTATTAACACAACAGGATATAAATTTCTTGAAAGACTCTTTCTTTCCTTTGAGAATTATTCTATTTCTATCCTTCCAAATCTCCCAAGATAAATGCATAACGAAAAGGTCCACAAATATTTTAATCCTTGGGTCTTAAAAGTATAAGACCATTGAGACCGAGAATAGTTTAATCGAATCGGTGAATACCCAATTGAATTCAAAAATATTAAGAATGGTTTTCTCATCGAGACCAGATAGGGACAACTAAGAAAAAATTGTGAGGAGTCTTCACACTCGGTTTCACACAACACACACACGTTAACCATATGGAAATTTCTCTTGTTTAGGTTGCTGATAGTTAGAATCTTATCATGGATAGCTAACCACAAAAACATATTAATCTTGTGTATTAACTCTTTGACCCAAAAACTTCCCCAATTGAATTTTTTAGTTTCCCCCACCTCAGAAAAGAAAGAGTTGTAGGTACTTCAAACCGAGAAGATTCCACTTGCCTCTTTTGATAAGTAAATACTATCATCTTCAAAGATCTCCTTATAAACAATAACACCTCTTAATTTTTTGTTAATAGAAGAAATCTCAAATATTTTAGAATCATCCAGTTCTATGGTTTTCCATTGTCCCAGGGGTTCATCAAAGTTGAAAAAATCTTTGACCTTTGTCCCATATTTGGTAAAAAAATATCTATATACCGAGGGGTAAATGATCTTAAGAGGAAAGTCCCCTAACCATTTCTCCTCCCAAAAGTTGATCGTTTTCCCATTTCTAACCATCCATTTTCTACCCTTAAAGATAATGTATTTAGCCCAAGATATCGATTTCCACAAACACAAAGAACCATTTGAATCTTGGATACTGAAGCACCATTCATTGGTAGAAATATTTGATCAATATTTTCCTCTGATAATAGAATTCCATACACTCTCTTCCTTGACCAGCCTCTAACTCATTTTAGACAAAGACTCGATTTATTCATTTTTTCAAATCTCGATACCTAGACCTCCAAGGATTTGGGGATGCAAACCTTTTCCAAAGCAATTAGAGGAATTCTATCTTTGGGTTCTGAGCCACTCTAGAGAAATATTTTTAGAGTAGCAATCGAAGAGGGTAACCTATAGATAGACATTGTATAAATAGGTAAATTCTAAATTGAACATTTGAGGAGGACAACCTTGCTAGATTGGGATGACATAGAACCTTTTCAAGTATTTAAGTTTCTTTAAAAACCTATCAATTAAGAAATTCCATTCATCATTCTTAGGTTTTTCCACTCCAATAAGCATACCTAGATACCTAGTCAGGAGGGTTTTAGACACACAACCAAGAATTCTAGCAATTTTATTGCATCTTCTTTCTAAGGTGTTGATAAAGAAAACCAAGATTTTCCAATAATTAATCAATTGGTCCAACTCCTCATAATCATGCATTAACTATTTGAGTTCCATAGCCTATGGGACATAAGATTCACCCATTAACATAGTTTCAACAAAATGTTGGTGAGTTACCCTGTCACAGTTAACAGCAGGAGAAATACCTCTAATCCTCCCATCCAAGGTAGCCTTATTAAGGGCTCTACTGAGGGTCTCGGCCATAATAATGAAAAGAAAGGGAGAAATAGGATCACCTTGTCTTAATCCATGTGTGTTGTTAAAAAAGCCACAAGGGATCCCATTAATCATGACCAAGAACTTTTCTATGGAAATACATGAAAGAATCATCATCTTGAAGTCTTCACCAAAACAAAACCTAGTTAGAACTTTCAAAAGGAAAGGCCAAGAGACTCTATCATAGGATTTCTCCATATCAAGTTTAATAAACATGGCTTCCTTCTTATTCTTCTTAATTGAATGAAGGGTCTCTTGAATAGTGACTATAACATCCTAGATTTTTCTTCCCATAACAAATCCTCCCTGTTCTTTAGAGATGATTGAATGCAAGACAAGCTTGATTCTTAAAGCAAGGATTTTGGAGAAAAAATTTTAAACACAATTACATAGGCTTATAGGTCTAAAATTTATGAAATCCATAAGATCAATATTCCTAGGGATCAAGGCTAGAATTGTGTTGTTTAACTTTTGAAGCATATTTTTATTCATAAAGATTTCTTCAATAGCATTGAAAGTATCTTCCTTCATAATTTCCTAGAAATTAAAAAAAAAAGAGCTAGAAATCGATTCGATCCCAAAGCTTTGTCAGGATTTAGGGATTTTAACATAAATTCAATTTCTTCCAAAGAAGGGATTTTGGTGAGCATGTTATTGTCATCTTCATTAATCAAAAGAGGAATACAGTCTAGAAAATGCTCTTCCTTAATGTTGTTGGAAGAGCTAGAAGAAGCCAAAATCCTGCTAAAAAAAAAACTAGTAGCTTGTTGGATTTCCTTAGTGTCATTGATCAGCACACCCTCTTCATCCTTGATACAGAGAATTCTATTAGAGATCCTTATTTTTAAAGTTGATATATGAAAGAAATTTGTTTTCTTGTCACCTTCTTTGAGCCATTGGACCCTTGATTTCTATTTCCAAAAATTTCCTCCTTCAAAAGAATGTTATGATATTCAGCTAATAATTCCTTCTCTTTTTTTGTTCGAGCGGAGATTGTCCTCAGCAAAAGATTCCATATTACCTTGGAGGGATGAAATCTCATTAGCCAGAGACTATTTTTTCTCAAAAATGTTACCAAAACTTATTTTATCATGTCATTTCATATTTTCCTTCACATGAGCTAGTTTTTTAGCAATCCCGAACAAATTTGTTCCTTCGATTTTCACATTCCACTAACCCTTGACTAAATAAAAATATGCTCATCTTGCACCACATATTCTCAAATCACGAAAGGGCACTCCTCCTCTCTTTGTACTTGATTTGAAATAAGATAGGTTTGTGATCATACCCAATGTGGGGAAGGGAGAACATACCATCTTATTTGTTCAACCATCCCCATGAAGTCAGATCTCTATCAAGTTTAACTTGAATCAATTGATCACCTTTTCTTCTGTTAGACCAAGTAAATCTACTACCCCGCAGCTCAACATCCATGAGATTATTGAGAGAGATGAAATATTGAAGGTCTTCCATACTTTTAATAAAATTAATATTTCCCCCCTTCTTTTCCCTAGGACACAAAGGGATGTTAAAATCACCAAGAATCACCCATTTAGTCCCTTTGATTACATTTCGAGAATTTAGAGATATCAGCCCATAGATTTTTTTTTTCACCTTTAATATTTTAGGTGTAAAGATTATATAAGATCTAGAATTCCTTTGAGTTCTTATCTTGAAACAACAAATCCATATGGTTATTACTACTAAGAATATTCATACCTTTGATTTTTTCCTAATTTCATAACATTTACATTCCACTAGTAGTTCCAATAGAACTAACATCAAAACGCATAAAATTGTTTTGTAATACCTTCCACTAGCTTCGAAGAAAGGACCCTCCTCCATCTTGGTTTCTGAAAAGCCAAAATGTCAAAATTGTAAGTCACCTCGAAATAATTTATCATCCTCCATTTAACCAAGGTTATTCAACCCCCGACATTTCATGATATAATATTCATTTAACCACTTGGTTCTTTGTTATTCTAAAGCTCCTAAGATTGAGTATAGATTGAGTTCCATCTTCTATTTCTCTTTGTATAACATTCCCCTTTTAACACTTTAGAAACAAGGAAATATATATATATATATATATATATATATATATATATATTTACATAATGTTCTATTCTAAATAAAACATCATTTAGAATGCACATTCCATGTTAATCAATCTAATAACAGATAACCATATGTAGGCAATGTAATGACTCGATATGATACTGATCTCTCATTTTAACTTAAGTATAGAATACTTTATCTATACTACATATATTTGGTTCTCCTACCCTATTTCAGTCTTGAGTGATAGGTTTAAAGAACCTATCTAAATATTTGTTACCAATATTCATCGACATCATGTTGCTTTAAAATAGGTGACATAGGACAACGTAACTAGCAACTTGCAATAATTTGGCCAAAGATTTTCAACATACTTGTTAATGTTACTATTCCTAGACAACATACTCATCTTTCGGGAACACATCATTCACCTCACTCTTCTATTATCTAGAATGGTATTTACTTGACTACCATCATTCCACTTGTCCAAGAGTTTAACCCTAGCCCTGTTAGAAACATGATTTATCATAGGAATACACTCACAATGTCTTAGGGTATATGGGCATAATTGGTTGACCTAAGTCAACCGGATGTGCCAAGTACCCCGAGCCATTGAAAGCTGCCACCTATCCTAAACATGCCACTAACTTTACCTAAATAGAAACTAAGTTCAATTCCTTATTTTTGTGTAGATCTAGATGATCAATGTAGAAGGGTGTTGCCACACGTCAACTGCAACACTATATCCTCAAGAAGACCCTTTCCTTCTCGAAGGTACAATCCTACAGTTGGCATGTGCCAACATCCTACAAAAACTACCTCATCGAGATGTACATACTCCAAGGAGGTTATTAATACCTTATAATTTGGATTATTGCACCAATTACAACAACCCTACTAAACCCTAATCCAACACTCCATAAGTTATTTTCTAAATTTGATTCATTTAGTCATTAAAGAACTTCCTTAACTTATGATTTCTTTTTAGGTTTGTTTTACTTGTCTTAGCAAACAGATATCCAAGGGACAGGAAAAAAACATCAAAAGTCCCATTAAATGTAACTTAACCATTCAAAGAAGGTGTAACAACCAAATAGGTTCAACTAGCAATAGACTCTATAGGAAATGAGGTATAACGATTAACAATCACATCACCATTCCTTAGATTACATTTCTTTGAGCAAGGAAGAATCTTCCTCTACATGATTTAAGTGTTAGGGTTTGTCATACCCTTCTTATCTTTCACAATTTCTATAGTTTTATTGCATATTCATTACACATTCCAATACTATGTTAGAATTGTTTAGATAAAATTGTTATCTTATGCAACTTAACAAGTTGCATCTTAATAAGGGAATCCAATTATTTCCCTTTAACCAACTGATCAAGTTTATCCGAATTAAGCATATAACAGATATGAAAAATATCATCAAGATAGGTTTTCCATCTTCTTCATAAATACAAGATAATTTACACAACCAATACAAGTAAATCTCAACTTTCAATTCATCATTATAAATCTATACATTACAAGACTATGTATTTCAGGCATACTATATAACAAACAACCTTTATTCCAAAAATAATACAACTTTTCTTTTTCAATACAAATCAAGAATGAACCGAAACTCTTTACATAAGATCCATAATTAAATAAGCCCAATATAACATGAAAGTTCTTGTCTTCCTTTATCACTTACGATGTCCATCTACAAAATTTCTAGCACTGGTTAGTTCCATGAACTGAGCATGATAAGCAATAAGCATTAAAGTAAAGTGGATTCTACTAATTGTTTCATTAAGTGACTCAGCTTTAATGAAACAATTAATATATAACATATAATAATCATAAGTAATCACATCTAGAAAGAAGTACAATTAAGAAAATCTGAATTTACTTTTAAGAAAAGAGCATATTATAATTTGTAACATCATAATTATATCACAAGACTTAATTGATCTTTTCAATTACTTTTAAACAGTCAACAAGTCTTGTCCTTCCATTATTTCATAAATTCATAAGGATAGAGAAACACATTTAAATTTTCCAAGAAGCAAAGGAGTTAGTTACAACATATCTCATATTAGTATGCTTCATCTTTCCATATAGACAAAGGAGAGAATCAATACATATTTATTTCTCAGACACAATTTCTCTGAAGGAAAGAATCAGGTTTAGAACACGCATCACTGCCTCAGTCCAAAGATGACAAAAGAAGGAGTCCTTACATAAAGAGGCTACAAAAAAACAAGAATCCCAATTCAATTCCAAGCAGATTAAAAATAGTCTAAAAGAAAGCCTTACTAACTTCTATCTCATTAGTAGATATAATGCAAAGGTCTAAAACTCAGACTGCCCACAAATCCAAGCTATACTTTGGCAATTAAATCTCTTAACCAATCCACTAGAAAATTTCCATCTTAGAAGAGAATCAAATAACGAGAAGTTCAATCAATGAACTTAAATAGTCAACATAAAAGGATCTCAAACCAAAATGGACCCAATCCATATTTCATTTCATTTATACTATGAAATGAAATCCTTTATTAAATACAAACTTAGAAATTCTCTAGCTAGTTCCCAAAAGAGAACTCAAACAGAATGCACAATCAAAGGATGCACATTACCAACATTCTTTACAAAACTTACAACTACTTACCTATTTTCATTCACCAAGCTTAAATCCAAATTCAATCTCAAAATGAAATTCACAGATGCACTATCTCTAAACAACATACAATCCTCAAGAGGTCTGATTCACTTCCCTGTCAAAACCCTGGACATCCATTCAAAGAAATCAACAAGGAATAGAAATATGCAACCGTACAAGATAGACAAGGGTCGATGAAACTCATGGTCCTAGGGACTAAATTTCCCAAGCATTCGGATAGGGATATCGTATTCCCTTCAAATGACACACATAGAAAATAGGTTTAAATTCATCGTTCAATTAAAACCCACGAATCAGATGAAATATCTAAAGAGAGTAGGGAACTAAACAAACTATTCAAGACAAGTATTATCCCCAAATTCCTCCACTTGACTGAGTAGAATCACCACAAGCCCCTCGAGTTCCATTATAAGCTTATGACAGGTAAGAATTTTCTCAACATCAAAGACAAAAAGGAATTAAATAATACATTCCATACGCCTCTTCAATCAATATGACTGTCCCAAAATAGATTGCAGTTCCAGTCCATTAATTCATGAGAATTAAACAGCCAAGCTCCCTACACGACACGGGATTCACTCAGGGTAGAGAGGGAGAGGTTTTACTTCAAACTCACACACCTTGTCATATTCAAGAACACCGTGTGGCCTGAAAGATAGAAGTAATACAACAATTCTCGCACAAGAAGCAAGACAGAGGAGGTTTCGAAAAGAAGATACTCGGTCTACATCTGACCAATACAAAACTCCAAAGGTCCCTTTAGGAAGACTGTATTAATGAGATTAAATATTTACAAAACTAAAACCAACCAAAACCTAGCTCGTGAAACAAGTAAACACATCAACTCCCACATAGATCTAGAACACGTAAAATTAGAATACCTATACAATGTCGAATATGAACTTCGAACATAAGTTCAGACTTTTCTAGACTCTAACACTGGCTCAATCAACACAACATTCCAATGTGAGTCTAGTATTCACAGTTCCATAATTAAGAATAAAACCTTAGCTCTAAGTAAAAGTATAGAGAAAAACTCACAACTCAAATACCAGTTCAGCATGAGAACTAAATATAAGTACAGTGTCAAAATACGAAGGTTCAACCTACAGTTCAAATCTTTACTAAGTGTCATTCATCCGATATGAATGCAAGCCCCTTAAAAAAACTCATAACAAATCACGAAGCTTCACACAAGCTTAGAACATCCATGGAGCTCTATTACTACTCCCAAAACACAAAACTTAAATAGAGATATAGAACCAAACAAACAACAATGCCAGTTTAGACAGCCAAGGAACTCTACTTCAAACTCAATGAACTAATGTTCTTAATGATAGTTTAGAACGAAACATATGGCAACGCGTGCCCATTCAGACAACACCAGACTTGAATACAAGCTATAGAGCTATCAAAAACAAGTTCATTTGAATACCAACAAGAACTAGTACAGATAAAGTTCACAAGAACTACCATCTAACAACCAAGGATTCATATTCCAAAACCCACATAAATTTTAAGAAAATAAGAAAGTAAATAACCAAATACATCATGTAAAAATATATATCCCGTGAGCATAGTCAAGTTTCAATAAATCATTTAGAAGAAAGCAAGAAATCTTAATGGGTAGAGCCTATCATGCCTAATAGGGCCTCTCTTGATTCGTAGAAGACTTCCACTGATTTTCCAACACACCTTCTTGTCCAAGTAAGATCACACAACAATAATCATTTTCCACATTGCCTCTTATACATTCTTCAAACTGAAAATATATCGAGAGAATTCAAAAATAGCCACTAAGTGCAGATCAAACTGATGGTTCAAAAAACTAGATAGCTCCATGCGAGAAAAAATCATGAAGCATGCAAAGCAAAACAACCCCCAACAAATCCACCAACATGCCTTCCAAGACAACTTGCTCACCAAAACCAAGGCAAATTAATGCCATTAATTTACATATTCTGCCTATCTCTCCTTGCCACCACCATCCAAAGTTGGTGAGACTAAATTTAACTTCCACTTGCATTTCCAAACTTAGTGATGCCTCCACGTAGGTTCCTCCAAATTTCCATGTAATTACCAAGTCTGGCAGTACTCTTCCTTTTTAAATACAAAAATCACATCTCATTAATATCCTAGGAACCACCGCTTAGCTCCCACTTACCAATGACCCATAGGTTCCCTTTCATATCCCATTAGTTTAGGATAGATATAATTTTCTTAGGTTATATCTTAGATTAATTTAAAATATATAACCTTAGGATATAACCTTCAAACAATAGATTGTCACCTTAGGTTAGGTCTTAGTTTAACCAAATACAATAGGTTAGAAATAACTTAGCATCCCTTAGGTTATTTCCCATTCATATTAACTTAGTGTTAACAACTTAGGTTAGGATTTCATCCCACGTAGAGTGGCGTAGAAGAGTTAGGTAAATCACTGAGTCTTGAATCCATTAGGATAGACCTTAATAGATATAGGTCAAGTTTATATTCTCACTTTATTCAAAATCCCAAAGCATGTTTCTATTTCCCTTAACATCATTAAGCACCCTGTAAGGTTCAATCAAGAAAATCCAAGCAAAACACAACAAAATGCAAGCACAATCTTTCAAGATGATAAAGAATATGTAACAAACACAAGTTCAGTCCGTTAAGTCTCTTAAACAATGAATGTCAATTTTTCATTCAGTTTAGATATGAAGATTTAAAACATACCTTGGATCAATGGAATTGATCCAAGGATGAGTCCAATTGCAAAGGATAAGTTTGCAACCATTCTAACCAGATTACAACTTACTCATAAGAAGTGAAATAGATTATTGCAAGCAACAACATATCAACCCTACAATAAAAGAGCAGAAATGATTTATCCATGGAAAGTATGATTTTTCAACAACCACGAAGCATACATTTGTCTTAAAAATCACATATCAATGCTTGCAATGCAAAAGAGGAATATAACATTTTGATAAGGTGTTACATACTTCCCTCCTAAAAAGAATCATCATTCCTATGATTATGTTATTTTAATCATTGCATTCTAGATAATCAATTTATTCACTTTCATATCATATGTTTGTAACAGTATCTAAATTTTTGAGTTCCGAAATCAGCATTTACATAGTTGTTTATTTAAACACAATAGTTGTCTGTTCATAACCGGTAGACTTATTGACATATAAAGATAAAATCACAATTTTTTTTTATCAATCCTCAAAGTCGATTCTAATCAAATAAATATGGAAAATCAGTTTTCATATCGTCCAGGTTTTCCCAAGTTGCACTTTCTTCAGTAAACTTGTCCCATTGGACCTTACATTGACTTATCTCATGATTTCTCAAATGCAACTGGTGAGTTTCTAGCACTCATATGGGTTTAACCACGATTATTCCTAGGTCTTGGACTAGCAAGGAATCCCAATTTAATACATGTGATAAATCTAAAATGTATTTCTTAAGCTAAGAAATATTAAAAACATCATGCATTCATGACAAAGCAAGAGGTAATGCTAAAAGGTAAGCTACAGGGTTGATTACTTCAACTATCTCAAAAGGTCCCACATAATGTGGTGATAACTTGGTAGCCTTGCCAAAAGTTATAGAGCTCTTTTTCAGTTTAACCCAAAGAAAGACTTTCTCACCAGTTCAAATTTCTTGTCTACCCGCTTTAAATCAGCATAACTCTTTTGCCTATCTACTACTTCTTTCAAGCATTCACGAATCATTTTTACTTTTTGTTCCATTTCAGTAAGAATTTCAGGTCCAATTACCTCTCTATCCTCAATTTTGTCCCAACTAACCGAGGTTCTGCATTTTCTTCCGTATAATGCTTTGAAAGGTGTCATTTTAAGAGAGGCATGATATGTGTTATTATATGTAAATTCAACTAGTGGAAGGTACTCTTCCCGGTCATACTATAGGTCCATAAAATACATTCGTAACATATCCTCCAAAACTTGATTTACTATTTCAGTTTGTCCATCCATTTCCAGATGATACGCAGAACTAAAATTCAGCTTAGTTCCTAGAGCTGCATTAAGCATTTGCCAAAACCTTGACGTCATTCTAGGATCTCTATCGGATATGATTAATTCAGGTACTCCATGTAATCTGAAAATTTTGTGTACAAATATTTTAGCTAACACAGGAGAATCATCCTTCAGATTACCCACGGTAAAATGTGCTACCTTTGTTAGTTTATCCACAACTACTAAAATAACATCATGTTTGTTTCTTGACATAGGTAACCCTTGAACAAAGTCCATGCTTATCACTTGCCATTTGTACTGCAGTATACTATGAGGATACAATAAACCGACTAGGTGCATATGTTCCACTTTAACACATTGACATTCAAGGCAATGTGTCACAAAATCTTTAACATCCTTTTTCATTCCCTTCCAAAAATATTGTTGTTTTATATCAGCAAGCATCTTTGTAATACCAGGGTGTCCAGAAAAATCTTAATTATGAAATTCTGTTAATAATTTCTTTCTCAAATCATTTAGCAAAGGTACATATACTCTATTTTCAAATCATAAGATTCCTTCGTTATCAAAGTGAAAACCTTTATACCTCAAATCATTTAGATCTGCAGCAAGCACTGTCTTTACTTGCTAAAAGTAAGAATCAAATTCCATAACACTTTTTACTTCATCCTTAAATTGAGTTCTCAATGTTATAAGAGCATAAATGTGCTTCCTACGACTTAGAGCATCATCCACTCTATTTTATTTACCCTTGATATAATTGATGTCAAAATCATATTGAGACAAAAAATCTAACCACCTTCATTGTCTTGCATTAAGATTTGGCTGAGTGAAGATATACTTCAGCCCAAGATGATCATTTTTCAATTCAAAAGGTTTACCAAGTAGGTAATGCCTCCAAACTTGCAATGCATGAACAATGGAAGCAAGCTCTAAATCATGTGGAGCATAATTCAACTCATGTAACTTTAGTTTTCTACTTTCATAAGCTATGACATGATCATTTTGTAACAAAATACCTCCTAGACCTTCACCGGATGCATCGCTTATGACCATAAAATCTCCATTATGATATGGTACTACTAGAATAGATGCTTTGAAGTTAGTTTTCCTTTAAAGTTTTGAATGTAATCTCACATTTCTCGTTCCAAACAGACTTTTTATCCTTCTTTTGTAAGGAAGTTATTGGTGTAGCCACCTTACAGAAATCTTTTACAAATTTTCTATAGTAGCTAGCAAGTCCCATGAAGCTTCTAACTTCATGTACATTCTTTGGTGTAGGCCACTCAATTATAGCTACAATTTTTGAAGGATCTATAGCTATTCCATTCTTACTTATTACATGTCCCAAATAGTGTAATTCCATTCTTACTTTTGAAGGATCTACAAAATTCCATTATTACTTATTAATCATCTATTTCTTAATATTTCTAAAACTATCTTCAAATCCTCATGGTGTTCCTCTAAACTTTTAGAATATATGAGAATGTCCTCCAAGAATATGAACACAAATTTTTCCAAGTATTCTTGAAAGATATTATTCATTAAATTCATAAATGTTGTAGGTGCATTTGTTAGTCCAAAAGGTAAAAATGAGAACTCATAATGTCCATACCTTGTTTTGAAAGTTGTTTTATGAACGTCTTCATTCTTAATCCGTAATTGATGATATCTAAATCAAAGATATATCTTAGAATATACCGATGCTCCATTCATCTGATCAAATAAATCATCAATCCTAGGGAGTGGGTATCTATTCTTGATTGTTGATTTGTTTAACATTCTGTAATCAATGCACAATCTAAGTGTTCCGTCCTTCTTTTTCACAAAAATTACAAGTGCTCCCCAAGGTGAAACACTTGGTCTAATTAAACCTTTAGATAAAATTTCTTGGAACTAAGCCTTAAGCTCTACTAATTCCGTAGTATTCATTCAAGATGCGGTTCTTTAGAAATTGGTTCAATTCTAGGCTTGATCTCTATTGTGAAATCAAACTCCCTTCGGGTGGAAGACATGGCAATTCTTCTAGAAATACGTCACTAAAGTCTCGTAACAATGGATATTGTTCCATGACATCACTATTTTCTTCAATTGTTTCTACAATTTTCACTAGCATATAAGGTACAACCTTTATTTTTGGCCTTTTTAAGTTGCATAACTAACGGTTTTATAACAAAATCTCACGTTTCACACCCTGAATCTCTTTTATTTTCTGCAGGTCATCTAAAAAACTAGTGTGTTTTTCAAAATAGTCCACTTTAGCCTTATGTTCTACTAACTAATTAACACATATGATTACATCATAAGACCCCAAAGGTACAACATAAAGATCAACTTCAAAGGAAAAGTTAGGTAAATTAACTAACTATATGAACAACATTGTTTCCATACTATATAGTCCATGTTTTATCCATGTTTCCATCTTTTCTTTTTAGTTTTGATGCTAATTTACTAGAAATAAAACATTCAGTAGCTCTGGTATAGAAAAGAATAGTTATAGGTAAACCAAATAACTTACCCGGAACTTCTATGGGCATGGCCTGTTTCTCATCTTGCTTGTCACTCTTCGCATGCATGTATCTTGTCTTTGTTGATTATGATCATCCTTTTTCAAAGGGCATTGATTTGCGTAATGATATTTTCCATAGTTATAATAGCCTCCTACAGGTCCCTTCCTAGGCTCGAGTTTATTTCTAGCCTTAGAGTTATCATTCTAACCCCCATAGGAATTTTGTCCGTTATTATTGTTCTTGGCAAAGTTGTTCCGTGCATTACCAACAAAAATTTTGTTGCTTCTTTCTTCTAAGTATCAGTTGAAAACTTACTTTTCATTCCACATTTCTTTCATGTTCCTTTCTTAGGTGCAAGAGATGATGAAGAGGAGCTGGAAATTTTCTTCCTTACTTCCTCCTTATAAGCGAAATTTCCTTTAATTTATATTCCCGCCTTATAGCATTTTCAATAACCCCTTCCATCATGGTTGGGCCGTGAACATCCACCTCTCCTCCTATAACGGGATTCAATCCCATGATGAATTTCCATATCCTAAACTTCTCATTAGTTTGGTACTGAGGTACATACTTAAGGAGTTTTGTAAACCACTCCCAATACTCAGTTACAGTTAGCTTTCCTTGAGCTAAGTTCTGGAATTCATCATTTTTGATCATAGTAAAGTTATGGTAGCCAACGTTTCCTAAAGTAACCTTCGAGATCGATCCCATGTGATATTAGTTTCATCGATTATTTAACTCATCCTTACGGTTGTCCCACCATGAAGATGCCTCATGGGAAAGATGATATGCTCCCCATATCACCTTTGTTTCTTCTGAGAAATTCCTTATTGTAAAGTATTTCTCCATTTTGCTGAGCCAATTCTCACCTCATCTCCTAATGTGGTGCCATCAAACTTGGGTGGACTTATCCTTTTTATATCATTAGTGAGTTCAGTTGCCAACCTAGCCTTTTTGTTCTTAGGCTGAACAGGTATGTTCACATTGTTATTATCAACACCCACATTCATGTTGTCCCCAGGAGGTGGTTGATTATTGTTATCAACATCATCTTCCTCCTCATTTCCCATTACTTGTTGTTCAAGTACAGCCAAACAATCTCTTGTGTCCAACAGGGAAACAAGGATCTCATCAAGTTTCTGGGAAGTTACTACTCCTTCCTCAGGTGGAGGATTATTTGCAACATTTCCTCTTGTTCTAACCATTTTTTGTTACAAGAAAATTTAAGTTTCATCAGATTATGGACACAGTAGGTCCAAGAGCTACAACCTTCAGCTCTGATACCAAGATGTAACATTCCCATTTTAAAACTTTAGAAACAAGGGAATTTTTTAAATTTTTTTACATAATGTTCTCTATTCTAAATAAAACATCATTTAGAACACACATTCCATGCCAATCAATCTCATAACAGATAACCATATACAGCTGTAATGACTCGGTATGATACCGATCTCTCATTCTATGACTCGGTTACCAACCGATGTCTCATGTTAACTTAAGTATAAAATAATTTATGTATACTACGTATACTTGGTTCTCCTACCCTATTCTAGGTACTGAGTGATCTATTTAAAGAACCTATCTGAATATTTGATACCAATATTCATCTGACATCACATTGCTTTAAACTAGGTGACATAGGACAACACAACTAGCAGCTTGCGATACTTTGGCCAAATATTTTCAACATACTATTCATGTTACTATTCCTAGATAGCATACTCATCATTCCAGAACACGCCCTTCACCTCACTCTTTTGTTATCTATAATGGTCTTTACTGACTACCATCAGTCCACATGTCCAAGGTTTAACCCTAGCCTTGGTTAGAAACATAATTTATTATAGGAAGATGCTCACAGTGTCTTAGGTTATATGGGAAAACTTGATTGACCTAAGTCAATAAGATGTGCCAGGGTACCTTGAGCCATTGAAAGCTACCACCTATCCTAAACATGCCACTAACTTTACCTAGAGAGAAACTAAGTTCAATTCCTTATTTGTGTGTAGATCTAGATGATCAATGTAGAAGGGTGTTGCCACATGTCAACTATAATGCTATATCCTTGAGTAGACCCTTGTCTTATCAAAGGTACATTCCTGTAGTTGGCATGTGACAACATCCTATAGAAACTACCTAATCAAGATTTACATACACCAAGGAGGTTATTAATACCTTATAATTTCGATTATTGCACCGATTATAGCAACCCTGCTAAACCCTAATCCAACACTCCATAAGTTCTTTTCTAAATTTGATTCATTTAGTCATTAAAGAACTTCCTTAACTTATGATTAATTTTTAGGTTTGTTTTACTTGGCTTAACAAATAGATATCCAAGGGACAGACAACAACATCAAAATTCCCATTAAATGTAACTTAACCATTCAAAGAAGGTGTAACAACCAAATAGGTTCAACTAGCAATAGAATCTATAGGAAATGAGGTCTAACGATTAACAATCACATCACCATTCCTTAGATTACATTTCTTTGAGTGAGGAATAATCTTCCTCTACATGATTTAAGTGTTAGGGTTTATTGTACCCTTCTTATCTTTCACAATTTCTATAATTTTACTACATATTCATTACACACTAATAATGTGTTAAAATTTTATAGATAAAATTGTTATATTATGCAACTTTACAAGTTGCATCTTAATAAGGGAATCCAATTATTTCCCTTTAACCAACTGATCAAGTTTATCTGAATTAAGCATATAACAGATATGAAAAATATCATCAACATAGATTTTCCATCTTCTTCATAAATACAAGATAATTTACACAACCAATACAAGTAAATCTCAACTTTCAATTCATCATTAAAAACTATACATTACAAGACTATGTATTTCAGGCATATTGTATAACAAACAACCTTTATTCCAAAAAGAATACAACTTTTCTTTTTCAATACAAATCAAGAATGAATTGAAACTCTTTACATAAGATCCATAATTAAATAAGCCCAATACAACATGAAAGTTCTTGTCTTCCTTTATCACTTACGATGTCCATCTACAAAATTGCTAGCATGGGTCAGTTTAATGAACTGAGCATGATAAGCACTAAGCATTAAAGTAAAGTGCATTCCACTAATTGTTTCATTAAACGACTCTACTTTAATGAAACAATTAATATACAACATACAATAATCATAAGTAATCACATCTAGAAAGAAGTACAATTAAGAAAATCTGAATTTACTTTTAAGAAAAGAGCATATTATAATCTGCAACATCATAATTATATCACAAGACTTAATTGATCTTTTCAATTACTTTTAAATAGTCAACAAGTCTTGTCCTTCCATTATTTCATAAATTCATAAGGATAGAGAAACACATTTAACTTTTCCAAGCAGCAAAGGAGTTAGTTACAACATATCTCATATTAGTATGCTTCATCTTTCCATATAGACAAAGGAGAGAATCAATACATATTTATTTCTCAGACACAATTTATCTGAAGGAAAGAATCAGGTTTAGAACACACATCACTGCCTCAATCTAAAGATGACAAAAGAAGGATTCCTTACATAAAGAGGCTACAACAAAACAAGAATCCCAATTCAATTCCAAGTAGATTAAAAACAGTCTAAAAGAAAGCCTTACTAACTTCTATCTACTAGTAGATATAATGCAAAGGTCTGAAACTCAAACTACCCACAAATCCAAGCTATACTTTGGCAATTAAATCTCTTAACCAGTCCACTAGAAAATTTCCATCTTAGAAGAGAATCAAATAATGAGAAGTTCAATCAATGAACTTAAATAGTCAACATAAAAGGATCTCAAACCAAAATGGACCCAATCCATATTTCATTTCATTTATAATATGAAATGAAAACCTTTATTAAATACAAACTTAGAAATTCTCTAGCTAGTTCCCAAAAGAGAACTCAAACAGAATGCACAATCAAAGGATGCACATTACCAACATTCTTTACAAAACTTACAACTACTTACCTATTTTCATTCACCAAGCTCAAATCCAAATTCAATCTCAAAATGAAATTCACAGTATTGTCTCTAAACAACATACTATCCTCAAGAGGTCTGATTCACTTCCCTGTCTAAAACCCAGGACATCCATTCAAAGAAATCAACAAGGAATAGAAATATGCAACCGTACAAGATAGACAAGGGTCGATGAAACTCACGGTCCTAGGGACTGAATTTCCCAAGCATTCAGGATAGGGATACCATATTCCCTTCAAATGACACACATAGAAAATAGGTTTAAATTCATCGTTCAATTAAAACCCATGAATTAGATGAAATATCTTAAGAGAGTAGGGAACTAAACAAAATGTTCAAGATAAGTATTGTCCCCAACTTCCTCCACTCGAATGAGTAGAATCACCACAAGCCCCTCGAGTTCCATTATAAGCTTATGATAGGTAAGAATTTTCTCAACATCAAAGACAAAAAGGAATTAAATAATACATTCCATATGCCTCTTCAATCGATACGACTGTCCCAAAACAAATTATAGTTCCAATCCATTAATTCATGAGAATTAAACAACCAAGCTCCCTACACAACACGAGATTCACTTAGGGTAGAGAGGGAGAGGTTTTACTTCAAACTCACATGCCTTGTCATATTCAAGAACACCGTTCGCCTAAAAGATATAAGTAATACAACAATTCTTGCATAAGAAGCAAGACAGAGGAGGTTTCGAAAAGAAGATACTCGGTCTACATCCGACCAATACAAAACTCCAAAGGTCCCTTCGAGAAGACTAGTATTAATGAGATTAAAGCTTTACAAAACCAAAACCAACCAAAACCTAGCTCATGAAACAAGTAAACACATCAACTCCCACATAGATCTAGAACACACAAAATTAGAATACCTGTACAATGTCGAATATGAACTTCGAACATAAGTTCAGATTTTCTAGACTCTAACACCAGCTCAGTCAACACAACATTCCAATGTGAGTCTAGTATTCATAGTTCCATAATTAAGAATAAAACCTTAGCTCCGAGTAAAATTATAGAGAAAAACTCATAACTCGAATACTAGTTCAACATGAGAACTAAATATAAGTACAGTGTCGAAATACGAAGGTTCAACCTAAAGTTCAGATCTTTACTAAGTGTCATTCATCTGAAATGAATGCAAGCCCCTAAAAAGCTCGTAACAAAGAACGAAGCTTCACACAAGCTTAGAACATCCATGGAGCTCTATTACTACTCCCGAAACACAAAACTTAAATAGAGATACAGAACCAAACAAACAACAATGCCGGTTCAGATGACCAAGGAAATCTACTTCAAACTCAATGAACTAATGTTCTTAATGATAGTGTAGACACCAAATTTGGGTCTTACGACACCCTGTACCCCGTATCTCATCCCGCAACCTAACCCTACCTCACCACCTAAACCTTACACACCTAATGATTTATTAATTACCTTATAATTAATAAATCCACATCTCCAACCCCGCCACCTCACCGTGACCTAGCCCTAACCCTAAACCAACCTAATTAAGACCTATGACTTGGTCCAAACCCACACCCATGACTCATTACCCCTCACCCACACCAAAATGAGCCTAATAATGACTTGACCAAGCCCACAACTGATCCCTCGGGAGAAAAGGAGGGAAAGATGGCTATTTTACTAAAAATAACCACTTTGACCTAACCAACATCGGTTCATACTCATCCACTATCGGTTACGTAACCGCCATCGGTTCCCTATTAATGACCTCCCCCAACCAAAAATAAAGGATCCGAATTCATTTGGCAGAGAGAAGAGAAGTGAAACAAGTAGAAGAGGTTGCAGAGAAGAGGATCAAGCCCAAGACTATAACTGAGCAACTGGATCGCTGTCACACTCGTCCAAGCATTGGAAAAGACTAAGGATAGCCTCATCAGCTTGCTTTCCAATACCGATCATCCCAACTAAGCCTTACTGTCGCCACCACATTCCTTGGACCTGTATCTTCATCAAGAACTAGTAAGTAGTATCTTGTAGTTCTTTGTTATCATTTGCTTTAATTTGTAGTAAAAGGGGAACTGACCACCTTTGAAAGGAAGTCTAATATTTGTTGGGCCTAAGGCACTTCCCTCACTTATTGTCTAACTAATATTTGGTGGTCTTGTAATCTTACTTACAGGTAGTCCTTCCTAGACAAAAAGGAGTTCTTCACAATTGATCTAATCTCTCTATGGTACGTGCACACCTTCCCAACACTCAATAGGTATTCCTCCTAGCCTTAACCCTTATCTGTTTCTCAAGAGAATGAAAGGATAGAAGCAACTCTATTCTAGAACAAAAAATTCTCGTGTCAAACATTTTGGCATGCGTGATGGGACCCTTTTCGGGTTTCTTTCTTTCTTGCTTGCTTTCATATAGGGAGCACACTTGTTTTTTCTTTCTTCTAAATATTCACAAAATATTTTGTCATTTTGGTAAAAGAATTTGTTTTTCTTTCACATATTTGCATTAGTGAAAGTCATCTTCTTTGCTTCATCGAATATCATTTTCGATTTGGGTTTAAAACACGTGCATCACATTCTTACTTGCTGTTTTTAATTCTAGTGAACGTAGATTAAGTAGCAATGTCGTACACGTGGGGTGATATCCATAGTATTGAGGAGAAATTAATCTTACTCTCACTGCACAACACATACCAAATCACATCATAATCAACACAACAGCTCAAACATCCCCCCTTCCCACGGTATTCCTCTACCCGATTGAGGTAGCCTTATGAGCCAAAACAAACTTGACATCTCCCTTAGGTCTTTTGTTTAGGATTGACATCATCTGGTGTCTAAGGCATAAGCCCAAAGTGATTAAAACTAATCCTAGGGTTAGTCTCTTGATTTTCTTGTGCATCTTGCTTGTTTTTTAGTTCTGTTTCTCTGTCATACACTGTTTCAGTGATCACTTCAAGACAGTTTGGTAGGTATATTAAGCATTGTTATCCCCAAACCAGCAGCTTCTTACATCCTCTCTTTGCTTTCACAGTGACCGACACTGGTCCTATACTACCGACATCGGTTAACTGACCGATGCCGGCTACATTCTGACCGACATCGGTTATCTGACCGATATCGGTTACTATGTTTAACAGTTCTTGACAAACCAGCAACCTATCAATTCCAACATTTTGTTGTTGTTTCTATTCCGATTGATTAAATCCCTGTTGTGTCCTCTTGTCCATGGTTGTTATCACTGGAAATAAGCTACAGCCATGGTTTCACATGCATGTTCCGTTCCTTTGCTCGAGTCACCCCTTCGCATCCTCATGTGAATCCTACGGATACCGGTAATTTTCCCACGATCCTCGTAGGAGATAAGGAATTTGTCAAATTTTTAGATGCTAATCCTAGTGTTTGTCATAATATTATTTGTCTCATACCCCTGACCGTACACCCGACGGTCAGCTCCTCATTGGTATGCCTATTAGTATTGCCACTCACTTAGCCCCTTCCCCACCTAATAACTCCGCTTCACTGTCTTCATCCTTAGCCCCGTCTCCCAGCTCAGTAGCTTCGGTGGTTCATACTACACCAATTGGCTTTCCTTTCGTTAATCTGGGGCCCCCCATGTCACTACCGTCCACTGACCCTACCTCATCTCTCTCACAGACTGTATCTTTTATAACTTGCTCTCTGCCACCTATACACACGAGCTTTCCCTCACAAGCTCCGCCCACCTTTTCATTTCCACAAATTCATCCGGTAGCCTCAACCTCTTATATAGGACACCCTTATTCGGCTGCCCCAACACATTCATCACCATTATCTTATCAAAATTCAATCCCACCATTTTCTAGTAGCGGCTCTTGGACCAATCCTCCTCTGTTTACAATGAAAACACCATCATCTAACCCAACCAATGATTTAATCAAACAAATGATGGACAAGATGTAAAATCTTGACACTTCTGTTTCAGGAAGTCGTAACACCCTGACATACGAGCAAGTTTGTTGGGAGCCTATTCATCCTTTTGTCCCCCTTCATACATATCCTCCTCAATGGGAATTACCGAAATTTACTCACTTTAATAGTAAGGGAGGACCCTCAACAACACTTGTGATCATTCAGACATGCATGTTATCTCGATTGCTCATGATGATGCCTTACTACTCTGTACCTTTCCCATGTCCTTATCAAGACTGCGTTGGAGTGGTACAGTGCTTTAGCCCAAAGACTCAATATTCTCCTTTAACCAGCTAGCCCAATATTTCTTGGATCACTTCTCCATCAATATTGCCAAGAAAGTATCCATTACCGACCTCTATGCCATCTGAAAATTTGAAGATGAGTCTATCACAGATTTCGTTGGATGATGGCGGGGCCTCATCAACCAACTTACTTACGCCTTACCTCAGGCCAAGCTCATCAAACTATTTACGCGGGCCTGCACTAAACACATTTCTCCCACCCTCCAAATTCAAACTTTCCGCACCTTTGATGAGGCCTTTACTATGGCTCAGAAACTAGAGATTCGAGCCTTAGAGGAGGAAAAATTGAGGTTACATAACAAAAGCTCAAATTTTCGGACCCAAGACTCTACCACCAAACCCAACACCACCAACTCTCACGCATCGGCTACTTCAAAATCAAAGGGTGCACTGCACGCAGAAATGGTCAAATCTCAAGCACTGTCTAATACCCAGCCAAAAGCCACCTATAAGTATAAAGCCAAGCCCATCAACTACACTCCCTTGGGAGAAACTTATGGTGTGATCTTAGATAAATCGCTTAAAGTAGGAGCTATCATCTTGCCTCCTGTTAAACCTCACTCACTGGGTTTGATTCCACCTGTGCTATACCTTCTTGGTATAAATAAAATGACTTCAGAACTTCCATCATGTGAAGGGACATAGTCACGAAAACTGCAAGATGTTGAAAAACATAGTGCAGGAAATGGTTGATGCAGGGGATATAACTCTCGATAATCCTAATGCCCCGCTAATTGAAATTTAAAAATATTCAACAAACCATTTCCAAACCATGCATCTAACAGTAACACAAACCAAGACACCTTGGCCGAGGAGAAGAGTGTGCATGAGATCCATGTTATTTTCAACTCCCAACCCAGGGCTTCCATTGAGGAAATTCTGGATCAAGCTTCTTCACCAATGCAGGGATTCTCGCCCCCTTCTCCTTCAACAGGACAAGAGGAAAATCCCACTATTCCTTTACCCATAAAGGATTAACCACCTGCAATTCTCTTCTCACAATCGAACCTTCTTACACCACATCCCTGCAAGATTATGAGTGGATGTTATCTAACTTATCTATTTCCCAAACATCTCCTTCCACCACTCTTGCTGCAACAGAAGAAGGCTTGCCACTTTTTCTGTCATCCTTAGAGGAGAAACCCCTTGAGCCTACATCACCAAACTCCTTAATCATGACGGATCCCCTTGAGCATGCCCTCCTACCTATTAGTTCTTCATCACCTAAATCTTTCCAGCTGACCGGTTGACCTCTTAACACCCATTGATACAACGCCTCATTTACCCCCTGTATCACACCCACAGTGGACCGAATCACAACCCACCTCTCTTCCATACCAAAGTTCCTGTTCACACGTGAAGATTGTCATCCCTCAGAAGATAGATGAGTCTTATGGGAGCGTTTGAGTACACCATACTCTACTCAAATGTAGATGACTAATCCAGACACCTCTACCATATACCCGAGGTGTTTACAAAAGCTCAAAATGCCTATGTCCTCACCTTCACCCCCCTCATCTCTATCGAATCCCTCAGCCACCTCTATCAACCTAACCAAACCTTCCCTTATGCTTGGAACTTCACCAATTCCCAGCCTGACACACCCACCTAAACGGTTAGATTTATCCAAAAATAATGTCGTCAATCCACCTAGGAGATAGACCCAATCTCCTCGAGTCCAATCTATGCCTCTGCCACAACTAAAACCCTCGCCCCCGATCACACTGATACAGCAGGCACGGCTTCAGCCTTCACCATCACACCTACCTTCTATATTAGGGCCTCACCCCTCCACCTTGCCTCCCACATCTTCTTTAACATGACCTATACCTTTTGCACCCCTACAGACACTCACGGGTGTCTCAACACCGTCGCCCCAAGTATCTTGCCTACCTGCCAACCCTAAGAAAACTCGATCATCAAAGGACTTGTTTGTTGTCGCTCCTCTCTCCCCATGGTTATTTCCTACCACCACGTCAGCTGGGGCCTCATCATCTAACCAGCTAAACATAACTTCTACGCAGAAGAAACCACGCCTCGTTAAAACCAATCATCAAAGTCCCTTGCCTAAATCACCACCCATACGAACCACTCGTACCCAACCATTACCAAAACAATCAAAAATCTCACCTACTCAATCAACAGCCTCATCTTCATCTGAATTTGACCCGCTCAAAGGATCTTACTCCAAGATCCTTGATATGTTGGTAGGGGATGTGACCATTTCCCTACCCCCACTCAGACTCTATGATCCATCTAAACCTCGACCTATAGGTTATGATGAATCTAAAATTTTTGCTTACCATTGCACACCAGGACACGATGTAGAAGGATGCAAAGCTTTGAAAGCCATCCTTTGCCAGTCACCTATCTCGGATAGACAGCCTAAGAAAGATAATTTACGGAGAGAGAAGCCCTTAGCTTTGATCCCTTCTCCTATACCACCTGTCCCCGCCTCACCAAAATCTATCATCATTGCAACCCCGCCTCTCGAGAGTAATGACTTATCCCTGCCATCTTCCTCCTCTCGTATTCACGAGATCAACATGATTAACATTGCTACTCGAGGTCAGAAAAATAATGGAAAAGCTAAAGAAAGCACACCTGCAGCCTCTCTTTCTCCTTCTGCCATCCCGATCGCACCACCACCTAAAGTGGTCATTTGTGGACCTGCCTATCCCATCTCTGATGGAGTTTCCCATCGCACCATGATCAAACAACTTCACTAATCTCCTATCAAAATGACACTCTATGATCTCATTCAAACATCTGAATCGCATCGACAAGATTTAATTGAGATCCTTCAAGGGATAGAGGTCCTACCTAACGAAACCTTGCCCGTCACCTCCATTTTAACACCCAACCACATTGCTTCTCTCACCAAACAACCTACCTCCACAACCACTTTTGTCGTTGTACAGCAAGCCACTGCTATCAATTTTTCCGAAGAAGAAATTGTCGTCTTTGGTGTAGAAGATCCTGATCCAGCTATTTTCATCTCGGCTTACATCTGGGACATCTGGGTATGTCTTGTTATGATCGACGGGGTGCTCTAGCCTAAACATCATCTCTTCCAAAGGATTCCAACAAATGAATATCCCTCCTAGCTGCATGTGTGCCAACCCCACCATGTTGCGTTCATTCAATGATGCTATTACTTCTACCTTAGGCACCATGATCCTTAACATTCATGTAGGGCCACGTACCTTACCCGAACTCTTCTATGTCCTTGAGGGAGAATTCCAATACAACATATTGTTAGGCCGCCCTTGGATCCGGGCTATGGGATGCGTTCCCTCCACCTTACATAGATGCATCAAATTCAAGTATGAGGGGAAGTCTTACACCGTCAAAGTTGACGCTTCCCCTTTCAAAACCTGCAATATGTTATATCACCCTAATGATGTGCTTGTACCAATCAAGGCACCCATTGATCCAGCCCAACCATCTACTTCAACCACGCCTCAACCATCCACCTTAACCACACTCACACCTTCGACCAATGAATCCACCACCGTGAATACCACTTCCTTCCCCATGGACAACATCCCAACTTCAGATCCCTTGGTAGATGTTTTTCAATGCCTTACGCTAGGGGAATACCGCCTATACAATGTTAGCACCTTCCATACCCCACAGAGTACGGACAGTTACATGCACATCCTACCTACGACTGTCGTGTGGGGGGTGATCTCCTGAACCACCTAATTGCCACACCAACCTAACGTATGGGGGTGTCGACACATCCTCTGTCACCCCCGAACATCCCCTTGGTGTGGTTCCTTTCCAATCTGATTTTCAATATCTAACCAACCGCCGTTGTTTCACCTCACCTTCTGCCTGTTTGTCTTGGAAGGGTTTTGGTTCGGTCTTTACTGAACAAGGTGACATACGATCATTATCGTAACTACCCACAAACACAAAGATCATCGTGGTCTTGGATTTTTGAACCACCTACACCGAAGAAACCTCATGTCAATTGTATCCAGACAAACAAAGAAGTCACCCCTTCAACCATCATCACCAATTTTTCCATCTTTACCTACGTAATCGATAGACCCAGAATCTATCCCTCCTAAATTTTTTTTTTCGTGAATGCTATCTTCCTGGGTCCTCTCACTTATCAACGCGATAGTGAGGACCCATCTTCTCTCCCCTTTTGTATCTAGATATGATCAAAGAATATTCTCCTTCAATTAATGTTTTAGAGTTCCAAGATGATGACTCCATCCTCACCTACCTCGGTGCGGATGACTCTTATATTCAATGTGCCTTACCATCGGACACCCAAACTATGTTGAATGAATCGACTATAGAAATCAACATCCACATGGAGGAAAATCCTCACATTTTAAAGATCGGAAAATCTCTCGATGCATTAGAACAAGCTGCCTTCACTACCTTCCTCCATTCCCGTAATCAAGCTTTTACTTGGTCCTACGCCGACATGCCAAGAATCGATCCTGATATTGCTGTCCATAACATCACTCTGAAACTAGAATCTAAACCAGTTAAATAAAAACTAAGAAAAATGCATCCACGCATTGCCCTTTTGGTGAAAGAAGAGCTTCAACACCTCCTTTCTGTTTCTTTCATCTTACCTATTGACTATCCGCAATGGATTTCTAATGTCATACCTATCACTAAAGCAACGGGGGGACTTTGGATATGCATGGATTTTCAGGACCTTAACCTCGCTTGCCCAAAGGATGACTTCCCCTTACCTAGAATTGATCAACTTGTTGATCTCACTACGGGCCATGAGATGCTTTCTCTCATGGATGGCTTCTCGGGATACAATCAAATTTTGGTAGCCCCGGCCGATCAACATAAAACCGCCTTCATTACCCCCTAGGGGACCTTCTACTATCATGTCATGCCATTCAGCCTTAAGAATGTTGGTGTGACCTATCAGTGGCTATGACTTATATTTTTCATGACATTATGCACACTATCCTCGAGGATTATGTCGATGATCTTCTTGGAAAATCCAAACATCGCAGTGAACATCTCGATGTTTTAACCATTATTTTCGATCACCTGTTACAATACTGTGTTCGTCTTCAACCAAAGAAATGTGTCTTTGGCATCCTTTCGAAAAATCCTTGGCTTTATTGTCTCTTTGCGTGGCATTGAGGTCGACCCAGCTAAAGTCAAAGCTATCCTAGAAATGCCCCCACCCACTAACCTCAAACAATTGCGTAGTTTACAAGGAAAACTCCAATCTATCCGGCATTTCATTTCACAACTCTCAGATCGATGTCAACCTTTCCATCATCTCCTTAAAAATGACATTGTCTTTCAATGGAGTGAGGAGTGCCACCAAGCCTTTGAGGCTCTTAAAGCTTATCTCTTGTAGCCACCCGTGCTTATCCCACCTCAGGATGATCACCCTTTCTACCTTTACCTTTCTGCCACCGACCATGCTTGTAGGAGCCATGCTCACACATCATGACTCTCGAGCATCGAGAAAAATTATTTTATTACATAAGCCGTACTCTTGTGGATTACGAGACTAGGTATACACACATAGAAAAGTTGTGCCTAGCCCTATCATTTGTAGCCACCAAACTCCGACATTACCTCCTGAATCACAAAACTTTTGTCATCACCAATGCTGAACCCATACATTATATATACGCCAAACCTCATCTAAACTAACGCATCACCCGATGGCTTATGCTCCTCGCCAACCTCGACCTTGAGTTTGTACACCAAAAATTAGTCAAAGGACAAACTATCGCAGACTAACTCGCGAAAGCCCCTTTACCTGGGGAACAATTTACCAATTTTACTTTCCCTGATGAGCTCATCGCAACTCTTTCACTCAGTGATGTGTCGTATCCAATGACCCTCTTCTTCAATGGATCTAAATGCCAGCGCGGTGGAGGGGTAGGCATTGTTCTCATTCCTCTTGAAGGTGAACCTATGCCTCTTTCATTCAGGCTCGATTTCCCCTGCACTAACAATACAGCGGAATACGAGGCCCTTGTTTTGGGTCTCCATGTTACGTTACACTTAGGTGTGAAGTCTATTAATATTTTTGGTGACTCTCAATTGGTAGTAAATCAAGTTACTGGCATCTACCAATGTAAAAATGAGGAACTTCAAAAGTACAAACATTACGTGGATTCACTTTTGACCTTATTTTCTCATTATTCTATCTAAACCATTCCCCGCTCAACTAATAAATTTACAGATACTATGGCTTTCTTGGCCTCGCAAATTTTGGCCTCACCAACTGACTCGGACATATTTGTCTTGGTCCAACAACTCTTTGCCCCATCTTACTTAGTTCCGGATGTTTGTATGGTAAATAATGTATCTGTTGATTCGCAGGATACCTGTATCACCAATTTCATGACTACCTTACAACCTCTAGTTCTACCACCTGACCTTACTAGTAATGGAAAATGTGCTTTTCTTAAAAGTGTTTCTTGTTATGTCATCATGGGGGGACTCCTCTATAAACGTGGCTTTGATGGTATCCTCCTTCACCGCCTCTAACCAGCTGAAGTTGCTCATACCACCCAACAAATCCATGAAGGACTTTGTGGTGGGCATTTTAGTGGCCTCGCCATGGCCAAGTGGATCCTTCGCCTAGGATATTATTGGCCTACTATCAATAAAGACTACATGAATATATTAAGTGTTGTGTTATGTGTCAACAACATGCCAACCTTCAACATACTCCTAGCCACCCGTTACGGTCACACAAGATCTTTGGCCTTTCTCACAATGGGGTTTAGACCTTATTGGTGAGATTCACCTGCCTTCTTCGCAGCATCACCGTTGGATCATCACGGCAACCGAATATTACACTAAATGGGTGGAGGTCGTTCCACTCATTTCAACCAAAAAAGAAAAAATCGTTGAGTTCATCAATCATCACATTATCTTTCGTTTTGGTGTTCCTCATTGCTTGATAACAGATAATGGAAAATCTTTAAAAAATAAGTTGTTACAAGACCTTTGTGACAAATTTGGTATCAAACTTAGCTTCTCGTCACCCTACTATCCACAAGAAAATGGACAATCTGAATCTTCTAACAAAACCTTAATCAAAATTCTCATGAAAGTCGTTAACAATTCTGGAAAAAACTGGCATGATCACATCCCCTTTGCCCTTTAGGCTTATCGTACCAGCATTCGTACTTCCAATAATGCCACACCATTCTCTCTAGTGTATGGTACGAGGCTTTCTTGCCTCTTGAAATACAAATCCCTTCTCTCAGAATATCTCTTCAGGATATTCTCGCCAATGATGACTTCCGCCAAGAGTGGTTAGCCCAATTAGAGCTTCTTGATGAGCGTCATCTTACAGCTCTTGACCACCTACAAATTTATCAAAAGCGCATTAAGAGAGCTTATGATGAGTGAATTCATGAGTGTACCTTTAAGATTGGTGATCTTGTCCTCAAAGAGAATCAACATGTAACCAAACTAGGAAAGAGCAAACGTGGAAAATTTTCTCCTAATTGGATTGGGCCTTACATTATCACTCACACCTACGGATCAGGTACTTATCATTTAGCTTCGCAATAATGGTAAACCCGAGCACAAAACCCTTAATGCCTTACATCTCCGACCATTCTCTTTTGTTGAATTTAGTGTTACATCACTTCTTATCTACATTGCACTCATCCCTTGAGCTCATTTACCACCTCATACACCTTGTTTCAAGCATCTCAAAATGGAATCAAGCTCACATGGTTTGATCATCACCTCCTCTTAAAGATGCCTTCCCCTTTTTAGTCTGGTCCATGACTTAAAAGTATCAAAATAACAAGTTCTCAATTATATGATTCTGGGATATTCTTGAGTCAAACTTCCTACAAAACTAGATGCTTCATGCCAAATGGACATCTAGACCGCTACGCTCTAAACTAGACTGCTCCCTCGAAGGACAGCTATGTGCAAAGCCGCATCTGCTATTATACACTAGACTACTCCCTCGAAGGACAACTATGTGCAAAGCCGCATCATGCTACTATAAGTAGACTGCTCCCTTGAAGGACAGCTATACAAATTCAGCCTCTATCAGAAGCTTCTCGCATTGATCAGCTTCGTGAAGACCTCAAGAAACAACAAAATGCATATCCCATATAGACTTCCCGCATCGATCAGTCTATATCCAGAAAAATAAAAGCAGTATTCAAAAGCACTTTTGAGTCATGGACTCGTCTATTTAGGTTTGGATCTATTTCGTCAGAATAATCACCTTATAACAAGTCCTCTACGCCCCAGCTATACCATCCACCTCACCTCACCATTCTTCACAACAACAAAACTCAAGGGACGTGACGTATATCTGATATATTGTGATTATACAACTCTTTTCACCTATCGACTTCTTGCCTATGCAAGGTACCTAGGGATTCAAGCTCATCCTATGATAATACGTGGTTTGTTTAGCTCTTTCCAACTATGGGACATTTTTGCCTCTTTTACCCGAATCTGGGATTATGTGTTGACCTTAATTAGGACATGGTTCCCTAATGCTTGGGTAAGCTAACCCTCGCTTCACCTATACCTTACCAACTCCAACAACCTTACCCTACCAATATCAAAATTTTACCAACCAACAAATTGCACCGAATTCACCTCTCCTTGGTCCTAAGGGAGAACTACATTGGTCCGAGGCCCCTCCTTACTTTTTGAATGGGCTATGTAGGCAGCACTTAGGAGACATGGGGTCTTCCAAGGTTAGCTCGACCATCCCCTACCATAACCTATCATGTGTGGTGTTTTGCTTAAAAATATAAATGTTTTTACATATTTATATTGATAACACTCACCTTTGTCCTTTACCAATCCAAACATTCAAAACAAATTTTTTTATTATTATTATCATAACCTCAAAATCAACATACATATTTAGTTTTATTTAGATGTTAAACAAACACATCTTCTCTATCATCGACGCGTAGGTCGAGCATCCTTATTTATTCTTCTACCCCTATGAAATTCACGTAGGCCCTGCGCCTCATACCGAACCGGTAATGATGGTGATTGTCGATGCCGCTCACCGGCCTCTCTATCCTCAAAGGGGCTACTGTTATTGGTTCCTCCCACTGATCTACTAATCTCTCCTGTAACATATGAATACGCCCTCTTGCGTGGAGGAATCTTGCCTCTAGTCTCTCCACTCGTGACTGCAAAACCTCTAACAATCCCGTTGTCTCATTCACCTGTGTTTGAAGATGGTGAACTAAACCCTATAGGTGGTCTCTCTCTGTTGTAATCACAACTAAGTTAGGATGATCATCCCTCTCACGTGCACCTTGCAGCTCTGCTACCCACCATAATCTATAAGACTCTGTCACTCCTACATCCATTACCCTGCGATCGGCTGCTTGTCTCCTCTGGTCCTTCTAGAAGTGTCAGTCGTGGTGGTGAGAAGGGTGCCTCAGCTGTCGATCCTCTTGTATGGTCTATGAGCCATGGGTATATCCTGAACAAATCCAAATTATCGCCGCACGCAATCTAGAGGAATCCTCTCGTACTCACCTGGCCTATGTCCCGTGATCCACCTTAATCACTCTACACCCCTCAAATCCTCGGCTATGTTCACCGTCACCATGTAGTTTTTGTACGGCCTCCAACAAATATCCGCAATCGTCATCATCTCCAACATCTGCCTATAATACTTGGCGTCATCTATCATGGTTTTGGCTCTTGCCTCTTGCTTTGTCTGGACCCATCATCTGAATCCCAACCTCTGCACTCCTATCTCTCCTCCCTGGATTGGTCGGTCTATTGGTCACACACACACAATGTACTCATAGGCCCAACAATGTAATAAGTATGCATAATCTAGTGTAGTCCTATGATTTTTCCTGCATGCCCATAAACCCCTGTATAGCTCTGCAAGATATATAGGTGCCCATGTGAAAGTAACGCTACCTTCTATCATCTCACGAATAATACACATCAATGATTTCAGAAATCTTCCCCGTCCACTCTAGGTAATGCATAATACCCCACCGCTATCATTAATACCACTGCCAACCTTGTTGCCTTAGGGTGTGCCGCAAACATTATACCATAAGTGAATGTCAAACCTCGCTGTGTCAAATCTCGTGTGGTTGGACCAAATACTGTCGTTATCACTTTGCCCTGCGCCGTGTTAGGCCCTACCTGATACACTGGTCTTCCTGTAATTGGGAGTCTCAAAATTTGGAACACATCTTCTAACGTCACTATCATCTCCCCTGTTGGCAGATAAAAGGTATTTTTTTCAGGATTCCATCTCTCAATCAACACCTACAACATAGCATGATTGTGTGTGATCTATGAATAATAGCTGATTTCACTTAACCCCACATGGTTTATTAATGCCCACTCAGTTGGTGTTACATCCGCTTGGACCCGTGACAACAAAGATAGCACCCTATCATTCATCCTCAACCCTATCTGTGCCTGCACACATTAAACCAACAAACAACAAATCAACAAATAACTTCCAACGTGTTTTTTATTGCAATCCACAAATTTACACAATAACCGATACCTGTTACCTAACCGATACCGGTTATTCTTAAACGATATTGGTCACTATCAATTCTAACCACCCCGCTCAAAAAATACCACCTATAATAACTTCTGTGCTCGTTTTCCCCTATCTGTACCTATGCACATATCTCAAACACTGATTACCTACCTTCAACACTCACCCCATCCTGAAATTTTTTCCTATCACCTTTCTTTTTCATCTCTGCCCACTTACCTTCCCACATCCTATTCATATGCATGCAAAATTTTTTAACTCCAACCAAAAATCATATATACCTCCTGGGATGCAGCAATTTGAGGTGGAACCTGTCTTCCCTCTCCTCTCTACCCGCTAGATGCTTCTCCTTATTCAGCCATGTTCACCACCATCTTCACTATTACTTACCTTTATGCCTTCTTACTCCATGCTCACGATCACTTTACCTGTCTCTTTCCTCCTTATCACTCAATTCTCCCATGCAACTACCCTGTATGGATGACAACAACCTCGCATCCTCATATTTAACATGTTGCATGGCTCTAAAAATAAGAATCTAAAATTGCCTCCCCAGCTTTTCTATTTTTAGAAAATCTTGTTTTAACATAACCGATGTCGGTTATGTAACCGGTATCGGTCAATAGTGACCGACATCGGTTATCTAACCGATATCGGTCAACCTATACCTATTTTGATTATATCTAGGCCTTCTCTTTGTTTTTTGTAAAATTTTGGCGGTGCCCGCCTCTTTTCCCTGCATAATGACATCACTATCAACATCCATCATCATACTAAACATCAATATTTCAAAACATATGCATATCATTAAAACATCATCAACATCATTTATATATACATCACAAACATTCCAATACCATCGACAAAAAAACATAAAACATTATAATATATGCACCAAATCCACAATTATACACACCATATGGATCAACCTCATCATCTATATATATCATCAAAACAATGTTACAATATACAAATTACCCTGCATGGGGCCTCTATCATACAAACAAAAATACAAAGTCGGCACGCAGGCCACTGTCTCTATCAAAATCTTGACTCAGCTCGCAGGTCGGCCTCTCATGTCAAAAATATACTTGGCTCGCAGGCCGGTATATATAACAAACATGAATACATAAATCCTATGAGGGCACGCAGGCCTCTATATACACACTCGGTTCACAGACCGGTGTCTCTATCAAAAAAACCCATCTCTGCTCCTGGGGTGACTCAGCTCTCTCCCCCTCCCTCGGCTCGTCTCTCGGCCTGGCCTCCTGTGTCCGGATCTTGCCCCCACCGTCACCGACCCACCAGGTGTGGCTCGCGCCCCATGTGACTGTGACTCAAGGACTTCTTGGCTCTGTGAGCTGCATATGGCTGATAGTCGGCCCCAGTACCATCCAGTACGTCCTGATAATATCGGGCCTCCACTCTCACCTCCATATATCGGGCCCGTGCCACCATGGCTAGTGGGGCTAGTCCCCCCTCCTAATAAAGTGGACCACGACCTACCATGCCCTGTGCTCGAGGTGTACCTACACACTGCTGCGAGGCTATACTACGTGCCTGTACCTATACGTGCTTGGGCCACGTGCCTGTAGCGCCCCAATCATGCTGTGCGTGCAGCAAGCTGCCCCTGTAATAACTACACCTGGCCCAAGAGATGGTCCCTCTCCGCTATAACAGCCACCAAATCTGGTTGTGTGGGTTGTGCTCTCATGGCTGCCCTCTGCCCTACCCACCAAACCAAAAATGCACCTGTAACACCGGTGTCGTCCACCGTATCATCAGCCGGTCTCTCTGCGACCCAGACTGGGTCCAATGGCTGCGGAAGAGGTAGTGGTGCCTCTACATCCTCCCTCTCGATACTGTGGGAAGGGAGGTGGCTCATCCTGTCGTAGGCCCAACTGTCGGCGTACCCTCTCTAGGGGAATCCACTCATGCTCCCCGGGTCTCCGTCCAACTATCCAGAAGATGTACTAGATCCATCGTAGCTATGCTCGGGCTCCTCCACGGGGCTGATGGCCTCTGTATGGCCTCCATATAATATCTAGTGTGGTCAGGCCCTCTAACATATGCCTGTAGTACATGACATCTCACCTATGATAACCACTTATGGCTGGCCCACGACCCCCAACCACCTCTAAAACCCATACCTATACACTACCTGTGGCCCTGGCTGCTGGGGCAGCCCTACAGGTCGTAAACACATGATATGCTCATAGGCCCAGCAGTGTAGCAAGAATGTCGAGCATATCCCGAATCACCTCATACGGCGATAGCCCCAGAGCTCTCTGTATAGCTGCACCAAATACACCGGTGCCCATGCATAGCAGGTGTGCTCCTCCACCATCTCATGCAATACTCCCATCAGATCTCATGGGAAGCGACCTCCCTCTGAGTCCGGAGGGTGAAGCAGGTGATACCAATCATCATCAGCACGGCAAGCCGTGTCTCCTGTCGATGTGCGCGATACATATCGCCGTAGTAGATGCTCGCACTATGGTACATAATCAATGGGGCTGCATCCTGAATACCTGTAGGATGCTATCCATCATTGTCTCAACATCCACCTGGAACACCACCTCCCCTATGATCGGCAGTCTCAGGATGTGATACACATCCTCTAGTGTGACTGTCATCTCTCCAGTCGGGAGATGGAAGACATTGGTTTCGGATCCCATCTCTCGATGAGGGAAACCATCAGGTTGTGGTCCCTATCCATAGCCCTATATCTTTGGACTCCGCCGAGTCTAACCTCCCACATGACTGCCCACTACGCTGTAGTCACATGTGGCCACATCCGCCCCAGTAGAGGTGGCATCCGATCCCGCATCGTCAGCTGCTGGCGTGCCTGCAAAAACAACCCACTCCATCAGGCCTACCCTTTCCAAAACAACTACCCAATAACCCCAATATCACTAACCCCACCCAACAAAACACCTACAATATCCCCTTTACCTATCCCACAACCTACCACCTACCCCACTCATACACCACCCGATTATCCCCACCCCAATAACCTTTCCTACCAACTCTACCTTTTCCCCCTTCACCCAAAAAAACCTATCCTACCCGCCTACAACAAACCAACACAACAAATTTCACACCCTTTCCTCCTACCCATGGTGGTGTCTTGGTCACCCTCGAGCACCATTGGTCCCCCACCCCTTGTCTATACCCTACTTTTATGCACCGACGTTGGTCGACACATGGCTGACGCCGGTCTCTGAACCCACAAATCTAAATAGCTTGCATGGTGACCGATGCCGGTCACTTAGTAACCGACATCGGTCACTGTGGGATTTCGGGCCGGATCGAAAACGGCCCCCAAATCCCCTTTCTTCCTATTTCTACCCATCTACCCAGCCCAATTGCCTAAAAACTCACCCACCCTGCCGTTTTGACTTACCTAACATATCTACCCACTCCATTTTATGATTTACCTTCATTTATTCATTATTTTCTCAAATTTTAGATTCCTACCCCAAAACCCACATCCTAGCTAAATTCATCAACTTCACACAAAGAGAGATTTAGAGCCTACCGGTATGACTACACATCGTTGTGGTGGGATAGGTGGTGGTGGTCCAGCTCCTCCAGCACCTCCTGCTCCTCCAGGCTGTGCCATAGCTCCAAATCTCCTCATCAGGGTCCTTAACCAACCAAACTCTGCCTCCTGATCTTTGGGGCCTACCAATAACTAACTCCCCCACTCAACTAGTGCCAACTCAACCCAAATACCTAACCCAATCAATTCAAAACTTAGACAAGAAACAGTTGGCACTCAAATTCATAATGTGAAAATGACACGCCATATTTTTTCTTTTTATAGATTCGACCTCTAACCGATATCGATTATGGCGCGCCTAGAAACGATATCGGTCTTCTAACTCGATATCGGTCATAACTAACCGATATCGGTTACTTGCGTAGTTACCCTAACTCCTTCTCTTCTCCACTAAACTCTATTTTTCATCACATCGCCTACCCCGGCCTTTGCTCAATAGCCTTATTTTGAATTCATTGGCCCGACACAAGGCCACCACCAACCAATCACCAACCCAAAGCCGCAACCAACCAATTGGCTTGACCCAAGGCCAAAATAACCCAATCAGCGACCCGAAGGCCACAACCAACCAATCGGCTCGACTTAAGGCCACACATAGCCCAATCGGCTGACCCAAGGCCGCACCTAACCAATCAGCCCGACCAGGCTGCAACCACCAATTGGCCCGACCAAGGCGCACCTAACCAATCAGCCTGACCCAAGGCCGCAACCAACCAATTGTCCCAACCTAAGGCCGCAACCAACCAATTGGCCCGACCCAAGGCTGCAACCAACCAATCGGCCCGACCCAAGGCTGCACCTAACCAATCGGCCCGACCCAAGGCCGCACCGAACCAATCGGCCTAACCCAAGGCCGCAACCAACCACTCGGCCTGACCCAAGGCCACAACAAACCAATTGGCCCAACCCAAGGCCACAACCAACCAATTGGCCCGACCCATGGCCGCACCATTTAAGTACCTCAACCAAAGCCCAAAAATTATGATTCTATCCACCCATAATGTAGCTGTTTGTTTAATCGAGCTCACTTGTTCATGTTTTAGCATGATTAGGATACTTAAATTGATCTACCACCTATCTTTTCTTAGACCGAGACCGTGACGTTTATCTCAACCATACCAACCATTTGGTACTGCCAAACATGCCTAAACGTTCCGGTACCTTCCCCGTTATATTCCCTGGAGCTACTTCCTATGCCTTGGATACTAGGATTATATCAGCCTTGTTTGGATAAACTATCGACCTTTGCCTATGAATTACTTGTTGGCTCTTCAAACCATGTACCCTAGTTGCACTACTACATTTTAATGTGTGTCGGCTTCCTTGTACTTACCCCACCATCTTACCAGCATCTCACCATCATTTACCCTTTATCAACCCTATCCCTGATTTCATGTCGCCTCCATCTGTGATAGACTTGAGGGGGATTACCTATACCCTTAACTGGGGCAACCACTTTTTATTATTATCAGTGCAGCTTTAAAATAAAAGCCACATGACAACAAGGGGCAAATGTAGACACCAAATTTGGGTCTTACGATGCCACACCCCGTATCTCGTCCCCGACCCTAACCCTATCTCACCACCTAAACCTTACACACCTAATGATTTTTAATTACCTTATAATTAATAAATCCACATCTCCAACCCCACCACCTCATCATGACCTAGCCCTAACCCTAAACCAACCTAATTAAGACCTATGACTTGGTCCAGACCCACACCCATGACTCATTACCCCTCACCCACACCAAAACGAGCCTAATAATGACTTGACCAAGCCCACAACTGATCCCTCGGGAGAAAAGGAGGGAAAGATGGCTATTTTACTAAAAATAGCCACTTTGACCTAACCAACATCGGTTCCTACTCGACCGCCATCGGTTACGTAACCGCCATTGGTTCCCTATTAATGACCTCCCCCAACCAAAAAGAAAGGATCCGAATTCATTTGGTAGGAGAAAGAGAAGTGAAACAAGTAGAAGAGGTTACAGAGAAGAGGATCGAGCCCAAGACTATAACTGAGCAACTGGATCGCTATCACACTCGTCCAAGCATTGGAAAAGACTGAGGATAGCCTCATCATCTCGATTTCCAATACCGGATCATCCCAACTAAGCCTTACTGTTGCCACCACATTCCTTGGACCTGTATCTTCATCAGGAACTAGTAAGTAGTATCTTGTAGTTCTTTGTTATCATTTTCTTTAATTCGTATTAAAAGGGGAACTGACCACCTTTGAAAGGAAGTCTAATATTTCTTGGGCCTAAGGCAGTTCCCTCACTTATTGTCTAACTAAGATCTGGTGGTCTTGTATTCTTACTTACAGGTAGTCCTTCCTAGACAAAAAGGAGTTCTTCACAATCGATCTCGATCTCTCTACGATGACGCGCACCTTCGAACACTCAACGGTATTCCTCCTAGCCCTAACCCTTATCTGTTCTCAAGAGAATGAAAGGATAGAAGAAACTCTATTCCAAAACCAAACTCGTGTGAAACAGATACTTTAGAATGAAACATATGGCAACGCGTGCCCATTTAGACAACACCAGACTTGAATACAAGCTACAGAGCTATCTAAAACAAGTTCATTTAAATACCAACCAGAACTAGTACAGATAAAGTTCACAAGAACTACCATCTAACAACCAAGGATTCGTATTCCAAAACCCACATAAATTTCAAGAAAACAAGCAAGTAAATAACTAGATACATCATGCAAAAATATATATCTAGTGAGCAGAGTTATTTTAATGAATCATTTAGAAGAAAGCAAGAAATCTTAATGGGTAGAGCCTATCATGCCTGATAGTGCCTCTGGAATTCAAAGAAGACTTCTAGCTGAGTTTCCAACACCCCTTCTTCTCCAAGCAAGATCAAACAACAATAATATTTTTCCACAATGCCTCTTATACATTAATCAGAAACAAAAATAGATCAAAGAATTCAAAAATATCCACTAAGTGCGCATCATTGATGGTCAGAAAACTAGATAGCTCCATGCAGAGTAAAAATCATGAAGCATGCAAAGAAAAACAACCCCAAAAATCTGCCAACATGCCTTCCAAGACAACTTGCTCACCAAAACTGAGGTGAATTAATGCCATTAATTTGCATATTCCCACCTATCTCTCCTTTCCACCACCATCCAAAGTTGGCGAGACTAAATTTAACTTCCACTTGCATTTCCAAACTTAGTGATGCCTCCACGTAGGTTCCTCCAAATTTCCATGTAATTACCAAGTCTGATAGTACTATGCCTTTTAAATACAAAAATCACATCTCATTAATAGCCTAGGAACCACCGCTTAGCTCCCACTTTCCAATGACCCATAGGTTCCCTTTCATATCCCATTAGTTTAGGATAGATAGAATTTTCTTAGGTTAGATCTTAGGTTAATTTAAAATATATAACCTTAGGATATAACCTTCAAACAATAGATTGTCACCTTAGGTTAGGTCTTAGTTTAACCAAATACAATAGGTTAGAAATAACTTAGCATCCCTTAGGTTATTTCCCATTCATATTAACTTAGTGTTAACAACTTAGGTTAGGATGTCATCCCACGTAGAGTGGCGTAGAAGAGTTAGGTAAATCACCTGAGTCTTGAATCCATTAGGATAGACCTTAATAGATATAGGTCAAGTTTATATTCTCACTTTCTTCATAATCCTGAAGTAGGTTTCTATTTCCCTTAACATCATTAAGCACCCTGCAAGGGTCAATCAAGAAGAGCCGAGCACAACACAAAATAGAATGTAGGCATGGTCTTTCAAGATGATAAAGAATTTGTAACAAACACAAGTTCATTCATTAAGTCTCTTAAACAATGAATGTTAGTTTTTCATTTAGTTTAGATAAGAAGATTTAAAACATACCTTGGATCAATGGAATTGATCCAAGGATGAGTCCAATTATAAAGGATAAGTTTGTAACCATTCTGACCAGATTACAACTTACTCATAAGAAGTGAAATAGATTATTGAAAGCAATAACATATCAGCCCTACAATAAAAGAGCATAAATGGTTTATCCATGGAAAGCATGATTTTTCAACAACCATAAAGCATACATTTGTCCTAAAATCACATGTCAATGCTTGCAATGCAAAAAGGAATATAACATTTTGACAAGGTGTTACACTTTGACTCTATTTCTTCCTTATAACCTATTTGCAGGGTCACCCAAAGCCATTTTTTTCTCTTTTGGTGTCACCTCAGATGTTTCCCCTTTGAAAGGAGTTTTCAGAGAAGGCTCATTTTCAAATTGATTGGGGTCCCCCTTTTCAGATTCATTTAACTCGGAGAAGATCTTTTGAGTAGATATAGATTCTTGATCTTGTTATGAATGTTGTTAAAATCCTGTTGGTTCTTATTTTTATTTTCAAAACAACATTTTCACCTTCCATAAAATTTTCAAATGGATTATAAAACATATCCATAGATTCATTGAGGCTTCTTCCATCCATTGCTTTTGACTGGATATGTTCCATTGTGTTCTCTTATTCCTTACTTCTATGAATCCCTCTTCATCTATTAGCTTGAGTGTCTACGCTTGACTCACATTATATCTATCTCCATTGTTTTATGTTATTTGAATACCTTTATTTGGATTAAGATTCTTGGGAGTGTTTGTAACCACATGAGAAGTTTCATTACCTTTGTCTAGTTCCTTGGTATTCTTCTCTGATACACCTTTGATACCATCAACTTACACTGCTTTCTTTACATGCCCCGACCCACGACATTTCTCACATGTTTGAGGACATTTTTCAGACTCTAATTTTTGTTCCCAACTTCCTAATCTCGACCACGGAGAGATTGATTATTAAGTAACATTGGTTATGTAAGAACTAAAATCTCTCCTCAATATTTATAACCCCTTCACACGTGTAATTAAACTACTTTATGAGATCTCACACCAACATTGTTACTTATTGTGAGGCTTAATATTGTTTACCATAAGTTTTGAATCACCTTTGGGTTCAACCCAAACAATTAAATATATCTTTGTGAAAGAAAATTAGATGGTTCCTATGTGGAATTTGGATGGGATATAATTTCCAAATAAATAAGTTACTGAAGTTTCTAGTTCCTACTATATATACATGATGTTGTTTTCAAATTTTTTTATTTGTTTTTATTTTCGTTTAAATTGTCACAAATTGTAAAATTCAAATAGCGTGGCTATAAAATTTGTTTGTAGATTGTAAAAAAATGGACACCTATATGGTAGCCTTGATTTGGATTATCATTAATGATTGTTTTGATATGAACCAAATATGATATATGTTTGGAAATGTAAAATGATTACGAGATGTTTATTTAACCATGAGAAATGAATGGAATAGTCCTTGAAAATAGGGATTACAATAACTTATAGTAGTGACATAATAAAATAACCATACCCATAAATAGAAAGTAAAGTTGAAAACACAACTTTACTTTACATTTAGTAATTATGAATGAATTATTCATATCATTTCCCCCTTAGCCATCATGATCTCAAGAGAATAATAGAGATATTTTTGGAATTCCTCAAATTTATCCCATACAAGTGACTTTGTGAGGGAATATACATGTTTTTATTCTATTAGGTAAGTATAAACATTAAAATTTGGAAATTTACCTTTTGATGATGTTGTTGGTTTCATAATTCACTCTTTCTAAGACAAACATGCTTTTTTATCATAGCTCAAATCGGTACATCCTAAGGTATCTTTTCTAACTTTTCTATTCATACATCTTGATATGTTGACATGTTATAATATTTTGATGCAACAAATACATACAAAAATTCCACCTGATAGGATGCAATATTCAATTATCATGTTTTCCACCCCTATTTAAAAACACCCACTTTGGTCAACATGAGGAATCTAGTCCTAGGTAGTTGTACGCTTTTTATACTAACATCCTCCATTTGATTATTAAATTTGATATTCTTCATTTGATAACTTAAAAATTTGTAGTTCATCCTTTCCATGATAATTTACCTTCAAATTCATGTATAAAAAAGTTAAACTCATCTCATTTACTAACCAAGAAATATTTGGAACTCCTATTACAAAAATAGCAATAAAGTCACGCAAGGCTCCTAAATATCTCCAAATATCATACATAATCTATTGATGAATCAAAATTATACATACATAGGTGAAAATAGCAGGCTCTTATGTCCTACTCATTTTAGAATCACTTAAATTATGACTCATTAAATGAGTTGTAGGGTATTGGTTATTTACACTAATAGTGAGAATGTTTAATGGATTATTAATCCTTATAGTGTCACTCCTAAAACTTATTCACTTGATTTATCTTTGAAAATATTCTAAAAAATAAATTAATTCAAGGGCAAAGTGCTCAAATAAATCAAAAAGAAAAGAAAGGGTAAAGAGAAAATAAATCTTCTAAGAAAATTGTATTTAAGTTTGTTTTAATACTTGATCTTGGAAATAACATGCTTTCCTTGTGAATCCAACAACACAAAACTCATATACTACTCAAAGTTTAATTTCACCGATAAATAAATGAAAAATAATCAAGGCTATACACCAAATTTACCATATCAAATTGTTTGATGTGTTGGGGTGATAATGTCAAGTGGTTTCAGCCACTTCACTATGCCCCAACATTATTAAATTCGGTATAATCAAACTATATTAAACAAATATTTCACAGATAAGAGTGAAGGGGCCTGACTGATTCACCAACCCACATTGATGTGGTTGATCCCTCTTGGGATTTGATTTATAAACATTTAGATTTGTATAGTCTAGTATTAAAGACAAAAGATCAAACTGTAAGATATGCTAGTAGAACATACTATGTAAGACACTAGAAAAATGTAAGATAAGAGAGATGGTCATGAGTATTGTATTAACGATCACGAGACAAAAACCTATAGTTTTTTGAAACACCGAGTAATGAAGTGGAAGTGATGTGTTAAAACTTGTGGAAATTCTTAATACAGATGGTGCTTTTACAGTGAAGTTTTCCTTCGAGTTTCTCCACTTAAATCTAGTGTTATTTGTCTCTATTCTTGTTCATTATTTACTTTCAACTCTTGTTCATTTAGCTCTATTATTCACTATATATTTAAGTTATGTATTTTTATTGATCAACCGCATGCCATAATCTATAGTATTCGGCTTTAATGGTAGATCTGTAATCTATGGATTATTTATCCCCTGCTAAATCTAACATGGTATCAGAGTGTCATGATTGTGTGTGTAGGATTGATCTAGAAGTATTTTGAATTGAAAGAGTGAAGAAAATTTAAGTTTATTGATGGATCTATGAGACCCAAAATTTCCACAGTCATGTTCAAGCTAACCAGGTTTAAAATTCCAATTTCTACCTAATATTGCTCGAAATATTGATTAAAAAAGGGCTAAATGGCTACTTAGATCATATTTAAGATTTTGTATGCTTAAATATTTTCTTCTACTTTTATTTTAGCCATTTACGACTTGAATCCATCGTATGTGAGATATTTTTCTAGTTTTCCCACTTGTAAATAGTTGTTTGGATCATTTTTGAATGTGGATCCAAAATATCCAGTTTTATTTGGGACTTTTAAGTCTGTCCTAGCTTTGTAAAATATTTATTTTTCACCATTTTTATCTTTGTGAAGCTTTGGCCAATCGTTTTGTGCCATCTGGTGTTTTTTAAGTCATTTTCGGTTTTGCAAAGTTTGGACCAATAATATTGCTCCATATAGCTTCCCTGTTGTTCTTTTCATGTTTGCGAAACCATACCCACTCTTAGAGTGCCAAGTGGCTTCGATCTAACATATTTTGTCTTTTTGAATCTTGGGCCAATCATTTTGTGCCATCTGGCTTTACCATGATAGACTTATTTGACTTCTTTTAACTGTGAAGCTTGAGCCAATCATATTTCTCCATCTAGCTTCACATTTGTCAATTTTTACAAAACCTCTTTGAGCTAATCAAATTACTCCATCTTGCTTCGTGTTATTAGAATATTGTTTATCTGATTGTCAATTAAAATCTACAATCCAATAAGGGCTTTACATGTGTCTTTTCTTTTTCAAAATTGTACTAACTATCTCTAAAATTTGTGAAACTGAGCCAATCATATTTCTCCAAGTGGATCCGTATTCCACTTTTTCAATCTTCTTTTAACTTGTTTCTAACAGTTGTGAAGGGTAGACTAATAAAATAGCTCCAACTATATTTTCTTGTAAACAGGGGATGAAAGCCTATAAAATATATTAATCAATGGAATCAAAATACAATAGAGCAGGCTACAATATTTATACATATTGGATAGCCTAGATATAAATAGATATGGAGTTGTAACTATGCAAAAACCAAACTAAAATATAGTAGCTTCCAAAATACATCCGGAAGCACAAATGAATAATGAAAATAATATTGTTAAAACAATATAACACACCCGTAGTGTTTTGAATACAAACAAAAGATGGTTATGATTAAATATAACCATATAAACAATAAATAAATACACTAATTAATATGCAATGCAAAATTAATATAGGTAAATAATAATTAACCTAACATTCCCCCCCTTAATTGTGCATTGTCTCAAGGGATGAGGAGAGGAACTTTCTAAAAACTCAAACTTGTCACATGCAAGTGACTTCATGAAGATATCATTTTGTTATTCAGCTATTGGACAAAATTGGAGCTGTATATTATGCTTCAACACATGCTCACATATGAAATGAAGCTATACCTCGATGCGCTTTGTTATTTTGTGAAAAATTGGATTACGAACAAGTTTGAAACACCTTCATTTTCAACATACATGGTGGTCGGTTTGTCCTATGGTATCCAAGTCCTTCGAGTATGCGAGAAATTCAAATCACTTTATAAACATCTTCTCTACAGAATGATACTTGGCTTCTATGGAAGAATGAGAAACAAAGTGTTTCTTGCTTCCCCATGATATTGGTCCAGATCCCATAAAGAATACAAATCCAGAAGTGTATTTTCTGTCATCAATATTTCTGTATGATCTGAATTTGAATATCTAGATAAGAAGTTTTCATTCTTCTTGTATTCTAGACCAAGATCCACTAATCCTTTGAGATATCTCAAAATGTGCCTAACTTTGGGTTCCTACATGAACCTAGATAAATAGCTCACTACAAAGTTGATATCTAGTCTAGTGTATGTCGGTAAATGAGATTCCCAATAAACTGCATTGATAGAGAGTAGAATTTACCTTAGAAGATGGATCTCGAATGAGATAACTACAATTTTTTTCCATAGGTGTAGACATAAATGTGCAATCCATCATCCTAAATTTTTTGAGTGTCGTCTTGGTATTTTCATCCGAGAAAAAAATTGTGATTATATTTCTACAATACTTCCAATCCAAGACAATATTACATTAGCCCAAGATCTCATCATGTCGAATGATCGATTAAGATCTTTCTTCATTACATTGATCATCCTCCGAACTACCGGTGATGACTAGATCATCGACATGGACAATGAAAATCACAATCTCCCCCTTTCTTTTTGAGGTAAATATTAGGATTGTATGGATTTCTAACAAATCCATGTTGTACAAGATGCTCATCAATTTTGATGTACCATGCTTGGGGTGCCTATTTGAGGCCATACAGATATTTCTTGAGTTTGCATACCTTTTCTTCTTGACCAGGTACTATATATCCCTAGGTTGAGTAATGTAGACTTCTTCTTGTAAATATCCATTCAGAAGGCGTTTTTACATCCATCTGATGGACTTTCCAACCAAACTGTGCAACTAGAGCAAAGATCATCCTAATTGTCTTGATCTTAGCTATGGGAGAAAATGTCTCCTCATATTCAATGCCTTATTTTTGTGCATACCCCTTTGCTACAAGTCTTGATTTATACTTGTCCATTGTCCCATCTGATTTGTACTTTGTTTTAAATATCCATTTGCATCTAATGGGTTTCTTCCATGGTGGAAGATCAACAAGCTACCAAGTGTTATTTTCATTCTTGATGATATTCGAGTCCATGGCATATTTCCAAGATTTTAAATGTAGGGCTTCATGGTTTGTAGAGGGATTATCGACTCAATAAATATACTCATAAAAAAATGGTTGACTTCTTCTCTTGCTTTACATGCGAGTCCGAGGTCCAAGAGTAGATGTATCCAGTGGAGCATCCATTATTACATCTTGTAATGTACTAGTACACCACTTGGGCATATGTTGAACTATTCCTATGGGTCATGGTTCGATCAACACCATCATCCCCATCATCACTTTCATCATCTGTGGGAACATCAGTTTCAATTTTTACAACTAGTGAAGAATCTACATTAGGTGAGTCTAGAGGAGGAGACTCTGCTTCCTTCTTCTCAAAAACTCAACATCTCTGCTGGTGTAGACTTTTCTAGTCTTTGGATCCATCAATCTGTACCCAAGAGTCTCTTCACTGTACCCAATGAAGATGAGTTTCTATGACTTCATGTCCAATTTCTTTCTATTCTACTTGGGTATGTGCATACTTTCTTTGCACCCAAATACTCTAAGGTGTGCAATAGATGGTTTCTTCTTTGACCATGCTTCTTGTGGTGTTATTCCTTCAAGAAAACTATGGGAAATCTATTCAACAAATAAACTATTTCCTTTACTACTTCTTCCCAGAATGTCTTTGCAAGTCTAGAGTCATCGATCATGCATCGCACCATTTACATGATAGTACGATTTATTCTCTCAACAATGCCATTCTACTGCGGTGTGTGTGGAGGAGGCATTTGTTGACGAATCCTATGATTTTGTAGGTAGTATTTGAAGTCATTACTCATGAATTCCCCCCCTTGATCTCGAAAGCGAGAGAATTTTGATGTGAAAACAATTTTTCGTTCTCAACTTGTAATTTGAAATTCTTGAAAGTTTCAAAATCTTCATTTTTCTTACAAAGACAAAAATCCCACAATTTTCTTGAATAGTTGTCAACACATAGCATGGAGTACTGAAATATAGAATGACTTAGTTGGATCAGACCGTAAAGATTGGTATGAACTAGATCAAGCCTACTATGAGCTCGATATGTAATCTTCTAGAATGAACCTCGTGTTGTTTTCCTACTAGGAAGTGAGGAAACTTGTATATATCATTACAAGAGATGGTATCCCATGTACCATATTACGTCGACGTAGCATCTCGAGATACTTGAAACTAACATAACCAAGTCTCTGATGCCACAATTGTGCTAAGGTAGAGTTCTTAGCCAAAAGTTCCTGATCATCTCTGTGACAAAAATCAAGCTGGAACATGCATCCCACATTGGAGGATTTTGCAACTATTTTCAAGCCTTGTGATTTATCTTGAATCAAACACATTTTCTAACCAGAATGAGTATCAAAGTCAATATTTAGGTTGTGATCTAGGAGTTGAATGATTGAAATAAGATTCTTTGTCAACCTGGGACATATAAGACATCGATAGTCTACAGCTGCATGAACCATGGTGTAGATAGATGTTCCAAATCCCCTGAGTTGTATATGAAGAATCATCACCCAATGAAACATGGTTTTTCAAAGGCATGTCCCTAATGAGGTAAACCACTCTTTTCATCCAGTCATGTGCTGAGTGGATCCCGAATCAACATACCATACATCACTTGATGACGTGGATGGATCACTTTATCGAGAAGTGTACAAGAAGTCTTCATTATCTGAATGTTCTTATTGCTCATTAATATTTCCTTGCTGATGGGGTCTTATTTTCCAGCTCCCTTTTTTCTTCCCTTGATTGTAGTTTGTATGTCCTTTGTGATATTTCTAGTGTTGAGGTCCAGATTTTCATGATGAACCTTTCTTGTAAGTATTGTACAAACAATCTTTTAATTCATGTCCTCTTTTACAAATTGGACATTTCTTCTTCTGTTGTTTCTCCCTATGATACTAATTCTGATGTTGGGAATTTTTATAGGAATTTTGGTTTTCCTTTACCTTTTCCTTTCCATTTTTGATGTGAAGAAAGTTCCTTCTCCTCTTCATCACCCTTATTATGCATGGCTTCCTCTTTTGCAGTAGGTTTACCAACTTGTCAAAATTAATCATTGTATCGACACATTTAGTGTTGTGATAAAAATGTGGTAAGAAGAGGGGAGTGCTCTCGAACAATGGGATGAGAGCATCATCTATGACTACTTCTCCCGGGGCTAGTAGTGAAGCCATAAACATTGCAACTCTTCTTAAGAAAGCTTTAATTTTCTCATTCTTCTTAAACTTTAGTGTATGTAACTAACTTTGCAAATTTAGTATGACATTCTTGTTTTTGACCTCATATATTGTGCATAATTTATCCCATGCTTATTTGGCTATTTTGACATCTTGAATTTGGGGTTTCACATTGTCAGACACTCAAAACAAGATGATGAGTTTGGAATTCTGATCTACTTTACCAAACTATCGCTATTGTGTTGTATCAGTAGTTGATCTGGTCAAAGTACCATTCACAACAGTCCAGATCTCTTCAAACTCAAGTTGTGTCTTGATTTTAGTCTTCCATGCAACATAGTTGTTTCCTCTGAGTAGTTGTGAATCGGAGGGAAAAAATTGGTGGCATTGGTGCCCATTTTACAGAAATCCATGATAGGGATTGTCTCTTATCACTCCAGGTATAAGGTCTCCCAATCTATATACCCTCAGTCTGATATAGCAAACCTTTCTATATATGTGCCCTTTTGATATACTTAATGGTACATGGAAGAAACTCTCCCTTTCTATATACCCGGTAGTATGTGAAAGAGGCATTAATGTACATGAAAGAATTCAATACGAGGTACCAAGATAGTACTTGAAAGGGGTCTATGCAATTATTAACACCAAATCAAATAAAGATCCTCATACATGTGCATAACTTTGCTATATACTTGGATAATTTCTCAGTCTGGATTTATGTTGTGTAATCATTCACAGACAAATGGGATGGCTCATAATGTGTGCACTGTGACCTTATTACTCCCTGTTGATTTAAAGGGTCAATTACCAGATGATGTTGTTGCAGTTATATTAGGCATTAAGTTTAGTAGTAGTAATGAAAACTTTACCTGTAAGTACTTCGCAGAGGAACTATATAAAGCGAACGCTTGTGAATGAGATCTAGCATCTCGTGAGTGTTTTAGAACCAATGTTTACTATTTTTGATTATAACTCGCCGCTTCGAGTAGTTACAATATTTTTGGTTGACTATGGCAATCTATAAATTAGTACAATATACTGAAGCATGTAATTACATTAAATTTTTTGAAAAAATTGAATGGCAGGAACAAAAAAATTGTTTTACAGGCCCGGTGGCGTTCGAGCCCGAATTACCCTCAATGCAAAAAAATGTTAAAAATAGCTCAAAATGAAGTATTTTGACACTACTCCTTTGGAAAATGTTGTCCGAAATTAAAAACACGTCTAATAGGAGAAAAATTACCCTAAAGTAGGGTTTTTCTCACTAAAATTTTGGAGCCCTTTTTAGTTATAACTAGCTATTTAGAGATGGTTTTGGGCTAAATAATCCTCTAACTGTGGCGGTTTCACTATTTTACAACTAAAAGTCAAAATGGGTTGAAAAAAATGTTTTGGGGTGGGGGTCGAACCATGCACTTCCCACTCCCAAGTCTTTCCACTTATCTGCATTAGCTCTTATGAGCGCTTGATATAGAAATGAAGCAAATTATATTTAAATTCAAATGAATTTGACTTACCTTTTTTAACCTAGCGACGTGGCAAGGATGGAGCTCCACGTGGTTGTAGAGGTGTTGGATGCGGATTAGGGTTGCTACTGAAAATCCGGATCTCAAAATCCTTTTGCAATGAAATGCACCACTACTTTGTTATATACCACCGTTATTCAATTTTTAACTCCTTTTGCTTTGATTAATCCTCCATTTTTGTTTACATAGGGTGTAGGTTTTATGTGGAGGACGGATCGAGTAGATCCAATCAAGGCTCGGTGTGGATCTCACTTTTAAAAATGCCTTTTCCACTGTGTTTTTGTTGTAGGAGCAGGTTGAGACCGTGTGGAGGGATGGACCAGCTGGAATTTGCAAGGAGCTTGGTGATCACACCAATGAAACACGTCAAAACAAAGCTCGAGACCTTCAATCCAATGCAAAGAACATCAAATTAGTTGTGGTCGATTAGGTGTCTCAGTCACTTGCATAGTTGACACAATATAATGTGAATCCGTTTTTCAATGCAATGATTTGCTTGCACGACTCGACTTCAATGTAATTTTTCCTCCGAGATACAACTCTTTTGTTGACTCGGTTTGAAGAGAAGGTTTAGCCTAAACTCGATGAGGGCTCGGTCTTAGCTCGGGATTTTTATTTTAGTAGATTGGATTTGGACTTGGTGAGAGGAAAAAGACCTAATCCAATGCAAAATACCATCAATGTATGCTCGACCAGTAAATTTGAGCTAGACTGATTTTAGTAGAGAGTCCTCTAGACTTGGCAAGACCACTGGTGTTAGTTATAGCTAACACCTGTCAAAAAATCTAGTGAGAAAACCCCTAACAGGGATTTTTTTTATAAAAACCTGTATATGTATAAGCTCCATAAACAAATCTTCTTGGTGTAGAGAGCACCAAGGAGAAAAACAATTTGCTTTCCATTTACCTGGAGATCGCATAGGAGGTTTTGAGACTGCGGGGAGTTCTGGAAAACTATAGGAGGTAGCACTGGCTCTCCGATGTAGCAATTTTCTTCTCCAAAACTTTTCCTTCCTCTGCAACCTTTCTCTAACCTTGCAAGGAGTTTCAACTAGCTCTGGTACCAAATGTAAACATGAATAAAAGCCTGTAAAATATATTGATCAATGGAATCAAAATACAATAGAGAAGGCTACAATATTTATACATATTGGATAGCCTGGATACAAACAGATATGGAGTTACAACTATGCAATAAAAATAAAAATATAGTAGCTTCCAAAATACGTCTAGGAAGAAAAATACTATAACATCTAGAAACTATGTTTGAAAGCTTATTCTAGGGCTAGAAAGCTCGGGATCTTGTGTCTATTATTGAAAACTATCCCACATGGAGACAAGCTACCCTTGAAAATCTCAGCTACTTTTCTCGAGAGGTCTCAAGAATACATTTCCATCCTATTGCAAAGCATTAGAGATAATTGTTATCCCAAATTTAACCCTAAAAGTAAATTTGGATAACCTACATAATTTCTTCAGGTTTGAGCAAGAAGAATGGTGAAAGGCCAAAATCAGATTTTGGGGGTTCCTCTAGTTGTTCTCTAACTCCCCTATCTAAGGAAAAATCCCAAAAGTTAGAAAAGATTGAAAAAATCCAAAAAATTGGCTTCAGCTAGTGTATTGCAGCTAAATCAGGTATTTTTGGCCCAGGCCGCACAGGTACGTGCAGGACATCCGGGACCCGAAAAGCTGAAATGGCCCCAAGTAGTTCAAATTGAAAAAATTAGGTATTTTTTTTCTCATGCAGTCTATGGTACGTAGGGACATCTGGGACACGAAAATTGAAAATGGCCATAGGAATTTCAAATCAGAAAAATCAGGTATGTTTGTCCCGCCACAGCTGATCAAGCGGATGTCGACACGAGTTCACCGCATAGCCAAAAAGGCCACAATCAAAGATTAAATCGGTGAATCCAGGTCAAAATGTCCCACGTGGTCCATAAGATAGTTGGAAAAATGGGATGTGTGTGCTCTGAAATGTAGAAATAGCCGACTACAAGTGTAATGTGGGTGAAGTGGTGATCAATGACCCCGACGGCCTGGTCAACAGTGGTACACGAGGGACACGAGTTCCACGAAAATCCAACTTGCTAGATTTGCAAAGAGGGTAAAGTGTAATGTGGAAAAAGAGGAGGTTTTTTTGCCCTAGCCGAAAGGGACATCAGGGACACCAATACCTAAAATACCCGATATAGCCGCATGCAAGGGAAAATAGTGAAAATCAGACCGAACTTCAAATGGCCATAACTTTTGACCTCGAGCTTTGATTTTCACAAAATTTGACTTTCTAGAACGAGCATGACATCCTCTATGCCAAAAAAATAGATTTATTATTTTTTATGAGGGTAGATATATGAAAATAAAGGAAACATATTCATCTCCAATGAAAGTAAATGCTCAGTCCGTTAAATGACAGAAATGCCTGGACCCAAAATAGCTGCCCGCACTCAGAAGGCCATAACTTTTGTGTTTCTCAACAAAAATGCACAAAATTTGTAGTGTTGGAATCATGGTTCTGATCCCAATGCAAAATTTTTGAGAAATATGGAATTTCATGATGAATAAATTATAATTATTTAGAAAATGTGCCAAGGTTCAGAACAATGTTTTATTTGGTAGTTGGGATGCATTCAATGGAGCATGGGCTGACATTTCTCACTGTTGCAAGTCATGGGATAGTATGGGGAGCCTTTTACAAGCAATAGAACATCATTTCAATTCATTTACTACATCTTGTAAGTGGTTGAAGGACATATTTTGGGATTTTCATTTTTTCCTCTCTATCTCTCCTCTTAGAAATCTATAAATTGGAGTGTTGGGCTTATTACAAAAGAATATAGTTTTTCAGTAGAAAAAATCTATCATTTTTTTGTGAAGCCAATATTCTGTAGGCCCTTGTAGTGGACTCCTTTCATGGTGATCTAGGCCCTTGTTTTATAACAAATTGAACTGTGCATATTATGAAGGAATAAATACGAGTTTGTCGATGTATCTTCCCCTGTTGTGTTTGTTTGCATTCCTCTTTCCCATTCTATCTCTTTACAAATATATTGTATCTATCTTACACTATTACAAGGATTCATTATCATTGTGTGTGCATGAAATATTTTTTTGAATGTAGTTATTATATTTTGGAGAACTCATTATCAACCCTTATAGTATGCATTTGCTTATACTTTTCACACATTGGAAGACTATTCTCACACTCTCCTTTTCTGTTGTATCACCTCTTTAGTGTAGGATTTTTTTTCATGCACTCTCTCTCCTTGGTCCCTTGAAATATAGATTAGGACTAGATAGTTTCACCTACATTAGAGTAGATTGTGGTAGGTAGTCTAGGAATAAGAACCAACTTTCTCTTGAGGTCTATCACAAGGAGAAAGTCCCACAACTTGGAGATAGTACCCCTATTATCCAATCGCACTATGATCTCAAGCATACCCACTTGTGCAAACCATAGGGTGTTGTGATCCAGTGATAACAATGAGTTCTTGCTGCATATAGGTCATTTAGACTCACCTTCAGCTACATGGAAGCAATTAGAAGCCATGCATGAAGGTGGTAGGTTGTCTAAGATAATTAAACTAGTTTTAGAGCTGTTCACAACTCCCATGAAAGGGGATGATAAAATTGTGGACTATTTAGCTAAAATTAAGAACATAAAAGCTAAATTAGATGGTTGTAACTGTGATCTATTTCAAGATAAGTTGTTATACTTCATTATACAGATCAATATACATGAAAATTTTAGAAATTTTATCTCCATTCTCAATTCCAAGTATCAGAATGAGAATGATCTTCTTGATTTAGAAACTTTATCCTCTTTTTTGATTCAAGAAGAGAGATTCATGGAGAAATTTGATTCAAAAGAGACTACTTCTCAAGCTCTTTTCTCTCAAAATCATAAGCCTTCTCATACTAGATTTTTTAATCCAAATCAGAATTCTAGTATTAATTTCATATTTAAATCTAATCCTAAGACTAACACTGTTAAAAGAAATCAACCATTCAAAGTCAAATTTAATGGAACTTGTAATAAATGTGGAAAATTTGGACACAAAGAAGTTGATTGTAGAGTAAAAACTAATAAAGTAGTCAAGAATGCTAAAAACAACAAGCCTAGTATTTACAAGAAAAATCAAAAGAAAAAGCAAGAAAATGTAGTTGAGGAAGAATATATCATATTGTAATGCATCAAGTGCATTTATAAATCATGAAAGTTGTACCTAGAAGGTTACAAAGAACATGTGCATGTTCTTGAGAATTTTTTTGTAAATCTGCCTCTCTTCCCTCCTCTATATAACCTAAAACTGAAATTGTTCTACAAAGTTGTTTTTGATATAATGGATCTAGACATTGAGGGGGAGATATTTCAACCCTTAACTCTAACTAGGATTCCTGTGTCAGGTGCTTTCATGAGCATGTTCTCTCTAACTATTTGCTAATAATGATTCTTTTGTCAAAACAGTCATGATCTCTTAGTAGAAACAAGAATATAATTCTTAGAAGAGAAGTAAGACAATGTTTTTGACTGTTAAATCATGTTTTTTGCATAAAAATATGATCATATATGACATGTCTAAGCTTAAATTTTTCTTACATGGTCATTTTCTTCTATGAATACTTTGATTATTCTTGAATTATCTGATTATTTGTTTAGATGTGTTATCTACCAAGTCTTATCTCATTATGTAAAGACTTAGAATATGAAGATATACATATGTTGTTAAATCATCTTAATTGATTACTAAAATATTATTATATGCATATCAATGAAACTTGGGGATGCCTTTGTGTTTGTATTGGAGACATCCAATACTGATTGCATCTAATTAATGTTTTAGTAGTATAATATGTTGAAATATTTCAACATATTTGTAATATAACATGGTTATTATAGTTATGCCTATTATGTTGTCTATCATGACTCTAACCATGCTGATGTTGTGTTGGATATACAACTAGATTTATGTTCAAGTTTTGATGTAGGTGCCATCACTTGAAGTAGAAAAATAGCCATGTGGCTAAAGAGGTTGTTGGTAGTGATACACATAGGAGCTAAAGGAAGTATTCCTCCTCTATGTGAAGGCTAGATTGCTCTTGATAAAGAATCTAGTTCAAACATTAGAGATTATGTGAAGGCCATTGCATGTTGTGAAGTCTTACAAGTTTTGTTCCTTGTTCAGCCTATCAGATTTTCCCTTGAGGGGGAGTGTGTATGGAAATGCCAACTCTTGATGGCTTATTATAAAACACCAGGGTCAACATTTAACAGTGGATCATGACCACCCACTTTGTATGTAACAAAGTGATCCTTTAGGGATTGGTTACACATGGTTGTAACATTGTATGTGAACTATAAGTCTCATGAGAAAATGCATAAGGTAGTTCATTGTAAACTTCCAATACTTCCTCCACTTTGTAATAAGTAAATGTATCACTCTATGTGAAGTTACTTGTAAATCCCAATGAAGCTTTAGTTATGGGTATTCCTTAGATTACAAAAGGCTCCATAATCTAGTATAAGTATTCATATGTAAAGCAATGGTATTAAGAATTTATGTATGGGAAGATCTGTAGATTTCCCTTGTTTGCATGCTAGCCTGGATCAGGTAAAATAGGCATGAATATTTTTTTCCCACTTAACATTAAGGGGGAGTGTTGGGGTGATAATGTCAAGTGGGATCAACCACTTCACTACACCCCAACATTATTAAAGTTTGTCTAATCAAATTGTATTAAATAGGTCTTTCACAGCTAAGAGTGAAGTGGCCTAACTGATTCACCAACCCACATTGATGTGGGTGATCCCTCTCAGGATTGGCTTTAGCAACATTTAGATTTGTACATGGTCAATATTAAAGACAAAATATCAGACTGTAAGATATGCTAGTAGAGCATACTATGTAAGACACTAGCAAAATACAAGATGAGCTAGATGGTCATGATTATTGTATTAACTGATCAAGAGACATATCTCTATAGTGTTGTGAAATACTGAGGAGTGAAGTGGAAGTGTTGGGTTAAAACTTGTGTAAATTCTTAATACAAACAGTGCTTTTACAGTGGAGTTTTTCCTTTAGGTTTCTCCACTTAAATCTAGTGTTATCTGTCTCTACTCTTGTTCATTATTTTCTTTCAGCTCTTGTTCATTTAGATCTATTATTTGATATCTATTTCAAGTTATGTCTTTGTCTTAATCAAATGCATGCCATAATCTCTAGTCTTCAGCTTTAATGGTTGATTTGTAATGTCTGGATAATTTATCTCTTGCTAAATCTAACAAGATGCACATTTTAAAGGATAAATTTAACTTGAAAAAATTATAGCAATTGAATCTAAACTTGAAGATGAAAAATTTACATGAATTACTGTAGGAAATTTAACATGTACTATACCAAATAGTGAATATTATAAACACAAAATATCTAAATCAGAAATGGGAGAATGTAGATTAGACAAATTCAGCTTACATGATTTGAATTAAAATTGGCTTGCATTCATTCATCAAAGATAGCATCCTCCATTCGTAAATTAGAGCTCATTCGATTTATACAATTATGGGCCTATTGCTTACCACCCATTTTGAACAATAATTACACCAAATTCATGAATAGTGCGATAATTGTTCGCTCAATAAATATTTTAATTGATTCTTATTCGAGATAACCATAGCGGATAAATATAATATGACAAAAATAAAATTAATAACCAAAGAATCATTAAGTATTTTTTTATTATGGGCCCTTTTTGGACTGGGTCCACTTATGAATGCTCCTCTTATGGCGATCTGACTTGTGTGGGGGACTCATGTGCTTAATCAATTGAAGTTTTACTTTTCATATGGCAATAAAACGTTCTTACAAATTTTATGATATTTGTCAAGGTTTACTAGGTCAAAATTGGATTTCTAAAGAGTACATTATCTTTATCTAATAAATCCTTGTAGTCTTGGCTTTCCTCGTGATTTATTTTAAATTCTCTACTTTCTAGAACTTTTCTTTGTTATTAGAAACAATCTCAATGACCTGTGAATCCTCTACCTCATTCCCTTTTTTATATTATTTTTAATCTTTTTAGAAATTGATTAAGTAAATCATAAAATTTGGTAGTGGATACTAATTATTGGTCTTATTTAAAGACCCTTGTGATAGATGATTTTGAAATCGGTTGACTTCCCTTAGAAATTACATCATCTATCTCGAGGAAAAAAAAATCATCACAGTGGTCCATTCCTTCAATATTTCTCTTGTGTAAGTGGCATATGTTTGGAATATACCAATATAATTCATTGTCACAATTTTAGTGTCTTTTCATATCCCTTCTTTAATGGCTTGATCCATGATTCTCAACATTTTCTGCGCATAACACCCATCTTTTCAATTATTTTTGTTAGTATTTTTATAATAGTCTTGCTCTTTCATTTTAGCCTCAATGTTTCCTTTAATCACATCATATAAGATCAGTAATGACTCTTTAACATATTATGTAGTTCCTTGGGATTAGTGGCCTTGTCTTTAGTTTCAAGATCTTTGTTTCTCGGCATGTAATCCTCTTACCCTGGTGCAAATATTCACTTTACACACTTTGCCCTAATTTTCTATATCCATTTTTCTCAAAAACATTTTATTTGCTCCAGTGGGTGATCTACAACTCATTTTATCCAGTTGAATGCTTTGAAAATTCCCTCAATGTTTTCATTTTGCCCTAATTTGAAACAAATTTTCAAGTTGTCCTCTTGTGTGCCCTAATTCCTTTATTTTTCAAGGTGTGTCATTTTTTCCATTGCCAAAATGTGTAAGAAATTTGGGCTTGATCAAATCCCATTTATGTGCAAGTGGAATCCTAATCTCTGGTCGAAAAAATGTAAAATCATGCTTCACTTGAGTTAAAACCAAGAAATCCGTCCTCCTTGTGAAAAATTTGATTTCAGGGGCATCCCATGTATTTTTACGTTTTGACGGGTGTACGGGTGTCACCCACCCGTCAATTTTATCATCACAACACAATGCTAACGTGGCAGGTTTCTATTGGCCGGGAGTGGTCACGAAAATGTTGTAAGTTGTTATTTTTTGAAAAAATTGACAAAGGAAAAGTTTGCTCCACGGCCCCGCATTTGCTATAGCAGTATGCCTACGTGGCATGATTTGATTGGTCAGATGGAGTAGTGGGTGGTAGGGGTCACTTAGAATTTTTCTTCAATTTTGAAAAAATTCTCAATGTCAATTTTTGACCCGAGGGCCCATGCCTAATGGGAGGAGGACACGTGGCACATGAGGGTCAAGCAGAGAGGTGAAGAGTTGGAAAAATTTGAAGTTTTTGGCTCCAAAATGCCAATGGAAAAATTTTGACCCAGAGGCCCACATCAAAGGAAAAGTTGACACGTGTCTAGGAAAGGCCATGTGGGGAGGGGTAGACATTTTGAAGACTTTGAAGTTTTGACTTCAAAATGCTAAAATCAATTTTTTTCCCGAAGGCCCGCGACGAGTAGGAAGGCGACACATGTCCAGGAGGAGAAATGGGAATGGGGGCCGAAGAAAACTTTTGGGAATTTTTACCCTTGGTATAAAAGGTAAAAAATGAAGAATAGGCCCACGTCCAATGAAAATAGGACACGTGTCCTAAATTTGGCGGAGGTTTGGAGCGCGGAGAGGAAGTTGAAAATTTTGCAAAATTTTAGCAAAGAATCTCGAGGTAAAAAATTGGTCCGTGGAAAATGTGGAGGTGTTTCTGCCATAGCCAATAAGGGGGCAACATGTGGCCTATACCAAAAGGGAAAAAGGGAGAACTCGGCCCATAGAGGATTTTGTGCTCGTGGAGGAATGAGGGAAGAATTGGAAGGGTCGGCTCCGCAGTAAATGGGAGACCGCCACGTGGCAGAGGAGATAGTGGGTGTTCGGGCCCACGGGGTTTTTTGAAGAAATTTTAATTTTCTCAAAAGGGAGAAAATTGCATATTTTTGCAATGACTTTTAGTAGGGCTCACCTAGGGACACGTGGCATGTCCAGGGGGCATGCAGGGAAAATTTTCAAATTTTTGTCGAAGTTAAAAAAGTTTTAAATGTAATTTTGGAGGTGTGGGCCTGAGCCAATCGTCTTGCGACATGTGTCTAGCCCTATCACAAAGCAAAAAAAGCCTACGTCTAATGAAAATAGGATGCGTGTCCTAAATTTGGTAGAGGTTTGGAGCGTGGAGAGGAAGTTGAAAATTTTGCAAAATTTTAGCGAAGAATCTCGAGGTAAAAATTGGTCCATGGAAAATGTGGAGGTGTTCTCCCATAGCCAATTAGGGGGCAACATGTGGCCTATTCCAAAAGGGAAAAAGGGAGAACTCGGGCCCATAGAGGATTTTGTGCTCGTGGAGGAATGAGGGAAGAATTGGAAGGGTCGGCTCCGCAACAAATGGGAGACTCGCCACGTGGCAGAGGAGATAGCGGGTGTTCGGGCCCATGGGGTTTTTTGAAGAAATTTTACTTTTCTCAAAAAGGGAGAAAATTGCATATTTTTGCAAAGTGACTTTCGGTAGGGCTCACCTAGGGACACGTGGCATGTCCAGGGGGCATGCGGGGAAAATTTTCAAATTTTTGTCGAAGTTAAAAAAGTTTTAAATGCAATTTTGGAGGTGTGGGCCTGAGCCAATCATCTTGCGACATGTGTCTAGCCCTATCAGAGTTCAAAAAAGGTATTTTTGCTTATGTGTGTGGAATCCCATTAAACACGTGAAGGGCAGAGATTTACAATTGATTTAATCAATGACAACCGTGAATTTTGGTTTTTAGCCGCCATTGGAGCTCCAAGGAACTTGGAATCATCATTTTTGCACCAAATCACATGAAATTTGATATGATTTTGCATCCCCTCAAAGCATTTTGAGTGCAATGGAACCATTATTTTGAGCTAATTTAGTGCCTTGAGATGTTTTTCATTAAATATTTTTCTCAGCCTGTAAAAAACAAGTGAATGGTAAAAAAATGAAAAGTTGTAGAGTTAAAATGATAAAGTAAAAGGTGAAAAATGATTGCAAATGCATGCTGGCATGGTGGAATCCCAAAAATGTTACCCTGGGATGGATAAGGATCTGAGTTCATGCAATATTTTAAAAATTTTGTGCATCTCTGGCATTTGGCGAGCTATTTTATAGTTTTATATCATTTTTCATCAAATGGATAGGGTTTTGTAACAAATATGATCCCTTTGGCATATTATTTTCTTGGGATGCAAGGATCCAAGCTGGAAGAGGATATATGATGTAATTTGGAGGCATTTTAAAAGTATGTTGAGAATTTTGGAGGAGGAGAGAATAATTTTCACAAGGAAAACTGAAACCTGTCCATTTTCTTTTCGAGGAACTGCCTGAGAGCCATTTTTCATTCTTGTTTGCATCAAATTTTCATCATGTTTAGCTGGTTTGAGCTGTAAATCCATCAAAAATATTTGATATTTTCTAAATAACATTCCCTTTTTGATACATCTGATTAAATTCTTGGATTAACTGGTTTTATCTCTTGACAAAGCTTGCATACACTTATATTTCAATATGTTTTCAATTTGTGTTTCATGCTCATGTTGCAATCTTGTGTTTAGGATCTCTCTGATCATACAGGGTCTCATTTCTGGTTTATGGTTTAATGGAATTTGCAATCTTGTATTCAGAAGAGCTTTCATCTGATAAAAGATAAATAGATTTAAAATCATCTTACTATCCTTGATTAATGAGATTATCTGTAAACCTTTGGGTGCACCTTAGGTCATGATTAAATAGGGATTCCTAGATGCTTCATTGGTATTTTGCTTCAAGCCTTTGTGGTAGGTTATCAAATTTTGTATGGAATAGTGCAGATTTGGGCATCCATGTGTGCACACATCCTGGTTGAAAGAGCACTTCAGATTCATTGAAACATCTCTATTGTTTAGGTGTTGTAATTCATTTGCAAAGTTTCCCAAAGAAGGTGATGACTCCTAACTACTCTTGTTCCAACATCTCTCATCAGAATTTCATTTTAAACTAACTCATCTTACCTACAATACCCCTGCATTTGCATTGTGTGTCCACAAAATAATTCAATCCTTTCACTAAAATGCACAAAGTTGATAAGGGTTTTATCATGTCTTTAGCAGCTCTAGCTTTGTTTTGAGAACATTTCCATCATTTAGTAATGAAAACTCCTTTGAGTTTGTATAATGGATACTTGATCATGTTTTCACAAATCCTCTTCCATCTTATATGCAAAACACAAGGACATCTCCATCTCCTTACCATATAGGGGCTGCAATACAGGTTCTCTTGCCTTGGTTGATAGGCACAACCTAAAATAGTGAGGGTTAAATCAAAACCCTCTTGAAGGTGCTATCCATTCCCTCAACTCTTGAATGCAAACAAGTGGATAGGTGTGCTTCCCTGGCTATAAACGACATACAAAACATCTATCTATCGTTGAGTGTCTTGTGAAAATTCATGATGCTGTTCAAGTTGTGAAGGAGATTAAATCTGGATACCAACACCCAAGTGGCACCATTGCTTAGGAATTCTTTGAATTTCTTGGTGGTTTTGAAGTATTTGAAAGGTTTGAGTATTTTTGTGATTAAGTATTTGAGTTGTTACATTCTTGAGACATCATTTCATACTTTAGATCTGCATGTTTTGGGTAAAAAGGATTTCAAACTCAGCTTGCTCTTATCATTTACCAGCAGTTTATATGATTTGGATGCACTGTTCTTGGTTGAATTAAGAAGAAGAAGATCTGATTTGTAAACCCTTGCAAAGTTTTCATAGCATACATTTGACAAAATATTTTAGTGCTTTCTTGCACAACTAAGGTGGAAATCCTTAGTGGCGACTCCATGTTGTTTGGTTCTTGAAATACCAGTTGTCTTACACATTTTTGTCATTTGAAACTTGTTGTTTAAATCTGTCAAACTAGAGGGAAGGAGATCCCTCTTCATCAAGGACTCTTCTAAGAAGTTTCTCACTGAATCAAGAAGCTCAGAACTAGAGGGAAGAAGAGTGTGGAAAGTGGTTGGTGATTTGGTTGTAAGAAAATAAATCCCCATAGTTGAATTTGAAGGAGAGCAGCCTGTTATTGAAGATTATAATTCTTCTTCAAGTAGGTCTGATTCAGGAAATCTTCTTGCTGATTTTCATTCTCCATCAGGTGAGGGACCTTCTTGTGTATTTAAAAAACCTACTCCTAGATCTACTCCTATGGTTTCTAAGTTTGCTAAAGTTTATCAAGAGAGAGAGCCTTTGGGGGGTTGTCATTTTAGAGATCATTCATCTATTCCAATTAGACCCATTACTACTCCTCATCAGCTTGTTTCACCTCCAAGATCACCCCCACCAAACAATATGGCTCAGCCTAGACCTCCATTTGTTGTTAACACCTTTGGTCCTATAGATTTTGGAGGAATGGATGGTTATCCAAATGCTGTCCCACAAGATGTGAGAAATAGGTTACCAAAATTCCAAGGTAACAATGCCATAACTGGAGATCAACATCTCAAACTCTTTGTTAACATGATGGAAGATTTTGAAATAGAATTTGAGGATGTGTATATTAATTTGTTTATCCATACACTTGAGGAAGATGCAAGAGATTGGTATAAATCTCTACCTGATAACTCTATTGATTCATGGACTGAGATGAGTAATGCATTCAGATTACAATATGGAGATAAAATAGATCCAAGGTTCCTTCTATCCAAGTTTGAGAATATCAAGAAGAACTTGAATGAGACCATTCATGACTTTAATAAAATATTTAATAAAACATTGAGAAGGCTTCCTATCATTTTGAGGCCTTGTGATGAGTCTTGCTTGATCAAATACGCAGATGCATTTGATAAAAAGGCAGCCTATTACTTGAGAGACAAAAATCCTACAAACTTGAGACAAGCTTTCACCATGGCACTTCAAATTGAAAATAATATCAAGGCTGTTGGTAAACCACTTAAGAGGGATGGTGTGAAGCTGATAAACCCTGAGAAGCCTCAAGCTAGCAAGGGTGCTGATTTAGAAGATGTTGTCAAGACTTTGGCAGGGGTTGTTAAAGAAATTTCTTACAAGTTAGCCCGGGCTGAGAAAGGAATTGGGAAAAGTTCACAAGGACAACAAAGAACTCAAAACCATGATAGATTTGGCAATCATCCTAGGGGTGATCAAAGAAAAGATGATAGAGGTAAAGGGCCTATTGGATCTGCAAGTAGACAACCCCAAGCATGTGAAAATAGAGTGGTGCCTGACCCTCTGACTACAAGAGTTGCTATTGTTCAAGAAATTGCTGATATGGATTGGTGTGACAGATGTTTTCTTCCTCATCCACCATGTGAAATAGACCAGCAAGATGTTTTTGATGATAATGAGAATGAAATGGATGATAATATTTGTATGATGGGCAGCTCTTCAGGCTCACAACAAGCAGTAACATCAACAAATGTGATAAGTGTAAGGACTGCTGCAACCTTTTGGGATTGCATAAAGAGGGTACCATTTCTTTCTCTTCCTCAGGTTCATGATGTAGATGTAGTTCAGGATTTTGAAATTCCTAATAATGACTTTGAATATCTAAGGGCTTTAATGATCAATAAGTATGATGGTGGTATTCCTTCGGAGGAAGATAGACAATTGTTAATGAATGCTATGGTTGGTCAAGAAAAGGAGTACAATACTAGAAGTAAAGTTGTTAGGGGATCTGGTCCTCAAGCCAAACCAAAGACACCCTTACTCACAAGTATTCCCAAATATAATCCTAGAAGAGAAACAATTTCCAAGAACCTTGTTGTCCCATGTAAAAATATCAGTCCTCTCCATGCCCAGGCTGCCAAGAATACTTCTCCATCTAATGAACCTTCTTGTTTCCCTTCCAATGTTGTTTTTCCAAAGAATGTTCCATATGATATAGCCCAGGTATTGAGCCAAATTAAAGTGAGTGTTCCCATTATTGAATTGCTTAGAATTCCTGAACACAAGAAAAGAGCTTTTGAATACTTGGGATTGAAGGAAGAAAAGAGTATACCAAGCAGAAATATAAATGTTGTTGAGAATCCTCTTCAAAGCATTGCTAGCCTTGAAACACCACCACCAATGGAAGATCTTGGAGAGGCACCTAAAGTATATTTGGGGACATCCTTGGTTGATTCCCAATTGAATTTTGATCCATTTTTCACAACTTTGCTCATTAAAGGTAGGTTGCTTCACAATTGCATGTTTGATTCCGGTGCATCATGTAATGTCATGCCTCTAGAAGTTATGAATGAGTTGGATATCAAGGTGATAGTAGCATATGGGAAGTTTACAGCCATGGATTCAAGGGAAGTGCTGGTTGTTGGTTGTGTGAAGGGGTTAGTAGTGCAACTTGCAGCCTATCCGGATAAGAATTTAAAACTTGATGTTGTAATTGTTGACTTCCCTGCCAAATGGGGTATGCTTTTGTCAAGAAAATTGGCTGCAAGTGTTGGTGGTAGTGTTCAAATGGACATGTATTTTCCACCATCCCTATTGAGGGAAGCCTTGTCAAACTCTATGGTGAAAAGAATATGTTACACTTGATTGAAGATCCCAACAATGCTTCTTATGAAGTGTTGTTTGCTGATGTAGATGTTGACAACTTCATTGGTTTTGCTGATGGAAAAGAGAATAAGATGGACAAATCAGAGTGCCTTGGTATGGTAGGTTCTCCATGGAAATTACTATTTGATGGAGCTTGCTCCAAATTTGGCAATGGTGCTGGTATAGTGTTGGTTTCTCCTAGTTTGGAAGAGTTTCCTTTCTCCTTCAAGCTCAATTTTGAGTGTACTAACAACATTGTTGAGTATGAGGCATTATTATTGGGATTAAGGATTGCATGGAAATATGGAGTGAAGGATATTGTTGCCAAGGGGGATTCAAAGCTAGTTGTCAAGCAAGTAAGAAAGTTGTATGCTACAAAAAATCAGCGTATGAAACAATATAAGCATGTTGTTTGGGACTTGATTGAAATGTTTGAATCCTTTAACATTGTTTACCATGATAGAAGTATTAATGTTGCTGCTGATAAGCTGGCTGTTATAGGTTCTAGATTCGACAATTGCACCATTTCACCTTTTTGTGAATATGATATTGAGGTGCTAACAAGGCCAGTTGTCCCAGATAATGTGAAACATTGGCAGATTTTTGATGATGATGCACAAGTGTTGAGATTCTTACAATTCCAAGGAGAGTTTGCTAGTCGGAATATTGATTGGGAACCAATGGTGTGTATGAATGAAGGTGACAAGGATATTATACAATTGAAAACAAATACCATTCCTAAAGGTCTTGTTGCACTTGAATCCAATTTTAGCAATGTTGAGTGCATCATAAATAAAAACTTGTTTGCTTCAAGGGATGTGGAAGAACACAACTTGGGAACTAAAGAAAAACCAAGGAAGATCTGGTTGGGCAGCCATCTCAGCAAAGAAGAGAAACAGTCCTATACCCATTTTTAAATAAATATCAAGACTTCCTTGCTTGGTCTTATTCATAGCTGAAGGCATATAGAGAAGATTTATTTTAGCATGAGATCCCTCTTGAAGCCAAAAACAAGCCATTCAGACAAAAACAAAGGCCTATTAACCCACTTCTTTCCATGAAAATGTAAGAAGAGTTGAAGAAATTGAGAGATGGTGGCATCATTCAACCTACTAGATACTCTTCTTGGGTTGCCAACCTTGTGCTAGTTAGAAATAAGAATGGAGATATCAGAATTTTTGTGGATTTTAGGAATCTAAACAAAGCATATATGAAGGACAACTATCCTTTACCAAACATGGAGAATATGTTACAGCTTGTAATAGGGTCAGAAATGCTTTCTACTTTGGATGGTTTCTCCGGATACAATCAAGTAGTTGTCAAAGAATCAGAAAGACTTAAGACAACCTTCACTACTCCTTGGGGACTTATGTTTTTATAAGGATGCCTTTTGGATTGATGAATGTTGGTGCTACTTTTCAAAGGGAAATGGATGTTGCCTTTGTTGGTTATATCAATGAGTTTATTGCAGTTTACCAAGATGATGTGACTGTTTTTTCAAGGTAGCGAGCAGACCATTTGCAACACCTAGAAAAGATGTTGATCAGATGTAGAGAGTATGGAATTTCACTTAATCCAAAGAAGTGTCATTTTGGTGTGCCAAAGGCCAAGCTGTTGGGGCATATTGTGTCCAAAGAAGGTGTTATGATAGACCCTAAGAGAGTGGAAGCAATCAGCAAAGTGCCTATTCCAAGAACCAAGAAGGGTATTCAATCTTTCTTTGGCCAAATCAATTTCATTAGAAGGTTTGTCTCTAATTTTTCTAAGTTAACTCTTCCAATCACAAGAATGCTAAGAAAGGATCAAGTTATTAAGTGGAAAGAGGCTGCCATCTAAGCTTTTGAAGGAATAAAGGATGCACTCAAGCATGCACCTATTTTGGTAGCTCCAAACTATAAGATGCCTTTCCAAATATTCTCTTTTGCATATGAATTTACTATTGCTTCAGTTTTGTTACAAAAGGATGAGAATGGAGATGAGAGACCTATTGCTTTATTTAGCAAGGTTTTACAAGAAGCTGAACTGAAGTACATAATTATGGAGAAATAAGCATTTGCATTGGTAAAAGCAACAAAGATTTTCAGGCCCTACATTTTGAGTTCAAAGGTTGTTTCTTATGTTCCTCATACAATGGTTAAAGATATCTTATCTGACATGGAGATATCAAGCAAGAGATGTAGATGGGTCAAAAAATTACAAGAGTATGATATGGATATCCAAACTACAAAGCTGGTAAGAGGTTTAGGTCTTGCCAAGCTCATGGCTGAGAGTAATTTGCAAAACGTAGAAGTGAATCAGCTAGAGGAAGGAAGGGCAGACCTTCTTGACAAATTGATGAATTCTGAATGGTACAAGGATGTGATCTTCTACCTCAAGCACCTATGTTTTCCTAGTCACTTGAATAAAAATCAGAAAAGATCCCTTAAGCTGGCTTCTCAAAAATATATCATAACAGACCTTGGGCTAGCTTGGAAGAACCCTGAGGGTGTCCTCTTGAAATGCATAACTGAAGATGAAGCTCTGAGTTGATTGCTGATTTCCATGGGGGATTTTGTGGAGGACATTTTTCTAGGAGAGTGATAGCACATAAGATTTTAAGAGCTGGTTATTGGTGGCCAACTCTTTTCAAAGATGCAAACCGGCTAGTTAGAAGATGTGATAGTTGTCAACACTTCTCGGGAAGATTGAAAGCTTCAGGCTCCCTTCCTTTACAACCTGTATCAATTGAAGCCCCTTTCAAACAATGGGGAATGGATTTTATTATTGAGATTTCATATCCTTATAGTTTTTGTTATAAATGGATCCTTGTAGTAAGTGATTATTTCACAAAATGGGTTAAGGCAATTCCATCTAGAAAGGCAACACACCAAGTGGTAATGGATTTCTTGTTGAATCATATCATATGTAGATTTGGGGTTCCAGTTAAGATTGTATCTGATAATGCTATGTGTTTTAGAGCCAAGCCTTTGATGGAAATGTGCAATGAATATGGGATAAATCTAACTTATTCTTCAAACTACAATCCACAAGGTAATGGACAAGCTGAATCAAGTAACAAGAAATTGCTCAAGATCATTAGAAGAACCTTGGAAATCAACAAGAAGTGGAGAGAATAGTTGAAATTTTTAGTTTGGGCTGATAGAATAACTCCAAAAAGAGAAACTAGTAAAATTCCATTTGAACTGGTGTATGGAACTCAGGCTTTGCTGACATTACACCTGCAATTATCCACTTTTTTAGTTTGCTCAGCAGTTGGAAGATCAAGAACATGGCCCATATGAATCAAGAATCAACCAGATCATTGAGTTGGATGAAGAAAGGAGAGCTTCTCATCAAAGGCATGTCAGGTTTAGGGAGAAATTGAAGAAGTTGTTTGATAAGAAGATCACCCCTAGAGCTTTCAATGTTGGAGATCTAGTTTTGCTGTGGGATAGTAGGCATGAAGACAAGGGAAAACATAGAAAGTTTGATGCTCTATGGATGGTCCCTTATGCCATTGATATCAGGATTGGAGAAAATACATTTTTTGTCAAGGATTTGGATGGGGATTTGTTGGAGCTTCCTGTTAATGGCAGACATTTATAACATTTCTTGGATTAAATCCCCATGTAAGTTATGCACAAGTTGTACATTTTGTATAGCCCTTGTTTTTGTTTTGTCTTCACCTTGTTCTTGTTCTTGTCAACTCATGGTTTTCCCTTTTGTCCTTGGCAACCATTTTTGGTCTGGTTTTCTTGGTCCTTTTTGGTGGAAATTCTGGTTTTTGGGCTGCTCTACATTTTTAGACTCCTTGCCCAATGGATTTCTGGCACTTGGTCTACATTGTGATCTTGTGGCACTTGTTGGGAGTGCCCATCCCCAAGAAGGAGCCAATGTTGGTGCAAATATTCACTTTACACACTTTTCCCTAATTTTCTATATTTATTTTGCTCAAAACGTTTTATTTTTTCCAGTGGGTGATCTGCAACTCGTTTTATCCAGTTGAATGCTTTGAAAATGCCCTCAATGTTTTCATTTTATCCTAATTTGAAACAAATTTTCAAGTTTTCCTCTTGTGTGCCCTAATTCCTTTATTTTTAAGGTCATGTGTCATTTTTCCATTGCCAAAACGTGTAAGAAATTCGGGCTTGATCAAATCCCATTTATGTGCAAGTGGAATCCTAATCTCGTATAAAAATGTAAAATCATGCTTCACTTGAGTTAAAAACAAGAAATTCATCCTCCTTGTGAAAAAAATTGATTTCAAGGGCATCCCATGTATTTTTATGTTTTGATGGGTGTACGGGTGTCACCCACCCATCAATTTTATCATCAAACACAATGCTAACATGGCAGGTTTCTATTGGCGGGAGCGGTCACGAAAATGTTGTAAGTTGTTATTTTTGAAAAAAATGACAAAGGAAAAGTTTGCTCCACTGACCCCACATTTACTATAGCAGTATGCCTACGTGGCATGATTTGATTGGTCAGATGGAGCAGCAGGTGGTAGGGGTCACTTAGAATTTTTCTTCAATTTTGAAAAAAATCTCAATGTCAATTTTTGACCCGAGAGCCTGCGCCCTATGGGAGGAGGACACGTGGCACAGGAGGGTCAAGAAGAGAGGCGAAGAGTTGGAAAATTTTGAAGTTTTTGGCTCCAAAATGCCAATGGGAAAATTTTGACCTAGAGGCCTACATCAAAGGAAAAGTCAACACGTGTCTTGGAAAGGCCATGTGGGGAGGGGCAGGCATTTTGAAGACTTTGAAGTTTTGACTTCAAAATGCTAAAATCAATTTTTTCCTGAAGGCCTGTGACGAGTAGGAAGGCGACACGTGTCTAGGAGGAGAAATGGGAATGGGGGATGAAGAAATTTTTTGGGAATTTTAACCCTTGGTATAAAAGGTAAAAAATGAAGAATAGGCCAGCGTCCAATGAAAACAAGACATGTGTCCTAAATTTGGTGGAGGTTTGAAGCATAGAGAGGAAGTTGAAAATTTTGTAAAATTTTAGCGAAGAATCTCGAGGTAAAAAATTGGTCCATGGAAAATGTGGAGGTGTTCCCCTGCAGCCAATTAAGGGGCAACACATGGCCTATTCCAAAAGGGAAAAATGGAGAACTCAGGCCCACAAAGGATTTTTACTCACGGAGGAATGAGGGAAAAATTGGAAGGGTCAGCTCTATAGCGAATGGGAGACCGCCGCGTGGCAGAGGAGATAGCGAGTGTTCGGGCCCGCAGGGTTTTTTGAAGAAATTTTCCTTTTCTCAAAAAGGGAGAAAATTTCATTATTTTGGCCATGAATTTCAGTAGGGCCCACCTAGGGACACGTGGCATGTCCAGGGGGCATGCGGGGAAAATTTTCAAATTTTTCCCAAAGTCAAAAAAAGTTTTAAATGCAATTTTGGAGGCATGGGCCCGAGCCAATCATCTTGTGACACATGTCTAGCCCTATCAGGGTTCAAAAAAGGTAATTTTGGCTTATGTGTGTGGAATCCCATCAGACACGTGGAGGGCAGAGATTTAAAATTGATTTAATCGATGGCAACTGTGCATTTTGGTTTTTGGCCGCCATTGGAGCTCCAGGAACTTGGAATCATCATTTTTACACCAAATCACATGAAATTTTATATGATTTTACATCCCTTCGGCCTTCTAAATGTAATGGAACCATTCTTTTGAGCTAATTTGGTGCCCTATGATGTTTTTCATGAAATATTTTTCTCAGCCCGTGAAAAACACGTGAATGGTAAAAAAATGAAAAGTTACAGAGTTAAAATGATGAAGTAAAAGGTGAAAAATGATTGTAAATGCATGCTTGGCATGGTGGAATGCCAAAAACATGACCCTAGGATGGATAAGGATCTGAGTTCATGTAATATTTTAAAATATTTGTGCATCTCGGCATTTGGCGAGCTATTTTACAATTTTATATCATTTTTCATCAAATGGATAGGGTTTTATAACAAATCCGATCCCTTTGGCATATTATTTTCTTGGGATGCAAGGATCCAAGATGGCAGAGGATATATGATGTAATTTGGAGGCATTTTAAAAAATTTGTTGAGAATTTTGGAGGAGGAGAGAAGAATTTTCACAAGGAAAACTGGAAGAGGTCCATTTTCTTTTGGAGGAACTACCTAAGGGCCATTTTTTATTCTTGTTTACAACAAATATTCATCATGTTGAGTTGGTTTCAGCTATAAATCCATCAAAAAGCTTTGAGATTGTCTAAATAACATTCCCTTGCTGATACATCTGATCAAATTCTTGGATTAACTAGTTTTATCTGTTGACAATGCTTACATACACTTATATTTGAATATGTTTTCAATTTTTGCTTCATGCTCATGTTGCGATCTTGTGTTTAGGATCTCTCTGATCATACAGGTCTCATTTTTGGTTGATGGTTTAATAGAATTTTCAATCTTGTATTAAGAAGAGCTTTCATCTTATAGAAGATGATTTAAAATCATCTTACTGTCCTTGATTAATGAGACTGTCTGTAAACCTTTGGGTGCACCTTAGGTCATGATTAAATAGGGATTCCTAGATGCTTCATTGGTATTTTGCTTTAATCCTTTGTTGCAGGTTATCAAATTTTGTATGGAATAGTGCATATATGGGCATTCATGTGTGCACACATCCTGGTTGAAAGAGCACTTCAGACTCATTGAAACATCTCTATTGTTTAGGTGTTGTAATTCATTTGCAAAGTTTCCCAAAGAAGGTGATGACTCCTAACTACTCTTGTTCCAACATCTCTCATCAAAATTTCATTTTAAACTAACTCATCCTACCTATAATACCCCTGCATTTGCATTGTGTGTCCACAAAAGAATTCAATCCTTTCACTAAAATGCACAAAGTTGATCAGGGTTTTATCATGTCTTTAGCAGCTCTAGCTTTGTTTTGAGAACATTTCCATCATTTAGTAGTGACAACTCCTTTGAGTTTGGATAATGGATACTTGATCATGTTTTCACAAAGCCTCTTCCATATTATATGCAAAACACAAGGACATCTCCATCTCCTTACCATATAGGGGCTGCAATACAGGTTCTCTTGCCTTGGTTGATAGGCACAACCTAAAATAGTGAGGGTTAGATCAAAACCCTCTTGAAGGTGCTATCCACTCCCTCAATTCTTGAATGCAAACAAGTAGATAGGTGTGCTTCCCTGGCTAAAAATGACATACAAAACATCTATCTATCCTTGAGTGTCTTGTGAAAATTCATGATGTTGTTGAAGTTATGAAGGAGAATAAATCTGGGTACCAACATTACCAACTCATATAAAAATTTAGTTGCGGCCCTTATATAACACAGAGGGTCCTCTTAGTATTGTAATACTTGGGAATCTTTAGCTTTCTTTTTCTTTGTAAGGGAGAAGAGGTCATCGGATGTCTCATGCCAAATTATGGCCTACTATATAGACATTCTTTTTATAGTTACCTAATCAAGGTTCATGTCCTTGGATTAAACTCGGTGTTTATTTATATCTCTTCTTGGGCCACCAAATCTAGTTGCTCCCTATGGGAAATCATTTATTTTTAGACCATGTCTTGATAAGTTTCATAAGGAGGGGTAGGGGTAGTTTGAGCTAGCTCATCTTGTACTTACTTGGCTAGAGTGATTTTTTTATAACCTCATCATCTAAAGAAGTTAGGTCATAGGCAATAATATAGGGACCTTCAGTTGTCTCATGTATGACTTCTTGTAAATTTTTCACTTCTTAGAGTGCCTTTGATGATCCTAGAGGAGTTGGATAATTTTGGGTTTTGGTTTTCCTTGGATTTTGAATAACCAATGGATCTTCTTTTCGTAAAGTCCCTTTTTATTGTTCTTCTTAGAGGAGGAATTTCCCTGGTTGTTTTTATATTTTGTTGGACTAGGTTTACATCTACTTTGTTAATCCATACCCAGTTATTCACATCACCCTCATGTGCATAAACTATACTTATCTACCCTCTTAGTGATTCTAATTATTTGGCCACTCTTTTCCTTGAGTCATATTTTCTTAGAGGGTGTTGGTGAAAATATAATAAATTTCGGTGGGCTACTACAACTTTTAAATTAGGAAATCTCTGTAACTCTTTGCATCCTTCTATGAATGACAAGGGAGGATGATCATTAAGTTTCATCTCCTTACATCTTCCTTTTATACCATTATAAATTTTATAATCAACTGCTTGTTCTACCATTTTTTAAGTTACATAATATGGAAGTTGTGATGGTGGTGTGAGTAGGCCCTGAATCACGATTATTGTGTATTTTGGTAGAAGAAAATAGTCCCCATTTATTTTATTGAGATAAGAAAATTATCATAGATTCCTTGTATGTTTCTTTCATGAACCTATTTGTAGAGAGTTAGATAAAATGAAGTGTGGATGTCCTCAATGTGATTCGTAACTCTATAGGTGTATAGATCTGAATATAACTCATTCACTTCTAAAAGGTGGGAGGGGTCCATGGCTAACAAAAATATGGACACTTTGAATAACACAAAAGACTACATCTAGTAAATAAGAGGCCATGGAAAATGGTTTTTTGTTTTTCACAAAGTTTTTTCTTTGGGAAACCAAGTTGAAGTGGCCACTTGCCCTAAGGAAGGAATCTTGTGTTCACTTATGATCATGGAAAGTAGGGTAAACTAGGATACATCAAACTTGTTGATAGAATGGATTTGATACAATATATTCATTAGGGTCATGCCTATATGGAACTTGGGTCCAAACCTTTGAATTATGATGTCATCTAGATGAGGATCATTCACGTTATCTATTGGGTCTTAGGCCCAAATTTTCGAAGTACCCTTACTTTCCTTTTGGCCATCCAACATTTAATTATGCTTGAATTGTATATAACATTTGGATCCAGTAGATTATAATAATACTTAAACACATTCCCAATAAATAAATATGCTCTATTTTTCCCAAATTTGGAAAATAAATACCAATTTTTAGCCTTTACATGGATGAGAAGGAAACAAAGTAATTATAGACAAAATACCTTAGGACTAGTTAAAATTATGTAGATTTTGACTCTTTTCAGTTCCTTGATGTCCTTGGACCTTTGAGGTTTATCATCTTACATATTTTCATCATTTATCATATATGTGTCCAACCTTTCTCTTTGAATTCTTGAAAAAATATAAGAGTAATGCTATAATTCATGGTCAAACGAGGTCGAGTAAAACATAATGTCTCACCTTATTCTTATGTCTAAATTAGAATAAATAAATACATCCACATTAGAAGTTCCTAATTCTCCCACAATGGATAAGGATCTTATAAAATTATAATGGATTCCTTGAGATAAACTACTTAAAATCTGGGTGAAGAAACGATATTAATTTCATAATTAATTTCATAACTTAAAGGTTTGAAATAATTTTGCTTTGGATAACACAGGATCCTTATAATTTAGGTAATATTTTATATAAATATTTTTGCTTCATATTAATGGTGCATAATTTATGACTTTATGTTGTTTTCCTCCAAATAACATTACTTTTTGAATTGTTGATCCTTTTGAATATGGACCTTACACCTTTGCATCCTAGAATAAATCATATTCATCATATTTAATTAGGCTTTAGAGACCTTGACACCATGTGTATGATAGATGAGATGCCACGTTATGACAATATAATTTCATGTGTATGAAAAGTAATTTTTATGTAGGTTGACACTAGGATTATCACTCTTTATAATTGATGATGTTTCATTGATGTTTCCTGACCTTTTTTGCCTTGGAAGTGCAAGAAAATTTCTTATGAAGTGCAAACTTTGAGGCCTAAAATATTACTATTCATACTTGGAAAAGTGAATTTTTTTATGAGTAGTGCACTCATTGGGGCACTAGATTACATAGATTTTGGCATCTCAGCTCATGCTTTGGAGGAATCATATAACAAATTTACAATTATGAGTAAGCATACAACTAAACTAGTGATCACCTTCAACTTAAGAAGCTACAAGTAAGGGGCATCCACATCATCAAAATTCACCCAAGGCACAATCTTGGCTTAACCATTTTGAATCCTTTGTGTTGGGTATCTCTAGGTCTTATACTCAACAAGACTTGATCCCTTGTGGGATCTTTGAGAGCCTAATAATATCAGCAATAGACCAAGGGCCCTTCAATGGGAAATTGATTATTAAATACTCACACTTGGAAAGTGTGAACTTTAAATACTTTCATCTATGATATCTCTTTGTTAATACTTACACTTTAACTCTTGCAATTGAGATGCGAGATCTTTTTCATTGAAATTTGAGGAAAATTGAAACCTTTAATCATCCAAAATTCAAATTTGAAGTGAGAGACATTTAATAAGTGCGATTTGTTAGGAAAATATAGAGTTCAAGTGTGAGGGAAAAAAAAATGAGTGCGAGTGTAAGAAAAATATAGAGTGTGAGTGTGATGGAAAATAAATAATTAAGTGCAAGTTCTCGCACTTAGGAGATGCAAGTACTAGAATTTTTAACTATGAGGCTTTTAATAACTAAATAAATTACTTAATTTATTTAAGTATAATCAGTATCATTCATAGACTAAGTTAACTCCATTTAAATATTATTTCCATCCCATAGGGTAAATAATTTCAATTTACAAAATTGTATTAAACCATAAAGGGTCCCCACCTATATAAAATGTAGTTTTTAAAGGTGGGGGACTTACTATAATAAAAATGAATTTTTTTTTTTTATTAGAGGTAAAAAACGGTTGAGGGACCCTAACCCATACAAAGTGTTACTATTTCCTTACAAAGAGGACAAGGGATTACCATTGAATCCCGACCAAAACCCAAAGCATCACACAACAAACAACAAAGAGATAAAACCATAAAGGAAAGTATCCAAACAACAGATAAATAATGAAATAACTAATAACAACAATATAGAGAAACTAACAACAAAACAACATAGAACTAATAGTAGAAAACCAATATCCCACTTTCTTCGTCACTCTTTTATCAGGTCCTCCACTGAATTCATACAACCATTCCATTCCTTAACAATGGAGTTGATGGTAGATTTCCAATACTTGTAGTTAGGCTCAGGAATCACCACTTTGGGGTCTTTCCTTATTTTTCTCTTTCCTTAGAAAGTTCCATATAATGAATCATATATGCTAATAGATTGAGATGGTGGATGGTTCTTTTAACATTGGGGAGATGAACATCATGAATCTAGAAAAAAAATTCTTTCATCTTCAGCGTATCCTTTGCCATCTCTAGGCTTCTCTCATTTACATTCTTGATTTTTTCACTAAGAACCAAAGAAGATAACTTTTCCACTTTATCAGTAATTTCCCTCGGATCCATGGAAACCATAGTAATCTTATGTCTATAAATATCAATATCAATACTTTGTAATGCTCAAATTCCCACATGAAAGTATGAGACTTGATAGCAGAGTCCTGGGTAGTAAACAATTTTGTTTGGGTAGTTTTAAGAGAATACATTCTTTCATTGACCTCATCTGATTTATTTGAATGCTTATCTTTTGAATTGTCTCGAATCTTTCTCGGTCGTTATCTCCTCACTATTATCCCCTTCAGCAGACTTCCTTATCTTTACTAGAAACTGAAAATTCTAAGTTTCCTTCTTGGTTCTCACCGAATCTAAGATTGTCTCCATTTCCTTAACCATCTTAGGAGCCTCCTCTACCCTTCTTCATTTCTTGATGCCACCTTGACTCAGGTTGGATCTAGTTCTTTTAGCCACTGGTTTACCAAACATATCCTCACTAAAAATTTCCTCCTTGGGCACTTTGAAAATTCAACGAGAAGAAGACCCAAATTTATCATTTTTTTGAAAAGGGGAGTTCCCAACCTGAGAAGGGATTTGATGAGGCCTTGGTGCAAAGGTAAGGGGAAGGTACCTTTCTTGACCATGATAATAGATTTTTCAAGGGAAGTATATAGGAAGAAAGGGAAATTATAGGGCTTAGCATTACGGACATGGTTCAACATAGGGAAGTGATATCCATATATCACTTTATATCACCCTTCTAAGGTAATGTAGGACATAAAAACTGAGAAATTTCATCAAAAGGATGGGGAAAATTTCCTCGAGCATAACCATTATGAAGAGAGATAGGTGCTCCCTTACCTTGCATAAAGCATTCAATCTCCAGGTTGTAGTCTGACTTAGGTTTGTAGATGCATCTTCCTTCTAGAGATAAACCCGAGACTTTGGAAATAATCTTTGGGGAAATGGTAAAGGAGAAGTTACCAACCCAAACATGTCCTTCTTTCCACATTTTTCACCACAGAGTCACTCAAATTTTCATCGTAACCATCAAAGATATTGAAAAATGGTAATATAACCACCTTTTCAAGTAGGGTCTTAGCCTCTGTGGACATCTCCTACCTCTTGCGAGGTTCAGTTCTCACTGAGTCACCCCATGCTTCTAAACATGTTCTTATTTATTTTCTACAAATATTTACCTTCACCGATCTTATCATCCCACTTCAAGAAAACAAAAAGATCTCGCCTGCTCCCGTGAGGATTAGAAAGGATATTTTGCACGAGTTACGGAATAATGAAAAAGAGATGTCACAAGTTTGAAGAATTAATTCCTCCTCATTTGTAGGATTATTATTAGTTATACCTTCCCATTTAATGATTTCAATAAATTTGTCTTGCATCTTATTAGGATCCTCTACCACCTTAAGACCCCTTGCGTTCACCCCCAAATGGCCATAAAATCAGCTAGAGAGTTTGCTTCAAGATACACGTGATGAAAGGATATGACCTCAAATGAGGATAATAAAAGCTTATTTTTATTTATGAAGTCATCGATAGAAATATAAGGTTGATATTTTCCTTTCAAACATGATATGATATATAAAGATTCCCCTTCCAATTCAAGGTGTTTTAAGCCTTTCTCCTTCACTAACTTCACCCCCAAAACATCGCAATGCTTTAACAACATTGTTATATTGGAAGCACGAGTCAAAGAAGTAGGAAAGAAGAAATATTCCTTGAGATTTCTGAAGAACACCTCCTCCCCCTACATTCCCAGCATTACCTTTCACCGCCCCATCAAATTTGAGTTTAAAGAAACCTTCCCTAGGTTAATTCCACTTAATCCCTGTACGAGGATTACTTATTTTGGGTTTGGGGTCACCTATAATGTTCCAATTCTTAAAGAAGTGTTGTTCATTGTTAAGAATTTCCATTTCATTTTTCCTTAGGATATAAAAATTGTTTCTAAAAGCCTTTAAGAATTTTTTTATAGTCAACCTAGTGGGAAGTTTCTTATTTTTGAAAATCCTTCTATTTCTTTCTTTCCATAATTCCCACCAGAGGTGACCCAAACTCATGACCCAGATATTTTTAAGCCCTCGACTAAAGAAAGGATAGTTCCATTGATTCCAGGCATCCATGATCTCTTTAGGAATTACCCAATAAACTAAGAAGCAACCCAAAATAGAAGAAAGCATTAGATGGGAAAAGGGACATTCCAGGAGAAGATGATTTACAATTTCCATATTCACTTCACAAAGAACACATCTATTGGCCATCTGGAATCCTCTTTTAGCAAGATTATCAACAGTAAGAATTTTATTTATTACTAAAAGCCAACTAAAAACATTAACCTTAGGAGTTATGTTCTTGTTCCATATCTTACCAACATTTAAATCTTCTTCTCTAGTTTCTCCCTAAAAAAGGGAATAGGCTGATTTGACAGAGAAATTACCACTTTGTTCTTTGTCCCAGACTATTCTATCTTGTTCCTTGTTGTTAGAAGAAACATATTTTTTTAGAAAATCATTGAGCCTACTCAAGTGTTCATTGGATTCTGTCTGTCTAGTTCCATGAGTTTCCATGTCTGAAAGTTGTCTTCATTAGCCATATAGTTATTGATTTTTTCCCCATATTTATCTTCAAGTGACTAGCAATTTGGGGGAATTGATCTTTAAGGACAAAATTCCCAACCCATTTATCTTTCCAAAAGCTTATCTCATTTCCTTTTCCTATTTTCCACCTGTTGCCCCTAGCCACAATTTCTTTTTCCCAGTTAATAGCTTTCCATATGCATGAACCATTGAAGGATGCCTATTTAAAAATCCATCTATTGCCATTAACATCCATCCAATACTTCTTCTTTAGAATTCTGGTCCAAAATCTATTTTCTTTAGTTAATCTCCATCCAATTTTTGCAAGAAGGGATTTATTCATTTTATTCTAGTCTCAAAGACCAAGTCCCCAAAGATTGTTAGGTTTATAAACTCTTTCCCAAGCCACCAAAGGGATTATTTTTTTGCTTTTAGTGCCACTCCACAAGAAACATTTTTGGATTTTTTCTAGTTTTTCCCCAACACCTCCAAGAAGTTGATAGAGGGACATCACATACACCAAGAGACTCTAAAGAGAACTGATGAGAAGGGTAATCTTGCCAACCTGTGATAACACATTAGTTTTCCATCCAACAAGTTTTCTTTCAAACCTTTCGATTAAGAAATTCCTATTTGAACAATAAGGTATCTTGTCCCTAAGAGGGATACCTAAATAAAAGGTAGGGAAATATTTATAGTCACATTCCAAAATTTCAGCTATCTTCTTACAACGATTGTCCATGGTGTTAAGGAAGAAGAGAGAGATTTTTGAAGTTTACCATCTATCCTAAAACTTCCATATAGTCATCTAGAAGAGATTTTATTTTCTTAGCTTTGGGAAAGAAGCTTCCCCCACCAAGAAAGTTTCATCAAAAAAATGCTGGTGTGATACTTTTTCCATCTCCTTGCCGGGAAATCCCTTTAAGAAATCCATTTTCAGTTTCAACATTTAATCTTTTACTTAAATCTTCCGCCAAAATAATAAAGAGGAAAGGGGAAATGAGATCCCCTTACCTAAGGCCTTGAGACCTAGGAAAAAAACCAAAGGGGGACCCATAAAAACCATACATTAGAGATACATGCCTTAACTAGATTCCTAAAGGAAACATCAAAACCAAACATGTCAAGGATTTTATCAAGAAAAAACCATGAGACCCTATCATAAGCTTTGGCTATATCCAATTTTAAAAACAAAGTAGCCTTCTTGTTGAGCTTAGCCAAGTGAATAGTCTCTTTGATTGTAATGATCCCATCCTATATCTAGTGACTAATGACAAAACCCCATTGTCGTTCTGAAATCATAGAGGGAAGTAACAACGGAAGATGGAGAGCCATAATTTTTTTGTAGATTTTATAGGAGGTATTGCAGAGAATTATAGGTCTAAAATCTTTTAATTCCATGGAATTACCACATTTTGGGATCAAAGATAGAAAGGTATAGTTCATGTATTTTAACATAACTTTTTGTCTGAAAAATTCCTTCACAGCCTCAAAGACATCTTTTTTAATTATGTCCTGTAGAGTGTTGAAAGAAGAAGGCTTGGAATTCATTTGGCACGGGATCTTTGTCGATTGAGGTGTTTGATAGTGAATTCCACTTCCTCCATTGATGGGATCACTAAAAGCATCAAATTATCTTCCTCTGAAACCAACGAGGAATGCACTTTAAAAAGTCTTGCTCTTTATTCAAATTTGGATCACAATTATTAGCGAGCAGGTTATGGAAAAAGGAAATATCCTCTTCACTTATTTCTTATTTTTCTTTCACCATAACACCCTCTTCATTTCTAATTATTTCAACTCTATTGAAAATTCTACGTTTTAAAGTCGACAAGTGAAATAATCTTGTATTTTTATCCCCTTCCTTTAGCTAAGTAATTTAATATTTTTGTCTCTAGAAGATTTCCTATTTTCCCAATATGTTGTGGTATTCCGCTAGAAGGAGCGTTCCTTTTCATGGTCCTCTATATCCATCTCGGAATCCCAACTCTCTGTCTGCTCTTTGAATGTTACGTAGTTTATCTCGATTTCCATTTTACGTTGAAAAATATTTCTAAAAAATGACAAATTAGAGGGGGAATAATCTATGTATTTAGAACATAGAACTCTAGTTTTGCAAAAAAATGCAAATTCAAAGTTTAATATCTAAAATACAAGTATACGCTTAAAAAATGACTTATTAAGTAACAAATTAAGTCCAAAATCATGAGGAAAAAGATATCAAAAAGTAAATGAGTTTATTAACCATGTTCTTTCTTGAAATTGTAGTTGTTTTGGATGAGAAACATGATTTACTAACTCATGACAAGTTTTTCTCCTTTTTTTTTGGATGGTTCAAGAGGGAAGGAAGTTTGGCATTTCTCTGTTGCCAACTAGGAGTCTATAGCCCCTATAGAGATTCGTTTGGATCCTTTCATGTTCTTACTCCATTTCCAATCAAGTTTCCACATCCCTAATAGAGGTTTCCATAACCACATTTTAAAGAATATTTTTTTGGTTTTTATGCATTTGTATATTTGAATGTCTTCTTTTCAATGTTTAAGAACCAATAGAGAAGGTTTTAGTATGGGTTGATTGAGGTCAAATAAGTACCCTCCTATGATAACTAACAAGGTCAATAAGAATAGTTTTAGATGTTTGCATATTTTTACTATGGATCCAAACTTCCTTCAATGGTTTTTAACTTTTCTAAAATTCACTCAATACTTTGAGAGATTCAATTTTCTCAAGGATATCTTAATTCAAAGATACTAAGTTTCATTTTCATATTATTATAAAATCACTTTATGTTGGCCACTTTTCATACTTCTAAAAATATTAATATCTTCCAAATAGAAAGTTCCAAATATGTTTAGGATGAATGCAAGGATATTTAAACACAAGGAAAAATACAAAACTAAAATTTAACAACTAAACTAGAAAGCAAGGAATGTACAAATGGAAACTAAAATACTCCTCTGATTTGATCATTACATTAGGAATTTTGATGGATTAGTAGAGAAGTAATGTTTTAGGAATTGAAAATTGAATGGTAGCATTACTTCCTTTTCTTATAAATATTTCAATCTAAAATTGTTTTGGCCCAAAATCTCAACTATTTGATAAGGTCTAATCCATAATGGAGATAATTTGTTGTGTTTCCCTTTCTTCTCATGAGTTTTGTCCCAAAGAAACACTATGTATAATATTTTTAATGTCTTCATTTTAGCTCTCTTATTAAATCATCTCTTGACAATATCATGATGCATTCTAAATTCTTCTATGGAGGAGTCTCTTGTATCTTCCATTTGGAGGATGTCCAAAAAATTTCTCCAATTTTTCTTCTCCTCCATGTATTCCTACATAAACTCATAGGTTTGCAAGCTATGAGTGATTAGGAAAATAGGTTGTTGTTTATAAAGTAATAAAAATGTAGAGTACTTTAAATATTGCTTATATATTGTCCTATCATTTCGTATTTCATATTTTAGAAAAGAATGTCATTCCCTTGGACTCTTTATTTTTATTTCTTTATAGAATTGATCATATTTTTTTGTGTATTTATCCACTCCATTTCATTAGCGATAATGATTTGATGAAAAATTAATGATTATTTTATTATAACAGGCTTACTCACTAAAATTTGTAGAAGAAAAGGTTGGCCCATTGTCGTAATTGAGGGAAAAAGAATAACCAAATCTGGTTGTGATGTTTTCTTCAAGGAATTGGATAACATCCAATATCATACATTTTTAGTAAAAATAGCTTTAGTCCACATTGTGCAATAATTTTTGGCAGTTAGGAAAAATTATGTCCAACTGATGAATTTAGGTTGGCGACCCTAATGAAATCAAAGCCCCATTATGCAAAATTTATGCTCTTAATCACCGGTTATAATGGCATGGTTGTATGTGTTTATCTGCTAGAAATTTTTTGGCACTGATGGAAAATCCTAGCATGTATATTAGAAATTTTCAATATGGTTATCCACAAATAACCAACTCTTAAATTTGTGAGCAGTTACTCTACCTGATGGATGACCACTCACAATCTTCTCATCAAATTTGTGCATGATCTCGGTAGCTTGTTCTTGGGAGACACGCCTTAAATAGAAACCCTCATAGTTTTTCCTATAAAGGAATCCATTTTTAATCATGAAGTAAGATGCCTTCAGCCTCAATACTCTCCTTTGTTGTCACTTTCAATTACGTGGACATGTGTTATACAAAAAATAATGAATGATATGATTTTACCATTCGTCTTTTATTACCCCTTCCTTATCTACTTGAATGATATCAATCCTTGGGTCAGTATTTTCTATGATTTTTCTAATCCTTGACCTCTAGCTATCTTGGTAGGCTTGATTTCTAATTCAAATTCTTGGAATTTCATCATCCATTTCCTTCTTCTTTCCCCCACTCATTTTCCTTGGCATTAACTTAAAGGTTAGGTTTGCAACAATTGCATATATTTTGCTTCTAAGTATGTAATGTATGAATGTTTTTACTGATTTTACCAAAGAAAAGAATTTTTGTCTATCATAGAATATCTTAGTTGGGTATCCTTTAAGTTGGTTCTCATGAATATAGTTAGCACAACAACAATGATGTGATTAGAAGAACATGAATATAGTTAGAAGTCCTTGGTGAAGTTTAGGCTGAGTAAAATAGGATATTAGGATATTTATTTCTTAATATATTTTAAATACTTCTTAGCATCGGTTTCCCATTTGATTTTAGCATCCTTATTTAGAATATTATTCAATGGCCTAATGATTTCAGAAAAACCATAAATGAATTTTCTAAAAAAATTAATTTTGCCAAAATGGATTTCAATTATTTCTTGTTATTTGTTTGAATGATTTTTAAAATTTTATCAACTCTATTAGGTTTAATAGATATACCTTCTGTTTTAGAACATCACCAAGAAATTTACCTTTCGTTTAAAAAAAATACATTTTCTTAGGATTTAAAGAATTCCCATACCTCCTACATCTTTCAAACACCTTTTAAAGTGCCCTATGTGGTCCAACATATTTTCAGAGAAGACAATCATATCATTCATATAAATTATGATCTATTTACAAGGCCTTGAAAATAATGATCCATTTCTCTTTGAAACGTGCTCCAACATTGATTAAACTAATGGGCATCATCTTATATGAAATTTTCCCCACTTTCGGTGGTGAAGGTAATTTTCCTCCTATACTCTTTATTTACCAACACTGGTTGTACCTTGAAAAACCATAAAGAAAATACATAATTTTAGAGCCATTAATTATTTGTATAACATCATGAAGAGAAGGGAGGGGATAATTTTATTTTTTGAGGATCTATTTAATTTTTTGAAATCTACACATAATCTTATCTCTCAACTCTTTTTCTAAACATGAACTAGATTAGGTACCAAAGTTGATTGTCTAATTGGAAATATTATTCTAGTAGTTAGTAATCTCTTCACCTCTTTGTAAACTAATGGTTCCAAAATTAGGTTTACTAGTATTTACCTCTTTCCTAAAAGGTTATTTATCTTCCATCAATGGTATGGTATGGGTGATGAATTTAGGATAAAATATCTTTAAGTCATCGTAGGACCATGTTATGACATTTGTGTAATTTCTTAACATTTTTTTACATTATCCCTCTCTATATCTAAATATGTTAGGCCAACATTCACTAATTTGGGTTTCTCTCTAGTTCCTAAGTTGACCAGGTCATAATATTTATTATTTTCCTTAGGTCTAGCAACACTCCAATTTTGCTTATCAAAATAAAACATTATTTAAAGAGTGATCATACCTTTAGGAATATTATTCTCTATTAAATTCAAAACACCATCATCATTTAAATGATCCGATCATTCTCATCTATAATCAAAGATGAAAAACATCAAATCTATTCAAAAATTGAATTATTTTTTATTATTAGTAAATAATTGAAAATTCTCTAAGTTATTTGGTATTAAAGGAATAGGAACAATTTCTACCATCATTATAATCTTCTCTGACTCCTAGGTAGGCATAAGAGCAAGATAATACGTAGCTAATGAATTTTCCCCTTGGTTTTGTTTCTTAGGTACAAAATAATGTTAAATGCATCAAAACATTCAATTAGATCCCAAACTTTATGTTTATACCTTTTAAGATAAGATGGTTTGGAATGATACCTACTCCTAACCTCCTTAACAAAAATTCATAATAACCAATTATTTTTAGCATTTTTATCTTCTATTTAATGGAAAATTGCAATCCTAATACTAAAGTTTCATATTCAACCAAGTTATTGGTGCAAGGGAATTATAATTTATATGAATAGAGTATTGTTATTCTTTTGGGCCTTTCAATATTATTCCTAACCCATTTCCTTATTTGTAACAAGTACCATCAAAATATAAATACTATAGACCAAAATTATATTGGTTCTCTTCTAGAATTTCTAGCTTCTCTACATGCGGTGTGGATACTCTAACATCACTTGAGAAAAATTTAACTTCTTCATTATTGGCATTATACTCAGTGATCATATGCTTCATTTTAGGTTCCCTCTCTATCCTAATATGGTTCGGGATTCATCTCTAGGGAATGCACATGTGATAATAATCAGTTGACATGCAACCATTCAACACCTTTGACTAGTATCTACTCAACAACATGTCATATGCCTCAGGATCTCTACAACCTGAATTTTCATGAATTGCTGAATTCTGGGCTTAGATGCTAATTACATATGAACATTTATAAGTTACCCAATTAATTATAACTTTAATGTTTGTATTTGGACCACTACCCTATCATATTTTATTAGGGTAACGCCAAGTTTCTTGTAAATGATAGAGGGCATAATATTTCCATATGCTCCTAAATCAACTACGTGTATATTTTTCACAAATATTCTAAAATTCAAAAGGAAATGAGGAACTTCAAATTTTATTTTGTATAATGTAGCATTGGCATGATAAATTTTTGGGGTGCCCTAGGGGTTTTATTGTTTAAATATTTCAACAAGAAATCTTGTTGTTCCATGATTTGAACGAATTCATAAAAATTTATGTTTTCTTTAATCTTTTTCATATCTTCCATAATGTTGTAACTAGTTTTAGGCATGCTTGAGCTACTTTGCTGTAGATTCAAATCATTTACTTGTGGAGGATGAGGTTAATTTCTTTCCTTTGGATCTAGTGGATTCATGATAACATTGGGAGGTGTAGATGTAGAGTTTTTATCTATATTCCTTAATGCATAGTTACTCTTCGGGTATAGTTGAAATGCATGGATTTCATCCATATTCTCCTCTGGTTCATTTTTCTCCTATAATTGAAAAGAACATGTCTCTCTTTGTAATAGCGAGATAGGTGATTTTTCATCATCATATGGGTTATTCATATCATTTTTTTGGAATTATTTCATAGTTATCCAATTGTCCTTTGAAGAAATTTAAATGCATGACAAAACTCTATACTGATCTAATTCACCATACTTAGTAGTATTATGAACCATACACCAATTTACCAATGTAATTTTACGTATCTTTATTTCTGTTATTTTTTAAGATGACTCTGGTTGGTTGTTACTATTCTTATATGGATGTAGACACTTTGAATATTGGGTTACAACCCCTAATCCCCTTTAAATAATTAATTCAACACATTCCCGACCATGGACCCATTCCGAGCCTATTTATTAACCTAAACTAAGTCGTCACTCTCCTTAACTAAGTAAGACTAATTCTAACCCTAGCATTCATTACCTATTATCCCTCCCACCAATTTCCTTCTTCATTTACTGCCAACCCAGACTCCTAGTCCATAAAAAATCTTAACCAACACCAAAAAAGGAGAAAAAAGGATATTTTTGGAAAAATATGGCCTTTTCTCCCTAATCGACACTCTTGGTTATTCCTCGACCAGTGCCGATCATCAACTAACCACCATAAATTACCTTAAGTAAGGAACTCAAATCCTTTTCTTGGGTTCTTCCATCTTGGATTTTAATTTATGACATTCTTATCTCTCGCATCCAGGCATCCAAGTGACCTCATAAAAAACAAAAGATCATTCCAAGAATTCAAAACCTCCACCAAGCATCAAAAATGTGTTATAGAGCGTTGGATCACTCATAGGGATGTTTAGATCCTTTTTTTTTGCTGCATGGTATCAAGACTTGTCTCTTTTTTAACCACAACTATTCTTTCTACAACCATCTTCCAATCTGCAAGTAAGTGATTTCCACCTTGTCATTTCTTTCAGTATTTTGGTTCTTAATAATTTATATGCTTTCTTTCATCTTCTACCTTACCAAAATATCTTACATCTCACCTCCACCCAACCACTTGCCCATTTGACCTCTGTACCCATCCCAAATGCTTATTTCTTCATCTCCGAGTCTTTAATAAAATCCTACCACCTTACCTAAGCCTCCCCAACTCTTTGTGCAATCACAGAGAGCTCAAAACCACCTCATTTTAATCTTTGCACCCAATTTCCCCTACCAAAATTGACTATTACCGAGTATCGGTATCAGTCACCTAACCGATACCGATCTCTATGACTAGTGATTTATCTCAAACCAATGAGAACTTAACTTACCCAAAACCATCGTAAAGCTCACCCAATGTCACCCAAACCCTCCTAAAAACCTCTCGCCACACCTCTGAAGCCTTGAAAACACCCTACCTTCTCTAGATTTAGTTGTATATTCAATATTTATCTTAAATCTAGTCTATTGTTAGCATATGAGATACCTAAATCATATTGTTACAATAGGAAATTTCTTTTACTGTCATTTCCTTACAATAAGTTATTATTTAAAACAATGGATTGACAAACCTTTCTAGGAATTATCACACTTCTCAAATCTAGCATATGATTGGAAATCCACTATCATATGATATTTAACTCTATTTGATGGTATTGTTGTGCTTCCACAGGTAGTCCTTCCTAGTAAAAAAGAATCTCTTCATATTATCCGAGTCTTCTCAGCGGTGTGCAACCTTCTTCGATTCTACAAGTAATTCCTCCTCACCTCATCTTTTACCTTATTTATTTTATACATAACATTGTGGTGAAACATTTTGGCATGCCTGGTGGGACCCTCATTTGTGGGTTTCATTCTATTTATATAGGATGCATCTTGTGTGTTTTCTTTCTAAATTGTTATTCACGAAATCTTATTCTTTGGTAATCTACTCCTTATTTCTAATTGTTCTAAATGAAACACTTCTTTTGGTGAATTTAAAAAGAATCCTTCTTCTTTATTCTATTCTTGCATTAGTGAAATTCATCCTTCTTCCTATTCACTCTTATTTACATTAAATATCATATTTTGATTTAGGGGTTAAAACACTTGTATTTTATCCCTATATGCGTGCATATTTAGCTCACATTGTTAACTAGTAATCATATAAAGGAGGTCATGATCATTTTTTGATTAATTAATAAATTGTAGTTCACATTTATGCACACACTCCTTATCTAAATCATTTAACACAATCTACAAACTTCTTAAACATTCCCTTCTAGGAAGAATCCATCAAGGATTTAAAAAAACAATCATTCATGGTGGGCCCCACTAGGTGCTCTAGCCAGTTTGTCATATTAGAGCACATACCGCAAGTTATATCAAGGGATAGTTACCTAAAACAAAACCTAAAACCATACATATATTTCTTTCTAGGTACCTTCATTATCCAAACATTCTATATCACTCACAGTCATTCTTAAGGCATAAGCCAACTAAACACTAAAAATCTGATCCTAGGATAATGTGTTTATTTAGTTTTTGTTTGTTCAATTTTAGCCTTTCTTTCTTACCTTCTATAGTTTGAGTTATGAGGACGTATTCACCCATTTTACTTCTTTTTCCAAACTCAACCACCAAAAATAGTTACTTCTAGTTTTCCATGATCTGTGTTACTTCATATTTGTTATATATAACCTCTTTGAAGCTTATTATGACTAAATATTTTCCCACAAATATTAATTTTTTTACTTCCCTATTTTTTATATGTAACCAACATTGGTCCCACGTGACCGCATCATTCTTTTCGACTAACTAACACCAGTTTATTGACCAAGATCTCATCTCTGTGTTTTTTATTTTTATCAGAAACAAAAACCTATTTATATCCTCTAGACTTCACCAAACATCTGTTTCTGAGTTCTATCATTTTTGAGCCTAGAATACCTATCTTCTAGCTTTCTTATGGTTTGGACTCACCAATAGGCATGATCTTTTTCCTTTCATGCTAGTTGTATACCATTACATACTTCACCTTCACCGTCGTCTATTTCTTCATCAATGGACCCCAATGTTCATGCAACTATACCTACAGGTGATGAGGAATTCATTAAATTCCTTGATCATAATGTCATATCCTTACAACATTACCTCACCCACTCTTCTACCCATGACTCATTGGCCAACCTTTATTTGGTATGCCTACCTTCATGCCCCTTTCCATATCTGTGAATGTTACTTTAGTATTATATACTCTCATGTTAATTCCACCTAATGTACCCTTGACATCCATCACACCTTCGACGTCTATCACACCTTCAACATCTATCAATCTCCCAACCTTTTTCAGTACCTCAACATTTTCCATATCCTCATCCATAACTCCTAGTATAGGGATCCCCACATCATCAATACCTATTACTTTACAACCACTAGTTGTGTCAATACCTTATATGAATAACAAGAATTTGGTGGTCTCAATTCTTCCTACCATACCACATGTTTCCACAAAGATATTCCCACAAAATCCTCCTACCTATACCTGCGTTAGTCACACCTATAACATCCACCTCGTATTTAGGGTACATGCCCTCATCATCTATTCCTACCTACGTACCCACTTCTCATTTCACATATTTGGCACCACCATACATTGGTATGTTGTCTATGACCTATTCATCTCATCCACCCCCTTATACTATAGGGGTTACTCCTTAATCTAATCCTACCATGATCTTATCAAGATGATGATGGATAAGATGCAAACACTCAAGGCCTCCATTTCTAGATCTCGTAATGTCCTCACTTATGATGAAATTTGTAATGAACCAATCCACCCATCCATACCTATCCACCCTTATCCCACACAATGGGAGTTACCCAAGTTCAACCATTTCAATAGTAAGGAATACCCCATTAGCACTTCGCATTCGTTCAAACACATTTGTTATTTGATAGGTTGTGATGATGCCTTACTCCTTTAAACATTTCCCATGTCACTATCAGGACCCGCCCTAGATTGGTATAGTGATATACCCAAGCACTCAGTCTTCTCCTTCAACTAGTTTGCCAAAAACTTACTTGATCACTTCTCAATCAATATATGTAAGAAGATCTCTATGGACTTATACTCTATTCGCCAATATGAGGACAAATATATCACATATTTTGTCACACATTGGTGGAGACTCATCAATCAACTCACCTTCCAGATACCCCAAGCAAATCTCATAGATTTTTTCACAAGGGCATGTGCTAGACACATTTCCCCAACTCTCCAAGTTCAAAAATTTCACTCATTTGATGAAGCCTTCACCATTTCCAAGAAACTAGAGATCCGTGCCCTTGAAGAATAGAAGCTTAAGTTTTGTAACAAGAACACTAACTTTAAATCAAATGAATTTTCTTCTAAACCACCAAAAACCACTCTAATAACCATTCCAAGGCTAGAGGATCTTCCAACATAGTGATTCTAAAAATTTTCCCCTTTCATCCATCTAATCAACCAAAACCACTTGCTAACCTCTATCCTATTCAAAACTTCCAATAAAAGTATGGACAAAGGTCTTACACTCTATCAAAGAACCATATTCTTCTGTGTTGGAAAATATTTTAAAATGGGGCTATCACCCTTCCACCTATCAAACCAAACATTGGTTTTGATCCTTCTCATCCTACACCATCATGGTACAAATAAAACGACTTATGTAACTATCACCGAGTTAGGGGATATAGCAATGGTGATTGCAAAACCTTCAAGAACATTTTCCTATAGGTGTGTTTAAGAAACCTTTTCCTAATCACACCCATTCTTCAAACTAGGCTTTAGAGACATCTACTAGTGACACCAATGTGCATGAGGTTCATGCCATTTTCAACATAGTACATGTTCCATCTAGCTAGTTTCCTCCCATAGCATCTATCAAGGAAATTCTTGCATGAAATCCTCTATCCACGAAGGAGCCTATCATACCTACTCATTTATCCATGGAGGATCCTACCCCACCTATTTATATACCTACCACATAGCCTATATTTCCTATTCCTCTACCCAAGGAGAAACCTATCTTTCATATTCCTCTACTCAAGAAGGAACCTATTTCACTTGTTCCTCCACCGAAGGAGGATATAAGCCTATCCACCTTTCTACCCATATAGGAGCCACTTGTTATCTCCTCTTCTTATAGATGATGTTTCTCCTAGGGTCTTCCAAGATCCTGTCAACCTTCTTACATCACTCTTGCTTGACTAAATCGGAGGCAAAAACCTTCCATGTATCACAGACTTAGATTTCTAGATGGGTTTCACCACTGGTTCTTTGTCTTCTAAACCAAAACCATTCTCACATTTGGTGGACCAATTAGAGTATGTTGATTACTCCACACTCTGGGGGCACCTTCGACTCCCAATATCCACCCAAATGCAGATGTTGTCCCCGAGATACCTCAACTATCTATCCTAAGGTATTCAAGGCAACTAAAACCATGAAACCTGAGTTGATCATATCATCCCCTTATTCTTTAGCCTCACCTTCACCCAAACCCCTATCCATACCTAAACCTACCACTTCCTTAGGGTCTTACCAACACCTATCCTATTGTATCCCGTAGTGAAACTAGACTTATCTACTTAACCACCACCCATCACAAAACTAATTCCCGCACCTAAGAGGAAAACCAAACCTCCTAGGCCTCACACCCCTGTCTCACCCATGCCTTCTTTTTCACCTTTGCCTCTACATTTGATTTTAGGCCAAGAACCTTCCACCTTTTTCAAGTTACCTCTTAACTAAGGAAAATACAAGGCATTACAACCCACACCGCACCTTTACATTATCTTTTTCCCACACCTTTACCTTATCTTTTTCCCACACCTTCACCTTCATCACCTCTTCTACCGACATATTCTCCATTAATATAACCACACTATTTCCAACACCATCAATCTCACCCTGAGTTTTAAGTTACCCCTTCCTTCTACATCTCCTTCTACCTTGTGCACCCCTCTTATACATTTACCCAAGAAGGTGCAACCTAAAATAAAACAAAAACCTTCACTACCTACCAAAAAGGTAGTCACACCTACACCACCTCTAGCAACACCTCCCCACAAAAAAATCACCCACACCTTCATCCAAGCCAACTTTGACTTCTCACTATGATCCATTGGCAAGATCCTATTCTAACATCCTTGATAGGTTGTTACAAACCTTGTTTATGTCATTACCACCTATTAATCCTTATGAACCTCTCAAACCAAAACCAGTAGGGTTTGATGACACCAAAATATATGCATATCATTGCTCACTAGGGTATGATGTCGAAGGTTATAAGGCCCTCAAAAAAAATTCCTTCAACTTTGTACTTCAGATGGTCTCTTTGACAAAGATGACTTGTTGGAGGAGAATTCTATTCCCCCTTCACCTGTCATCACACATTCTAGCTCTATATCTATTTAGTGGTTATTACATGCATCTCCATAACCATATTTTCCTATGTTCGAGTAGCCACTTGATCACAAAAAGATGAAGGAAAATAAAAAATGGTATCCCATCTAATACACCTTCACCCACCATTCCACCTACACCTACCCCCAAGGTAACCATTTATGGGCTGGCTTATCATGTTTGTGATGGATTCACACATCTCTATGATTAAAAAACTTCATCAATATCCTTTGAAGATTTCCTTTTACAACATAATTCAAACCTCCAAGTGTCATCATCAAGCCCTTACTGAGGTCTTGCAATCTATCGAGGTTCCACCAAATGATCCTTCACCTATGTCTGCCATATTTACCCCTCATCATAAGGTTTCCCTCACAATTCCTCCTCAAACTTCTTCCCCCATTACCTCTCCTCAAGTTCCTTCCATCGCTCTTCTACTTAGAGATTTCCCCTCTACATTTAAATGATCTGGATCCTTCCTCCTCATCTCTACCTACATCAATAATACTCATGTTTGATGCATTATGATTGATGGAGGTGTTAACATTAATATCATTTCTTCCCATGCATATAAAAAATTGTGCATACCCACCAACTACATGCATAATAACCTTGTTATGTTGCATTCTTTCAATGATGTCATGACTTCTACCCTTAGCACATCATCCTCCACATCCACATGGGTCCCCACACTAGTCCCGAACTATTCTATGTTCTTGAGGGGAATTTCAATATAACATGTTGCTTGGTCAACCCTAGATTTGTGCCATGGGGTGTGTACCTTCAACCCTTCACCGTTGCCTAAAATTTGAATATGAAGGGCACCCCTACACCATTTAGGCAGATCCTTCACCTTTTAAAACCTACAACATGCTTTACTAGACCAAATGATGTCCTTGTTCCAATCAAGGTATCTACCACCCCTACCACTTCATCTTCTTCCACTGCCTCATCTACCACTTTTGCTTTGTGATACCTTCAACAACTAGCCCATTTATCCCATCTGTTTCCATAACTTCCACAACTATCCCATCTACCAACCCACCTATTTCACCAAAAACTAATGCCCCACCTTCTTAAGATTCCAGTATCTCATCCATCCTTGTTACCCAAGTACCAACCTTAAACTCCTAAGTACGTGTTTTTCAACACCTTTCCCTAGGGGAGTACTAGCCTATACAATATAGACACTTTCCTTACTCCTTAGAAATATGGAATCCTTCAATAACACCCACATCAAGACCATCATGTAGGAGAGGTTTTTCCATATGGTCCTCCCCACCTTTGCACCAACCTAACATATGGGGGACTTGACACTTCTTCTTATTTTCCTGAACCACCTACCCAAACCCGACCTTTCTCATCTAAATTCCAATACCTCACTAACCACCTTACTTCACCCACACTTTTCTTCATCGATGTGCCTAGAAGGGATTTGGATTTTGTCTTTATGAGTAATTTCATCACATATTCATACCTTGCACCACCTAAAAACACAAAGACTATCATGGTCTCATATTTTTCATGCCACCTATTCCTAAGAAGGCTAGAATCAACCTCGTAGAGGAAGATAAACCTTCCCCACCTAACTCACCTACCACACCACCTTCACCCACGAGTCCATGGATCTAGAATCCATCCCTCCTAAAAAAAAATTCATGAACACCGTTTCTTTGGGACCTCTGACCTATCATCGTGATAACGAAGTGTCCTCTCCCATTCCTCTTCTTTATTCTAACATTTTGGATGATGACACACATTCTATCAATGTTGTTCAATGTCAGGATGATGATTCTATTCTCACCTATTTAGGTGTAGATGATTCTTACATTCACCGGTCATTACCTTTTGAGACACAAACCATGTTGAATGAATCGACCATAGAGATAAACATTCACACTAAATATGAACCCTAAATTCTAAAGATAGAACAATATTTAGATTTTTTCTAAACAGGAAACCTTCACCTCTTTCCTTCAAGAATGTAATAACATTTTTTCTTTGTGTCATGCGGACATGCCCGATATTGACCCGAATAACATGGTCTACAATATCATGACTATCCCCGGTGCTAAACCTATTAAACAAAAGCTATGGAAAATGCATGCAAACATTTCCCTTAATTTGAAAGAAGAAATCCAACACCTTCTTTTGGTTTCCTTCATTCTACCCATTAACTATCCACAATGGATTTCTAACATTGTTCTTGTCACCAAAGTGATAGGGGGACTCTTCATCTACATGGAATTCCACGACCTTAACCTTTCCTACCCTAAGGATGACTTTCCTCTGCCTAGCATTGACCAAATCATTGATCTTACAACCAGCCATGAGATGTTATCTCTTATGGATGAATTCTCGGGTTATAATCAAATATTACTTGCTCCGGAAGATCATCACAAAACCACCTTCATCACACCTTAGGGGACCTTCTATTATCACCTCATGTCCTTTTTCTTGAAAAATGTTGGTTCCACCTATTAGCTCGCTATGAACTATATCTTCGATGATATCATGCATGACATATTGGAATATTATGTCGACAACATTCTCGATAATTCCAAAAAAATTTCAAAACACCTCACATTTCTTAAAGTCATCTTTGATCATCTCATCCAATACTGTGTTCGCCTTCAACTCAGGAAGTGTTTCTTTTATGCTCTCTTTAGAAAAATCCTTGGTTTCATCATCTCTTTGTGAGGCATTAAAGTCAATCCTACCAAAATCAAGGCTATTCTTGAGATGCCTCCACTTACTAACCTTTGAAAACTTCATAGTTTGCAAGGAAAATTGTAATCCATTTAATGCTTTATTTCCCAACTTTCCAACTGATGTCACCCTTTTCATCATCTCCTTAAAAATGATGTCTCCTTTAATTGGAATGATGAGTGCCACAAATCCTTTGAAGTGTTGAAGAAATACCTTCTTCAGCCACCTATGCTCATCCCACCTAAAGATGAAAAACCTTTTTACCTCTACATTTCTGCCATTGACCATTCCTTGGGTGTCATGCTCACTCATCGTGATGAGAAACATAGGGAAAAATTAGTTTATTACATAAGTTGTACTCTTTTAGACTATGAGACTAGGTATACTCACGCTAAAAATATTTTCCTAGCCTTGGTCTTCATGGCCACTAAACTTCACCACTACCTACTTAACCACAAAACCTTCATCGTCACCAACACTGAACCTCTACATTACATATATGATAAACCTTACCAACACCAATGAATCGTATGTTATCTCATGCTTCTTATAGACCTAGACCTAGAATTAATTCCTCAAAAGTCTATAAAGAAACAAACCATTACAGATCAGCTTGCAGATGCTCCTCTTCCTGAAATCAATCTTATAACTTTTATTTTCTTGACGAATCCATTTCCACTCTTTCCTTGGATGACACCATTTACCAAATGACCTTATTCTTTGATAGTTCCAAATTTCAATGTGGGGAGGTGTGGGGGTCATCCTCATTCCTCTTGATGGTGATCCTATGCCACTATCCTTTAAGTTAGAATTTAACTGCACTAATAACATGGCTGAGTATGAAGCACTTATGTTAGGTCTTCAAAATTCCATTACCCTAGATGTTAAATCCATTAATATATTTGGTGACTCTCAACTAGTTGTGAACCAAGTCAATGGTTTGTACCAGTTCATAACGAGGAACTTAAAAGTATAAACATCATCTAGACATACTTTTGACCATGTTTGATCACTTCCTCATTCAAACCACTCCATGATCCACTAACAAATTCATAGATACCATGGATTGTCTTACTTCTAAAATACCTGCCTCACCTTCGGACTCCAAAATATTTTTCATAGTATAATGGTTGTAGTCACCCTCTTATATTATATGTATCATAAATTTTGTGGGAAGAATCGAAACCGAACCATGCGATATTTTGTATAAGAAGTTTGTTAACTACCTCACCCTTTCAATCTTGCCTCTAGATCTCACTCACAATAGATGATGAGGATTCCTTAAAAATATCTCTCACTACGTCATCATAGGGGTTCTTCTCTACAAATGCATCTTTGATAGATCCTCCTGTGATACCTTAGCAGTTCTAAAATCCCATAAACCATCAAATAAATTCATGAAGGGATTTGTGGGAGACATTTCATTAGCCTCTTTATCACAAAACATATCATTCAACTCATCTTTTATTGGCCAACCCTTAACCAAGACTATTTTGAATACTTTCAACATTGTGTGAAGTGCTAAAAGCATGTTAACCTTCATTATACTCTTATTCATGCCTTGCAAGTCACATGAGACTTTTGCCCCTTCTCTCAATGGGGTTTGGATCTTATTTGGGAGATTAACCCTCATTCCTCACAAAATCATCATTGGATAATCACAATGACTTAATATTAGACTAAATGGGTGGAATACATCCCTCTCATTTCTACCAAAGATGAAAAAATAACTAAAATTATAAACCACCATATCATCTTTCATTTTGGTGTTCCTCATCACCTCATCACCGACAATAGAAAAAAATTCAAAAACAAAACCCTAAAAAAAAATTGTGACAACTTTAAGTAGTCAACTCAATTTTGGTTCCCCATATTACCCATAGGAAAATGGTCAAGACGAACCTTTTAAAAATACTCTCAAAAAATTTCTTATGAAAGTAGTTGATGACACTAGTAAGGATTGACATATGCACATTCCTTTATCCTTATGGGATTATCACACAAACATTCACACCTCTACCAATGCCACACCTTTCTCTTTGGTTTATGGTACAGAGTTCATCCTTCCTCTCGAAGTCCAAATTCCATCTCTTCATATATCACTTAAAGACATGCTCTCTAACGATTATTTTCATGAAGAAAATTTGGCATAACTTGAGCTATTGGATGAATGCCATTCTTAATGTTCTTGAACATCTACAAATCTATTAAAAATGCATCAAACATGCCTATGAAAAATGTGTTCATGAGAAAACTTTCAAGATTGGATATATTTTCCTAAAGAAAAATCAACACGTGACTAAAATGGAGAAAAGAAAACGGGGCAATTTTTCCCCTAATTGGCTTGGAATTTACATTTTCACCCATACCTATGGATATATAACTTATCATTTTTCATCACTTCAAGGAAAACCTGAACTTGGCCCTCTTAATGCCTTTCATCTTCGACCATTCTATTGTTGAATAAAGTACTACATCACTTTATGTCATTTATATGCTCATCCCTTGAGCAAAAATTTCCTTTCACCTACCTATTTTAAGGACCAATGACTTAAATAGAATTGTGTGATTATCCATCACCATTCAGCCTTATCTTAAATATGAGTACCATGGCTCTACTCATGACATGATTCTCATGGATACTTTTCATCCTTTTCAGGATGGAATCCCATGGTCATTCATCACTTGAAACCCCTCTTTCATAGCTAACATTTTCGTGTTATGGTTTTTCCTTCATAAAAGAGACCTATAATCCTTTATAGTCTTGTCCATGACTTTAAGTACAAAAATAAAACCAAAAAAAAAAAGAGATAACCAAAACTCTCATCCTTGATTCAAACTTATCACAAGTAGATGATTCCTTAAAATGATAATTTATGTCTTTCTAATGATTTTATAAGTAGATTACTCCCTCAAAGGATAGCTATAAAAATATAGCCACCTACTATACTTAGTCTATCCAAAAAGAAGACTAATATATATTTTTCAAAAGTAATAAAATAATTTTGTAGCTTTCCACATAGATCATATTCATAAATACCTCAAGGAGAAACTATTTATCCCAATATATAATTCCCACATCAATCAATCTATACCTACAAAAAAACAAAAAGAAAAAGAAAAAATCAAGAAAAATACCAACTTCTTGTCATGGACTTGCGTATTCTAGTTTTGGGTATCTTGCAGAAGGGGCATGTTATCCCACAACAAGGTTACGCTTAACGACCTCTTTCACCTTACCTTCTTTTTATTATATTCTAAATCAACTAAAGGGATTTGGTGCGTATTATACATATTATTATCACACAACTTATTTCAACTCTAGACCCATCGCTCATGCATTGTATCTAGTGACTTATGTTCAATAAGTCTAGGGGCATGACCATTATGGTCCTTGCTAAATAGGGGCATACCAATTTTTTTGGTTTCTTATCTATGTACTTTTTGTTTCTTTAATAGGACAAGACCATCAAAATTGAATCAACCATAACAAATTCATCTATTCCTATGCCTAATTCACCTTTCATATTACCTATTCAACATTCGACTTTGCATATTTTCAAATATCCCTTACACAACCAACTTACCTATCAGACCTACCTACTCAACTTGGCTAACCTAATCTCATTATTCCTTGTTTTATGGGAGAACTATCATCTTGAGGCCCCTTTATAAGGGCTATGTAGGTAGCACTTTGAAGACATGGGGTCTTTGGATGTTAGTTTGGCCACCATTTTCCACCATGTTCTACCATATTTTACCGTTTTTCCACTCTTTTCCCCACCATTTTTCCCCCATAAAAAAACCTAGTTAGTTAGTTTCCATAAAAACAATAACTTGGAAACTAACCCAAAACAAACCATACATCACATCATCATTCACTTTCCATAATACAAAAAACTTGGAAATAAAATTAAAAAAACACGACCAAATCATGCCTACATTTAATTTCCATAACATCAATACATTAGAAATCCAAACCAAACTCAACCATGTCTATATAGCTAGTTTCCATAAAAACAATAACCTGAAAATAAAAACAACATCATCTCATATCACAAAAACATCAACCAAACCATGCCTAATCATCTAGTTTCCATAACATCAATACATTGGAAATTAAACCATTCAATTATTCACAACATACGTCACCCAAACCATGCCTACAAATGTAGTTTCCATGATAATAATATAATGGAAATCAAAACCAAACACAACATATATAAATCCCATCATCTATCTATATATAGGAATGTTCATATATTAATACATTGATTATATAGATATAAACAAGCATCTCAAAAAACTCTCATGCAAATCTCACTTCTTTGGCATGCGGGATGGTATATATAAGTCAAAAATAAAATATAAACAACATGTCCATCTCTATATCATCCTTAGCAGGCCTGGAGCCTCTACCACTCTCTCATATCCCTTCACCTAGGATTTATCTCCATGAAGTAGTCACCTACTACTGACCCTTCCCATGAGACCGGTGGCTCCATAAATTGTTGGCATTATGGGTCAATGAACTGGACCTCTCATTGGCTACTGTTGGGGTTTATAGGTGGCGTAGCTGAAAAAAGGGATACCACTCTCTCGTAATAGTATCTAGCCTCCACCACAACATCTCGGTATCTATCCATATATATCACTTCTAGAGGTATCATCACTCTAACACCTATCTGTGGACCCTATCCTAGTATTAGTGTCCCTTGTCCATATACCCGAGGTTGTGGACCTGTCTTGGTGCTTGCACCTATCCCGATGGACCATGTCTCTGTACTTGATGTCGTGAATCCTATCATGGTACCTACACTCTATCCTAATGGACCATGTCCCTATCCATCATGTGTGCACCGTGCCTATACCTATGCCTTTTCCTATGCTTGAACATGTTCTTTTATTGTTTTTAGTTTTCCCGTAAGGTAGCCACATGTGCTTGAGATCATGTTAGATTCCCTTATAATGATGTTACATGAGCCTCTAACGTAGCCACCACTCCCTATAATGTGTTTCTCTCTACTGTAACATAAGCCAAATCAGGTTGTCCTAGCCTCATAAGTGCTTCCTATAGCTAGGCTATCCACCATTTCCTATATTTGTCTATATAACATACATCATTTATCCTCCTATCTTCCACCTACTCCTCTACCCCTGTTAGATCTATCGGATGTGGTGGAGATAATGGTCTCTCCACATCATCCTGCGATCTTGTGGGAAGAGTGGGAGCACATCCTGCCATAGCCCAAACTATCGTCTAACCCACTCAATTGGTATCATCTCATGATCTCTAGGTCTCCATGCTTATATCCATCTCAAGAGCTGTAAACCTTCCAAATCCTCCACCATACCTCCAAATGAAGGGTAACCAAGATATGGCCTCCATAAATTATTGATTACTAATATGCCATCTAATAAGCACTTATAGTATATCACATCCTGAGATGCCACGTTAGTCCTTGTGTGGGCCCCTATTTATAGCCACCATATGAATATTTCTCTATATACCCCTCTGTACCAATCCTATCGTGGAAGGCCTGGTGGATGCAAACATACTAAATACTTGTATACCTAACGGTGAAGAATAAAAGTGTAGCACAAATGAAACCACCGCATCCTCTTATATGCCCATAACTCCTTGTATAACTGCACTAGGAAAGTTATATCCCATACAAAGTAGACCCTATCCTCAATCATATCCTATAACACTCTCATTAGATCCCATCGAAACCTCCCACCCTATAAGTCTAGGATCACATAACAACCAATCCCCACCATCATCAACATTACTAATCTAGTCTCTTGTGGATGTGTGGTATACATGTTGCCATAATTAATGCTCACACTATGATAAGACAAATGTATGATATTCATTCCAAATATTGTAACCATGGGATCATATGAATCATCCAAAGAGATATGATACAATGTCTACCCAATAATAGGTATTCTCAAAATCACGTAACCATTCTCTAAGTGATAGTCATCTCCCCACAAGATGTGGAATGTGTTGGGTGTCAAGTCCCATCTATCAATGAGGGTGACCATCATGTTATGATCTTGAACTATCTACATATACCACCTAATCCTGTCCAGCTAGACATCCCTCATGTAATCCCACTCATTCTCTCGTGATGTTAGGTCTCATTTGCACTAATATGGGTAACAGATATATCACATCATCAGTTGTTGTTATGCCTACATCATCAACATTCGCACTTTAAATCATTTACCCTTTCCTATGTGGATCTAGATTCTACCTTACGTTACCATTTTTACCCTATGACCTATCTTCCTTACACTACTTTCCTTGCTTTCTATCTTCTTTCCCACCTCTATGCTTCATTTATTTCCTCCCAACACCTATGTCCTAACTTACCTAATACATCTTGCACTCATCCTACATTTTTGATATATACCTTCAATCTATACCTACACCTTCTCATTTCTTCCTACCCACCCTTACCTTGTCTAAAATCACCCATTCCTACTTTGGATACCCCTACCCATCATTCCCTTACCTTTTAGCCTTCCCAATTTACCCTTTTCCAAAAATTTGGTCACTTTTCATAATGACAGTATCAGTCACCATGACCAATACCGGTCCCCTTTTCACCCACCGAAACCATTCAACTTATCAACATTGACCGATAACCGACTAGTGTCGGTTACTAGTTTGCCCTAGGGCTAATCCCCTACATCCCCTTTTTCTAAAATTTCACAATCCCCCTCCTTTATCCACCCAAATCCCCCTAATTTGTTCCTACATTCAATTTACCACCTACTTAAACTATTTTCACCCTCCCCACACCCAATTTCACCCACATTTCATCACATTTTCACAAACCAAAATTGTTTAATTTAACTTAACCTATTTTTCTACAAGATCACATTGGAGGTCTGAATCCTACCTCTACTCGGCTCCATCTCCATGGTGGGATGTCGAGTCTCTATACTAGAACTCCCCATGAGCGAGCCCTCTCCTACCTCTTCCATGTCTAATTCAACCTCCCATATCTCAACCAATCTACTTGATTGGGTAGATCTCATGGGCCCATAAACTCCACTCCTACAACTACTAACCTCTCACCAAATCACCTCTCTTAGTCTCTCTATCATTTTCCTCACGAATATGCCCTCTTTCAGTCATTTTTAGTAAAGTAAAAATTCTCAAATGAGCTATTTTCATGTGGCTTTTACCTTTTAACCCAACATTAGGCCAATCAACATTAGTTAGGACACATCCTAGGTGATCGGCGTCGATCACCCTTATTGGCATTAGTTCCTCTTCAACTAGTATCACCACCCTACTTTCACCAAATATGTCATACTCCTCAAATCTTTTCTTATAAATTTTATTTTTCTTCCGACCAAAGCCTTACCACATGTTTATTAGCTCACATACTAGCCTATTCATCTCCCTAATTATACTTAGGGGCACATTTTTGCCTACACCTCGGCCTTACCCATGGCCTTACCTATACACCCACACCGACCTCACCCATTTGACACTCAAATTCACTTACTCATTGTACCTTGTGATGATGCTACTCATGTTGTTTAGCCTACCGACCTTGCCTTACCTTATGCCATGATGTTTATCTCGACCGAACAAACCTTTTGGGACTTCGAACACAACTATTCCTATTCCTATTCCTACACCTAGCCTTGTTATGTTTCTAGGATCACTTCCTATACCTTGGATACCTAGACCATATCAACCTTGTTTGGATAAACTATTGACCTTTGACGATGTAGATTTTGTGAGCTCTTCAACCTAGTTCCTTGTTACATTCTAGACATGTGTATGCATTTGAATGCCCCCACCTATTACCCACACTGATATCACCATTTCCTATACCCATACCTTACCTCATTTTTCATCACCTACCACTTTATCAAACCCATCACCGATTTTTCCTACTCCTCAATCAGTTCATGGTTTGAGGGGGATCACCTCTACCCATACCTGGGGAAACCACCTCCTGTTTTTTTCATTGTCGCTTATCAATACAAGCTATGTGACAAAAAGGGGCAAATGTAGACACCCAAAATTGGGTTGTAACCCCTAAGCCCCTTTAATTAATTAATTTGACACATTCATTCACTATAGACCCATTTTGAGCTTATTTGTTAACCTAGACTAAGTCACTACTCCCCATAACTAAGTAAGACTCATTCTAACCCAAGCATTCATTAACTATTATCCCCACTACCAATTTCCCACTTCATTTAGCATCAACTTAGACTCTTAGTCTATAACAAATCTTGACCAACACCAAAAATGGAGAAAAAGGATATTTTTGGCAAAATAATACCTTTCCTCCCTAACTAATGTGGCTTATTCCTCATATGGCATCGATTAGGTAACCTCCATCGATTACCTTAAGTAAGGAATTCTAATCATTTTCCCAAGTTCATCCATCTTGTATTTTGAGTTTTGGCATTCTTATCTCTCGCATCTAAGCATCCAAGAACCCTCACGACAAGCCAAAGATCATTCCAAGCATTTAAAACCTCCACCAAGCATCAACAATGTGTTCTAGAGCATTGCATCACTCACAAGGAATTCCATAGCCTTTTGTTGTTGTTGCACATGATCGAGACTTGTCTCTCCTTTAACCACCACTATTATATCTACAACCAACTTCCAATATGCAAGTAAATTATTTCCTACCTTTTCATTTCTTTCAATATTTCAGTTGTTAATCATTTATCTGATATCTTTCACCTGCCACCTGTCCTAGATATCTTTCATCTCACCTCCATCCAACCACTTTCCCATTTGACCCTTGTACGCGTCCCAAATGCCTATTTCTTCATCTCTAAGTATTTAATAAATTCCTATCACCTTACCTAAGCCTCCCTAACTCTTTTTCAAATCAAAGAGAGCTCAAAACCACCTCATTTTAATCTTTGCACACAATTTCCTGTATTGGCATCGATCTCCCAACCAATGTCATCCATTACCAAGTACCACCATTGGCCACCCAGCCGATACTAGTCTCTATGACTTGTGATTTATCTCATACCAACGAGCTCATAACTTACCCAAAATCTTCCCAAACCTCACCCAATATCACCCAAACCTTCCTAAACACATCTGCCACACCTACCAACCTTAACAACACCCTACCTTCTCTATATTTAGTTGTGTATTCAATATTTATCTTAAATCTAGTTTATTGTTAGCATATGAGATACCTAAATTGTATTGTTACAATAGGACATTTCTTTTACCATCATTTCTTTACATTAAGTTGTTTTTAAATAGTGGATTGACAAATTTTCTAGGAACTATCACACTTCTTGGATCTAACATACACTAGGTAGTCAAATGTGATATGCTATTTAACTCTATTTAGTTGTATTGTTGTGCTTTCATAGGTAGTCCTTCCTAGCCAAAATGGATCTCTTCATGATCAGCCTAGTCTTCTCAATGGTGCACAACCTTATTTGACTCTACAGGTATTCCTCCTCACCTCACCTTTTACCTTATTTTTTCATAGCAACATTGTGGTGAAACAATGGGGGCCATTTTTAATACCTTTTATAGTTGTAATTTATGTGTGGGTTAACTTCATTTCCATTTCCCACTCACCTTTGTAGATTTATGAAATCTTATCCTAATTTCCTTACCATCATTTGAATAGAATATATTTCCCATTTAACATTCTCTTGATGTGTTTCTTGGGAGGATCTATTGTTAACAGGGACCAAGTCCTAATTGTTAGTTGTTTGGGGCTCAATCAAGGGTGTAGGATTAGCTAAGATTTATGGCTAATTCATAACTATGTAATTGATAGGAAACACATTTAGAATAGGTGCTTGTAAAGCATTTGGCATGTTTGATTGACCTAAAGAAATTGATTAGGATGTGGGTTTTGGAAGGAAGTATAGGTATATCATTAAGAGTGTATTTTATCATAACTTTGGATAGTCTCAAAGCATATGCAATATCCAATGTAGTGGTGTTTTGGGACCTGCTAAAGAAAATTAATTGAATGGGATCCAAGAAATTCTTATAAATATCTAGTGTTAAATCAAGTGTGGGCTTGTATGGTGGGTGGTCAAACTATACATATTTTGAAATATAGCATTGAAATATCTAATAAGTTATTGGGGATTCCTTTGTAGGGTGGTGAATTATTGGTAAAGAAAAATTGGAGCAGTGATCCTACCAAATTAGGTAAAAAAGCTTTCATTGAATTCATGGAAGTTGGTAATTACATCTTCTTATAGGTTTAAAAACCAATCATATGTTGCACTATCCATAGAGAATGGGAAAATCCTATAAGCCACATCCTCATGGGTCACATTAAAAACATTAGAGATGACTTGAATTCACTAATATGATCTTCAACAGAGGTGTTTCTTACTAGGTCAAATATAGTAAGATACCTCTATGAAGTTCTTGTAAATTCATGGAGAACATCAGGTATATTATTGGGTGATCCTAGTAGCCTAGAAATGATAAGAAACAATGAAGGAGACAAGTTTATTATCTTTGGTGGACTATCTGTTTTAGTAGATTTAGGAATTCCTACAGGATTCTTTATGATTTTAGATTCTCGCTTGTCTCGAATGTGTTTTCTGCTAATATCTAGAGAAATATGATATAAAATAGTATCTAACTAGGACATAGTCATAATTATTGTTAAATCTAGTGTAAATGCACAATGTTAAATGATCAAACACAAGAATCTCTTTAACCATAATGTATGTAGACTTATAACATCAATGAATATGCCTAAAATTGATTATAACTTAGAGTTTCGGCCCTCCTAGCTCTAAATTTTTTTATCTTTGTTGATCTATTAAAATTATATGAACACATGGGATAAATGACATGTTCTTACATCCTACTCATTTAGAATCACCGAAAATATCACTCAATGCATGAGTTATAAGGTATTGGTTATTTAGACTAATAGTGGGGTTGTTTATTGGAAAATTAATCCATCTAGCATCAATCGTGTAGATTCTTCACCTTATTTATCTTTGAGAATATTCTCAAAACTAAATTAATATAAGGGCAGTGCTAAAAGAAATACAAAAGAAAATAAAGGGTGGAGAGAAAATAAATCTACTAATATAATTGTATCTAAGATTGTTTTAGTACCTGATCATTGAAATAACATGCTTTCCTTATGAAACCGAAGCATAAAACTAAGGTACTACTCAAATTTTAATGTTACTGATGTATAAATTCAAAGTAATCAAGGTTATGAACCAAATTCACCATGTCAAATTTCTAGATGCACATTTTAAAGGATAACTTTAACTTGAAAAAGCTATGGCGATTGAATCTAAACTTGCATATGCATAATTTAAAAAAAAAATAGTATAGGAAATTTAACATGTATTAGACCAAACATTGAATATTATAAACATAAAATATTTAAAGCAGAAATAGAAAAACATAGAACAGAAAAAATTTATCTTACGTGAGTTAAATTTAAACTTTCTCACCTTCATTCATCAAATTAACATCCTCCCTTCATAGAATAGAGGTCGACTATTTATACAACCCAAGGGCTATTGCTTGCCACTTATTTTGAACAATAATTATAAACAATTCAAGAATAATGCCAACAACTCTTCATTCAAAAGAAATCCTAAGTGATTCTTGTTAGGATAACCACAAAGTGGATAAATCTAATGTTAAAAAAATATTAAAAACAACCAAGGAATCATTAAGGTTTTTGTTTGATTATGGGGCCTTTCTGGACCAGGTCCACTTATGGAGACTCCTCTTGTGTTAGTTCATCTTTCATGTGGTAATGAAATCTTCATTGTAAATCTTATAATCTTTTTCATGTTTTACCAGTCAACAATTGGATTTTTGAAGAGTGTAGGAGCTTTATCTAGTAAATCCTTTTGTGTAGCCTTGGCTTTCCCCATGATTTCTTTTAGGGTCTCTTTTTCTAGACCTTCTCCCTCATCCGAGAAATAATCTCAATGACATGGGAATCCTCTACCTCATTTTCTTCTACTATGTTCTTTTAAAACCAAAAAAATTGGTAGTGGATACTAAATCTTGGTCTTCCTCAAGACCCCGTGATGGATTCTTCTAAAATATGGTGACTTCCCCTTGAAATTACATCATCTAGCTAAGGAGGAAGTTTTCTCATTTGGTCATTCCATTCCTTCAATTTTTCTCTTATGTAAGTGGCATATGTCTAACATATACCAATATCATCCATGGTCACAATTATAGGGTCTTCACATATCCCTTCTTCAATGCCCAAAGCCATGATTCTCTATAATTTATACATAGCACAAATATTTTCAATGATTTCGTTGGTATTTTTATAATAGGAAAGTTCTTTCCTTTTATCCTCAATGCTTTATTTGATCACATGTTGATTAGAGAACACTTGAAAGCAAGCACACAAGAATTACGCGTGGGAAAATGAGTCATATTCAAAGGCGTGAATGGATAGGAGAACACGTGCACGTAACATAAGTTCAACTTTTCGGGACTTATCTTTTTTCACTCATAAAAGTCTATTTTTAGAGATGGCTTGCAAAGCACACAAATGAGGTAGATTCATGCGCACCACACATTGGAAATTCTTGGAGGATTGGATACAAAGAACTTTACATGGACACAAATTAGAAATAGATATTCTACTATCGGTTAGATAGTAGTAGTCTATTGTTAGCACACTTACATGTGTGGCTAGTTTTGTAAAGGCACGTAGCTAGTAGTGGCATGTGACCTATTTTTGGAATGGATAAGCGGTGAAGGGAAAGTCCCCACCCTTATATATATGTAGTAAACTATGTAATAGAGAGAGAGGAGATATATACAGAGATATGTTGTTAAATGTTACACACATACTAATGTTATTGTAATGAAGCTTTTGTATACTTATTGCATTGAATATAATGGAGGATATTGGTTGAGTCTAAGTGTTAGTTTTGTGTGTATCTAAATCTAGTATGTTTTTGATCTCATCATGTAACCCTAAAGAGGGACTCGTACCTTTCCACACATTGGGAGAGCACTCAATTTAGGATGAGTGATGTGCTAGTGTGTCTAGGGTCTTATTGGGTTTGTATCACTGAATTCTAGGCTGCATCATTGGTTTCATTTCTAGGACCTCTTTTTGGTTGTTTCCAAGATGGTTCACGATGAATACATATCGATTGACCTTAGAAAGTGTTGAAGAATGGATACATGATCTAGAAGAAGAATACGCACGGTGATTCAACATTGGATCTAAGTTTAAAGCACACTGTGGTGGGAATATAATCTGTATGATAGTTTATATAAGATCTTTTTCACTCTTTCTAGTAGCATTGTATGAGTGGTGATTGCTTATGCGCCTGCTGCATTAGAGGTATCACACACTTTTCTCGGATGCGGGAAGAATTTCAGGCCCTTTCGATGTTGATCTAATTTGGAATCAAGTGGTGGATACGTGGTTCCATAGTGTCTTGAATAGCTATATCTTGGAATACTCAATTTCCATTTATTCATGTCCGTGAGGTAGTTGAATTCAAATTTTTATGATATCCAAGGGGAACTTACCTATAAGAAATTCCTTTGGCGATCAATATCTTGATGGTAACCTTGAATCTAGAGAGTAAACTAATGGGCAACTAAACCCCACCACGTGCGGGCAGGAGCAGATTGGTGAAAGATGGAAGACCTATCGGTAGAAAGGAAAAGGGAGGAAAGGTGGCTTAAGTATAATGAGGAACGTGAGAGGGAGATAGATAAACATCGTACCATTGTAGAAAGTATGGCATTGAGGAGATATGGCTCATGAAGGATTTTAACGTCATGTATAAGATGTAGAGCCGAGCATCAAGAACTCTCCCATCTTGGAAATCATGGCAGTGGATCCCCCTCGACCTCATGAAGAAGTGTGCCAAAGAAAGACTACCTAGGTCATGGGCGTGCATCAATCCAATCCACCTGGTAACCTAGCCCTTGTGCTTCATTTTCTAGTATCTATTATGACAAGTAATCAACAAGAAATTTTAGGAACTAATAGATCAAGCACATCAATAGTAGGGCAAATGGCTTCATTGTTATTTGGAGGTGTTTTTTCAAGCACATCATCCACAGAACATGAGTGCACTAAATGTTGGATTCACCTCTTGAAGTGGAACTACTTCACAGACCATAGGGTTTTAGTATAGTACTACTATTGAAGCACAAGGGAGTACATCTATAGGACCTATTCCAACTATAGGTTTGGGATCAAGAGGCATAGGTAGTTTTGGTTCAGGTGGATTTGGAGGTTTTGGAGGTAGGGAAAAAAAGAGGTTCTAGATTAGGTGGGCAAGGTTTGCACCAACCCTAGAATATTTACATGGAAATTTCCCATCATCTTCCGAGTATAGGGGATAGAAGATGCTGCTGAATATGTCCACATGTGTGAAATATTATAGTGTAAAAAAAGGGATCATGGCTTCGAGCGTAGGGAAAGCCAATTTTCCACTACATTACAAGGGCGTGCACAAAGCTGGTACAAATTTTTTAACCCTAATCGAGACTTGCATAGATTATACCACTTTAAAGGATGCTTTCCTTAAAGATTTTTGTATCCCCGAGTTTGAGTAGAAAATTAGAAGTGTGCTCAAGGATATTAAGCAAGGAACTACTAAAAGTGTTAGAGAGTATGATGTATGGTTAAAAATTTTGTTATTAAAGATTTCTAATGATATACACATAATCCATCATGTACAATAGTTCATTGGGGGATTGATTACCCCTTTTAGGAGTGCATTATCACATAAAACATACACCGATCTCAGTGCAAAGAACTTGAAGCACCTTGCACTCGAGGAATTTGGAAGCATAGATATTGGGCTGAGCCTATTTTTAGAAGCACAAATAGCAGCAATGACGAAAAAATTGGAGAAACTATCAACAAATTCATCTCATGAGATGCGCACATGGATTTGGTACACATATTGTGAAGTATAAGGTCACATAAAGGATAGTTGCCCTCGCATAACCATATGCTCATTGTTGATGGATTGTGAAATATGCCACCTAAACCATGATGCTAGCCACTTCCCATTATTACAACATGCGATAAGGAAAAATGTTTCAAGCTACTTTTGTAAAATCTATAGGTCCATAGCTCATGACACGGAGGACTCGCCACCGATTAGGAAGATCCATGATGCTATAGATATTGGTGTACGATAGATAGGAGTTTCAAATAACTCTAAGGGAAAGAATGAGCATTAGGACCAGAAGCACAATTAGGTGTGTTATGAATGGAATGAGCAGCGTTTTGAAGGCAATCATGGCGAGAGGTTGAGGATACCGTGGTGGATTTGGAGGATGAGGCCGTGGTGTTGGAAGAAGTGAGTTTTCTAGTGGCACATGTTATACATGCGGATCTCCCACCACTATATGTGTGGGTGTCCTAAGAATATTACATGTTACTTCTGCAAAATGACCATATCTATGAAGAGTGCTCAAACTTATATGAGCATCTGAGTAAGTAACATAAACAAGAAAACAAAGGTGTAGGGATGGTTAGGATACAACACACTGTGGACAATCAATGGATGCCAAAGATGGAAGTAGAATGCAAGGAACTATAAGTGAAGATCACGACCCAAGGTGAGGAAGCACATGCTAGGGAGGCATTACAGTAGAAACCTACCATCACTAAAGATGAGGTTCTTCATTCACGATGCCAAGATCCTACCTAACAAATGGAGGTTTATTAGGATACCATGGAAGTTCTAAGGAATCTTTAGGGTGAGATACAATACTTAAAAGAGTAGAAGAAATCATCATGAAAGGTCCAAAATAATGTAGATGACTTGAGAGAAGTGTGTAAAATGTTGTGCCAGAGAACATCATTCCACTATTAGGGAGTTGGTTAAAAGGAACACTCTATGCGCAAGTACGATACAAGATGACAGATCCCGCATAAAAATATCTCTCCTCATAGCCTAGATTATGACAAGGAAATCACTCAGAATGCTATTGTGGATGGGTGGATATTAATTAATATACTAATTCATACAGATGTAGAGGTCAATGTTTTTACCTTGGATGCATGTGTATAAATGGTAAGACCCCCATTACAGCCATCCTCTAATGTACTATTCATGGATAATCAGATTAAGGCCACTCCCATAGGAGTTTTGAAAAATGCATCCATTACCATATAAGGAGCAAATTTCATTAGAGACTTTAAAGTGTTAGTGCTAGTAGAGTCAGATAGCTTTCCATCTCTATTGGGGCATCCTTGTTTCTATGCAAATAATGTTGATCTTTGGTTCAACAATGGCTATATGAGCTTTAAAAGTAAAGAGAAAAGGGTTATTATCCCTTTAACATATGGAAAGTCCATGCCTTATGTTGAGCCCTTAAGTGAAGAAGATCTTAATAGGATTTAAGTATGTACCATCCAAGGTCCGTAGATGATTGAACTAGCAAAAGAAGGACTAATTCAAAGGGAGGATGCATAGTCCATTAGTGATACTACAAGTGTTACATGTGATAATTGGGCTCATAACACTCATGAGTTGGTAGAACACAAATTCAAGAGCATATTCCCTCGAGGCACAAAACCACATTATGTCAGGAGGATAGGTAACAACTCGGTACCTTGTTACACCAGAGAAGGGGATCCCATGGTATTCTTGTGGGTCATGGAAGAAAAATGGATAGATCCACTGGAGAGAAGAAATATGCTCACATATACACTATGTGGGATAACAACGCGTTGGTGGGTGGTCCACAGGGATAATCTGATCAAATGGAATGAAATTTGGATTCCTCTTACTACTTGGTTATTTTAGAACAATGCACCTACAAAATCTGCAATTAACACAAGAATTAACTTGTTCGTAACCATGTTTAGAAGTGTGAGAGACTCTAGAAAAAGGGCGGAAGATTTACCACCTTTCCTATGGGTGCACCATTTTTATTCCTCTTTACAAGGCTGCATGCGTTCTTGGTATGTATATGCGTAACTTCATAGAGAAACTAGAAATTGACATAATTTAATTGCAAGAATGCTCATGACGTTTGAATTCTTCTCTACAAATCCTCCAGTGGAAGAAGCATTAAAATTTATCAAGAAATTAACTATGGGGGTAGTGTCAAGGCTGAAGAACTCCTTTGGTTAATATTAGATAAAGAGGACTCATGAGTGTGGATAAAGAACTAGAGGTTGATGCAACATTACTTCAACACACTTTCCTTGAGAGAGAAAGGAAAAATTGTCTACTTAGTAGATGACAAAGAAGTAGATAATCTGGATATAAACCATTCAATAGGAAGGTGTGAGGTATTGGATAGTGTGGATAAGGCCACACTCACCTATCATGAACCTATGAAGACAAAGTGGGTGAATATTGGAATGGATACTGAGCCTAAGGAATCCATAATTGGAGACTATTGGTTAGACTCTGAAGTGGAAAAAATCATAGAGTTACTAAGGGATTACCAGGAATTATTCCCTAGGGGGTACCATGAACTTAAAGGTGTGTATGAATCATTAGGGGAGATGAAGATAAAGCTTAAAGAGGGTGTGTACCCAGTTAGAAAGAGGCCTTACAGAATGAACCCCAACTTACACGAAAAGGTCAAAGAAGAGATTGATAACATGTTGAAGTTTGGGATTATCAAGCCCCTTGATGAGTTAGAATGGGTTAGTCCAATGGTGATCAATATCAAGAAGGATGGATGGATTAGAATATGCATGGACTACAGGGAGCTGAATGTTGCATGTGTAACTGATCCATTCCCTACGCCATTCACTGAGGAAATACTAGAAGGAGTTGTAGGGCGTGAAATATATTCATTTACAGATGGGTTCTCTAGGTATCATCAGTTCGAATTACCTAGGAGGATCAGGAAAGACTACATTTACTACTGAATGGGGTAGCTTTACCTATATTGTCATGCCTTTTGGTCTAAAAATGTGCCTACTGTATTTTTGCACATAGTTGTCCAAGCATTTAAGGAATTTATTCACAACTTCTTACAGGTATATTTAGATGATTGAATGGTGTATGGGTTAGTTAAGGATCACTATGACAATTTGTGCATAATGTTTATATGGTGTAGATAGTTGAGTATTTCTTTGAACATCAAGAAGTGCATATTTGCTACACCATTTGGGAAACTTTTATGACACATAATCTGCAAGAAGGGTTTGTTGGTTGACATAGCAAAGGTTTCAAACATTATAGGCCTAAGGATCCTACCAAGAAAAGTGAGGTGAGTAGATTTTGGGTCATACAAGATATTACAGAAATTTTATTAAAAACTTTGCCAAATTTTTCACACCCTTAAGAGTTATTGAAAGGAAAGGTATGTTCTACTCGGGGAGAATGATAGTACAATAGCCCACATTCAAGACATTGAAGTAGAAACTTACTACCATGCCTATTATTCATTTTCCTTCATGGGATAAACCATTTCATGTACATGTTGATGCCTATGGCATGGCCATTGGTGCATTGTTAGCCCAACCTGGATAAGGTATTGTAGATCATCCTATCTATTTTCCTAGTAGAAATTTGACTCATGTAGAACAAAATTACACAACTATATAGCACAAAGATTTGTCAATGATTTATGTGTTGCATAAATTCTACTAGGACCTACTGGCTACACCATTCATCTTTTATACAGATCACATGGCATTGAAGTATTTGGTAAATATTCCTATTTTACAAGGGAAAATATGTCGATGGGTGCTCTTATTTCAAGAATTTGATTTCACAGTTGTGGTAAAACCAAGAAAAACTAATTCTGGACTAGACCATTCATCAAGAATATAGTCAAGAGAAGAAGCACATGCAATTAAGGATACCATGCCAGATGCATAGTTATACAGGTTACAACATGCGCCATTAGAACTAGAGGACATTGTTGTCTTTTTATGCACATGGAGGGCACCAGAAGGAATAAAATCCTTGGACAAGAAACAACTTTCTATATGCATCATACCTTATATGTTAATTAGTTGAGACTTTTACAAATTGGGTCGCAATGAGGTATTGTGCCATCGTGTATTAGAACATGAGCAAACGGGTATTATGGAAGAAGCTCATGGTGGAATTATAGGTGGACACATAACAGGTGATGCCATAACATGCAAGATTCTACTCATTGGATTATGGTGTGAGACCCTCTATAAATATTGTAAGAAATTCTATAAGGCATGTAACCATTGTCAACATATTGGAAGACTAGGTCAGTGAGATGAAATGCCTCTGAGGCCTATTACTAGCGTAGAACCATTTGAGAAATGGGATATAGATTTTGTGGGTCCTATTTCACCAGTTGTGCGTAGAAATGGATCATGCTACATTATAACTTACACAGACTATTTGAAATGATGGGCATAAGAAACACCTAAAAGGACTGTATGCGGCAGCCTACAACAAATCAATTTCTATGGGAAAATATTATTACAAGGTATGGCTATCCTTTGAGTTTAACCAATGATAGAGGCACACATTTTCTTAATGAGACAATCAAAATTTTATTGGATGAGTTCATGATTACACACCATAAGACTGCACCCTATCATCCTCAGGAAAATGGAATTGCTGAAGCATTCAACAAAATTTTGGGCCAAACATTGACAAAAATCTGTGATGTTGGAAGAAAGGATTGGGATGATAAATTATCTGTAGTACTTTGATCATATCAAACAACATATAAAAGGTTGAACAAAGAAACACCATTTCAGTTAGTGTTTGGTGCAGAATCCATTCTTCCTATGGAATTTATGTTACCTTCTTTGTGTATTATATGCACTGGAGGTCTAGCTGATGAGAAAGATTTATAAGAATGGATTGAAAACATAATTTAGATGGATGAACAAAGAGCCATAGCACGTTGGAGTCATAAGTAAGAAAAGGCCGGACAAGAAGGCTTAGCATGACAAAAACATAAGGGACAAGAAGTTTGAGATTGGAAAAATGGTACTTCTTTATGAATCTAAGTTTTTATGCCATCCAAGAAAACTTAAGGTACATTGGTTGGGGCCGTATGTTATCACTTACATCCTTGAAATAGGTGCTTTCTAGTTAGAAGCACTTGATGGAACATGGCTACCCGATTACTTCAATGGGAGTAGGCTGAAGCCCTACTATAAATAAGTCTTCTTGGTGTTTGTAATAAGGTAGTATTTCCATTTAGATTAGGTTTTCAATTATGTATTTCCTTAATGTGTTTCCTTCTTTGTTTCTATGCTTTTTCAATTTAGTTGGTGTGTTGTGTAATAAGCATGCTTGCGCGCATGGAGCTAATTACTATATGAAGCATGTTTATGTGCATAGGACTGCACATACTTTTAGTGTGGGGTGGATTGTTGATATTTAGGTACAAAATCATGGGAATTGAAAAGTGAAAGGAATAATATGCTACAAGTGCTCTTTGAGTCAAAGGATTTCTTCTAAAAAGTGACCAAATATGGAGATGAATGAAGGGATGGTATAACGTGAGGTAATAAATGACCATAACAACTACTAGTAGAAGGTGTAGTGACAAGGTACTTGGGTGCAAAGAAGTGTACTAAATAGAATTATGTGACCGTAGAGGGTAGGAAGGTGCACTAGAAGGTTATAACTAGGGAACAAAGATGTAATGTGTGGAAAGGATGGAATTGGTCAATTAATGAGAGGATATTTGGTAGGTGAAGGACCAATGAATGCATCAAAAATTCAAATTTCTATATAAGGATGGTATGCAAATTCATTTTTACCATTGTGATTAAGAGTATTTGAAAAAGAGCTAAGTGCAAAGAGCTGAGTGATCAAATTGAGATTTGAGAGGTGTGTAACCAGTCGTGACAAAGAGATCTGTGCACAAAAAGAGCTTACATCCCCAATGGTGAAGATTTTGAGTGAAGAAAGGTGACTAAGAGGAGCGAGGGCACGTGATTTTATCTAGGGAACACTAAATTGAGGTAGGGTTTGATTCACATGTTGCAGAATTCAAGAGGTGAGTATCTACAAAGGATTGCAAGGTAGAAATGGCACCCAAGAAAGCACTTGTAGCAAGAGTGAAGGGAAAGAAGAAGGTTGTCCAAGAAGAAGAGGAGATGGCTCCCAAAAGTAGTTTTTCTGAAATGTAATATCCATAGGGGTTATCGTAGGCTAGGAATGGGATTATCACATAAGAAAAAGCAAGGTGAGTGAATACAACCATCAAACCATATAAAATAAGGAGTTTGATGTATTTCTGAACACAAACACAAATAAATGCATGATGAAAAACATGTCGATGTATGACAATGCTAGTGAGAAGATCTTAAAGAAGATAAGATTTTTCCAGCTATATGAACTCCTTACTTATATGAGCCCTTTTACTAGTGGCTCATGAGTAGAGTGCATGAATATTTTTTCTACTTTGCAGGATGTAGATCCAAAATTTCGAGATACATGCATCTCCACAATAATGGGATTGAAAGGAAAAGGAGAATATTTGTGAGATGATCTAACAGACAAGGCCACAATATTAGAGACTAGGAAAGAGTTGGGGTTTATGAAGGTTCCATGTGGCATGGACATTGATAAACTAAAGAAATATCCAGTTGTGCAAGTATCTGCACATATCATTACAAATTTAAATGACCAGGAAATAGTGGTCACAAGTGAATACCATGTGGCTGCACATTTCTAAAAAGATGTCTTAAGGGGTAGTTTACAACATTTCATGTTATATTGTAGAAACAATCATTGAGGAAGCACGTATATGAGGAAGGATATAAATTGGAGATGTTTTGTTATCGTTGGTGTTCATGGATATCGAGTACCTAATGGACTAAAAGATAAGATATGGGAGTATCCCATGGAGCACAAGTCACCTAAAAACACTTCAAAAATTACTTGTGTAAATGATCCATGACATAACAGGTCAAGAAAAGGGCTAAGAAGTGATATGATAGGCTCTACATGGCCTTTAAACAAGAATGGTACATCCCCAAAGACTTTCCTTCAAAGTGGTTTGAAAGGAAGTTTAGTTTGCTATATACTAGCATTTATGTATAGCGTGGTTCACCATAAAGGATGGAGCATGGATCCCTTTTTGTAAGTTACCATATGCCTTCATAGCAAGGTACTTCTAGGCATCAGTACATAGGTTCTCAGATGCGCGGAGCCTAATGTTCAATGCGGACAAGGTAGATTGTGAATACCACATGCTAAGAAAGAAATATGTTTATATAGGGCAGGGTACATATATTCAAAGGATCATTTTAGATGTATTGAGTATTAAATCAGTAAGTTTGGTTGTGGGAGATATTGGAGCAGCACTGGTGTACCTCCAACTAATTCCCAAGTTGGAGAATAAAAAGTACGTGGAAGATGAGTTCACACTTTCAACACCACCAAAGGGTAAGCACACGATGGAGAACATTGCGGTGACTAAGCCCACATATCCAATTGAAGTGGAGGATGAGGAGGATGAGTGTGAGGATAGTGGTGATTTGGATCATAGAGGTAAAAGACATCCTATGAACAAGGGTAAAGCTAAGCGCACCACTACACCACCTCAATGAAAATATGGGGATGATAAGGACTTGGATGCAAATCGAAGAGAGAAAAGATTTAAGAGAGTGTTCAAGAGAATAAGGACCTAGGGTGATACTCCCAAAAAAAGTGTGTAAATCACCCAGACTCTCTCTAAAGAAGGAGATAACCATGAAAAGGAGAAGGAAATTAAAATTGAATGAGGAGGTAGAATAATTAGAGGAAAGCGCGCCTAATTCTCCTACACCTCCGAGAACATAGAAGAGTAAAAAGATGAATAAATGAAGCAAGGAGAAGAGGAGGAAAAAGGAATAGATGAGATATTTATAGATACTACTTAGGACATGGAGGCACAAGTCTGAAATCTGGAGTCTCAAGTTCCTAAGTAGCCAAGATCTAGAGGAACGAGTGGAGAGCACATTCCACCAGCCATGGGATATGCAGATGATGTAGGTAAAATTTTCCATGCCCAATTCCAGATTACACTGTCACAAAAGGAATTATTTTTCTGGGAATTAATGGATGAAGATATGGCTACAATGTGCACAAGGAAGTAGTTATCATGGTCCATGCACACAAACATGGATGAGACAAATTTTTATGTATGTGAAGAGTCATGCATATCAAGGAGGTTAAAGAAGACACCTCATGATAGACACATGACAGTAAAGCCTATTGTCATGTCAAATGAATAGGTAAGAAATGCATCGGTGAAAGTCTCAACAGAGGTGGCGAGGTAGAATATGGATAAGGCTGTCACAATTAGGGTGCTCAGGGAAGAGATTAAAACTAAGGATGGAGAAATAGCGTGCCTAACGTAGGAAAAATACTTAGAGTAGAAAAATAAGGATGTATTTATCAGCATAACAAAGGAAATTTGTTATAATATCATAAGAGCTAGGCCACACTTGGAGAAAAAGCTACCAAAGACATTTCCTTCTGTAATACACTATGTAGGTGCATTGGTAGACCTAGTGCTTGAAGATGAACCTCTGCACATGTCAGTTCCAAAGGATCCAACACAAGAGGTAAAGCATGAAAAGGCTTCGTGATACAAAAATTACATCATATGAAGGATTGCTTTGCAAGTCTTTGTAAGAAGAACTGAAGAAAGTAGACCAAGCCTTCAACATCTACACAACTCTAGAGGCACTCATTAACATAAAATCCCTAAAAGAGAATAGTGAGGTCTAGAAAGTGATGAAGGAAAAACACTTGGGCCATGCAAAAATACTATCAATGGTTAAACAAAAGTGTGAATCCCCGATAACAACCCAAGAACCAAACAAGAATCGGATGGAGGAGCTTGGGAAGCTCATTGTGTAGAAGATGGATTTACTAGAGGGGGAGGATGACTGCAATGTACAACAATGTGTTGGTATTGCAAATTTAAAAAGGGGAGATTGCGAAAGATGAAATGGATTCTGTTGTGCCAACACATCTAGGGTCTTATTGGGTTTGTATCACTTTGAATTCTAGGCTGCATCATCACATCCTATGAGCACGGTAATGCCTCTTCAACATCCGATACAATTCCCTCAATAATTTTGGCCTTGGCTTGAGTTTTATTCTCTTTGTTTTTGGATTTGACTCCTCTTACCAACTCTATTTCTAATTCAGCTAAGGCTATTATGTAATACATAGGGTCCTCTTCATATTATTCTACTTGGGAACCTTTGGAATTTTTTTTTCTTTATAAGGAGAAGATATCCCCAGATGTCTCATGCCAAATTATGACATGTTTTGTAGACATTATTTTCCTAGCTACCCTCCTTGAGGTTCATTTCCTCATATTGAACTCAATGTTTATTAATATCTCCTCTTGGCCTAGCCAATATGGTTGCTCCCTTTGGGAAATTGTGGTTTTTCCTACCTAATCTTGTTGAGGTTCACGATGAGGGGTAAGAGTTATTTGATATGGCTTATGATGTAATTTATGTTTCCTAATACGTATTATTATTGTCCTTGATTTCAATTTCATTGATGGAAAATGGTTTCATGAGGTGTATTTCAATGTTAAGTTTGAAGGTTGATTGGTAGTGTCATGTTCGGTGAAGTCCTATGCTGCTCTACAACATGATTCAAAGGTGTGCATGGTCATAATTTGAGTTATCCTAATTGAGTAGAGGTTTTCATGAGGTCTATCATGATTAGTATGATGTCCAAAAAGTGTATATGTGTCTACAAGATAAATTTTAGGTTCCTTCGAGTTTGATGGATTTCATAGGAGTATGTAATAATTTATTCGAGTCCGAATCAAGGGTTGATTCAAGTATGACCAAATAATTTTATAATTATATTATGAAATATGGTGAAGGTCAAGCATTTGAGAATTAAAGTGGAGGAGTGTAGGTACGGGTTTGAACATGGTTTACAAGTGATCATCTAGACCTAGTCAGGGTACTTGAAGGACAAATGGAGCATGGGAGTGAGGTGAAAAATTATATGAGCACATGGAAGCATGTAGAGGTGTTATACATGTTGTATCATGTGTGTTAGGTCCTTTGGAGTTCTTGGAAGAAATTTTTTGTGGATGTTCTATTTTTATGGTACAAACTACATCTAATCCTAGTACTTGAGGCCTAATTAGGCATGATATCTAGTTTTAGGTATGCGTGAGCTCTTGAGATCACTCATGAAGGTATGTTATGATCTTTCACCTTGTAGAGGATTTTCAAAGTTTTGTGATGAATTTCAAGATCTTGGTTCGATCTGTTATAGCCTAGAACATGAAAATCCCAAGGGCTAATCATGAAAATGAGATGGGACATGAAGATTCAGGTCTACTCATAACTTTTTGATAATTATATATGTTATTATAGTGTATCAAGATGTTAGGGGAAAAATGTTAGGTTTTCATGTTGAGAAAATTTCAAGATATGATGTTTTTGGTGAAACAAGGTGCTTGAGAATGCTATTTCAAGCTCAAAGAAAGTGAAATACTCATGGTTTGCATGTGCATAGTTTGCATGGTAATATAATCCTTTTAAAGACATTTTTAATGGAGTTAATAAGATCCTAGAGTTAGAATGAGGTCAAATGAGGCCCAAACATTTATGAACGAATCTTTAAGAAGGTAAACTACTTATTATGGCTTTGAAACCCTAGGTCAAGAGTGACATAGAATAACTTCATGGTAGTTTCCAATAATTTAATTTTTGTGCTATTATAATGATTTTATGATGTAAAGGACTCCTTCGGGTTTATAGAAAGGTAAGATATAGAATGTTGTGATGAGTGGACCCCACTCAAATAGAAAAGTTTGTGAAGAATTTTAGTTTGGTAAAAAAATATCCAAAGAAGGTATGAAATAAATGTATATTATTTTTATCCTGGGAGGTTTAATTGATTTATGTGATAGTTTCATATCATGGTTAAGCTTATAGAGGGAAAAGTGTTCCCTATTTATGAAGACAGTCTCTAAATGTAGTTTTGGGGTAGTTCTTGAGGAGTTTTATAGATTGACTATGTTAGAAGCCTTCCACTTGGATTTGGAAGGAAATGTAAGGTGTTATGGAAAAATGATTCATATGTATTTCCATTTACATAAGGCTTGCTTCATAGTGATGATATTTGATAGGTCATCCATTTCTCAAGTATTTGAAGAAGAAGGATGTTTTTTTTTCCGGGACAAGATTGTTACGCAGCTCTGAGATGGAGGTGAAAGTATCTTGTTTTGAATTGGTTGATGATTGATATCAGTTGGATAGTGAATAGGGATGAATTTGGTTCCTATTTAAGGCATTTGTAGGTCTTGAAAGTTTTAGCAAGGGTGCGAACTAGTTGGGTTTCTAAAACTTCTTTTTGGGTAGATCATTTTGGTGGAGAGAAAAGTTGGTGTGGTTTACATGTGTGGACGTTTCATGATCTATAGTAAGTATTTATGTGATATATAAGTCTAGGGTATTCCAATTAGAGGTCACATACCATATTTTAGTTGTTCTTGAGTGGTATTAAGGCCCAAAGGTGAATACTAGTTCCTGAAACATCTATTTGGTGAATGATATGAGCTTTCTTCAGTGATTTATGAATAATTCAATCAGTGAAATATAATTAAATACCATATATTATTTTTTTATGTCATATTAAACATGTGTGATAAATTACAGAGATTGAATAATAATTGTTATGGTGTTTGTGGTTTTTATCCATTCAGGTGATGGGGTTTTGAGTTTATTTTGAGCTTGTTTGGTGACTTAGATCATGGGCGACCTACATGGGTCCATGATATAATTTTTATAAGTTTGGTGTTATGTTTTTATGTTTAATTTTCAAGATAATTAATATGGAATGGATCATGTTATGTTTTTGCGTTGGGAAGCATATAAAAGTAAAGTTGGGGTTCATTTTTGAACTAGCCATGAGAGAGGGAAAATATGACCCAAGTATGAATGTGGAATAGGTATTAAGGAATAATTTCATATTTGGTGAATTTTTAGGAAGGATGATGAATTTTAGAGAGCTTGTGTGCAAGGGTTTGAGATCAAATCAAGTCAATTTTGTCCATGTTTTAAAAAATTGAAGGAGTGAGGGTTTAAAATGTGTTTAATGGAGTTTAGAGCTGAATGTTGTGATCACCATTAGATTATTTGTAGCATCATATCTATTGGAGCTCAAAATTTCACCCTTCCTAAATTAAAATGATTTAGGGCTTTAAGGAAACATGGAACTGTCTCCAAGTTATGAGACCTGCAGGTGAGATAGACCTCTAGAGAAGGTTGGTTCCTCTACCTATTCCTATTGATAAAACTACTCCTAAGAATGGAAATGAATATACCTATGTATACCATTTCATTTTAAGGGACCAGGAGAGAGGGAAATGCATAAAAATGAAATCCTACACTAAGGGGAGGTGATAACACTAAGAACAAGGGGAAAGACACTCTCAAATGAGAGAAAATGGAATAAAATGAAGGAACAAAGGGAAGACTTGACAACCACAGTCCAAAGAAGCATTAAAAATTCCATTTTCACAAAATTCACTACAAAATAACCCCAGTAAAGTGAGAAGATTCACACAATGTACCTGCAAGTAGATGAAAAGGAAAGGAAATGCAATAAACTAGTTAGAGAAAAATAATAACCACAAAACACGTATTTTATTGCCTTGGGAATATGAAGAGATCATTAAAATCAAGGAAGAAGGAATAACTCATTTGAAAATCCAAATCGAGGGCCTCTAACTCAAGAACACTCGTGTAAAAATTTTAAATGATTCCCTTGCATTCTAAGAGTATCCAACATTACAAATGATCGTTATATTACAATATATAAAATATATGAAACAAGTAGGAGGGGAAAGAGAGGGAAACTCATATTTCCACCTTCAACAACCAAAAAAAGCATTAAATATCTTAAATTAGGCATGGAAAACCATCTAAGACCATTTCCCCATGGTACTTTTCTTGTAGGAGAAAGAATGGGCACCATACCTCATCAAATGTGGTAGTTGAGCTACCAATAATTATACCTTTCAATTCTAGATTGTGTTTCTCCTTTTTCACCCACCTACCCTCACTAAAATTATGAAATCTAGTTTATGTGGTGTAGAGGATGGTGATACCTTTCCAATAGTAATAGTTTTATGAAATTTAGAGAAACTGGGTGAAAGTATGGCCATGTAGATTTTGGGTCTTGGGAAGAACATGAAAAATCTCTTAGCGTAATTCTACAGTCTACTTTAATATGTTTTTTGTTTGGTGTAGATGGATTGGGAGATCAGGGGAACTCATGGCCCCGAGGAACTATTCCCGTGTTCTTATCAGGCCCATATTTTCTATAATGGTCATTTTTTTGCATTGTGGGTGGAGATTCAGATCTCTCGGTGAAACTGTGGAATAGTTTCACTAGCGCCACCGGTGTCCACAATGTTCACTTCCCCCATAACTTTGTCTCCCCTCCATTTATTTCCTAGGTTTAATTTTTCATCTACATCCCCACAAAACTTTACCTTTATTTCGTTCACTCCATTTTCATCCTAGTTGGTGATGTAGGGAACTCACATCTCAATAGAACATTGCATCCATTCCCTTGGTTCCCACACCTCTCTTTCATCCACAACACTAACCTCTATTTTCCCTCACTATGTTTCAAATATCCATGAAAATAACTTCTATCCTAGGAGAACTACTCCCTCAACACTCAAAAAACCCATAATTCTCTCCCAACTCCCTATTTTGGTCAATGCGGAAATGTGGAAAATAAGAGTAATAAAATAACAATTCCATTTGTTCCTCCAAAGTCTGATTTACCTAAATCAAACTATTGTTTTCCCATTTTTACAAATTTTTCTAAGTTTTTAGGATTTTAGGGCCTTTAGAGAATGATAGGAATGCCTCAAAATAAATTCAAGTGCCCCAATTCATGAAATTTTCCTATTTTATCTAGTTTCTTCTCTAAGGCTCCATCATACTCACTTAGTCAAGACTTGTCAATTCTCCCAATTTACAAGGGGTGTAAAATTGGATTACAATATCTATAGTGGTCTTATAAAAATATTTTGTGATGATTCATACTCATATAAGTCTCTTATTGTGACTAATATCAACAAAGGTTTAGGGTTTAGTACTCCTTGTGGGGTTGGTGCCTCACTAAAGAAATATTTTGTGATGTATAATATTCACTTGAGTATTTGTTGTGTGTAATATAAAAAAAAAAATTAGTTGGTTTTCTTCGCTTGTGGGTTTCCCACTTATATCTTGTTGTATGGTGTTATCTTTCATGTTCTTGGTTATTTGAATATATTTTGTATGATTTTGTGAACACATTAATGGTTGAATGGTTTATGGTTTAAGAGAGTAAATATTAAATTGTTTAAATTTTTAAATGACTAATTCACCCCCTCTCTCGCCTTCATTTCTCTTCCAACAATTGGTATCAAATCATGTCCTTTTAGATAATTTAAATCACTTAAAAGGATATCCTTTAAGCACAAAAATGGAGAGTCAGCAGAGTGGCTCTTCTACCAAAGCACTTTTCTCTGCAGTGCGTGGTACCTTCTCCCTTAGCCATTATCCTAGCAAGGGAATAATATTCTCTTTCCTTAACATCATGCATACTTCCTTGAACTCATCTAGGTTTCGTTTGGAGCCTTGAAATTCTTCGTTTACTCCAACTACTTTGATTAATCCTTTAGACATTGAATCTCCTCCCGTAAACTTTGAATCATGTCCATAGTCTCTTGATACACCTCCTTCTTATGATCGTGTCTGAATAATTTCCGTGTACCACTTCCTCTCTTGAAACTAGTATCCTTTGTCTCAAAGCATCTCCCTGGTACACGCGGCCTCTACTAACATTGTCACTAGTATAGGTTCTAGTCCTAACTCACATGCCACTCTTTGCATCCTCTATGAATTGGATTTCTTTATGCTCACAATCCCAAAGGATTTTTCCTACCAAGTGTCTTTGGTTCGTATGATCATAAATCTCTAGGAACTCTTCATACTTGTATTTCTTTCCACACCATGATCATTGTAACAAATCAGGACACTCACATTTGTAATTCTCTATAGATCCATAGTTATAATAGGTTCCTCATAGGAACTCACTTCATCCTCCTTCACATTTACTATGACCATAAAATCATCCATAAAAACCTCTTCTAGGAACTCCTACATATGCATGCCTTCATAACGACGATCATCATCCTTAGAAGTGCTTGCAAGACTAGTTTGGCGTACACCAAGATCAATAAGATCATGGATTTGATAAATCAATATATAATCCTTGGTATCATGGGTCATAGAGGTACATATATTATAATAACAAGAAATATTCTTACATATTATGCGTTATAGTAGAGGGCACCTATTTACATCATGATCCTCATGGTAGGTCTCACAATCTACTATTACAGCGTGTACTAACTTTTAAGGGAAACTATCCTTTGCATGCCCTTCAACTTCATAGTCTATACACCAAATCCCACTACAACCCTTATGTGTTGATTTTACAAACTACTTCTCAAAATGCTTGGCCATTGTATTGATTTAAGCCTCAGGAAAACAAATAACACCAGTATCAACACTCTAAAAAGCTTTACATGCAGGGAAACTTCTAATACATCATGTGGGTCAGTGAAAATTTTGTGTGATAGAGATCCTAGACGGAGTTATTAACCCTCCAAAAAATCATTAAGCATGTTAGAAGGATGAATGTCATATGATAGTTTTGAAAAGAGAGTCTTAAACATGTGTCATACTCCCACACACTCTCTACCAACTATGTATGTGCCATTACAACGTTGTTGTAAACTAGCTTGCCTTCCACTCCATGGCGTGATTCCTTTCACATGCCATGGTTATTCACACTTTTTCACATGCTCTGTAGCAACTTCAATACCTTTATATTCTGGTAAGTGTAAAGACATCTCAAAGAATACTTGTGGAGGTGGCTGAGGTCCTTGCCCTCCTAATCCAGAGCCTTGGTTTCCTCCGGTGTTTCCTCCTCCACCATATCCACTAGATCCACCAGATCTTGTTCCTCCTGACCCACCACATCCACCTCTTGCAATCATAAAAGGGCCTAAAGTGGTCACACCAAGTGTTCCAAATGTCCCACTGAACTGTGTGCCGATGGTATGTGATATTGTCCCACCACCAGTTGTGTCTCCCGTGCCACTCCCGGATGCGATATGAAATCCTTATATACTTGCCTTGTCAAAATATTCCTCTAAATCTAGGAATGGATTGTGCAGCCATGGATGTTCCAAATGAGAAATTATATCTCATGGGTGCATATTAGTTACTCCCACCAATACCAACTAGGTTAACAATACTTCTCCCTTGATCTAAAAACTAAGCACCGTGGTTGATCGCGAGGTGGGTTTAGATGCATGCTGATGGCTCTCCTTTCTCCATGTGATGAAATATCATCATAACTTGAAGGGGCTCTCTCTTTCCCTTTCCAAGGTTGGGTAGCATAGATTTCTTAGGTTTCACGTCCTCTGCATGAACCTCAACCCCTTCCCTTAACATATTCCTCCATAGATCCATCACATGTGAAACCTTGCATTATCTAGTTATCTCCCTTTCAAGATATTTGCTATACTTGAGTCGTATCTCCTCCCTTTCCTTTTCAGTCCACAATGTCTGCCATCTTCCTCCACCCTAGCCTCCTTTCCCAGGTGCTTAGAGAACATTAGTGGCTATGGGAAATGGATCTAAACTTGAGGTAATGACCAAGATCTTCATAGCCAAAGAAATAACACACAAATATGATCCTCTAGGATCCCTCGAAACTAAAACTCGTGACTTCGGGTAGGAATACATAGAAATGGCATATTCTAGAGTATAACTAGTCAGCACTCCCTTCCACTAGTGATCAACAACACGCGTCCAGGTCAGATTTGCATCCTATAGCCTCTAATAGTCATCTTGGCTACACACGCACGATTTGTAGTACCATCTTCATCTTGATGCATATGTTGAAAGCCATTCATATAGTTCCACTAGGAAACAACAAGAATGAATATCATATAGATCATGGTATTTTTCTCATCTACACACATCTAACTTAGATCCAAAGTGTTGAACCTTTAAGGAAACTCATCCTCTGTGATATTAAACAATCCTTCAACACTTTCCAAGGTTAGATGTTATGTCATCACGCATCACAAGGAAAAAGATGCATGTCATTTCTCACAAAAACTTTGAAAAGAGGTCTTGGCAATGGAACCAAGATGTAGTCATTTTTATACCCTTAGAATAATAGTCTAATCCCATGTGTGTCAGCCTATCACCTGACACTTTAGACCAATATTCTAATCCCATGTGTGTCATCCTATCACCCAGCGGGTGCTAGGCAATCACCTGAGGCATGCATGGGTGTCGAGCCTCTCCTTTATGTGAGTCTTGTGAGAATGCATTATCTTATGATAGATATTCAAGTGAAAATGAATACAAAAGAATTGTACAATATTATGAGAACCTAGGACAAGTTGTCATCTCATTGCATCCAGAAAAGAGAAATAACAAGTAGTATATGTAACTGATTCATTCATAAAGGAAATACATAAGGATTATACTCATGAACACATATATGATTCATAATAGAGCCTTATATTCATATCAACATGTTCAATAACCACATTACAATCCTTTGAAGTCATAACAAACCCTCATATAAAAACATATAGAAAAATCATGCATCAAAACTACTCTAGGCTCATCACATTAAAAAAATGAATGCAGACCCATCCCTCTAAGTGTGCCATCACTCCTATATTTTCCTAATCCCAACCCATAGAATCCTCCATAAGACCTCTATAGATATTTTCCTCCTTCCCAATAACTCTACTCTCCCAAGATGAATCTATGTATATCTCTGTTTCTCTGGATGATTCCAAGTATATCTATCTTGTTACCCATACACCTCAATACATAGCTTTTGTCCCTTCATCGCCATGCCTTTTGAGGTAATAGATCAGCTTCTAAGTATCCAAGTGGTCCTTAAATGTATCATTCCTCCTTTAATCCAATATCTCCAATCTATGTAATGATGTTCTTCTGGAACCTTCCATCGCATGTATGGAATATTCCCTTTTTGATCCTATAGTTTCTAGGCTGGCACCTTAGCCACTTCTGCATGCTAGAAGGGTCACGCTTTTCTCGTGTGCTACCTAGGACACTAAATATGGATAAGTCCAAAACATATCTTGCCTTGTGCATGTGATTTTGTTCTACAAAACCCTACTAAAACCCTTCCCCGTGTGCCTTAAACGTGAGCTCCCTTCTTAAACTAGGTCCCACATGCCCATGCACCTTCTTGCACTTGGAAAAAATTATGGGTCCCAAAATCTCCCCATACTATGCCTATTATCCATCCTTGGAAACACCCTTTAAAGAATAAAGAATGAAAATTTCTTACAATGTTTGGAAAGAAAGAATAAGGGGATGAAGAATTGGGAGAAAGAATGAAAGAATGGGGGACTTGTTTATTTCTGGAGGAGGAGAGAGAAATCCTTCACTAATTTTACCTCTAATTTCTCCCAAGTGTCGACCTCATTCTGAGCTTGCTGACAAAGGTCACCCACTAGGGATCTTACTTCCTCAAAACTCATATCTTCTCCTTTCACGCTCATGGTCTCATCAATACTCTCTAACCGTTTCCCCAAATATTCAAGGGCATCCATCCTGCAGTGATCTGGGGGTATAAATCCTTCAACTAGATTTTGATTGAGCCTCCTAGGGTCTCGATTTATTTTTATTTCTTCTCCACCTTAGCTAGGATCTTGTCTCTCTCCACTCTATTCCCTTGTTTTTCTCTTGGAACTCCTTTAGTTATTTTTATGGGTGGTAACCAAGATACTTTCCTCTTTATCCCTATCGGTGTAGTTTTCATAGGCAGCTTCAGTGACTTACACAACGACCTTTACTTGTGCAAGAGGATTCATGTATCGAGCCACAATCTCAAAAACCTTCATCTTGTTTTCTTTTTCTTGGTGCACATGCACCTCTTTTCTGATTCTAAAGAAAGTGGTCACCTCTCCATTGTGAGGATGCGAGTCAGATCCTCTAGACATTGCAAGGATGACTCAACTTCTGATCAAAGCGGTAATAAATCTAGGTCCTTCAGAAAATTACGTCTATAATAATGTCTACCATCTTAGAGACCTTTTACACCTTAGCATTTCTTCCTTCACTTCATGCCCCAGCTAAGCGTTGATCATCTCCTCTTGCTTTAGGTCTTTTATCTTCTCCATGAGATCCTTCTTTTTCTTCTCCAATTCCTCCTCCAAGAATTTCACTCTATCATTTCTTCCAAATAGTTTAGCCTCAATTTCAACTGAAACTTTACTAAGCGTGTTATAGACCTATTCATCTAATAGTTGTTGAGTGTCGACCAATGGATTTATCCCTTTGGATTATGGAGTCTTCATTAGCACTCTCTAACTTACCTCAAATTTTAGTTCATCCACATGGGACTCAAACGCCCAAGATAACATATTTCTTGTCTGTGGGTACATGCCTTCTTTGTCAAACGATGACATAGATAGGAGTTAAATTTTTGGTACAAAGGTTTCAGAAGCATGCACGTAGCACCTTGCTAGGATCATCAATGTATCTCATTCCCTTCCCTTGTGCCACTACTATGCCTTTCCCACCTATTTGCATAGATTTTGGGAAGCTCACTACCAATTTGGGATCTCCACCCATGTTGTCATACTCCCTAACTCTCTCTTATTCTATCTCCTTTATAATCTTGTCTGTGCTCCTTTCCAACTCATGTTCCACCAACTTCTTCAAGATACCAGTCATTTCTCTCTCTACATCTTTCTCTAGTTCCTCCTTACTGAGGCTTGGGGTTCTTTGGTTCTTTTGATTAATTCTTCACTCACCCCCTTGTATTGAGCCTCGCCTTCTTCCTCGTCATTCTTCTCCTCATCTTCTTTTTATACTAATCTTCATATCCTTCTTCCATAGAATCATGAACATCATAGATTTGATGGTCTTCACCTCCCGTAGGCTTTTCATCATCCTTTTCACCGATGTAGGAATCTAAGATCTCTATTTCTTCTCCGAGTCTTCCTCATTTGTCACTTTTTCCTTCTTCCTTCTGGGATTCTAGTACAGATATTCTTCTTTCTCCTTAACAGTGATTTCTTCATTGGTGATTCCTCATGGGTGAGGTTTTATTCATGCTCTAACACCTCTTCTTCTAGGGTCTTTTCCTTGATACGAGACTTATTTTTTCACACAAAAGTACTAGGCTTCATGATTGCTTTAGGCATGCCCACCGATTGTGTAGTCTACACACTTGATTCTTTCTTATCCCACCTCTTTTCTCTTTCTCTCTTCTTTGGAATGGCCTTCTTTCTTCCTATAGGGTCTTATGGAATGGAGACATCATTCCCTAGATAGGAACCTTTCTCAAAATTTTTTCTTATGTGAAGGTATATCCTTGCTATAAACCTTCCAAAAATTGGTAGCATTATTGGTTTCATCATTTGAACCTCATGGGATACATATTTCTCCACATACACTTGATTTTTATGGTTCACTAGCTTTTGGCATAGCTCGTAGTGGTATTGTTCCACCTCACTAAGGTCAAACCTTATTATTTTGGCTTATTTGAACCTGTTGACCCCTACTTGGAAATATTGTGCGGTAAAGGAGAAGGGAAGATTGCACCATGGACTCTTATTCCCATTTATCAAAGTATATCTATCAATGCAAAATGTTGGTACACTACAAATTCTACTTCTCCATCCACGAGCATGGGAAACTACTTTGGGATCCTCCACTCTACCCCAAATGCATCACGCATCTATTTATACCACTTCTCCAAGTGCACCTTGTGAGTGGTTGTCATGGTTTCATAAGTGTATTTTTAAAACCTCTTTGCGGGAGAGGGATCGTCATCTAGGTACTCCCAAAAAAATTTTCCAGCCCATCTAGCACTCTAATTTCTGAAAAGACAATGGTGAGGAGGATGTTACCAAATAATATATTTTCTCCCTCCTGTGCACTGCTTATGATCTCATTCGTGATGAAAGTGGACAAGTTACAGATGGTTCCCTCTCGATATCTTCCCTCGCACACATTTAGTCATGCTTTGTGTTCACTTGTGTTTATCATTCCTGTAATTGAGCTTGGTCACCAAGCATGCGGCCATCCTCATAATAGGGTCTAGAATCTCTGTGATGTCAAAGTATCGTAAACCCTTCTTGTAGTCATATAATGTTACTATCTCCTTGATAGCCTCCTTATCACTCAGATCATCATCTATACTTTATCCTTCGTAAATGAGGTCCATGAACTTGGATATTAGAAGTGGTCTTATGCGCATTTTATGTCCTACAAAATAAAATTGATCCTCATGCATATAGGAAATTAACCATTGATAAAGGCACTCAGGCTTTCCAAAGTAAGGCAACTCATATAGTTTCAATAATCATGCCTTCTCCAATTGAACCTTCACCTCATTAGTGTATATGGGCATCCCATCTGGCATCCTTTTGTTAGCTAGAAATACCGACTCTAATGTCATTTACTTCTTAGTTTTTCTCATGTGATGGTTATTATCACTCATATTCATTTTCCTTAGATGTGATACTCACTCCTTTCCTAACAATACTCCATCCAAGTATTTAATTTCTTCATACCATTCTTCATTGGAGCTTGTGATGGAAGTGGTTTAATTTCCTTTTCCCTTTTGCTTTGGTTTCTTCTTGAAAATGGTTTCCTTTTTGGGTACCATGCTTTCTTTCAGGATAAACTACGAAATCCTTACTTTGCTATGTTACTTTGCTACACTCCAAACTCAACTCTAAAACTCAACTCCTAGAATAAATCCTTCTTTATGAGTGCCCTAGCTACCAAACCCTAACTAGGAAAACCTTCCACAAGCTAGCGCACTTCACACAACCTTTCCTCATGCCCGTACACCTTCCTTCCATTTTGTAGATCTACTCTATTCAAACACTCAAATTCTTCAGACTCTTCTTCCTTCACACAAATATCTCTCTAGATTCCCTAGTTCACAAGAGTGCTTCAACTTCATAATAGCAAGATAGAAAATGACTTTCCCAACCTTATATTTATAGTTTTTTCTTCCCCCTACAATAAATACTATGCCACCTACTAACATACTTTAACATTAAATGTGGATTTTTCCACTAACCCGAATTTAAGAGCCCTTACCCACACACCATATCCTCGTGTGAAAAATCCTTCATAACCTTCTCGCGCACAAAAATCCAATCTGATCAAGACTCTTACGTGCATGCCTACAAAACTAAGGGCACTTCTTCTATCCTTTACCTAATTTTTTCCCTTTCCTACCTCATGTTGTTCCCGCACTTTATCCTTTTACGTGGTCTTTGTTACATCCCCTCGACACCATAATTTATCATCGATTGTTTCCTTACATGCTTTCTCAACCTTACATGTTTATTTCTATTGGGCCACTCAAATTATATTATAGGATTATACTTCTCAATGCATTACTCTACCCCACACTAAAATTGATGCATTACTTTGGGACACACAGATTGTAAAAAATAATGTGGTTATGGGCGTAAAGATGTAAAATGAGAAAAACATAAAGGAACAAGTAACAAGAAAGGGAAACACAAGAAAAGAAAATCATAAAGGGAAATTCTAATCTAATTGGAAACATTAGCTTATTACAAAAACCAAGAAGACTTATTTATTGTAGGGATTTAGCCTACTCCCATTGAATTGACCTTGTAATCTCGTCCCATTTAGTGCTTGTAATTGGAAAGCACCTAAATCAAGAATGCACGAGACGATGTAGGGTCCCAACCAATGGAATATCAAATTTATAGAATGGCGCAGATACTTGGAATCATACAAAAACACCATCTTCCCAACCTCAATTTTTTTTGTTCTTAATGATAAGGCTAAAATATGTCTCATTAATGCTTTTATCAAGTTTGACTCGCATTTTGTGACTTTTGTTTTATCTAGTATAAGTTAGGATGTAATTGTACATATTTTTTGGTTTTAGTTCTATCATCTAAAAAATCTATAATTCCTAACAAAGTGTGTGGAAATTTAGTTTTTGTAATAAAATAGCTCACAATCAGCTAAGAGAATGAAGTATGAAGCAATCAACATATTTTTGGGAGCATTGACTTCAATGCAGCTTAGCTCCAAAAATTTCTAGAATTAGTTCCAAAACTCCATCACACAGCTAAAGAGCTCTATCGCTTAGTTCTGGAACCTTCGAACTTAGTTCTAGAACTCTAGCACTTAGTTCTGGAACTCCAACACTTAGTTCCGGAACTATTGCGCATAGCTTCGAAACTTTCACAAGTAGTTTTGGAATAGTTCCCTTTGGTTCCGAACTTCTCCAAAGTTCGAATCAATGGGGATCTATTTATTTTTGACAAAATCTTATGTTAGATAAATCAATGGGCCTTCCAATCAGGAGTAGATCAACAAATTATCAATTCTTCATACTCCATATCCAAAAATAACTTATCAAATAGTCGTACATCCAAAGAAGGTTTCTAAATTCGACATATATTTTGGGCAATATTTTCTTCCATTTGAATTGGTGGAAAAACTATGGTTGTAAATGCATCTTTGGATGATGAAATATACATAAATACCTATAGATATATTTAATACATATATATAGAGATAGACAGAAATAGATAGATATGTGAGAGAGATACAATAAAGTTTTGTAAGACAAAACATTTCAGTAATAAAATAGCCACTTCATTTTGAGAGAATCATACTTTGTCAAATCTTGATTCAAGGTGGAGAAAGGGCCCACTCCTCTAAGAACCAAGATCCTTATTTTATTGGTATTTATATTTCTAAGAAAATCGTGTAGATATGTTAATTCGTAAATGCTTTTGATTATTTAGTTGAATTCTGTTATGTACTTGTCACTATAGGTGTTAGAGACTAGACTCCCATTTCCTTGCAAGAATTTTTCACAACATTTTCAAATATGTGTTTATTTCCAAGAAAGTGTGTTTATTTCTATAACGTGTGTTTATTTCCAATAATTTCTTTCATTCTGTAATGTGTGTTTATTTCTAGCAATTTATTCCAACAATGAGTGTTTATTTCAGAAAGTTTCTTGTAGCATAGATATAATAAGGCTTTGGCCATGGAATCCTAAGGACACTACAAAAATCCCAAAAAATAAAATAACAAATTCCTACATTCAATTACTAGATTAATAAGATTCTTCTTGTTGCATATAGCCTTAGACACACCCCCCGGTTTGAATATGACATTAACTAAGAGTTGATTAAATGAAGGTAATAACAACACCCATCATTTTTAGCACCATTTCCTGTTACCCACTAATTATAATTGTCTAATTAGGTGTCAACAGGAGAAACAATCATACATCTAATAATTGAAAAGTATTCCCTATGTTATCATAAAATTTATGAGTAGACCAAGAGATTGAAAGGGTAGATTTCTCCCAAAATAATCTCAACAAGAATTATCAGCATCCTCTAGTTCAAATAAGGAATCGACAAATAATTGAAGCACCATTGTCTCTTGTTAGACAAGAAGCAAAACTACCACCTTTGGAATTCTTGGATCAGTCACCAGAAGGAAGTGGAACTTTTAGAAGAAGGATTATCTCCCAAGACTTGTTTAGAGAAAGTTTTGATTCTCAGTTGAGTAGTCAACCTCTTACTCCTAAATTCTCACCTTCCCCAAAGTAGATCACATACCACATTGATTGGGAGAAAAGTCTATAAAGTACTGTAGAAATGGCATGAGAAGATGAAAGAGAACCTAATAGGACCTTTACTTATCCAATTCAGTTGGATGATGATGATACACCTATGAATAATATCTCACCTGCACATTTACCCACATTTAGAGGGATGTCATTTGAAGATCCTAACCAATTTCTGTTTGAATTTAAAGTACTTTGTGTCGACTTATGATTACAAAATAGATAATCAAAAGCTCAAGTTGTTTCCATCTACTCTAAAGGAGGCAATAATGAGGTGGTTTATGGGATTAACATCTAATTCTATTACCACTTGGGCACAAATGGAAACTTCCTTCCTAGAAAAATATCAAGACTACTATAGAGGGAGAAACAGAAGGAAGAATTTTTCAAAATCAAGCAGGAGGAGGATGAGAATATGGAAGATTATTTAGACAGATTCCTCTTTGTAAGTAAAAGGTGTGGATTTTTACTTCAAGAAAAGTTGAACAAAATTTGTTCCTTTTAGAAACAGATAAGGTTAGGGGCTAGGAGGAATACCTGTAGAATGTCGAGATGGTGTGCACGTACCGTAGAGAAAGATCAGGCTGATTGTGAAGAACTCCTTTTTGTCTTGGAAGGACTACCTACAAATAAGAACACAAGACCACAAGATTTTGATTAGACAATAAATGAGAAAGCGCCTTGGGCCGGGAAATATAAAACTTCCTTTTGAAGGTGGTGGTTTCCCTGCTAATATGAATTAACACAAAAGACTGTAAAATATCAATTAAGTTGCTTCGTTGAACTGGGTAGGGGAAAGGCTGGTTTTCTGGTTTTGATCGGAGGAACCGATGCGGTTACTGATAACCGATGCTTTGTACTATAACCGATACCGGTGGGTTCTAGGATCATAGGTTAGTTGCTTTGTGGGGTAGTTGTGTTGTTTGTAAGGCTGTATATAGGTGGTATTAGGAAATAAGGTGATGAGAGGTAGATGAATGATAGTTAGAGGTAATATGCATGCTGGGTAGTGGATTCAGGGATGGATTTATGAGGACTGTAATTCAAAAGGCATAAGAAATGTTATAACAGAGGACATGCAAGATGTGACTTACTGGTTTTGACAAAGATGCAAGCTGATCTCCTTTGCTGTAAACACTTCTGGTATTTCCACTCGTCTCTGCTCGGTCAAGTGAAGATCTGGACTCTCTTTTTCGCTCCCAATGATCTCTGTTGATTCAAAAATCATTCGACCTGATCCCAAAAATGAAATTTTGATCCTTTGTTTTTGGTTTGGGGAGCCCATTTACAGGGAACCGATGGCGGTTGCGTAACCGATGGCGGTCAGTAGGAACCGGCATCGGTAAGGAAAAAGTAGGCTATTTTTAGTAAAATAACCCACCTTCCACCTTTTCTCCCGAGAGATCAGTTGCGGGCTTGGTCAAGTGGCTAGAAGGTCGGTTTTGGGTGCGAGTAAGGAGGCATTAGTTATGGATGTGAGTCTAGACCAAGCCATAAGTCTTAATTAGGTTAGTTTAGGGTTAGGGCTGGAGTCATGATGAGGTGGCAAAATGAGGTGGCGGGTAAGGTGATGTGGATTTATCAATTACAAGGTAATTAATAAATAATTGTGTAAGGTTTAGGTGATGAGGTTAAGTTGCGAGATGAGATGCGGGTCACAAGGGGTCGTAAGACACAAATTTGGTGTCTACATTAGCCCCTTATTGTCGTGTAGCTTGTTTTGTAAAGTGCACGCAGACAATAATATGAAGTGGTTTCCCACAGTTAAGGGTATAGGTAATCCCCCTCAAATCCTATCACAGATTGAGTGAGCGGGAAATCGGGGATAGGGTTGATAAAGGGTAAATGGGGTAGAGGGGATGGTAAGATGGTGGGGTAGGTCGAGGAAGCGGACGCATGGTAAAATGCAATAGTACGACTAGGGTACATGATTTGTGAGCAAACCAGCAGTGCATAGGCAAAGGTCGATAGTTTATCCAAACAAGGGTGATATAATCCTGGTATCCAAGGCATAGGAAGTAGCTCCAGGGTATATAACAGGTAAGGTACAGGAACGTTTAGGCGTGTTCGGCAGTACCAAATGGTTGGTTTGGTTGAGATAAACATCACGGTCTAGGTCTAGGCAAAGTTGGTCGACAGATCAAGTCAAGGACCCTAATCATGCTAAAACACGAACAGGTGAGCTCGATGGAACAAAAGGTACAGGATGGATGGATAAAATAAAACGTTGATTGTGGGTATGGTATTGAAGTGATACGGCCATGGGTCGGGCCAAGTTGCTAGGTTACAGCCTTGGGTCGGGCCGGATGGTTAGGGTGAGGCCTTGGGTCGGGCCGGATGGGTAGGGTGAGGCCTTGGGTCGGGCCAAATGGGTAGGTTGAGGCCTTGGGTCGGGCCAAATGGTAGGTTGAGGCCTTGGGTCGGGCCGAATAGGTAGGTTGAGGCCTTGGGTCGGGCCAAATAGGTAGGTTGAGGCCTTGGGTCGGGCCTTGGGTCCTTGGGTCGGGCAAATAGGTAGGTTGAGGCCTTGGGTCGGGCCAAATAGTAGGTTGAGGCCTTGGGTCGGGCCAAATAGGTAGGGCCGAATAGGTAGAGGCCTTGGGTCGGGCCAATAGGTAGGTTTGAGGCCTTGGGTCGGGCCGAATAGGTAGGTTGAGGCCTTGGGTCGGGCCGAATAGGTAGGTTGAGGCCTTGGGTCGGGCTACGAATGGCCAAGAGGTAGGTTTTGTTTGTGAATTTGACTCCGGCATGTTTTTGGGAATAAGGCGGGCCGAATTGAGTCGAGGCCTTGGGTGGGTAGATATGGAAAGAAAGAGATGATAACTTGGGTTATAAATAGAATAAGGTGAGTGTTAGTGGTAGGGAATAAGGGTTTTGGGTATGTCCAGTGGTGTATACAGAGAGGAATAGGTAGGGCAAATTATTGTCCTTGGTCGGGGTGGTTGTTTAGGCAAGGGTGTGGGCCTTGGTCGGGCCGATATCGGTTAGGCCTATCGGTTACGGGCCGAATAGGTTAGGTTGAGTTGGTAAACCCTTACGATATTGGTTGGAGGAATTTTTGTATTTCTAGAGTTTGAGAAAAAACCGGGGGATTGGGAATTGAATGGTTTTTGTTATTTGGATGTATGCAGGCAGAGGCAGGGTTGAGGATGAATGATAGTGTACCAGCGCTGTTGTCACGAATCCGAGCGGATGTAACGCCAGCTGAATGGACATTGATAAATCGTTTGGGGTTAAGTGGAATCCACTATTATTCACGAATCGCACGTAACCATGCTATGTTACAGGCGTTGATTGAGAGATGGAATCCTGAGACAAATACCTTCTATCTGCCAATAGGGGAAATGACAGTAACATTGGAAGATGTGTTCCGTATTTTGAGACTCCCAATTACAGGAAAACTAGTATATCAGGCATTACCTAGCGCGGCACGGGGAGCGATAACAGCAGTATTTGGTCCATACGCATGAGATTTAACACAGCGAGGTTTGTCATTTACGTATGGGATAATGTATGCAGCACATCACGAGGAGACAAGGTTAGCGGTAATATTAATGATAGCGGTAGGGTATTATGCATTACAGAGGCGAAGGGGAAGATTTCCAAAGGCATTGATGTGTGTTATTTGGGAGATGATAGAAAGGAACGTGACTTTTGCATGGGCACCTGCATATTTGGCGGAGCTATACGAGGGTTTATGGGCTTGTAGGTGAAATCACGAGCGACCTTTGGATTGTTCATACTTATTACAACTTTGTTGGGCCTATGAGCACATTGTTTGTGTGCGACAGGTAGGCCGATCCATCGATCGGGAGAAGCCGGAGTACGAGAGGTTGGGATTCGGGCGATGGGTCCAGAGCGAGAGCAGAGGCAAGATCCCGGGCTATGACGGATGACTTTGAGTATTATAGGCGGTATGGGAGAGAGTGACGATTGCGGATATCATTGGCGGCCTTACGGAAACTATATGGTAACAGAGAATATAGCTGAGGAGTTGAGGGGTGTAGAGCGATTGAGGTGGATCGCAGGGCACAGGCCAGGTGAGTATGAGAGGATTCCTCTAGATCGCGTGCGGCGACAATTTGGATTTGTGCAGGATATACCCCAGGCTTATAGACCCTATATGAGGATCGATGCAGAGGCAGTATTCTCACCTCCCCAGCCAACACCTCCAGAAGGGCCTGAAGAGGTAGCAGCCGATCGCAGGGTAATGGATGCGAGGCAGCGAGAGGCCTATAGATTATGGTGGGTAGCAGAAGCTGCGAGGTGTACGTGATCGTCCTGACATAGCGGTGATTACAGCAGAGAGGGATCGTCTGCAGCGTTTGGTTCAGCAGCTCCAAACGCAGGTGAATGAGACAAGAGGATTGTTAGTGGTTGCGGAGTCACGGGCGGAGAGACTAGAGGCTGGAGTCCTCCATGCGAGAGGGCGTATTCATATGTTACAGGAGAGATTGGCGGATCGGTGGGTGGTACCAATAGCCATGGTACCATTGAGGACGAGAGGCTGGCGAGAGGGTCGGCGATCACGATCATCACCTAGTTCGGGATGAGGCGTGAGGGTCTAAATAAATGTTAGCAAGGTATAAGAATAAATAAGAGTACCGACCTGCGTGTCGATGATAGAGAAGATGTATTTGTTTAACATCTAAATAAAACTGAATATGTATGTTGATTTGAGTTATAATAATAAGAATGTTTTCGTTTTGACTTTTTGTGTTTTGAAAAAGGATAAAGAGGAATGTGATTAAATAGAAATACACAAAAATATTTATATTTACCACACATGATAGGTTATGGTAGGGGATGGTCGAGCTAACCTTGGGAGACCCCATGTCTCAAGTCTTTGCCTACATAGCCCATTGCACAAAGCAAGGAGGGGCCTCAGACCGATGTAGTTCTCCCTTAGGATCAGGGAGAGGCGAATTCAGGCAATTTGGTACGGTTTAGGCAATTGGTTGATTGGTAAGAATATTGATATTAATATTGGTAAGGTAAGGTTGTTGGTGTCGGAAATGAATTGGTGATGTTGTAAAAGGTATAAGGGAAGCGAAAGTTAGCCTACCCAAGTGGTAGGGAACCATGTCTGATTAAGGTCAACACACAATCCTAGATGCGAGGCAAAGCGGAAAGAGTGCTCCATAGGTGAAAAGAGCTAAACAAACCACAAACGTAGAAACGAGCTTGAAGCCCTAGATGTACCGTGCATAGGCGAGAAGTCCATAGGTGAAAAGAGTTGTATGATCACAATATATCGGGTGTACGTTACGTCCCTTGAGTTGAAACAAATGGTGAGGTGAGGTGGATGATATAGGTGAGTACAGAGAATTTATTACAAAGTGAGTGTTACGACGAAAGAGAACCTACCCTAAATAGACAAGTCCATGACCCAAAGTTCTTTTTGAATGAGGCTTTTATTTTCTTGAATATAGGCGATCGATGCGGGAAGTCTACAAGGATATTGATTGTGCTATTCTTGAGGTCTTCACGAAGGCTGATCAATGCGAGAAGCTTCGATAAAAGCTGGCTGTGTGTATAGCTGTCCTTCGAGGAAGCGATCTATTTATAGTAGCAATATGATTTTAGTGCATAGCTGTCCTTCGGGGCGATCTATATATAATAGCAGCAATAATTTGGCATATAGCTGTCCTTCGAGGGAACAGTCTATATATAATTTAGATAGCTAGATGTTCTTTTGGCGTGAAGCATCTAGTTTGGTAGGAAGTTTGACTCAAGAAAATCCCATAAGAATACGGCTTATTTTAAAACTTTGAAGTCATGGACTAGACTAAAAAGGGGAAGGCATCGTTTAGGTGAGGTGAGAATCAAACTATGTGAGCTTGATTTTTATTATGAGGTGTAGGAAACGAAGTGCATGTGGTGGTATGTGAGCTCAAGGGACGAGCGGCAGGTAGATAAGAAGTGATATAACACTAAATTCAATAGTAGAATGGTCGAAGATGCAAGGCATTAAGGGGTTCAGGCTCAGGCTTACCATTAAGCGAAGCTAAACGATAAGCGCCTGATCCATAGGTGTGAGTGATTATGTAAGGCCCAATCCAATTGGGAGCAAATTTTCCACGTTTGCTCTTTTCTAGTTTGGTGACATGTTGATTCTCTTTGAGGACAAGATCACCAACCTTAAAGGTACGCTCATGAAGTCACTTATCATAAGCACGTTTGATGCGTTTTTGATAGATTTGAAGGTGATCAAGAGCTGTAAGACGACGTTCGTCAAGAAGCTCCAATTGGGCTAACCGCTCTTGGCGGAAATCATCGTTGGTGAGAATATCCTGAAGAGATATTCTAAGGGAGGGTATTTGTATTTCGAGAGGCAAAACAGCCTCGGTACCATATACCAAAGAAAAAGGTGTGGCATTAGTAGAGGTACGAATGCTAGTACGATAAGCCCAAAGGGCAAAGGGAATGTGATCGTGCCAATTTCTTCCGGATTCATTGACAACTTTCATGAGGATTTTGGTTAGGGTTTTATTAGAAGATTCAGCCTGACCATTGGCCTGCGGATAGTAAGGCGATGAGAAACTAAGTTTGATACCAAAGTTGTCACAAAGGTCTTGTAACAACTTGTTTTTAAAAGATTTACCATTATCTGTTATTAGGCGATGAGGAATACCAAAACGACAGATAATGTGATGGTTAATGAATTCGACAATTTTTTCCTTTTTAGTTGAAATGAGTGGAATAGCCTCCACCCATTTTGTGTAATATTCGGTTGCTGTGATAATCCATCGGTGACGTTGTGAAGAGGACGGGTGAATCTCACCAATAAGGTCTAAACCCCATTGTGAGAAGGGCCAAAGATCTCGAGCGACCTGGAGCGGGTGGCTAGGAGTATGTTGAAGGTTGGCATGTTGTTGACACATAACACAACGCTTAACATATTAAGTAGCGATCGTTATTGAGTAGGCCAATAATAACCGAGGCGAAGGATTCGTTTGGCCACGGCAAGGCCACTAAAATGTCCACCACAAATACCGTCATGGACTTGTTGGATGGTATGGGTGATCTCCGCACCGGTGAGACATCGAAGGAGGATGCCATCAAAGCCACGTTTATAAAGGAGTCCCCCCATAACTACATAACGAGAAACGCGTTTAAGAAAAGCACGTTTACCAGTACTAGTAAGGTCAGAAGGGAGAACAGAGGTTGTAAGGTAGTCATGGAATTGGTGATACCGGTATCCTGCGAGTTAGCAGACACAGTATTTATCGTACAAACAACCAGGGCTGAATAAGATGGGGCAAAGAGTTGTTGGACCAAGACAAAAATGTCAGAGTCAGTTGATGAGGCTGGAATTTGCGAGGCTAAGCAAGCCATAGTATCCATAAATTTGTTAGTAGAGCGTGGAATGGTTTGGATAGAATAGTGAGTAAATAAGGCTAGAAGCGAATCCACGTAGTGTTTGTATTTTTGAAGTTCCTCATTTTTGCATTGGTAGATGCCCATAACTTGATTGACTACCAATTGAGAGTCGCCAAAAATATTGATAGATTTGATACCTAAGTGCGTATGAACACAGAGACCAGAACAAGGGCCTCGTATTCCATTTGTATTATTAGTGCAAGGGAAATCGAGTCGGAATGAAAGAGGCATAGGCTCGGCGTCAAGAGGAATGAGAACAACGCCAGCTCCTCCACCGCGTTGGCATTTAGATCCATCGAAGAAGAGGGTCATTTGATACGACTCTTCCCCGAGTGAAAGAGTGGCGATGAGTTCGTCGGGGAATATAAAATTGGTAAATTGTTCCCCGGTAAAGGGGCTTCCATGAAGTTGGTGCTGCGATGGTTTGTCCTTTGATTGATTTACGGTGGGCGAACTCAAGGTCGAGGTCGGCGAGGAGCATGAGCCATCGGGCGATGCGTTGGTTTAGATGAGGTTTGGCATACATGTAATGGATGGGGTCCATGTTGGTGATGACGAAAGTTTTGTGATTCAGAAGGTAGTGTCGGAGCTTGGTAGCCACGAATGATAGGGCTAGGCACAACTTTTCTACATGTGTATACCTAGTCTCATAATCCACCAAAGTACGACTTATATAATAAACGGCTTGTTCTCGATTTTCAGAGTCACGATGTGCAAGCATGGCCCCTACAGCGTGGTCAGTGGCGGAAAGGTAAAGGTAGAAAGGGCGGTCGTCTTGAGGTGGGATAAGCACGGGTGGCTGCAAGAGATAAGTTTTGAGAGCTTCAAAGGCTTGGTGGCACTCTTCACTCCATTGAAAATCAATGTCCTTCTTAAGGAGGTGATGGAAAGGTTGACATCGATCCGAGAGTTGGGAGATGAAACGTCGGATAGATTGGAGCTTACCTTGTAAACTACGCAATTGTTTGAGATTGGTAGGTGGGGGCATTTCTATGATAGCTTTGACTTTAGATGGATCGACCTCGATGCCACGCAAAGAGACGATAAAACCAAGAAGCTTTCCCGAAAGGACACCAAAGACACATTTCTTTGGTTGAAGACGGACAAAATATTGTAACAGGCGATCAAAAATAATGGTTAAAACATCGAGATGTTCACTGCGATGTTTAGACTTGCCAAGAAGATCGTCGACGTAATCTTCAAGGATAGTGTGCATAATGTCATGAAAAATGTAGGTCATAGCCCGCTGATAGGTCGCACCAGCATTCTTAAGGCCAAATGGCATTACACGGTAACAGAAGGTTCCCCAAGGAGTTATGAAGGCAGTTTTGTGTTGATCGGAGAGCACCAAAATTTGGTTGTATCTGAAAAGCCATCCATGAGAGAAGCATTTCATGACCCTGCAGTGAGATCAACAAGTTGATCAATACTAGGTAGGGGAAGTCATCCTTAGGGCAAGCGAGGTTAAGATCCGAGAAATCCGTGCATATCAAAGTCCCCCATCGCTTTAGTAGCCAGTGCGATGTTAGAAATCCATTGAGGATAGTCAATAGGCAAGATGAAGGAAACAGAAAGGAGTCGTTGGAGCTCCTCTTTGACCAAGAGGGCAATGCGTGGATGCATTTTTCTCAATTTCTGTTTAATTGGCTTGGAATCGGGTTTCAGTGTAATGTTATGGACAGCAATGTCAGGATCAATTCCTGGCATGTCAGCGTAGGACCAAGCGAAAGCTTGGTTGCGAGCACGGAGGAAAGTAGTAAAGGCGACTTGTTCTGATGCGTTAAGGGATTGTCCGATCTTCACAATGTGAGGATCCTCCTCCGTGTGGATGTTGATTTCTATTGTAGATTCGTTCAGCATGGTTTGGGTTTCAGATGGTAAGGCTCGTTGAATATAAGAATCATCCGCGCCAAGGTAAGTGAGGATGGAGTCGTCATCCTGACACTCAACAACATTAATCAAAGGCGAATCCTCTTGATCATGTGCGGATACGAAGGGAAGAGAAGATGGGTCCTCATTATCGCGTTGATAAGTGAGAGGACCTATGAAGATAGCATTTATGAAAAAAAAAAGTTAGGAGGGATAGATTCAGGGTCTATAGATTCTGTGGGTGATGATGGCAAAGTGGGTGATGATGGTTTGGTAGGGGTGACGTCGTCTTCTTCCAGAATACAGCTGACACGAGGTGTCTCCTGTGTAGGTGTTTCAGGAAAACCGAGACCACTGCGATCATTATGTTTGCGTGTGGTGATGGGGATGAGCGTATGTCGGCCTTGTTCATAAAGACCAAAACCAAAGCCTTTCCAAGCACAGCGAGTCAAGAAGGTGAGGGCAAAGCGACGATTGGTAAGGTATTGAAAATCGGACTGGAAAGGAACCACACCAAGAGGAGGCTCAGGGGCAATGGAAGATGCGTCGACACCCCCATACGTTAGGTTAGTGCGGCAGTGAGGTGGTCCGTAGGAGATTACTTCCCCCACACGACGGTCATAGTTAGGATGGGCATGTACCTGTCCGTACTCCTGTGGGGTATGGAAAGAACTAACGTTATATAGGCGATACTCCCCCAGCGTAAGGCGCTGAAAAACATCTACTAAGGGGTCTGCGGTTGGGATGTTAGCTGCGGGAAGGGAAGTGGTTTTTGCGACGGTGGTTTCATTAGTTGAAGGCGTAGGTGCGATTGAGGTACATGGTTGAGGCATAGTTGAAGAAGATGGTTGGGTTGAATGAACGGGTGTCTTGATTGGTACCAGCACATCATTTGGGCGGTATAACATATTGCAGGTTTTAAAGGGGGGAGGATCAGCTTTTACGGTGTAGGACTTCCCCTCGTACTCAAATTTTATGCATCTATGTAAGGTTGAGGGAACGCATCCCATGGCCGGATCGAGGGCGACCCAGCATATATTATATTGGAACTCTCCCTCGAGGACATAGAAGAGTTCGGGTAAAGTCGTGGTCCTACCCGAATGTTGAGGATCACGGTGCCTAAGGTAGAGGTAATAGCGTCATTGAATGACCCATGACATGATGGGGTAGCACACATGTAGCTAGAAGGGATATTCATTTGTTGAAAAGCTTTTGAAGAGATGATGTTTAGGCTAGCACCCCATCAATCATAACACGACGCGTACACGAATGTCCCGGGCGTAAGCCGAGATGAACAGGCGAGTCGGGATCTTACGTACCAAAATCGACAATTTCATCTTGAGCCAGCTGCGCAGCTTGTGGTACGAGAGCGAAGTGGTTGGGGCGGTGGGTTGTTTGGTGAGAGAGCAACGTGATTGGGTGTTAGAATGGAGGCAACGAGGGGGGCTTCATTAGGTAAGACCTCGATCCCTGAAGAATTTCAACGAGAGCTTGTCGATGAGATTGAAAGTCGAATGAGATCATATAGTGTCATTTTGACGGGTGATTGGTGAAGGCTGTTTGATCATGGCTCGATGGGCAACTCCATTAGAGGCGGGGTAAGCGGGTCCACGAATAACCACTTTGGGTGGTGGTGCAATCGGGATGCTTTGACGGAGAAAGAGAGGACGCAGTGTGCTTTCTTTCGCTTTCTCGTTGTTTTTACTGCGCTCGAGTAGCAACACTAATCATATTAATCTCGTAAACTTTGAGATGAGGAAGATGGTTGGGATAAATTATGGTCTTGAGAGGTGGGGTTGTAATAATGATAGATCGTGGTGAGGCGGGGATAGATGGTATAGGAGAGGGAATTGAAGCTAAAGGTCTCTCCCTTCGTAAGTTGTCTTTCTTAACCTTTCTATCTGGGAGAGGTGACTGACGAAGGATGGTTTTTAAAGCTTTGCATCCCTCCACATCATGTCCTGGTGTGCGGTGATAAGCGCAGATCTTAGACTCATCATAACCTATAGGTCGAGGTTTAGACGGGTCATAAGGTCTAAGTGGGGGTAGGGAAATGGTCGCATTATCTACTAACATAGCAAGGATTTTGGCGTAAGATCCTTTGAGTGGGTCAAAATCAGAAGAGGATGAGGGTATTGATTGCGTGGGTTTTGGTAATGTTTGGGCGTGGTTAGTTCGTATGGGTGGTGGTTTAACCGAGGGGTGTTGATATGTGTTTTTCACTAAACGTGGTTTCTTTGGCGCGGGAGCTACGTTGGTGGTTAGATGATGAGGCTACGATGACATGGTAGCGGGAAACAACCACGGAGAAAGGGAGTGACAGAAAATAAATCCTTTGATGATGGAGTTTGTTTAGGGTTGATGGGTGGACGGGATACGTGGGGTGATAATGTTGATATACCCTTTGATCCTGTATGGGTGCGAAAGGCGTAGATCGTTTTGAAGAAAACGCGGAGGTATGATATATTGGTGCGAGGTGGAAGGATGAGGTCCTATATGGAAGGTAGGTATGACGATGATGGTTTTGATTGTGATAGAGGCACGGGTTGAGTGTGTCTCCTAGGTGGCGGGGCGGCTTTATTCTTGGACAAATCTAGTCGCTTAGGCGGGTGTGTTAGGCCCAGGTATGGGTAAGGTCCCAGCGTAGGGAAGATTTGGCTAAGTTAATAGAAGTGGACGAGGCATTTGGTAGAGGTGAGGGGGTGAAGGTGAGAACATGGGCATTTTAAGCACGCAAACACTTCGGGTATATGGTGGAGTTCTCGGGATCGGTCATTTGCATTTGAGTAGAATATGGCGTACTCAAACGTTCCCATAGGATTTGTCTATCCTCGGAGAATGGCAGTCTTGAGCTTGAATTGTAAATTTGAGTACGGAAGAAAGGTGGGTTGTGATTCCGAGTCCATTTGTGGGTGTGATACGGTGAGTAGATGAGTCTTGTATCAATAGATGTTAAGAGGTCAACCGGTCGTTGAAAAGATTTAGGCGATGAAGAACTAATAGGTAAGAGGGCGTGTTCGAGAGGATCCGTCATGGTTAAATAATTTGGTGATGTCGGTGCGAGATTTCTCGTCTAAGGATGTCAAAAGGAGTGGCGTACCTTCCTCTTGTGCAGCAAAGTGGTAGAAGGAAATGCAGGAAATAGATAGATTAGATAACATCCGTTCTGCGATCTTGTAGGGATGTGGTATAAGCAGACTCATCGATGGGAAGAGGAGTCTGGGCAGTTAACTCCTTATGGGTAAAGGAATGATTTCGCTTTGGTTCGATGGTGGTAAAGGAGGTTCGGGCTCCTGTGTTAGTGAAGAGGCTTGATTCAAAATTTTCTCGATAGAGGCTTTGGGCTGGGTATCAAAGACTGCATGGATCTCATGAACACTCTCTTCGGCTAAGATATCCTGGTTTGTGTTACTGTTGGAAGAGTGATTCGGGAATGGTTTGTTGAAGATTTTCAAATTTCGGTTGGCAGGGGCATTAGGATTATCGAGGGTTATATCCCTGCGTCGACCATTTCTGCACTATGTTTTTCAACATCTTGCAGTTCTCATGGCTTGTGTCCCTTCACGCGGTGGAAATTCTGAAGTCATTTTCTTTGTACCGGAGGAAGGTATGGCGCGAGTGGAATCAAACCGGAATGAGGTTTAACGGGAGGTAATGTAATGGCTCTGCTTTGAGCAATTTTTCCAATATCACACCATATGTTTCTCCCAAGGGAGTGTAGTTGATGGGCTCGGCTTTGTACTTATAGGTGGTTTTTGGTGGGGTATTAGACGGTGTTTGAGATTTAACCATCACCGCGTGGACAGCTCCTTTTGATTTAGAAGAAGTGGACGCGTGAGGAGTGGTGGTATTTGGTTTATTGGTAGAATCAGGAGTTCAGAAATTGGGGTTTTGTTGCGTAACCGCAATTTCTCTTCTCTAAGGCTCGAATTTCTAGTTTTGAGCCATGGTAAAGGCCTCATCAATGTGCGGAAAGTTTGAATTTGAAGAGTAGGAGAAATGTGCTTAGCACATGCCGTGTGAAAAGTTCGATAAGTTCGATCTGAGGCAAGGCATATGTAAGTTGGTTGATAAGGCCACGCCATCGTCCAACGAAATCTGCGATAGATTCGTCTTGAATTGTCGGATGGCATAAAGGTCGGTGATGGATACTTTCTTAGCAATGTTAATGGAGAAGTGATCCAAAAAGATTGGGCTAGTTGGTTAAAAGAGAAGATTGAGTCTTTGGGTTAAAGCAACTTTGTACCACTCAAGGCGAGTCTGATAAGGACATGGGAAATGTGCGGAGTAACAGAGGCATCATCATGGGCGATCAAATAACAAGCATGTCTAAATGATCGCAAGTGTTGTTGAGGATCCTCTTTACTATTAAAAGCGAGTAAATTTGGCAACTCCCATTGAGGAGGATATGAATGAAGGGGAGACGAGAAGGGTGAATGGGCTCCCGACAAACTTGCTCGTATGTCAGTAGCTACGACTTCCCGACACGAAGCCTCAGTTTTGCATTTTGTCCATCATTTGTTTGATGAAATCTGTGGTTGGATGAGATGATGATGCGGTTGTGGCAAACGGAGGCAAATTGGGCCAAGGGCCTCCACTGGACAATGGTGGAGTTAAGTGTTGATAAGGTATGGAGGATGAATATGTTGAGGCGACAGAATAGGGATGTCCCATATAAGGTGTTGAGGTTACTGGATACGTGTATGGGAATGAGAAGGTAGGCGGAGCTTGAGAAGGAAAGCTCGTGTGGATAGGTGGCAGAGAGCAAGTCATGAATGGAGTAGTCTGCAAGAGAGATGAGGTAGGGGCAGTCGGTGGTAATGATATGTGGGGTCCAAGATTAGCCAAAGAAAAGCCAATCTGAGTCGTATGAACCTCTGAAGCTGTCGGATTGGGAGACGGGGCTAGAGATGCAGGAAGCAAGGCGGTATTATCAGGCGGAGTGGGAGCTAAATGAGCAGCTATACTAATAGGCATACCAACAAGGAGCTGACCATCAGGCGTACGGTCAGGGGTATGGGACAAATAGTATTGTACAGCGCTAGAATTAGCATCCAGAAACTTGGCAAAGTCCTTGTCTCCTACAGGAATTTGGGGATCTCACTTTGGTGTGCAGTAGGATTCCCCACGAAATGTGAAGGGGGATTCGGGTAAAAAAGCAGAGCAAGCATGTGAAACCATGGCGGCGGCTTGCTTTGAGTGATAACAACCATGGACCAGTGTTCACGGTAGGGTTTCAATCTATCGGGAAAGCTAGACAAACTTAGAATGGTAAAATTGGGGTTCTTTGGTTTGTCAGGGGTTGTAGAAGATAGTAACCGATATCGGTCTAGTATCCGATGTCGGTTATACTATAGCCGACGTCGGTCAGGTAACCGATGTCGGTGTAAGAAGTCTGGGTTAACAAGATATAAAAGGCTGCTAATTTGATTTTTAACAACGTTTAGTATACGTGTCCAATTATTGATCACAGAAGACAGAGTATGAGAAAGAAAACAGAACTAAAAACAAGCAAGATGCACACACAAATCCAGAGATTAACCCTAGGGTTAATTTTAATTATCGTGGGCTTATGCCTTTAGACGTAGAATGATGTGAGAATCCTAAACAAGAGACTTAGGGGAAATGTCAAGTTGTTTTGGCTTATAAGGTTACCTCAATCGGGCGGAGGAATACCGCGGAAAAAAAAAAGGGGATGTTTGAGCTGTTGTGTTAATTGTGAAGTGATTCGGTATGTGTTGTGCAGTGAATGTAAGATTAATTTCCTGTCAATACCGTGGATATCACCCCCACGTGTACGACCTGTTACTTAATCTACGTTCACTAGAATTGAAAAACAACAAGCAGGAATGCAATGCACGTGTTTTAAACCCAAATCGAAAATTATGTTCGATGAAGCAAGAGAGATGACTTTCACTAATGCGAAACTAGGAAAGCAAGACAAATTCTTTACGAAATATATAACAAAAGCAGCAACAGCAAGTATGCTTCCTAAAATGAAAATAAGCAAGAGAAACAGAAACCCAAGATGGGTCCCACCGGGCGTGCCAAAATGTTTCACTCGGAATGATTCGTTCCTTTTAGAAACAGATAAGGTTAGGGGCTAGGAGGAATACCTGTAGAATGTCGAGATGGTGTGCGCGTACCGTAGAGAAAGATCAGGCTGATTGCGAAGAACTCCTTTTTGTCTTGGAAGGACTACCTGCAAATAAGAACACAAGACCACAAGATTTTGATTAGACAATAAATGAGAAAGCGCCTTGGGCCGGGAAATATAAAACTTCCTTTCGAAGGTGGTCGGTTTCCCTGCTAATATGAATTAACACAAAAGACTGTAAAATATCAATTAAGTTGCTTCGTTGAACTGGGTAGGGGAAAGGCTGGTTTTCTGGTTTTGATCGGAGGAACCGATGCCGGTTACTGATAACCGATGCCGGTTACTGATAACCGATACCGGTGGGTTCTAGGATCTGTAGGTTAGTTGCTTTGTGGGGTAGTTGTGTTGTTTGTAAGGCTGTATATAGGTGGTATTAGGAAATAAGGTGATGAGAGGTAGATGAATGATAGTTAGAGGTAATATGCATGCTGGGTAGTGGATTCAGGGATGGATTTATGAGGACTGTAATTCAAAAGGCATAAGAAATGTTATAACAGAGGACATGCAAGATGTGACTTACTGGTTTTGACGAAGATGCAAGCTGATCTCCTTTGCTGTAAACACTTCTGGTATTTCCACTCGTCTCTGCTCGGTCAAGTGAAGATCTGGACTCTCTTTTTCACTCCCAATGATCTCTGTTGATTCAAAAATCATTCGACCTGATCCCAAAAATGAAATTCCGATCCTTTGTTTTTGGTTTGGGGAGCCCATTTACAGGGAACCGATGGCGGTTGCGTAACCGATGGCGGTCGAGTAGGAACCGGCATCGGTAAGGAAAAAGTAGGCTATTTTTAGTAAAATAACCCACCTTCCCTGCTTTTCTCCCGAGAGATCAGTTGCGGGCTTGGTCAAGTGGCTAGAAGGTCGGTTTTGGGTGCGAGTAAGGAGGCATTAGTTATGGATGTGAGTCTAGACCAAGCCATAAGTCTTAATTAGGTTATCAATTACAAGGTAATTAATAAATAATTGTGTAAGGTTTAGGTGATGAGGTTAAGTTGCGAGATGAGATGCGGGTGAGGGGTCGTAAGACACAAATTTGGTGTGTACACAAATATGAACAAATTGATGGATGAACTAGAAAAATTTAAAACAGACATTCTAGTTTAGTTAACCTCCACCATGGATGGATTGCAAGATCGGGAAAATACTAAAACTAAACTATTAGCTATGTATTATCCTAGATGCGAGAAAAAAATTATGGAATAATAAATTTTCCTCTGGATTAAATAGAAATGTGTCTTATCGGGGAATCTAGGGAACATGGGAGTAATGGTTGTTCTCTTCTTCTATTTATAAAAATTATCTTAAACAAACCAAGACTCCATTCATAGTAGAAGAAGTAAACTTTGTCAAGAGACAACCTAGTTAGGGAAGTTCATGTCCAAGTCAGCCCTAACCCCTAGATGATGCCATGGGTGACTCGAGATAGTACCAATTTTTGGGACAACCACCTTGGGCCCCTCAACTAGCATAGAGTACCTAGGATTGGGCAGGAAAATCTTGGTATGCTCAAGGACACCAATAACCATGGTCTGGTTAAGGTAACCTGAATACTTGGTCACAACCTAGGTGGAGCCCTAATAACAATGCTCAAGGGAGGAAATATCCTAGTCAGAATCAACAAGCCATAATGGGTTCCCTTGCACAAAATTCCCATACTAAAAATGTGGGTCAAACACAAATACTAGCCCAACCAATGGATAATCCCATAAACAAAAAAATAATTCCTATCTATGGGGAAGAACAAGAAAAACCAGTTGATCTTAATGCCATGGATTATAAGGATATTCAAACCAAATATGGAAAAATAATTAGCAGTCCACCTATTATAATTACTGAAATGATGGAATAAACTAAAACCCCTAGTTTGGTTGTTCTAGGAAGGATAAAAAAGAAAAACATAAGGAGCCGATATAAAATCTACACAAACTCCATTTCCAAAGAGATTTAAAGAAGTTATAGAGACCAAGGAATCTGATTTGGTACATGAATTGAGGAAATTGACCATTGAAATACCATTGTTGCAAGCAATCAAGGACATTCCTAAGTTAAATAAGTTAATCAAAATTCTATGTTTAAAAAGACCTGGAAGAAAGAAGCAGTACCCTAAGACTATTAAGGTAGATGGGAAACTTACAGATTTTTTAGGAGGAAAACTCTTACTTCCCAAATATGGAGATCCTGGAAGCCCTATTATTTCTATCTCTACAGGGAATAAATATATACATAATGTTTTGGTTGATTTGGGAGAAACTATAAATGTGATGATAGTGGACACTTTGAAAACATTACCATTAATAGGTATACAACCTACTAGCACCATATTGCGAGATGGAAGATCAATCTTAGGAAATCCAGGAGTTATTGAAGATGTGGAAATTATGGTGGAGTCATGGGAATATCCAAAGGAATTCCTTATATTATGACCAAAATCTAAAACACTTGGTTATCCCATTATTTTGGGCAAATAATGGTTAGCTATATAGTTGCAGACTTAATTGATTACAGATTAGGTGATATGACTATCTCAAATGGTAAGAATTCTAAGAAAAATTCCTTATATCCTTCTAGAGGAAATTTTACGATAATCAAGAACAATTATGGGTAGATGATCCTGATACTAATAAGAAAAACATGTCTTCTTTAGCTATGATAACATTGCAGGATCATGTACGGGAGGTGGAAGATATGATTAATAAACCATTGAATGAACGCCAATTGTCCTTGGAGCAATCAGTGATAGTTCTGGAACCTATGGACTTAGTTATAGAATCTATAGACTTAGTTTCGGAACCTATAGACTTAGTTCCGAAATCATTAGATTTAGTTTCAAACATTCACACTTGTCTCTGAAACCACACCAACAACAATTCCTTATGAATGAAAATAATTTCACTCTAGAGGAATGTGATTTCTCTTAGGGAGGGGTAGAAATAGCTACGAAATTAGTAGCTTTAGTATCAAATATGTTAGGAAATGGTGAGTAATTTTTGGAAAGCAAAGAGTTGACGAGGATTTTGTCCAACAACGAGATAAGTATCATAACTCCGCCTACTGTCCTTTTCCAATATTCTTTCTCAAGGAAATTTTAGAGATATTTCTACATATCATATATTATTACTAAATTCATGTCCACTAAACACCCTAATGGAACCCTTTAAAAAAATTATTTCATCACACACTGAACCAAACATGTTGAGATTTAACTAGGTAACATTTTGAACATTAATAGTTGGTTGAAGAATGATGAAGAATTTAAATTGTTTGATGTTCTCAAAGATCATACTAGAGATTTTTCTTGGGAATATAAAGACATTAAAGGAATCCATCCAAGTATTTTCACCCATCACATCGATACTTGAAAAAATTAAACCATTTAGACAACCTCGAGAAAGATTAATATGGCCTTAAGGGACATAGTCAAGCAAGAAATTGAAAAACTATTACAAGTAGGTTTTATCTACCCTATCTCGAGATAGTCAATGGGTGTCTCCTCTTGTAATTATGCCTAAAAAAGTGAAAATGGAGAATTTTTGTTGATTATAGGGAGTTGAATAAAGACACACCGATAAATTATTTTCCCTTACCATTCATATATCAAGTTTTAGACAACCTTACAAGAAAACAATACTTTTCCTTCCTGGATGGCTTTAGTGGATATAATCAAATCAGATTTTTTGTTGAGGATTAGGAAAAAACTACCTTTACTTATCCATGGGGTACCTTTTCCTATAGGGTATTTCCATTTGGACTATGTAATGCTCCAACAACCTTCCAAAGAGTTGTATTAAATTTTTTTGTAGACCTAACGAATGATTGTGTAGAGGTATACATGGATGAATTTATTATGCATGGAGACACATTTGATGATGCTTTAAAGAATTTAGACAGAGCACTAAAAATATGTGAGCAAAACCATTTGTCTCTAGTCATGAGAAATGTTTGATGATGGTTGATGAGGGATTGTATTAGGACACCACATTTCAAAAAGAGTAATTCAAGTTGACCAAAACAAAATCGGGATTATTTTAGACTTACATGTTCCTCAAAGCCCCAAAGATATCAAGTCATTCTTAGGAAATGCTAGATACTATAGGCATTTTATCAAGGATTTTAGTAAAATTTCTTCCCCAATGTTTAGTTTACTTACCAAGGATTGTGAATTTTGTTGGGATGAAAAGTGTCGAATGCTTTTGAAGAAATTAAATAAAAATTAATCACTTCCCATATCTTGAGAGGACATAATTGAGAGAAACCTCTTCACATCAAAACAGATGCCTCAAATAACTCAATTGGTGTAGTTTTGGGACACAAATATGAAGAAGGAAAATGTATGTCATTTACTACATTAGTAAAAATATTAATCCCAATTTGAAAGAAATTACACCTCCACTAAAAAGAGTTTCTTGTTGTGATTTATGCAATTAATAAGTTCAAACATTATATTACATGGCACAAAATATTTGTACATATAAATCACTCGAAATTAGATACTTAATGAAATAATCAGGTGGTTGGAGATAGGATAATTAAATGGTTATTACTTTTATAATAATTTGATATTACCATTGTGGATAATCTAGGAAAATCTAATGTGGTAGCTGATTTCTTGTCAAGATTAACCACTACAAGGGAGCAAGATCCAATTAAGGACAACTTTCTAGATGAACAATTATTTTCTATTTCAGCTGATACACCATGGTTTGCTGATATGGAAAATTATCTTGCAACAGGGAAGTTTCCTCCTTTTACTAAGAAAAAATGAAGAATATAATCAAAATTAGTTCAAATTTAAATGGTTAAATGGAATGTTATTTAAATGTGGTCCTAATTTTGTTTTACGTAGGTGTGTGAGAGAAGATGAAATCTTTGACATGCTTAGGAATGTCATGTTGAACCAAGTGGAGGACACTTTTCAATGAAAATAACAACACAAAAATACTTTGCCTGCTATTATTTTCCATCTCTATATAAAGATGTGAGGAAATACATCAAGAAGTGTGATCCTTGTAAAAGGATGGGACAACCAAATTTCACCAATGAAAGGCCTCTACAACCTCAAGTAGTAATTAAACCATTTGAAAGGTGGGGGCTAGATTTTTTTGGTCCCTTTAGTCCTACTTCAAAAGGAAAGGAGCACATTCTTATGTGTACTGATTATGTGACAAAGTGGGAAGAGGTACGAGTCTTTAACAAATACTAAAGAAGAAGCGGTGGCTGATTTCCTTTGGCACAAAATTATGATGAATTTTGGTGCACCAAGGAGTATAGTTTCATATCAAGGGCCACAGTTCATGTCTAATATGATCTAGACCTTCACAATGTACTATAAGATCAACTATAGGAAGTAATCTCCTATCACCCATAATGAAATGGACAAGAAGAAGTAACAAACACGAATTGAAAACATCCTTACCAAAACAGTTGAATCAGGTAGAAGAGATTGGGTAAAGAGACTACCTGAGGTTGTTTGGGCATATAATACAACTTGGAAGACTAAAACAGGGTTTTCACCATATGAGTTAGTCTATGGGAAAAAACCCTTGTTACTATATGAATTTGAACTACAAACATTGAGAACAACGACTAAACCGGGTATTGAATTGATGCGAAAGACAAAAGGAAAGAATTCTACAACTCAATGAATTGGATGAGATGAGATTGGAAGCACTTCATCAGACAAAGATAATCCAAGACCAAAGGAAGCAGTGGCATGATACACATATCAAGGAAAGGCAATTAAAGATAGGATATTGGGCATTATTGTTTGATTCTAGTACCAACAATTCAAAGGCATGTTGAGAAATAGATGGTTAGGACCCTATAAAATTGAGAAGATATTTAACAATGGCTCTATTCAGCTAGTTCCCATTGATGACAGATGAAGGAAACTTTTGGTCAATGGAAACAGGTTAAAACTTTATAGGAAGCCTCCTACTAGGGATGAATTCTTGAAGCGATTGAAGTAGACAAAGAATTTGATCATATGGAAGAACCTAGTTCTTCCAAAATGATCAAATAATCAGATGCATGAATCCAAAATAAAGGGAAGATAATGAAAACTAGAAAATGGTGTTCTCTTCCCTAAAAAAATAAAATAAAATGAAAAATAAAAGGGAAGGAATGAAAACTAGTAAATGGCGTTCTCTTCCCCAAAAATAAAAAAATCTCTCAAAATACCAAACTAGAAATGGTAGTTGGTTTCTTCAATAAATGGCTAATGCAAATTAAAAGGAATTTCTTTGGAATTTTAGCTATCTTTTCTAACCATTTTTCCTTTTTAACTTTTAGGAATGATCACTTGTCTAGGAAAAGGATTAGATCAGCAAGGATGGCAATTATTTCTTGATCTTATTAAAGGTTAAATTAAAAGTTTACATGTGTGATTAGAATTGATTTAATAATTTGGTATGATGAGTCATTTATTGTACATTGTGATTAAAAGAAAGTAATCAAGAGGCGATTTTGATGGAATAATAAAGTGGCGTGTATTTTTAATCAGCTATCATTTTGGTGGAATAAAAGAAGTTTGATGATGGTTGATGAGGGAATTGTATTAGGACACCACATTTCAAAAAGAGTAATTCAAGTTGACCAAAACAAAATCGGGATTATTTTAGACTTACATTGCTCAAAAGCCCCACGATATCAAGTCATTCTTAGGGAATGCTAGATACTATAGGCATTTTATCAAGGATTTTAGTAAAATTGCTTCCCCCATGTTTAGTTTACTTACCAGGATTGTGAATTTTGTTGGGATAAAAGTGTCAACATGCTTTTGAAGAAATTAAATAAAAATTAATCACTTCCCCAATCTTGAGAGGACCTAATTGAGAGAAACCTCTTCACATCAAAACAAATGCCTCAAATAACTCAATTGGTGTATTTTAGGACACAAATATGAAGAAGGGAAAATGTATGTCATTTACTACATTAGTAAAAATATTAATCCCACTCAAAAGAAATTACACCACCACTAAAAAGAATTTCTTGTTGTGATTTATGCAATTAATAAGTTCGGACATTATATTACATGGCACAAAATATTTGTACATATAAATCACTCGAAATTAGATACTTAATGAAATAATCAATGGTTGGAGATAGGATAATTAAATGGTTATTACTTTCATAATAATTTGATATTACCATTGCGGATAATCTAGGAAAATCTAATGTGGTAGCTGATTTCTTGTCAAGATTAACCACTACAAGGAGCAAGATCTAGTTAAGGACAAATTTTCAGATGAACATTTATTTTCTATTTCAACAGATACACCATGGTTTGCTGATATGGAAAATTATCTTGCAACAGGAAGTTTCCTCCTTTTATTAAGAAAAAAATGAAGAAGATAATCAAAATTAGCTCCAAATTTAAATGGTTAAATGGAATGTTATTTAAATGTGGTCCTAATTTTGTTTTATGTAGTGTGTGAGAGAAGATGAAATCTTTGACATGCTCGGGGAATGTCATGTTGAACCAAGTGGAGGACACTTTTCAATGAAAATAACAACACACAAAATACTTTGCAGACCGCTATTATTTTCCATCTCTATATAAAGATGTGAAGAAATACATCAAGAAGTGTGATCCTTGTCAAAGGATGGGACAACCAAATTTCACCAATGAAAGGCCTTTGCAACCTCAAGTAGCAATTAAAAATTTGAAAGGTGGGGGCTAGATTTTTTTGGTCCCTTTAGTCCTCCTTCATAAGGAAAGGAGCACATTCTTATGTGTACTGATTATGTGACAAAGTGGGAAGAGGTGCAGGCTTTAACAAATGCTACTGAAGAAGCAGTTGCTGATTTCCTTTGGCACAAAATTATGATGAAGTTTGGTGCACCAAGGAGTATAGTTTCATATCAAGGGCCACAATTCATGTCTAATATGATCTAGGCCTTCACAATGTACTATCAGATCAATCATAGGAAGTCATCTCCTATCACCCACAATCAAATGGACAAGAAGAAGTAACAAACAGAGAATTGGAAAACATCCTTACCAAAACAATGGAAACAGGTAGAAGAGATTGGGTAAAGAGACTACCTGAGGATGTCTAGGCTTATAATACAACTTGGAATACTACAACAGGGTTCTCACCATATGAGTTAGTCTATGGGAAAAAACCCTTGTTACCTATTGAATTTGAACTACAAACATTGAGAACAATGACTAAACTGGGTATTGAATTGGATGCAACACAAAAGGAAAGAATTCTACAACTCAATGAATTGGATGAGATGAGATTAGAAGCACTTCATCAAACAAAGATAATCCAATACCAAAGGAAGCAGTGGCATGATACACATATCAAGGAAAGGAAATTTAAGATATGATATTGGGCATTATTGTTTGATTCTAAGTACCAACAATTCAAAGGCAAGTTGAGAACTAGATGGTTAGGACCCTATTAGATTGAGAAGATATTTAACAATGGCTCTATTCAGCTACTTCCCATTGATGACAGTAGAAGGAAACTTTTGGTCAATGGACATAGGTTAAAAATTTATAGGAAGCCTCCTACTAGGGATGAATTCTTGAAGCAGATTGAAGTAGACAAAGAATTTGATCATATGGAAGAACCTAGTTCTTCCAAAATGATCAAATAATTAGATGCATGAATCCAAAATAAAGGAAGAGAATGAAAACTAGAAAATGGTGTTCTCTTCCCTAAAAAAATAAAATAAAATAAAAAATAAAAGGGAAGGAATGAAAACTAGTAAATGGCGTTCTCTTCCCCAAAAATAAAAAAATCTCTCAAAAGACCAATTGAAAACTAGAAATGGAAGTTGGTTTCTTCAATAAATGGCTAATGCAAATTAAAAGGAATTTCTTTGGAATTTTAGTATCTTTTCTAACCATTTTTCCTTTTTAACTTTTAGGAATGATCGATTGTCTAGGAAAAGGATTAGATCAGCAAGGATGGCAATTATTTCTTGATCTTATTAAAGGTTAAATTAAAAGTTTACATGTGTGATTAGAATTGATTTAATAATTTGGTATGATGAGTCATTTATTGTACATTGTGATTAAAAGAAAGTAATCAAGAGGGCGATTTTGATGGAATAATAAAGTGGCGGTGTATTTTTAATCAGCTATCATTTTGGTGGAATAAAAGAAGTTTGATGATGGTTGATGAGGGAATTGTATTAGGACACCACATTTCAAAAAGAGTAATTCAAGTTGACCAAAACAAAATCAGGATTATTTTAGACTTACTGCTCCTCAAAGCCCCACACAGATATCAAGTCATTCTTAGGGAATGCTAGATACTATAGGCATTTTATCAAGGATTTTAGTAAAATTGCTTCCCCATGTTTAGTTTACTTACCAGGATTGTGAATTTTGTTGGGATAAAAGTGTCAACATGCTTTTGAAGAAATTAAATAAAAATTAATCACTTCCCCAATCTTGAGAGGACCTAATTGAGAGAAACCTCTTCACATCAAAACAAATGCCTCAAATAACTCAATTGGTGTATTTTTAGGACACAAATATGAAGAAGGGAAAATGTATGTCATTTACTACATTAGTAAAAATATTAATCCCACTTTGAAAGAAATTACACCACCACTAAAAAGAATTTCTTGTTGTGATTTATGCAATTAATAAGTTCGACATTATATTACATGGCACAAAATATTTGTACATATAAATCACTCGAAATTAGATACTTAATGAAATAATCAATGGTTGGAGATAGGATAATTAAATGGTTATTACTTTCATAATAATTTGATATTACCATTGTGGATAATCTAGGAAAATCTAATGTGGTAGCTGATTTCTTGTCAAGATTAACCACTACAAGGGAGCAAGATCTAGTTAAGGACAAATTTTCAGATGAACATTTATTTTCTATTTCAACAGATACACCATGGTTTGCTGATATGGAAAATTATCTTGCAACAGGAAGTTTCCTCCTTTTATTAAGAAAAAATGAAGAAGATAATCAAAATTAGCTCCAAATTTAAATGGTTAAATGGAATGTTATTTAAATGTGGTCCTAATTTTGTTTTATGTAGGTGTGTGAGAGAAGATGAAATCTTTGACATGCTCGTGGAATGTCATGTTGAACCAAGTGGAGGACACTTTTCAATGAAAATAACAACACACAAAATACTTTGCAGACCGGCTATTATTTTCCATCTCTATATAAAGATGTGAAGAAATACATCAAGAAGTGTGATCCTTGTCAAAGGATGGGACAACCAAATTTCACCAATGAAAGGCCTTTGCAACCTCAAGTAGCAATTAAAAAATTTGAAAGGTGGGGGCTAGATTTTTTTGGTCCCTTTAGTCCTACTTCAAAAGGAAAGGAGCACATTCTTATGTGTACTGATTATGTGACAAAGTGGGAAGAGGTACAGTCTTTAACAAATACTACGAGAAGAAGCGGTGGCTGATTTCCTTTGGCACAAAATTATGATGAATTTTGGTGCACCAAGGAGTATAGTTTCATATCAAGGGCCACAATTCATGTCTAATATGATCTAGACCTTCACTATGTACTATAAGATCAACTATAGGAAGTAATCTCCTATCACCCACAATCAAATGGACAAGAAGAAGTAACAAACACATGAAATGGAAAAATCCTTACCAAAACAATGGAAACAGTAGAAGAGATTGGGTAAAGAGACTACCCGAGGATGTCTAGGCTTATAATAAAACTTGGAATACTAAAACAGGGTTCTCACCATATGAGTTAGTCTATGGAAAAAACCCTTGTTACCTATTGAATTTGAACTACAAACATTGAGAAAAATGAATAAACTGGGTATTGAATTGGATTCAAGCACAAAAGGAAACAATTCTACAACTCAATGAATTGGATGAGATGAGATTAGAAGCACTTCATCAAACAAAGATAATCCAATACCAAAGGAAGCAGTGGCATGATACACATATCAAGGAAAGGAAATTTAAGATATGATATTGGGCATTATTGTTTGATTCTAGGTACCAACAATTCAAAGGCATGTTGAGAAATAGATGGTTAGGACCCTATAAAATTGAGAAGATATTTAACAATGGCTCTATTCAGCTAGTTCCCATTGATGACAATAGAAGGAAACTTTTGGTAAATGGATATAGGTTAAAAATTTATAGGAAGCCTCCTACTAGGGATGAATTCTTGAAGCAGATTGAAGTAGACAAAGAATTTGATCATATGGAAGAACCTAGTTCTTCCAAAATCATCAAATAATTAGATTCATGAATCCAAAATAAAGGGAAGATAATGAAAACTAGAAAATGGTGTTCTCTTCCCTAAAAAAATAAAATAAAATGAAAAATAAAAGGGAAGGAATGAAAACTAGTAAATGGCGTTCTCTTCCCCAAAAATAAAAAAATCTCTCAAAATACCAAACTAGAAATGGTAGTTGGTTTCTTCAATAAATGGCTAATGCAAATTAAAAGGAATTTCTTTGGAATTTTAGCTATCTTTTCTAACCATTTTTCCTTTTTAACTTTTAGGAATGATCGGTTGTCTAGGAAAAAGGATTAGATCAGCAAGGATGGCAATTATTTCTTGATCTTATTAAAGGTTAAATTAAAAGTTTACATGTGTGATTAGAATTGATTTAATAATTTGGTATGATGAGTCATTTATTGTACATTGTGATTAAAAGAAACTAATCAAGAGGGATTTTGATGGAATAATAAAGTGGCGCAGTATTTTTAATCAGCTATCATTTTGGTGGAATAAAAGAAGTTTGATGATGGTTGATGAGGGAATTGTATTAGGACACCACATTTCAAAAAGAGTAATTCAAGTTGACCAAAACAAAATCGGGATTATTTTAGACTTACTGTTCCTCAAAGCCCCACAGATATCAAGTCATTCTTAGGGAATGCTAGATACTATAGGCATTTTATCAAGGATTTTAGTAAAATTGCTTCCCCCATGTTTAGTTTACTTACCAGGGATTGTGAATTTTGTTGGGATAAAAAGTGTCAACATGCTTTTGAAGAAATTAAATAAAAATTAATCACTTCCCCAATCTTGAGAGGACCTAATTGAGAGAAACCTCTTCACATCAAAACAAATGCCTCAAATAACTCAATTGGTGTATTTTTAGGACACAAATATGAAGAAGGGAAAATGTATGTCATTTACTACATTAGTAAAAATATTAATCCCAATCAAAGAAATTACACCACCACTAAAAAAGAATTTCTTGTTGTGATTTATGCAATTAATAAGTTCAGACATTATATTACATGGCACAAAATATTTGTACATATAAATCACTCGAAATTAGATACTTAATGAAATAATCAATGGTTGGAGATAGGATAATTAAATGGTTATTACTTTCATAATAATTTGATATTACCCTTGTGGATAATCTAGGAAAATCTAATGTGGTAGCTGATTTCTTGTCAAGATTAACCACTACAAGGAGCAAGATCTAGTTAAGGACAAATTTTCAGATGAACATTTATTTTCTATTTCAATGAGATACACCATGGTTTGCTGATATGGAAAATTATCTTGCAACAGGAAGTTTCCTCCTTTTATTAAGAAAAAATGAAGAAGATAATCAAAATTAGCTCCAAATTTAAATGGTTAAATGGAATGTTATTTAAATGTGGTCCTAATTTTGTTTTATGTAGGTGTGTGAGAGAAGATGAAATCTTTGACATGCTCGAGGGAATGTCATGTTGAACCAAGTGGAGGACACTTTTCAATGAAAATAACAACACACAAAATACTTTGCAGACCGGCTATTATTTTCCATCTCTATATAAAGATGTGAAGAAATACATCAAGAAGTGTGATCCTTGTCAAAGGATGGGACAACCAAATTTCACCAATGAAAGGCCTTTGCAACCTCAAGTAGCAATTAAAAATTTGAAAGGTGGGGGCTAGATTTTTTTGGTCCCTTTAGTCCTCCTTCAAAAGGAAAGGAGCACATTCTTATGTGTACTGATTATGTGACAAAGTGGGAAGAGGTGCAGGCTTTAACAAATGCTACTGAAGAAGCAGTTGCTGATTTCCTTTGGCACAAAATTATGATGAATTTTGGTGCACCAAGGAGTATAGTTTCATATCAAGGGCCACAATTCATGTCTAATATGATCTAGTCCTTCACAATGTACTATCAGATCAATCATAGGAAGTCATCTCCCTATCACCCACAATCAAATGGACAAGCAGAAGTAACAAACAGAGAATTGGAAAAAATCCTTACCAAAACAGTTGAATCAGGTAGAAGAGATTGGGTAAAGAGACTACCTGAGGATGTCTAGGCTTATAATAAAACTTGGAATACTAAAACAGGGTTCTCACCATATGAGTTAGTCTATGGGAAAAATCCCTTGTTACCTATTGAATTTGAACTACAAACATTGAGAAAAATGAATAAACCGGGTATTGAATTGGATTCAAGACAAAAGGAAACAATTCTACAACTCAATGAATTGGATGAGATGAGATTAGAAGCACTTCATCAAACAAAGATAATCCAATACCAAAGGAAGCAAAGCGTGGCATGATACACATATCAAGGAAAGGAAATTTAAGATATGATATTGGGCATTGTTGTTTGATTCCAGTTCAAAAAATTCAATTGAAAGTTGAGAAATAGATGGTTAGGACCTTATCAAATTGAGAAGATATTTAACAATGGCTCTATTTAGCTAGTTCCCATCGATGATAGTAGAAGGAAATTTTTGGTAAATGGACACAGTTAAAAATTTATTGAAACCCTCCTACTAGGGATGAATTCTTGAAGCAGATTGAAGTAGACAAAGAATTTGATCATATGGAAGAACCTAGTTCTTCCAAAATCATCAAATAATCTGATGTATGAATCCAAATAAAGGGAAGATAATGAAAACTATAAAATGGTGTTCTCTTCCCTAAAAAAATAAAATAAAATGAAAAATAAAAAGGGAAGGAATGAAAACTAGTAAATGGCATTCACTTCCCCAAAAATAAAAAAAATATCCCAAAATACCAAACTAGAAATGGTAGTTGGTCTCTTCAATAAATGGCTAATGCAAATTAAAAGGAATTTCTTTGGAATTTCAATTGTCCTTTCTAACCATTTTATCTTTTTAACTTTTAGGAATGATCGGTTGTCTAGGAAAAGGGATTAGATCAGCAAGGATGGTAATTATTTCTTGATCTTATTAAAGGTTAAATTAAAAGTTTACATGTTGTTGTCCACTCAAAATTCCCTGCTCTGATGAAAGTAAAAATTTAAAAAATTTTGAGTTTAAGTGTTTTCTCTAAAGTACCTAAGTCGTGAAATTGAGAAAATCTGCGTTTTTGGGTCATTTTGAGTGATTTTGAGTGATTTTGCCCAGCTGTCGAAACTTTTCGTCCCAAGTGTCCCAAAACTTATTATGCGAGTTGTTCCATTTTCGGCTGAAACACCCAAACTGCGTACTTCACACTTTCATGTTCCAAATGTCCCAAATCAAATTGTGCAAGCTGTTCCATTTTCGGCCGAAACTCCCGAGTCACGTACTTCAGAGCTTTTTGTCCCAAGTCAAAAGTGCAAGTTGTTCCATTTTCGGCCGAAACTCCCGAACCGCATACTTCACGCATTTTCATCTCAAATGTCCCAAACTTTTTCGGACCCATTGGAACCTTTTCAGCCGATTCACCCGAATCACACACTTCGCATACTCATGTCCCGCGTGTCCCAAAAGACATTTGTGCATCTTTTCCCCGCCTCGCCCGAACCGCCGAGCCACGTGTTTCAGCGCATCTACGTATCACATGTCCCTAATGAACCAAGTGTCATTCATGCCGCTTTTACCGCTTTACCCGAATATCCCGCTTATTCAAATTGGTGGGTATATTATTAAATGCACATTCATGGCCTTTCTCTCTCCTAAACGGCTATATAACGGGTATTCCCCCTTTGCATTTTTCACATTGTTTCCATGCTGCCCTTACAACCTAATTCCTGCGCGTGTATCCCTTTTCTCTGTAATTCCTTCCCGAGTTTAGGTTGTGGCTCTGAGACTATCAATATGAAGATCAAATTTCGAGGGACGGAACAAATTTCTCCACTTGAGTGCATGCGTTCACAATATTGGGGACAATGGCTCGTCATCTTGATTTGATGATTTTGGGCAAGAATGGCGAATCTGAACCCTACACCAATGGCGCAGATGATTCACGATAGTGGTTTGGCTTTTGTTGGAGGTTTCCCAATCTCAGTACAGTGTGTTGATACCGTGCTTTCATGCGGAGCTCACTTCGACCCCGCTTCGAGTGAATTGACCAATATACATGGGGAACTCATCGCCAAACTGGATGCTACCGCCATTAGCACTGCTCTGAGGATTCCAGAGATGGATAATGCCATAGTCATTTCCCGGGATCAAGCACAGGCCCTGTTCAACCAAGACAGTGACAAATATAAGGCACGAGTGGCGAAGTCCTGGCTTAAAAACCCTAGGAAGGGAGCCTCTCGCCTGTCCAAAACCCTTTTCCGGGTAGATTTTAATGAAGAATTGTCTAACTTTATAATTCTGCTGGCTCGGGTTATGGGTTTGCCCTCTACCAACGAATTCCACTTCTGGATGTGCCCGCTCATCAGCATGGTGTGCGAGGGAACGCAAAATATCAACTGGGCAGAGATCATAAGCATGAATTTGGCGGAGCAGCTGTCCAATGTGCAGCAAACGAAGAAGTTCTACATGACTTCGTACCTGATGTATACCCTAGCAGCGTCACGACAATGGTTTGGCTTTTCCTACCTTGACGCTCACAAAGATGATCCAATATATGCCTACTGCCCACAGTTCACCCTGGAGACCAGCAATCGTAATTTCAGAAGGGTCAACGATGCTTTCACCATGTACGTGGTCAGGCTGCTCGAAGGTGATACTGCTAGAAGGTTTTCAGATGAAGCCATGAACCTGATATCGCAATATGGTGCTTATTTCATCCAATTCAGGAAATTTTCTTATATCAGGCTTGCTGGCTATGAGAGCACCCCTCTGAGGCTTCCCATGTTCTGCAATGATAAGATGGCCTTGATTGAAGTATGCAGGTAGTTAGACAAACTGCACAGAACCTGCAGGGACAAGAAGATTTCCGGTTTGCACTTTCCCATCTCTTTGGGAAATTACACTTGTAAAACAGCCCTGGACGCCCAGAACATAGAGAGAGCCCTGGTTCCTATCACTGTCCATTTCTTCAAGCCAAGAACCTGCTTTGACTTGAAGAAGTTCATTGAACGGAACATCAAGATAATCTACCATCATAGGGTAGATACAGAAGACTACTGGGCTGACTGTGCAGATGATTTTGAGGCCAGGAGAAGGCATTGTGGCAGGTTCTCCCTGTAATTGATCCAAGAACTCAGCTTGTACCAGGTCCCTGAAGGACTCCAAGATGATAATTCTGATCTATACTCATATGAGTATGACAGTGTGATTAAGCACACCCCCTTGGAGGACTTGGATTGGAACAGGAAAGAAAAAGATGATCTGGCTGAGATCCTTGCTCCATTCTTAGTTAGAACTAAGGTCTGGTTTGATAGAAAAGTTCGAGAGCTCAGAAGGCACTTAGGAGAATCCTCTTCCAAGGATGCTTCAACACCACGGAGAGAGGCATCGGTTCCCAGGTCAGAAACACTAGTGCAAACCCCACCTGCCTCATCAATACAAGGACCTGCAGCTTCCACTCCTTCTTCATCCACTCAAGTGTACCAAAAGAAACTCAAGGAGGTTAAGAAGGAGCCTATGGAAAATGATCCTCAAAGAAAGCAGGTAGAAGTGCCTATGGGACCGGAGAATATCATTGTTCTCAGTGAAAGTGAAGAAAGTGAAATGCTAACCTCTGCAAAATGCTCACTAAAGACCCAGGTGATAAAGATAAAGAAATCTAAAGCACTTTGAGATTTCGGTGATGTTGACTCTTCTTCCGCAATTGCCCCAAGTGCCCCACTCACCTCTCGGCTCGAGTCAACAGGCTGCATAGACCTTGAGTGTCATGAGCTCTCTGTCTCTCGGCCCTCTTGCTCCTCCTGCTGATTCCTCTTCCTCTTTTGCGTGGGTGCGACCTTTGGTTAACAATAGGAAGAGAAAATTTTCCTCTCGGAGTTCAAGGTCAAATTTTGATCTTTGTCGCTGACCTTGTTGGGCACCACTCCTTCTCGTGCCAAGAAAGCCGAACTATCTCCGAGAATAGTGTCTGATGCTCAAGGTCAGCAATTCTTGGAGATTACCAAGCCTACAACAGATAAATCGGAAAGCGGGACTTGTAGGTATCGACTTAGAGCTCTCGAGAATCCCATGGGAGAGTCTACCTCCCAAGGTGAGATTCATAACCTCCAAGAAACAATCACAGAGTCATTGGGAGGGTAGAGAAAGGGCAGCAAACTATTGAACAGTTGGAAGAATAGGCCCAAATTCTCACAGGTTTCATCAAGTCTCTTTTGTCTAAGGACAAAGTTTTAGACCCTACTCCATTGACCACTCTTCCACCACCTGTAATTTTGAGCCAAGATGAAGTACAGAGTATCAAAGACATGCACAAGTATTCCGTCTATGGCAGAGCTATGGAAGCCATGGTGGATGATATGCTTGTTGCAGGGTTGAACTTCATCGATGAAGCTTTCAAACTCCATGGAAAAGTGAACAATTTGCAACAGAAGCTCTCCTCTACTATTGGGATCATGGATAAAGAGCTCAAACTCTGGAGCAGTTGCATAGTAGACCTCCACCTTATGGGACAGACAGATGAGAACATCTTACTGGAAAATAAGGTTTTTGATGATGCAAAGGATAATCTATCAAAGTCCTGGGTTTACAGTGTGGAGTGGAAAATCAAAGTCTTGGAGGAGGCTTTGGGAGAGCTGAAGAATAGTTGGCAGAAGGGTGAAGCTTTCAAGACACTGGTGGTCTCTGCTTTCAAAGATATACACTGCCATCTTCAAGATGAAACTTCTGGTGTACTCCTTTCCCTGCAAGAAATCAAAGCTCAGTTCAGAGCTTTTGTCAAAGATAATCTATTCAAGGAAAGCTCCATCTCCAAGGAGAAAATGAAGGAGGTCTGCTCTCTTCAATCTGCCATTGAAGAAGCGAACAAAGATTATCATACTCATATCGAGTTTGATAAAGAAATGGAGAAGTGTCTCGGTTTTTGGGGTCAGTCTACAGCCAACACATCAGTCCCTCGTGGCAGAGACATAGCCGAGTCATTGAAGAGATTCAGGCAGCGAATTCTGAAGTCAGTGGGTCCCTCTCAGTGACCGACCACCTGTCTTCTTCTCCTTATTCTTCTCTTCTTTTCTATTTCTTTTTCTCGGATTCATTGTAATAAGTTGAGGTATTGCGATTGGCAATCCTTAACTAATCTTTAGTTAAAAGAAGTAGTTACAAAGAGTAACTGACTTGTAAGCTATATAATGGCCTTTCCACGCCATTTTGAAGGAGGAAGAACTTGGCTTATTTTCTCGAAAAGTGTAAATAGATTATAAAGAAATCAATACAGAAGGACTTTCCATTCTTTGTCTATCTGATCTCTGTTATTCCTAAGCTTTCATTTATTTTCTTTGTGAAGATCATTTGTCTCAAGTTTGTTAGTCTCACCAATTGCATACTCTTCAACTTTGCAAGCCTGGTGATCTTGTATAACCAAGAAGGAACTTTGTGTCCTTGATTAATGAATCTGTGTTATGTTAAGAAACTTTGTGTTCTAGCAGATGTTATTTACAGAACTTTGTGTCTCTGAATTCCATCTTATTTATCCAATACAAATGATCTTGTTTCAATTTACTGTGACTTCGCATACATAAAGAATTACTCTGATATCTATAATTCTGCATGTTGCCTTTCTGCTCTTTCCCATACTCTTTTCCTCAGTCCTTTTGTAATTGATGATCTTCATAGAAAACACTTTCGTAATATCCAAGTTTAACCAACAAATCATGTTTTGTACATTTGTAAATAGGTTCGTTTCTGAATAAGGGAACCTCTCCCATTAAAGAGGAGGGACTTCTTGTCCCCACTCATTGCTCTTCGTAAAGTCCTATCTGATGACCAACAGTTTTGGTGACTCCATTTGGGGAAAATCATATTCCAGTTTTGTAATTTTTCGATCATCCTTTGATCTGGCGACTCCGCGTTTTACTCGAGGGAGAAGGACCCTCGGTATTGAAGATTCTCGGTTTAAATTTTGGAGCAACAGGTTTTCCTTTCCTTGACAATTAGAAGGACTCGTTAAACAAGCACTCCACCACATTGAAGACGAAATTCCCACAGGTGGTTTTTCTTCAGAGCCAGCTAGCCCTAATCTTCAAGCTTTGATTCTTGCTGGTGTTGCAGTTCCTCTCCAAGCCGTTTTTCCAAGAATGGCGGCACCATTGCCCTGGGGTCATCGTGTCGGGCCCCTTGCTCTTCCTCAGCCTTTGCATGAGTTACCCAGAGGTAACCGGAAGAACTTTCCTAAGTTCAAAGGCGATGGCAAAGTGCATCCGATGAACACATCGCGGCCTTCATTGTTGCATGTGGAGTCCTGGGAGTTGAGCATGAAGACGTCTCCGTGAGACTGTTCGTTGAGACATTACAAGATAATGCTGCTGATTGGTTCTACCACCTTCCCTGGCGCTATCACCAACTGGGACACAATGAGAACTCAGTTCGAAAACCGTTTCAAGCCAGCAGAAGATGTGCATGCCTTGCTTGCCCAAATTTCTCAGATAAAGAAAGATTCATCAGAACCCATGAGAGAATTTGTGGCCCAATTCAACAGATTGATCAACAAAATTCCTGTAAATACTCGACCTGTTGATCAAATCCAAAATGTTTCTTCTTAAATGCCCAATCGTCTGAAGTCAGTTATGCGCTGAGAAGGGCTAATCTCGCAACATTGGTGGAGGATCAAACTCTTGTTGTTAGTGTCGAGGATGATCTGATCATGTCAGGGAAGTTGAGGAGAGACCCTTCCAAATCTAAGTCTGTTGCTTCCTCCTCCTCCACTCCTGGACCTAATACTGATCCGTTGTCCAAAAGCTTGCGAATGATCTCATTGCTATAAAGAAACAATTGGCTCAGCATGCCCCTTATGCAGATGTTCCAAGAAGAAATTTCCAGCCCAGAAATCATTTGCCTGCTTCTCAAACAAGACTGGCACTTGAAGGACCTCCTGTTAAGGTTCCTGTGAATGCAACCTGCGAAGTTGAAGAGCCAGATGATGATGAGGATAATGAAGCTTGCGAGGAGTTTGTGGAGGAATTTGATGATGAGGCAGAGGAACTTGAGGGATCTCGGGTTAATTTCTTCACCACTGAGGGCATCGATGATGGAGATGATTATGATGAAGTGGTAGCAGACATGAATAGCGAATCATTTGCTGTCATGACTCGAGAGCAGACACATCAGAGGGAGAAAGTGACGCAGCCCATAAAGAAATCTAAGGAGCAGTCGGCAACTATTCCTGTAATTGCAAAAAGAGGATCTCCTATCCCTACTTCATCTACGCCAAAGGTGAGTCCTGTCAATCCTACTAGCAAAGTTCCTTCTTTTTCTCCTAAAGTTGATAAGCCTAGAATTTCAAATGATGATGGCCCATCCACTTCTGGGTCTTTTGATATTATCGATCATCTAAAAAAGACTAAGGTTCAAATTTCAGAGGCTGAGTATTATCAAACTCATCCCAAAGCTTTTGCCAAAATGATTCAATTTGTTAATTCCCACTCCAAAACCACCTCTAAAGGCCTTTTACCTACTCCTTCTTCTGCACTTTTGACCTAGTCAGTAGGCTGCTTTGTCACCTCACCTGGTGACAAAATTAAACCATTTTATGTAACACTTCTTATAGCTGGTCATAGGCTCAGTAATTGTGTCATTGACTCAGGAGCCTCAGATAACGTGATGCCTGCTAAAGTAGCTCATGCTTTAGGCCTGACCCTCACATGCACTTATGGATCTTGTTACTCCATGGAGAGTAAAGAAGTGCCCCTGGTCGGAAGAATTAAAGATGCACAAGTGGCTTTTGCTGCTTTGCCTGAAAAGAAAGTGTTGGCTACCATCTTAGTAGCAGATATCCCTCCTTCATACGGGATGTTGCTAAGTAGGAACTTCTGCAAAGATGTGGGTGGGGAAATCCAAATGGACTGGTCGCATGCACTCATACCTGTTAATGGACAAATGAAGAAGTTGATGCCCGAGAAGCAATCTGAGTATATTGTGCAAAAACGGATGATCCTAAAGCACAAATACTCTATGAGGATATGGGTCATGGCAATTACATGATTATGTCCCCTGATGAAATCCAACTTCCCAGAATGTCACCTAAAGATCCTAATGGTATTTGGATTTTAGAGTTTGATGGAAGTTGTTCCTCGGCTGGTTCTGGAGCTGGTGTCCTACTGGTGTCACCGGAAGGTGGCCTTCATCCTTTTTCATTTAAGTTGCAGTTCGAAAACACTAATAATACAGCAGAGTATGAGGCTCTCATTCTTGGACTGCAAGTGGCCAAAGAACAAGGTGTGAAGAATCTTCTGGCACGTGGTGATGCAGAACTGATTGTAAAGCAAGTGAGAAGCCTTTTCCAAGTAAAAAATGGGAGGCTGAAGCATTACCGGAATCAGGTTTGGGATTCCATTGAATTTCTTGATGCTTTCTCCATTGAGGCAATACCTAGGGAGAAGAACAGCAGGGCTGATTCACTAGCAGTCTCGGGTCACTACTGATTCCCCATCCTGACTTCTCTCAGGATAAGTTCACTATTGAAATGGTCCATCGGCCTAGTGTACCTGACAATACCAATAACTGGCAAGTTTTCAATGATGATCAACATTTGCTTTCCTTCCTGGAACTCAAGGGTAATTTTGAACAACTGTATTTTGAGGGAAGTGACAACCTGCCTCGTGAAAGTGTGTCCTTTGACCAAGCAGTCACCCAAGGGGAAGAAACAGATCAAGATGGATGCATCAATCTCAAAGGAAACAAGATTCCTAAAGGTTTGGTGAGTTTGGAGGAACTATTTGATAAACATGACAGGTATGTGAAATCTAGAGCTTCCACTGGGGACCTCAGCAATCAGCTGAGTATGATAAGATTGATATTGGGAGTTCTACTGACCCCAAGCTCGTGAACATTGGAAAATGTTGCACAGCAGATGAGAGGAGAGAAAAGCAATTGATCTTTTAAAGAGGTATAAGGATGTTCTCGCTTACTCTTATGAAGATTTGAAAGCTTTCAAACCAAAAGATATGCAGCACTCTATTCCTCTTAAGCCTGGAATTAAGCCTTTCAAGCAGAAACAGAGGCAATACAACCCCAAAATAGCTGACACCATCTTTCAGGAAATACAGAAGTTGTTGAAGGCTAAAATCATTTTTCCCATTCACCATTCAACATGGATTGCAAATATTGTGCCTGTTAGGAAGAAAAATGGTGAGATCCGCATCTGTGTTGATTTCAGGAACCTGAATCAGGCTTCTTTGAAAGATAATTATCCTTTGCCTATGATGGATCAAGTCTTGCAAGCAGTAACAGGATCTGAAATGTTATCCATGCTTGATGGATTCTCGGCTATAATCAGGTAGAGGTTGATACTGTAGATCAACACAAAACAGCTTTCACTACTCCTTGGGGTACCTTTGCCTACAAGAGAATGCCTTTTGGGCTTATTAATGCTGGTGCCACTTTCCAGAGAGCTATGGATCTGGCTTTTGGAAGTTTGAAAGGGAAGTGTATTGTCATATATCTTGATGACCTGACAGTATTTTCCAAGACAAGAGCGGATCATTTTGATCACCTAGAGACAGTTCTGCTAAGATGCAGAGAGCATGGAATTTCTTTGAATCCTAAAAAATCTGTTTTCTGTGTCACAGAGGGAAAACTATTAGGGCACATTGTCTCCAAGGATGGTATTAAGATTGATCCTGAACGAGTACAAGCTATCCAGCAAATTCCTCTCCCAACCAGTAAAAAGGGCGTGCACTCCTTCTTCGGTAAGATCAATTTTTGAGAAGATTCATCCCTGATTTTGTAGAGTTAACTTTGAATATTTCTCAGATGATGAAAGGGAAGCAAACATTTGGTTGGTCTTCTGAAGGAAAGGAATCCTTTGAAGGTATTAAGAGAGCTATCGCTAAAACTCCAGTTTTGGCCTGTCCTGATTTCAGCAAAGATTTCATCATCTATTGCTATGCTACAGATAATACCTTGGCTGCTGTCTTAACTCAAGAAGACTCTAATGAGCATGAACTCCCAATTGCGTTCATGAGCTATATTCTGAAGGATCATGAGTTAAAATACACCATGATGGAGAAGCATGCTTTTGCAGTGGTCAAAGCTGTTAAGCAGTTTCGTTTTTATATCCTCAACTCTCACTCCATGGTGTTGGTTCCAGATACAACTGTTAAGTCAATTCTCACACAACAAGAATTTGGATCCAAGAGAGGGAACTGGGTTGCTAAGGTCCAAGAGTATGACATTGACATCAAGCCGACCAAGCTGGTTCGTGGAAAAGGTCTTTGTGAGCTCATTGCTGAAGGAGCTAAGCATGAATTATTGGAGAACAAAGTTGACCTTCCTACCATTCTGTTCCTTAGTTCAGTTGATGAATGGTATGCTGACATCACCCATTTTCTCACCTATGGGGAATGCCCCTCTCATTTAACTGCCAAAGAAAAGAGGACTGTTAAATTGAGGTCAGTGCAATATGTATTATGGGAAAATGCTTTGTTCAAGCGTGGCTTAGATGGGAGATTTTTGAAGTGTGTGGACAAGGAACAACAGAGAAAGTTGCTCTCAGCTTTTCATGATCAGGCATGTGGAGGGCACTATTCATCAACGGTTACAGCTCATAAGATACTCCGTGGAGGATACTACTGGCCTTCCTTGTTCAGAGATGCATCCAGTGGGTGGATAAATGTGAGGCTTGTCAGACCTTTGTGGGAAGACCTAAATTGGCTTCTTTTCCTCTCAAGCCAGTTGTGATTGAGGAGCCATTTCAACAGTGGGGTTTGGACTTCATTGGTACACTTAATCCTGCTTCTAGTGCTGGTCACACTCATGTACTAACTGCCACTGACTACTTCACCAAATGGGTGGAAGCTATTCCAGTTAAGAGCACTACTTCTGAAGTGGTATGCAGCTTCATCAAAGAGAACATCTTAGTAAGGTATGGTGTACCTAACAAGATTGTAACAGATAATGCTTCAAATTTCTCTTCAGCTGAGATAATGGACTTCTGCTACGGATATGGCATCTCCCTGGCTCATTCTTCAGATTACTACCCTCAGGGAAATGGGCAAGCAGAATCCACAAACAAAAATCTGGTGACTATTATAAGGAAGTTAGTCAATGAGTCTCAACGAAACTGGCACAAGAAGCTCTACGATGCTCTTTGGGCAGACAGGATTACACCAAAGAGAGCTATTGGAATGTCTCCTTTTCAAGTGGTATATGGACAAGAAGCTCAATTGCCAGTAACAGTGGAACTGCCAGCCTTGTATCTAATGAAGGCCATTGAGGATACTAGTTTCAGTGATGCTCTGGATAAGAGAATTATGTACCTTCACAAACTGAATGAGGACAGATTGGAGGTTGCTGATCGGATATCTATTCACCAGTAGAAGGTAAAGGTCCTGTTTGACAAGAAAGCTAGGTTCAGAGATTTCCAAGTTGGAGACACTGTGTTGTTATGGGATAAAAGGCATGAACCTCGTGGCAGCCATGGCAAGTTTGATTCCCTGTGGCTCGGACCTTTCAAGATCAGACACTTTGCTGGTGAGAATTCCTTTTATCTTGATTACATGGATGGTTCTTCTCTCCCACTTCCTTATAGTGGGCAGTATCTCAAGTTGTTCAAGTCATAGGTGATTAGGGAGTCCTTTGTATATTCTGTACAGTGTTTTTGTTTTTCTTTCCTTTTCTGTTTTGGTGTGTTGTCCTCTGTATTGGTCTACTTTTTTTTGACTCCGTGGCCCAATGGATAAGGTACTGATCTGCTTCTCCTGAGTTTGTCTAAGTTCTTGCCTTGTCTCATTCCTTGAATTTATGCCAAGTCATCCCCAGAAGGAGCCAGCTGTTGTCCACTCAAAATTCCCTACTCTGATGAAAGTAAAAATTTAAAAAAATTTGAGTTTAAGTGTTTTCTCTAAAGTACCTAAGTCGTGAAATTGAGAAAATCTACGTTTTTGGGTCATTTTGAGTGATTTTCGGGCCTGTCGGAACTTTTTGTCCCAACTGTCCCAAGTTCAAAAGTGCTTATGTTCCCGATCGTTTCCCGAGTTGTCCATTTTGGGCCCGTCGGAACTTTTCGTCCCAAGTGTCCCAAAACTTATTGTGAAGTTGTTCCATTTTTAGTACACACAGACCGCGTACTTCACACTTTCGTGTTCCAAATGTCCCAAATCAAATTGTGCAAGCTGTTCCATTTTCGGCCGAAACTCCCGAGTCACGTACTTCAGAGCTTTTTGTCCCAAGTCAAAAGTGCAAGTTGTTCCATTTTCGGCCGAAACTCCCGAACCGCGTACTTCGCGCATTTTCATCTCAAATGTCCCAAACTTTTTCGGACCCATTGGAACCTTTTCGGCCGATTCGCCCGAATCGCGCACTTCGCGTACTCATGTCCCGCGTGTCCCAAAAGACATTTGTGCATCTTTTCCCCGCCTCACCCGAACCGGCCGAGCCGCGTGTTTCGCGCATCCGCGTCTCACATGTCCCTAATGAACCAAGTGTCATTCATGCCAGTTTTTGCCGCTTTACCCGAATATCCTGCTTATTCAAATTGGTGGGTATATATTAAATGCGCATTCATGGCCTTTCTCTCTCCTAAACGGCTATATAACGGGTATTCCCCCTTTGCATTTTTCACATTGTTTCCATGCTACCCTTGCAACCTAATTCCCTGCGCGTGTATCCCTTTTCTCTGTAATTCCTTCCCGAGTTTAGGTTGCGGCTCTGAGACTATCAATATGAAGATCAAATTTCAGGGACAGGAACAAATTTCTCCACTTGAGTCTGCCGTTCACAATATTGGGGACAACGAAGCTCGTCATCTTGATTTCAGTGATTTTTGGGCAAGAATGGCGGACGCAAACCCTACACCAATGGCGCAGATGATTCACGATAGTGGTTTGGCTTTTGCTGGAGGTTTCCCAATCTCAGTACAGTGTGCTGATACCGTGCTTTCATGCGGAGCTCACTTCGACCCCGCTTCGAGTGAATTGACCAATATACATGGGGAACTCATCACCAAACTGGATGCTGCCACCATTAGCACTGCTCTGAGGATTCCAGAGATGGATAATGCCATAGTCGTTTCCCGGGATCAAGCACAGGCCCTGTTCGACCAAGACAGTGACAAATACAAGGCACGAGTGGTGAAGTCCTGGCTTAAAAACCCTAGGAAGGGAGCCTCTCGCCTGTCCAAAACCCTTTTCCGGGTAGATTTTAATGAAGAATTGTCTGACTTTATAATTCTGCTGGCTCGGGTTATGGGTTTTCCCTCTACCAACGAATTCCACTTCTGGATGTGCCCGCTCATCAGCATGGTGTGCGAGGGAACGCAAAATATTAACTGGGCAGAGATCATCAGCATGAATTTGGCAGAGCAGCTATCCAATGTGCAACAAACGAAGAAGTTCTACATGACTTCGTACCTGATGTATACCCTGGCAGCGTCACGACAATGGTTTGGCTTTTCCTACCTTGACGCTCACAAAGATGATCCAATATATGCCTACTGCCCGCAGTTCACCCTGGAGACCAGCAATCGTAATTTCAGAAGGGTCAATGACGCTTTCACCATGTACGTGGTCAGGCTGCTCGAAGGTGATCTTCTTTAGAAGGTTTTCGAGATGAAGCCATAAACGATATCGCAATATGGTGCTTATTTCATCCAATTCGAAATTTTCTTATATCGGGCTTCTTTGTTGTGAGAGCACCCCTCGAGGCTTCCCATGTTCTTCATGATAAGATGGCCTTGATTGAAGTATGCGGGCGATTAGACAAACCACGAGAACTGCGAGGGACAAGAAGATTTCCGGTTTGCACTTTCCCATCTCTTTGGGAAATTACACTTGTAAAACAGCCCTGGACGCCCAGAACATAGAGAGAGCCCTGGTTCCTATCACTGTCCATTTCTTCAAGCCAAGAACCTACTTTGACTTGAAGAAGTTCATTGAAACGGAACATCAAGATAATCTACCATCATAGGGAAGATCTGACGAAGACTCTTTGGGGTTGCATGCGAGATGATTTTGAGGCCAGGAGAAGGCATTGTGGCAGGTTCTCCCTGCAATTGATCCAAGAACTCGGCTTGTACCAGGTCCCTGAAGGACTCCAGGATGATAATTCTGATCTATACTCATATGAGTATGACAGTGTGATTAAGCACACCCCCTTGGAGGACTTGGATTGGAACAGGAAAGAAAATATGATCTGGCTGAGATCCTTGCTCCAGTCTTAGTTAGAACTAAGGTCTGGTTTGATAGAAAAGTTCGAGAGCTCAGAAGGCACTCAGGAGAATCCTCTTCCAAGGATGCTTCAACACCACGGAGAGAGGCATCGGTTCCCAGGTCAGAAACACCAGTGCAAACCCCACCTGCCTCATCAATACAAGGACCTGCAGCTTCCACTCCTTCTTCATCCACTCAAGTGTACCAGAAGAAACTCAAGGAGGTTAAGAAGGAGCCTATGGAAAATGATCCTCAAAGAAAGCAGGTAGAAGTGCCTATGGGACCGGAGAATATCATTGTTCTCAGTGAAAGTGAAGAAAGTGAAATGCCAACCCCTGCAAATGCTCCTGAAGACCCAGCTGATAAAGATAAAGAAATCCAGAGCACTGAGCTTTCAGGTGATGTTGACTCTTCTGCCGCAATTGCCCCAAGTGCCCCACTCACCTCTCAACTCGAGTCAACAGCTGCACAGACCTTGAGTGTCATGAGCTCTATGTCTCTCGGCCCTCTTGCTCCTCCTGCTGATTCCTCTTCCTCTTTTGCGTGGGTGCAACCTTTGGTTGACAATAGGAAGAGAAAATTTTCCTCTCGGAGTTCAGGGTCAAATTTTGATGCTGTCGCAGCCTTGTTGGGCACCACTCCTTCTCGTGCCAAGAAAGCCAGAACTATCTCCAGAATAGTGTCTGATGCTCAAGGTCAGCAATTCCTGGAGATTGCCAAGCCTACAACGGATAAATCAGAGCAGGACTTGCAGGTATCTGACTTAGAGCTCTCGAGAATCCCAATGGGAGAGTCTACTCCTGAAGGTGAGATTCATAACCTCCAAGAAACAGTCACAAGAGTCATTGGGAGGGTAGAAAAAGGGCAGCAAACTATTGAGCAATTAGAAGAACAGGCCCAAATTCTCACAGGTTTCATCAAGTCTCTTTTGTCTAAGGACAAAGTTTTAGACCCTACTCCATTGACCACTCTTCCACCACCTGTAATTTTGAGCCAAGATGAAGTACAGAGTATCAAAGACATGCACAAGTATTCCATCTATGGCAGAGCTATGGAAGCCATGGTGGATGATATGCTTGTTGCAGGGTTGAACTTCATCGATGAAGCTTTCAAACTCCATGGAAAAGTGAATAATTTGCAACAGAAGCTGTCCTCTACTATCGGGATCATGGATAAAGAGCTCAAGCTCTGGAGTAGTTGCATAGTAGACCTCCGCCTTATGGGACAGATAGATGAGAACGTCTTACTGGAAAATAAGGTTTTTGATGATGCAAAGGATAATCTATCAAAGTCCTAGGTTTACAGTGTGGAGTGGAAAATCAAAGTCTTGGAGGAGGCTTTGGGAGAGCTGAAGAACAGTTGGCAGAAGGGTGAAGCTTTCAAGACACTGGTGGTCTCTGCTTTCAAAGATATACACTGCCATCTTCAAGATGAAACTTCTAGTGTACTCCTTTCCCTGCAAGAAATCAAAGCTCAGTTCAGAGATTTTGTCAAAGATAATCTATTCAAGGAAAGCTCCATCTCCAAGGAGAAAATGAAGGAGGTCTGCTCTCTTCAATCTGCCATTGAAGAAGCGAACAAAGATTATCATACTCATATCGAGTTTGATAAAGAAATGGAGAAGTGTCTCGGTTTTTGGGGTCAGTCTATAGCCAACACATCAGTCCCTCGTGGCAGAGACATAGTTGAGTCATTGAAGAGATTCAGGCAATGAATTCTGAAGTCAGTGGGTCCCTCTCAGTGACCAACCACCTGTCTTCTTCTCCTTATTCTTCTCTTCTTTTCTATTTCTTTTTCTCGGATTCATTGTAATAAGTTGAGGTATTGCGATTGGCAATCCTTAACTAATCTTTAGTTAAAAGAAGTAGTTACAAAGAGTATCTGACTTGTAAGCTATATAATGGCCTTTCCACGCCATTTTGAAGGAGGAAGAACTTGGCTTATTTTCTGAAAAGTGTAAATAGATTATAAAGAAATCAATACAGAAGGACTTTCCATTCTTTGTCTATCTGATCTCTGTTATTCCTAAGCTTTCATTTATTTTCTTTGTGAAGATCATTTGTCTCAAGTTTGTTAGTCTCACCGATTGCATACTCTTCAACTTTGCAAGCCTGGTGATCTTGTATAACCAAGAAGGAACTTTGTGTCCTTGATTAATGAATCTGTGTTATGTTAAGAAACTTTGTGTTCTAGCGAGATGTTATTTACGAACTTTGTGTCTCTGAATTCCATCTTATTTATCTAATACAAATGATCTTGTTTCAATTTATTTGTGACTTCACATACATAAAGAATTACTCGATATCATAAAGCATGTTGCTTTCTCGCTCTTTCCCATATTTTTTCCTCCTCGCATTTTGTAATTGCCTTTATAGAAAACACTTTCGTAATATCCAAGTTTAACCAACAAATCTGTTTTGTACATTTGTAAATAGGTTCATTTCTGAATAAGGAACCTCTTCATTAAAAGGAGGGACTTCTTGTCCCCCGAATATCTCTTCGTAAGTCCTATCTCGACGACCAACACATGTGTGATTAGACTTGATTTAATAATTTGGTATGATGAGTCATTTATTGTAGATTGTGATTAAAAGAAAGTAATCAAGAGGGTGATTTTGATGGAATAAGAAAGTGGCAAGTGTATTTTTAATCAGCTATCATTTTGGTGGAATAAAAGAAGTTTGATGATGGTTGATGAGGGGATTGTATTAGGACACCACATTTCAAAAAGAGTAATTCAAGTTGACCAAAACAAAATCGTGGATTATTTTAGACTTACCTGCTCCTCAAAGCCCCATATATATCAAGTCATTCTTAGGGAATGCTGGATACTATAGGCATTTTATCAAGGATTTTAGTAAAATTACTTCCCCATGTTTAGTTTACTTACCAGATTGTGAATTTTGTTGGGATGAAAAGTGTTAGCATGCTTTTGAAGAAATTAAATAAAAATTAATCGGCTTCCCCAATCTTGAGAGGACCTAATTGAGAGAAACCTCTTCACATCAAAACAGATGCCTCAAATAACTCAATTGGTGTATTTTTGGGACAAAAATATGAAGAAGGGAAAATGTATGCCATTTACTACATTAGTAAAAATATTAATCCCACTGAAAGAAATTACACCACCACTAAAAAAGAATTTCTTGTTGTGATTTATGCAATTAATAAGTTCATACATTATATTACATGGCACAAAATATTTATACATATAAATCTCTCGTAAATCGATACTTAATGAAACAATCAAAGTGGTTAGAGATAGGATAATTAAATGGTCATTACTTTTATAATAATTTGATATTACCATTGTGGATAATCTAGGAAAATCTAATGTGGTAGATGATTTCTTGTCAAGATTAACCACTACAAGGGAGCAAGATCCAATTAAGGACAAATTTCTAGATGAACAATTATTTTCTATTTCAACTGATACACCATGGTTTGCTGATATGGAAAATTATCTTGCAACAGGGAAGTTTCCTCCTTTTATTAAGAAAAAAATGAAGAAGATAATCAAAATCAGTTCCGAATTTAAATGGTTAAATGGAATGTTATTTAAATGTGGTCCTAATTTTGTTTTACGTAGGTGTCTGAGAGAAGATGAAATATTTGACATGCTTAGGGAATGTCATGTTGAACCAAGTGGAGGACACTTTTCAATGAAAATAACAACACACAAAATACTTTGCACTGGCTATTATTTTCCATCTCTATATAAAGATGTGAAGAAATACATCAAGAAGTGTGATCCTTGTCAAAGGATGGGACAACCAAATTTCACCAATGAAATGCCTCTACAACCTCAAGTAGTAATTAAACCATTTGAAAGGTGGGGGCTAGATTTTTTTGGTCCCTTTAGTCCTCCTTCAAAAGGAAAGGAGCACATTCTTATGTGTACTGATTATGTGACAAAGTGGGAAGAGGTACAATCTTTAACAAATACTAGAGAAGAAGCGGTGGCTGATTTCCTTTGGCACAAAATTATGATGAATTTCGGTGCACCAAGGAGTATAGTTTCATATCAAGGGCCACATTTCATGTCTAATATGATCTAGACCTTCACTATGTACTATAAGATCAACTATAGGAAGTAATCTCCTTATCACCCACAATCAAATGGATAAGAAGAAGTAACAAACACAGAATTGGAAAACATCCTTACCAAAACAATGGAAACAGGTAGAAGAGATTGGGTAAAGAGACTACTACGAGGATGTTTAGGCTTATAATAAAACTTGGAATACTAAAACAGGTTCTCACCATATGAGTTAGTCTATGGGAAAAACCCTTATTACCTATTGAATTTGAACTACAAACATTGAGAATAATGACTAAACTGGGTATTGAATTGGATGCAGCACAAAAGGAAAGAATTCTGCATTTCAATGAATTAGATGAGATGAGATTAGAAGCACTTCATCAAACAAAGATAATCCAATACCAAAGGAAGCAAAGTGGCATGATACACATATCAAGGAAAGGAAATTTAAGATAGGATATTGGGCATTACTTGTTTGATTCCAAGTACCAACAATTCAAAGGCAAGTTGAGAACTAGATGGTTAGGACCCTATCAAATTGAGAAGATATTTGAAAATGGCTCTATTCAACTACTTCCCATTGATGGCAGTAGAAGGAAACTTTTGGTCAATGGACACAGGTTAAAAATTTATAGGAAGCCTCCTACTAGGGATGAATTCTTGAAGCAGATTGAAGCAGACAAAGAATTTGATCATATGGAAGAACCTAGTTCTTCCAAAATGATCAAATAATCAGATGCATGAATCCAAAATAAAGGGAAGAGAATGAAAACCAGAAAATGGTGTTCTCTTCCCCAAAAAATTAAATAAAATTAAAAATAAAAAGGGAAGGAATGAAAACTAGTAAATGGCATTCTCTTCCCCAAAAATAAAAAAATATCTCAAAATACCAATTGAAAACTAGAAATGGTAGTTGGTCTCTTCAATAAATGGCTAATGAAAAATAAAAGGAATTTCTTTGGAATTCCAACTGTCTTTTCTAACCATTTTTCCTTTTTCACTTTTAGGAATGATGAGTCATCAAGGCGAAGGGATTACATCAGCAAGGATGGTAATTATGTCTTGATCTTATTAAAGGTTAAATTAAAATTTTACATGTGTGATTAGACTTGATTTAATAAGTTGGTATGATGAGTCATTTATTGTACATTGTTATTAAAAGAAAGTAATCAAGAGGGTGATTTTGATGGAATAAGAAAGTGGCGGTGTATTTTTAATTAGCTATCATTTTGGTGGAATAAAAGAAGTTGATAAGTAGTTGTAGAAGAACTTCAAGGAAGAAGTAGAAGAATTGTATTTGAATTCCACAACTAAACCCAACAATTCCGCAGCTAAATACTATAGTTCCATGAGCTAAACCCAATAGTTCCACAACTAAATCTAGTAGTTCTGCAACTAATTCTAAATTTTAAGATAGAAGAGTTTGAATCATCCTCTTTGACCATGGGGATTAAAAATAAGTTATAACCCGAGGATGATACACAACTTCTTGCGGATGGAGAAGTGGCAACCATGTTTGATGAGCAAGGTGGCTAGAGTTCCTGAAAAAGTTCTCAAGGTACAATGATGAATTGGTAAGGTAAATTGTTTTAAATTTATAAGAATTTAGAACTAAATTTAAAATCATTGTAATAACTTTTACATTCAATACAATGAGTAATGTATCGGGGGTACCGATTATACATGTTCCTAATCCTGTAAAAGGGACCCTCAAAGAACTAGTGGAAACCTTGATACAAGAGGGGGAATCTGAACCCCAATACATTTATAACACTAAGACAATCATAAAGGGGTCAAAAGATCCAGCTTTTACAAACCCTTTGATAGGGTAGCATTTTGGGTAGTTAAGTACCTAACCTGTGATGGCCAATTTGGGATTGTGGGTAAACAAGTCCTTAAGATGTTAATATATCTTAGGTATGGAGATGTAAAACTAAAATATGTAGTAAACCTTCTAGGGTTCCTTTTTAAATCCATCTATAAAATGACTCGAGGTATTCTTAGGGAGTTGGAACAATTAGACATCATGGATTAGTCCATTTGGTATGTCAGCATCATTTTCTTTCAAATAAAAATGGAGAAGAAGCATGCGAAAAGTTCCTTAACAAATTCAAAAAATCCCTCATATTATCAAGAGGGGAATACCAACCCCTTTCTCCCCTAAAATTAATTTGGATATTGATCCCCATGAAGGGAAAAAGAAGGAAATATGAGGTGTTAATGTACCAAAGAAGAGGATATATTAAAGAATGATTAAAACTGCAAAACCTATTGTGCCTTCAAAAGAAACCCCTTCCTCTGCAGCAATAATAGAAGAACTAATATATGTCTCTGACAGTGACAATTCACCTAAGTTGGATCATGAAGTGAAAATTAGAAGAATCTCTAGGAGGAAACCCACTTTAGGACATTTTGAAGATCCTCAAAGAAGAAGATTTCATAAGAGGTCTAGAGAAACTCTAAAGGATATTGAAGAACAAGATGGTTTGGAGAAAGAAGCTGCTGATATTTTGGGCAGCATGGAAATGAATCCTCCTCAACCAAGTCAAAATGAGGTGGAAAAATAAGATGAGAAATTTGAAGAACAAAATTTTCAAGAGATGAGTGAATAATCAAGACAATCACATGAAGAAGAGGAATTGACATCTTGGAAATGAAAAGGGAAATCCCCTTTGGTAGAAGAGGAATTCTCATTTCCCAAGGAAATTTCAGAAAAGGAGGAAAAACATCACTTAAAATAGACTTTGTTCTTGTCTAGAGTAGAAATTATCATCAAGGAGAAATATGAGGAATTAAATTTCCTCAAACTCAAATTGGAATAGAGGGAAATGCTCATTGAGAAACTAAAAACTCATCTCACAGATAGGATGAAGAATTGACATTGGTCAAACAACAAGTGGTAGAAAAAGAGGAAGAATGTCAATTGGATAGTAAATAGAATGATATGTTAAAAACATCTTCTATGAATCAGGTTGTGTAAACTTAACTGACTTACTGGCCACTTATGTAGTTGTGGGATGATACATATAGGGAACCTAATGAATTTAAAACATCAAATGAGGAATTAAGAAGCAATATGGAAGAGGAGAATAAGGAAAGGAAGGAATGGGAAGAAAATTTTCATAAAGAAGAAGAAAAGAAATTTAAATGTCTAGTAAAGATACAAATGGGTTGTATGATGAGTGAGAAATTACTCACATGCAAGAGACCTTCTCCTCCATACAACGTCTTTCTAGAAGAACAATTTATTCACTAATAGATATCAAGATTTGTAAGTGGCCTTCCACATGAAATAAAATATAAATTTGAGTTCATGACAACATATTCCTTAGCCAGTGCAGAACAAAAAAATATTCTCTACGAATTCTATCTCTACAATTTTATGCTAGAAAAGAATACAGGCTTCATGATCAATTTGTATGTAGGGGAAAGCCAACTGAATGCATTTGTTTATGTACTTAAAAATTGGATTATATGGAAAGAGAGGGATTATGATCATCTATTAAAAGCTAGTTCATCCGGCATCTACATGAGGGCTCACTATGGAAAACCATCTCGCCTTTGTTATACATTTCATATCATATGCCTATGATTCTCTCAAAATGAAGTGGCCAGCTTTATAAAACATATTGATGCCTTCACTTCTTATGAGGAGGAAAATTTTGAATAAATTTATGATGGATGTTTGAAAAGATGGGATTTTCTTACAGTTGCATTAAGAAGAAGAGAAGTGATATCTCCCACAAACTTAATATGGAGCCTGGAAAGAGCTAAAGCCTTGTGTACATTAATCCCTCATGTCAATGAAAAATGTAGGGGAATATAGATGAGAATGATAATAATGCCTCCTCTCCTTCTCACCCCCATGTCTCCATGAAAAAAATAGATATCCTCAAGATCCCACTCACTTTGAGGAGTGGAAGAGGTGGATAAAAGCAGGATCGGGTATAGTACTTGAACTAAAGCACGGGATATTTAGTTTCAGCCATTTGACTTTAGTAGTCAATTGGAATGTAGAATCCATAACCCAAGATTTTGAGAGTAAATTTTGTAAGGGGACTTACAAACAAGTATGGGGGGGATGATAAGGCCCAAATATGTCTCATTAATGTGCAATAAATGATCTTATTTTACTCTCCTTTTTATCTATTTTGACTGCATTTTGTGAATTTTGTTTGATCTGGTATAAGTTAAGATGTAATTGTCCATATTTTGTTGGATTTATTTATAATTTTTAAAAACTATGTAATTCCTAACAAAGTGTGTGGGAATTCAGTTTTTGTAATAAAACAGATCACAATCAGTCAAGAGAACAAATTATGAAGCAATCAACATGTTTTTAGGAGCATTGGCTTCAATACAACTTAGTTCTGAAACCTCCAGACTTTGTTTTGGAACTCCATCACACAACTAAGGAGATCTATCGCTTAGTTATGGAACCTTAAAACTTAGTTCTAGAACTCTAGTACTTAGTTCTGGAACTCCAACACTTAGTTCTAGAACTCTAGCACTTAGTTTCGAAACTATTACGCATAGCTCCGGAACTTTCACAGGTAGTTTTGGAATAGTTCCCTTTGGTTCTAGAACTTCTCCAAAGTTCTGGAATCAATGGGGATCTGTTTATTTTTGAAAAAATCTTATCTTAGAGAAATCAATGGGCCTTCCAATCGGATCATATCAACAGATTTCGATTCTTCATACTCCAGATCCAGAGATAACTTATCAGACAACTGTACATCTAGCAAGGTTTCTAAATTCCACATCTATTTTGGGCACTATTCGGTTCCATTTGAATCGGTAGAACAAATATGGTTGTAAATGCATCTTTGGATGATGAAATATACATAAATACCTATAGATAGATTTAATACATATATATATAGACAAAGAGATAGATATGTGAGAGAGACACAAGAAATTTTGTAAGACATAACATTTCAGTAATAAAATAGCCACTTCATTTTGAGAGAATCATACTTTTTCAAAACATGATTCAAGGTGGAGCAAGGACCAACCCTTCTAAGAACCAAGGTCTTTGTTTTATTGGTATTTATATTTCTAAGAAAATCATGTAGATCTGTTAATTTTGTAAATGCTTTTGATTCTTTAGTTGAATTATGTTATGTACTTGTCACTGTAGGTGTTAGAGACTAGACTCCCATTTCCTTGCAAGAATTTTCACAACATTTTCAAACATGTGTTTATTTACAAGAAAGTGTGTTTATTTCTGTAATGTGTGTTTATTTCCAACAATTTATTTCATTCTACAATGTGTGTTTATTTCCAACAATTTATTCCAGCAATGAGTGTTTATTTCAACAAGTTTCTTGTAGCATAGATATAATAAGGCTTTGGCCATGGAATCCTAAGGACGCCGCAAAACCCCTAGAAAAAAAAAAAATTCCTACATTCAATTACTAGATTACTAAGATTCTTCTTGTTACATATAGCTTCGTACACACCCTGGTTTGAATATGACATCAACTAAGAGTTGATTAAATGAAGGGAATAACAAAACCCATCACTTGATATGATGTTTATGTCATGATTTTTGTCTTGATTTTTTTATCTTCTACCTCCATCTAGAAAATTATCTCCTTTCAACTAACTGCATCAACTTTTTAATCCTTTCTTCCAATGATTTCTCATCAGCTAACCCTCTTTCACATGCTATATGCAGCGATGGTAACATGAATTCAACTGGTGAAATAGCCTCTCCGCACCAAATACTAATTACAATGGTGTGGCCTTGTTCAACCTCTACTAGGTTGTCATTTATGCCCATAGAATGGCTGATACCTTTTCATCCCAATCTTGTCTTCCAATGTCATAGATCTTAGTCAACGTGTGACTTAGTATTTTGTTAAATTCCTCAATAGTTCCATTTACTTGAGGGTGATAAGGGGTAGTCTTATGATGGGCCACCATAAATTATGCTAACATAATCCTAACCATTTCATTGAGAAAGTGTGTACCTATATCACTTGTTAAACTTAAAGGACAACCATACCTATTGATTATGTTCTCCCATAAAAATCTAGTAGTTGTTCTAATAATTGCCACACGCTCATGTTCTAATACCCATCAAGATGCAGAACCTCATCATGACCTAACTTATATAGGTCTCCACTAATCAATATGTAGGGCACGGTGCGTATTTCTAACCGCTTTCTTTCTAGAGCCTTCATCCCTTCCAATGCCACACCTATTTTTAAGAACACTATGATATCTTCTAAGTCTGAGGGTGTGTGCTGCAACCTAAACAATTATGCATTAGGCATGGTATCCTTAATGCTTTGCGCATCCTCCCCTAAGTTAATCATTGATAAGTGGTCAAGCCTTGAGTTACTTTTTTCCTTGTTTTACAATGACTGTGATCTCAAACTCTTGAAAAAATAGGACCCAACGACATATGCACCCTTGCGTAATGGGATTTTTTTGCTAAGTATTTCAATATCATGTGGTTTGTGTAGAATATAGATGATTTTTTCAACATATACTACCCGAATTTCTACAATGTGTAGATCATAGACAATTCTTTCGTGCACTCAAGGTGGTTGTGTAATTATGTTCTACTGGTATCAACTTTTACTTGCAAAACACAAGGGGTGATCAAAACTTCCCTCACCAAAGTTGTGCTAAGATCGCTCCCATAGCTATCCCTGAGGAATCAACATGCACATGGAAAGGCTTATCCCAAGAGGGAAAATGTAGTATGGGCACCATGAAAAGGCTACCCTTTAAAGTTTCAAATGCCTTCTACTACACTTCTCCCTAATGGAAGGCACTCTTGTGTTTTAGGAATTCCTCCAAGGGTGCGGTAATCTTGGCATACCCCTTGATGAATTTATTGTAATACCCCGTATGCCCAAGGAATCCACACACTGCACTTTGACTAGTAGGCTCCCCTAATTCCACAATAATTGTAACTTTGGTGGGATCCACTAGTAATCCTTCTTTGTATATAACATGTCATAACAGGGTTCTAAATGGAGTAGAAAAGACACATTTCTTAATGTTGATGGATATCCTTAATTACCGACATCTCTCAAACATAAACCTCAAATTATCACAATGATATTTCACTAATCCATACATAGTCCAATAATCTAGGTAAACTTGAACTAATTTATGGATGAAGTCCTCAAATGCTTGTACCTAGATGCGCGAGAACACAACAGCACATTCTTCAATCCAAAATTCATAACCATGTAGGAAAAAATTACCCATTCCATGGTGAAAGTTGTCTTTTTGGTATTCCTTTACAATCCTAACTTGGTGATACCCTAAGAACCCATTCGTGAAAGAGTATACTTTGTGCCCAGCTACTCCCTCCAAAATTTCTTCAATAAAGGGGGTTGGAAAAGGATCAATGACACATACTACATTTAGATCCCTAGTAGTTAACACAAATTCTTATCCTCCCATCCTTCTTGATACTAATGACCATTGGGCTTATCCATTCTGATTCTTCCACTGCCTCAATGATACCAAATGCTATCATCTTATCTATTTCTTCCTTAAGCCGTACACACAAATTTAGATTCATTTGATAAGGCCTCTTCTAAATTAGGTGTGCACCTTCCTTCAACTTGATCTTCATCTCCCCTAAGGAATTATGGATGCTTTTAAGTTCATGGTACCCATGAGGGAACAAATCCTAGAACTCATGCGCAATAGATCAATGACCTTTGAAACTTCTTTTTCCGACCAATAGTCCCCAATGATAGCTTCCTTAGGTTCTATTTCTGTCCCAATGTTAACCTTCTTTTTTTTCAAGGTCTCATGGTAGGTGTGTGCTCCCTCATCAATGCTATCTATGACTTTACGCAAACCTTCGAATGGCTAACATCCCAAGTTTCCATTTCTTCTCCGTCTCCTACATAGACCATTTTTACTTTTTCTTTTTCCATGCATGCACGCTCAAGCTATACTTCCTCTAATTCTTCTTCATTGAGGTACATCTCCAAATAACGATCACCCAAGAAATCCAAAGTGAGCCTATCGTCTACTATAGCACTATCTCACATCGTAAGGTGCTTGATCACTTACAATGCCTCATCCACTTGATGGCTTTGTACTCCTACACTCAAAATCTTGAATGAGATCAGCCACTAACTCCTGCTAATTACCTCGTTTAATGACACATGTCTAAATGAATATAACAAGCATGTGTACAGCCTTGTAATGTGTAATATAACTTATGCATCCATAACAAAGGTGGTAACACTTCTTTGCATCCCATCCAGCCTTCTCGCATGTTTGGATATGAAATGAGGTGTTCTCTTTATCATGGTAGTCTTGTATGACCGTGGGCGTATTCCTCCCGAAGAACCTTATAGAGAAAATGATTATTACTTTGTGCCATTTAAGGAGGCTCTCTCGATGTGTAGCCCACTAGTGTGTTATAGTTCTGAGTAGGTTATAATTGAGTATTCCCTTATCTCATCCTCATTCTTCCATTGGGCCTCCATTTCTCACAATAAAATTTTAGGGTATGCTCCTCCGAATAACTTGGAAAATTCTTCACTCCTAGGTGCTTGATGGAGTGCACCTTTTTTACCTTTGTTATAGATCCCACAATTGTTTCCCAAAGAAACTCATAAGTTTGATGTCCCTAATTTTTACATACCATGCTGGTGGTATCACTCAAGGACTAAGCATCTCCAAACTGGATGACTCCCTCTATGGGATGAATTATCTCAGATCTCTAATAGAGTGCACATATATTTTTCAAGGACTTAATCTCCTAAGGGCTCAAGATACGAACGTACTTCTCATCTATTAAAGGAATGATCACCCTTTCTTACTTGTTCTCAAATATGATATACCCTTTGTTAAATCACAGTCAAGATTGTTCTTGTAACACCGTGGGTGCCTAAGCAATGCTCAAATTTTTTATGCTTCGGTGAGCACCAAGAAATTGAAGTCTCTAGTGAACTTGGCCCCTAAATGGTAGTAACTTCATCCTTCAGGACTCCAATAGGAATTTCCTTAATCTATTTTCCATATAGAACACATTCAAAGATGGCTATAATGCAGGACTTCCCATTATATGTTAGGAATATAAAGTAAGAACATTGAACTCTACTCCCGTGTCAATGAGGATATCACTTAGAAGCCACCCATCAACAACCACATTCAAAGTAATCTCCTTACCATATTCAAGGATGCGAGGAGGAAGGTTTGCATGTAAAACATGCCTTTTACACTTTGCTTTGATGTGTGGTACCTTCTCCCGCAACCATTCTCCTAGTAAGGGAATAATATTCTCTTGCCTTAACATCATGCATACTTCCTTGACCTCATCTAGGTCATCCTTTGGAGCCTCAACATTCTTCTTTTATTCCAACTACTTTGATTTCTCCTTTATACATTGAATCTCCCCTTACAAACTTCGAATCACATCCATAGTCTTTTAATACACCTCCTTCTGATGAGAAGGGTCTTGATACTTTCCATGTACCACTTTTTCTCTTGAAACTAGTGTCCTTTTTCTTGGCATATCCCTGGTGCATGCAACCTTCTACTTGAGTCATAAATAGTAAAATTTCTAGTTCGACTCACATGCCACTCTTGGAATCCACTCAATCATCTTTCTTAATGCTTACCATCCCTATGCCTTTATCCTTCCAAAGGGGTGTTGGTTCATAAACTCATAAATCTCTAGACACTTTTTGTACTTGTGTTTCTTTTTACACTATGAGCACTATAATGATTAGGACACCCAAATTTGTAATGCTCTCAAATCCATAGTTATAATAGGTTCCTTACGAGAACTCACTTCATCATCTGCCATGGTTACTATGACCATGAAATCCTCTGCAAAAACCTCTTCCACACACTCCTCCATCTATGTGCCCTTCATAATGATGGTCATCATCCTTGGAACTACTTACAAGACTAGTTTGGCACACACCAAGATCAATAACATCATGGATATGATCAATCAGTATGCAATCCTTGGTATCATGGGTCGTAGAGGTATAGATATTACAATAGTAAGAAAAATTCTTGCGTATTACATGTTGTAGTAGAGGGTACCTACTTACATCATGATCCCCATGGAAAATCTCACAATCTATTACTACGGCGTGTACAAAATTATGAGGGTAACTATCCTTTGCATGCCCTTCCACTTCACAATATGTACACCAAATCCCACTATGAACCTAATGCATTGAGTTTGTAGACAACTTCTCCAACTGCTTGGCCATTGCAGTAATTTGAGCCTCTAGAAAAGGACTAACACCATTATCAACATTCACAATAGCTTCAGTGTGCAAGGTAGCTTCCAATGCCTCACACAGCTTCTATGAAAGTTTTTTCTAACTAAGATCTTCTAAATGGAGTTATCAACCCTCCAAAAAACCATTGAGTATGTTGAGAAGGATAAATTTCATAGGATATTTTTGACAAGAGAGTCTTGAAACATGTGGCATACTCCCGCACACACTCTTCCATTCCCTATTGGATCTCTTTTAGAGTGTTGATGCTCTTCTGCTAAAAAATCAAGGATATGGAACTCTACTAGGAAGGAATTCTTCAATGCAGTATAGTCTACCACCTTCTGATGGGGGTCATACTTCCTATACCAACTATGTGCACACCCTTGCAATGTTTTTGTAAACTAACTTGCCTTCCACTCCAGTGCTATTTTTTCCTTTCACACGCCATAGTAATTCACACTTGTGCACATGATCTGCAACATCTTCAATAACCCAATAGTATGGTAAGTTCAAAGACATCTCAAAGAATACTTATGGAGGTGGCCAAGGTCCTTGTCCTCCCAATCCAGAGCCTTGGTTTCCTCCGATGTTTCCTCCTCCACTAGATCCACTAGATCCACTAGGTCCTATTCCTTCTAACCCACCAAATCCACCTCTTGTAGTCGAAAAGGGCCTAAAGTTGTCATGCCAAGTTTTCCCAATGTCCTACTAAACCGCACGCCGATTGTATGCGATATTGTACCACCACCAGTTGTGTGTCCCATGCCACTCCCAAACATGATACCCAAACCTTATGTACTTGCACATTTTCCAAAAAATTCTCCAAATACAGGAATGGATTGTGCAACCATCAATGTTCCAAATGAGAAATTATATCTCTCTGGGTGAAGATCGGTTACTCCCACCGATACCAACTAGGTTAACAATACTTCTTCCTTGATCTGGAAAACCAAGTGCTAGGCATTGGTTGCTAGGTGGGTTCGATGTGTGTCGATGGATATCCTTTCTCCATGTGAGGAAATATCATCAGAAGCTGAAGGGGCCTCTCTCCCACACTTGCAAAGATGGGGTAGTATAGACTGCTCAGGTTCCATGTCCTCTACGTGAACCTCAACTCCTTCCCATAATGTCTTCCCGTATAGATCCATCACACTTGCAACCTTGCATTTTATATTTATCTCCATTTCAAAAGATTTTAAATACTTTAGTTGTCTCTCATCGCTTTCCTTTTCATCCGCAATGTCCTTCATCTTCATCCACCCTAGCTTCCTTTTGTAACACTTAGAGAAGTTTATCATGGCCATGGGAAATACCTATAAACTCAAGGTAACGACAAAGATATTCATATTCAAAGGAAAAACATGTAAAAATGATCCTCTGGGATCCCTCAAAAACTCAAACTCAATGAATTTTGGGACGAAATACGTAGAAATGGTATATTCTATAGTATAACCGGTCAACACTCCTTTCCACCAATTATCAACAACACGCGTTCAAAGCCGAGATCTGCGTTGTGCAAATTTCTCGATAGTCATCTAGGGTTAACATGTGTGATATGTAGTACCACTTGATCTTGGTGCATATGTTGAAAGCCATTCATATAGTTACACTGGCAAAGAAAAAATAATGTCTCATACAACTCATGGTATAGGTTCTCATCTACCCATCTACGCACGTCAAACTTAGATCTAGTGCTTTGAACCTTTGAGAAAACTTGTCCTCCATGCTCCTAAACCATCCTTAAACACTTTCCAAGGTCGACGTTTTATATTCATGCATCACAAGGAAAATGATGTTAGAACATAATGATTAAGTGGTCCGACCAACCCTTAATTAATATGGGTCCATCACTATTATATAGGTTAATTATTTAATAATATGAAATACTTTTCTATTATTAAATATTCATACCTAGGTAATATATATTAGGTAAGTATTTAATAATGTGAATTATTTATGTTTATATTTATTAAATACACTCACCTAGGTATATGTGTCAATCATTTAGGTTGAAAAGATGGGTCGGAGACATACCCGATCACATTATATAAAAAAGACTTTAGGTTCTCATTTGATATATTTTAGGAAATATATCAAAGGTGTAAATCAAGAGATTTGGCTTTACCCTTGGTAAATAGGGTTTTAAGGAGGAGGTGATCTTACTAGATGTAAAATATTTTTGTGAAGTAAAAGGTTATTTTCAAAGTTGTTTTTCCCTTTTGGGGTTTTCCACTATAAATACTTTGTGTCACCTGTGTTATTTATTTCCTATAAGTATTTCGTTATTTACTTATGTTATGATGTAATGTTTATTTAAATATTTATTATAACATTATATAATATATAATTTGATTAAATCCATATTTATTAGAATCCTCAAATTCTAACATGGTAATAGAGCAAGGTAAATTAAATAAATTAAGATCAAATGTTTTGTATTTTATTTATTTAATTTGTAAAGAATCAAGGTGAATTCACAGGTGGAAAATTTGGAAACTTCTTACCTTCATGAAAACTTGTGTAGAGGTAAGGGTAAAATATTTGAATTTTTTTTTCTATAGTTTTAATATGTGCAGGTTGAATTTTGTCAATGGTAAATGAAGGAGGAGACAAAGCTCCATCAAAATAGGATTTGAATTTTTTCCATTGGATGTGTGAAAAATGTTGTCTCCTCTATAAATTCTAAGGTTTATGTAGAATTTAAAATTACATGGCCTAGTAAATGTTTTAAATCTTTTTTTCATGAGGGGCCCCATAATAAGGGTTATATGTATTTATTTTTTTAAAAAGTATATATACTATAGTTTATAATTTTTATAGACTATATGTTGTTTTTTATTTACATTATATTAACTATATACCTCTTTTTTAAAAAGTGAATATATTTTTACATTATAAATTATAATAGGTTAATATAATGTATTAAAATATAACCTCCCTAATATTATATAGAAGAAGAAATTCTGAATTTCACATTTTGAAACACATAGCAATTTTTGACTCCATTAAATTTGATGGTAAATGACCGTCATGACGCACCAAACATAAGGTAGTATGATGGTCATTTAGACGTCAAATTTAAATTGGCTAGATCTTTGTCTACATTTTTTTTTCCGAATTTGTAAGTTTTTTTGCATTCTTAGGGTTTCTTCTTCACTGCTATGTGGTCAAAAAAATTCTTATATAAGTTTGGGGTATAATGCAAAGCCTTTTATATTACAGGTTAATATTTTGATCATGGAGGTTAATTAATATGCATTGTAATGACAAAATTAGTTATGATTAAATAGTTTATGTAGATCTATAAAATTTAGATCTAAAACTATGAAAAAGGTTTTTTTGATAAATATGTATCTAACTCTATGGTACATTGTATATTATAATGGGGTGTGTTTTATAGGTTCAGGAAAACAATGGCATCCAACTATTTCTGTCTTGAAAAAACCCAAATCCTGAATGGAACCAACTACAACATTTGGAAGATCAGGGTCAAATCAGAACTTATGGCAAGGAAACTCTAGATAATTGTTTTTGATCTGAGGTTTCTCCCACTAGTTGTCAAGCAATTGTAGATAACATGAATACATACTCGTAATGAATGTAGGAGGCTCTTTCCATGATTTTGCGCAATGTGAACGATGAATACCTTCTACACATTGGTAATATTGAACATCCTAAAGAGGTATGGACACAACTAGAATCCATGCATGAAGGTACACGTTTATCTAAAATTATTAAATTAGTTTTATAATTGCTTACAACTCCTATGAAAGGAGATGAAAAATTAGTTAATTTCTTAGCCAAAATTAAAAATATTAAAGCACAATTAGATGGATTAAATTGTGATTTAATTGGTGAAAACATAATCTACTTTATTGTTCAGTTCAATATACATGAAATATTTAGGAATTTTATTTCTATCTTGAACTCTAAATATCAAAACAAAAATGATCTACCTGATTTAAATACCTTGAGTTCACTTTTGATATAGGAAGAGCAAGTGATGATAAACATTGACTCTAAGGAGAATGCCTCTCAGAACTTCTTGCTCAGAATTAAAATTTCAAACCTCGCAAGCCCTTCTCAGATCAAAAATTTAGATCTAAATCTTCTTTTGTTGATAAGAATTTTTTTCTTCCTGATCAATTGCGTGTTAGCTTTAGTGGTAAATGTCACAAATGTGGTAAATTTGGACATAAAAGGAATATTACAAAACTAATAAACCTATCCATAAAAATAAAAAACAAATTGTTTCTTCAAAATACAATTTAAGGAAAAAGGATAGCTCTAATGATATTCCTAAAATGATTGCATTATATGTTGCGTTGTATTCTTCCTCTAATTCTAAATGGATTCTAGATTCAGGTGCATCAAATCATATGACTGGTGTTTCAAATTCTTTATTTGATGTTGTGAAAATCAATGAATGTGTGTATCTTGGTGATAACTCATCTTTAGAAGAAATAGAGAAAGGGAAAGTAAAATTTGCTAATGGTGTGTTGAATAATGTTTTATTTATTCCTAAGCTCAAAAATAACCTTTTATCATGTTCTCAATTAACTCATGATGGTTTGGATATTCAAATTTTGAAAGATACTTGGTATATCAAGGATAGTAATGATAATATAATAGCTGAAGGAATTCAAAGAAATGGTCTATATATTTTTTATGATTTCCATTCCGCATCCTGTTTTGTTTCTCAAAATTTTAATAATTCAAAACTGTGGCATGAAATATTAGGGCATGTTAACTATACAAGTTTATATGAAATGAATAGATATAATCTTGTGAAAGGTTTTCCTGTGTTATCTTCTTCTCATGATGTGTGTGAAGGGTGTTTACGCCCAAAACAAAATGCTAAACCATTTCACTCACCTTGTGTTTCACCTTTTTCTTATATCGTTTCTTTAAAGTGTTGAGGAAATAGATAGGGTAATGGGAGTAGGAGGAATACCTGTTCAAATGTTAGTTGATGGGTTGTTGTGTGTGTATGACTTCTAAATCCACAACTGATCATGAGAGCTTCCTTTTGGCTAGGAGGAACTACCTGTAATGAAAACAAGACCACCAGAAGGAATTAAACAATATGGGCAGTGAACTACCTAGCGTATGCTAGATCCGGGAAGTATGATACTTCCTAGATGGCTATCAGTCCACTGTTTTAAAAAATTTAATGTTGTAAACAAAGTAAATCCTATTGTTATTTAAAATGATTTAGGTATCTCACTTAAAAACACAATAAGAAATAGATCTAATCTAACAGGCTAAGATAGAATAGAATCCAAAGGTCAAATGATTGGTTCTAGGTCTCTCGTAGGTTTGATAAAGGTATCGTGTGGATCACAGTGAATGGGGATGAGATGAAATTAGGTTGGTAGGTCTCTATTCGAGGATGTGTGGGAATATACAAAGACCGATGTCGGTCGGGGTGACCAATGATTACTAGGTGTAACCGGTGCCGTTCTTCGTGAGATCTAGAAATGTCAGAGAACAAGCTTTAGGTCTCCTTTGTGATTACAAAAAGGACTTTGGTTGGTCAAGACGAGGTATTGGGTGATTGGAGTAGGATTTTGGGAGGTTTAAATGGGTATATGGAAGTGAAAATGTTAGAGAAGGTCAATAGGGGGAAAGATAAACAATGGATGACAAAATGATGATGAAATGAAATAAACCAAGAAAGTATGATGTTATACTTACTTGGATTCCATTCCTAAATGCATGTGTCTGAGGGATGGAGGTGTTGATGATGGGTTTGAAGGCTGCAGGTGATCACCAACTAAAGAAAAGATTCTACATGGGTTGCATGTACACTCCTCTTTGCTTGGATGGATCAGATCATGGCTAGGATGGTTGTGCAGAGAAGAGGCTCAATATCCTTCCTTGCATGTAACACCCTGAACTGTTGTTATTTTCTCCTATGCATTCAAGTGTTGATATGTGATTTGTCCCATATGAGGATATGTTCCTTTGGTTTTGGGAAGTCATGCTTGATTTGGATTATATCTTTTCTGCTCTTAAGATCTTTGATTGAACCGGAATATGCTTGAACTCTTTTGTTTCTTTCATTCTTCGCATTTGAGTACAATCTGATTTCTGGAAGATTGTGGATTTATCCACCTTTATGACTCAACCTTGGATCAGTTGCATTGATCCAAGGGATGTTTTAATTTTATTCAGGATGAACAAATTGTATTGACATTTCGAGAGTTACTAAGTCTGACTGAGCTTTGAATGTTCAATTCCAGAGGTTAACTCTGGCTGATCATTGTAATCAGAATCTGGTTCCAGTTATCATAGCATCGGGAAGGACCTGGACCTTAAGCCAGGTAAGATGTGTATGTTTTTATCTAAAGTTTAAATTACTTGATGCCAAATGGAATCTGATCTAGGAATGTTTTATCCTATTAGAAATCTATTACTGATTAGTCCTATCTAGGGGACCTAGACTAGAATCAATAAGGTTATTATTTTTAACCTAAACTATAACCTAATGTTGTAAAGTTAGTTAATCTAACCTAGTCCTAAAACTATGAGCTTAATACACCTAAAGGTTAACTAAACCTATCACTATGGAGGGTGACTAATGTTATATCCTATGGCATTAAGACTAAGTCTACCTATGATCTAACCTAAGTCACTAACCTATCCTAAACTAATGCTATGAAGGGGGACCTAAGGGGGTTGCAATTCTTGGGCAATGGTTTCCATGGCATTTAAGGAAGGGATAAGGATGAAGGATAGGGAGTGCTGCCAAGTTTAGCGGAGGTTAAATTTTCTAAGAGGGTCTTACGTGGTAGTATCTCTAAGAATGGGAACTTTTGTTTATTTTGTTTTAGCATTCACCAACTTTAGCGGTCGGTGGGAATGGAAAATAGGCAGGAGAATAAAAATAAATGCAATTAGTGTGCATAGGGCATTGAGCGCGGATTTCTTGGGAAGGCATGCAAGTGGAATTTTTCTTGGTTGTTTTGTTTTTCATGCATTCCATTTTTCACTCTGCATGAGCACTGGTTCTTCAAACCAACCATCTACTCTTTGTTGCATGGCAATTTTGAGAGTTTCAAATTTACTTCTCTATCAAGGGAAGTATATAAGGCATGGAGGTAACAATATTTTGTTGTTTAATCTTTCATGGAAGAAGAAGAGAAGGGGGCGAGTGCATTTAGAGGTCTTCTTCGACTTTTAACGACACTATCAGGCATGATAGGCCCTAACTGTTAAAAATCTTGCTTTCCTTTAAATGTTTTCATTAGAACAACTCTGTTTAGATAATGTATGCATATTTTGACTTGGTGGTAACAATGATTTGGGTTTTATGTTGATTTGGGGTTCGGGTTATATTTTGGATCCTGGATGAAACCTACTTCGTTATTCTTGTTTCCATGTTGTGAACCCAATATGGAGTTTTGCTTTCTGTTTGGAAGTGTTGTAAGTTTTCTTTATCTATCAAATGTATTTGATTAGAAATTGCCTCCATGAAAGAATGTGTGTATAATGATTACGTGTTTGAAAACACCACTGTAATTATTTACTTGTTTGAATATGATTGGATTAATTGATTGTTTGCTTCGTCGTATGAACTCTAACTATTACTGGTCCATGTTCAGGAAAGTAAGTAATTGAATTTGTGGTTGGAATGTTAGTTTATTCAGTAAAACTCGACTGTTTTAGTCGCGTGAGTTTGAAATGTTGCTTGAAAGATAAGCCCGTATTTTTACTTCAAAAGGGTATGAATGTTCTTATGAATACAAGATTCTGTGAGTAAGGAAGTATTTGGTTAAACTATTGTTTTTGCGATTTTACATGGATATTAGGAACACGGATATGTTCAAGAGGAAACGTACTTGGATGAACTCTGTTCCTGAAAATTCATGGTTGATCCTAGATCTACATGAATGGAAATTATGTTTAATGTTTGGTTAAGAAATGACTGTGTTTTACCCTGAGGTGACTGTGAAATCTACTTCTTAGGGCCGCATTACACAATGTCGGAAATTCTACTTTGAAAGAAAAACAACGACTTCAACGTCGATGAGCTTATTTATGTTCAGCTAATGCTTTTCCTTTTATAGTTGAAATTTGGGTTGAAATGATCCATATGCAACTGAATGATCTATTTATTTTGTACAATTAAAGTGCTTGATAACTACTATGGTATGAGTAGGATGGATTTTGGGGCATTGTTGAATCTGTATTTAGAATTCAATTATTAATTCTTTACATGCATTTTTGGTTTGGTATCTTGGAACGATATAACAACCTAATAGTGCAACGGTTGGAATAATTTAGTTTCGATCCATTGGTAATTAATGGTAATGGAAAAGTTACCCTAACTCATAGACCAAAATGGTTCGAGTAATGGGTGAAATGTAGACTGTTTACTTAGATCAGGATTGTGGTCTGAGATTAGATCGTTTATAATGTTTTATGTAAAGAAAACGTTATTGGCTTTTGTTTAATGTATAATTGTAAGACCGTAGGGATCTATAGGCAATTTTTAAGGTGGCTCTACCTGACCTGAGCTATTGTTAAACTTAAGTGTTGTTTTACTTGCCTTCTTTTTCCCTGATTGGATTAGAGAATATATATTACTTCTTGGAAGTTAGTATAGTTCTGAACTTGATTAAAATAGAGTTCTGATTTTCTCTGTTCCTTCCTCTAAGTTATGAAGGAAAGTTGTTATAGGATTTCGAAATACGAAGGTATTTACACTCTCTCTTGAAATATTAGTGAGCTCTTCTATAGAATTCTATAAGGAACTCTACAGTATGGTTATGAGATGACAGGACTGTTAAAATTAAGTGGAAAGAAATTGTAAGTGGTGAGATCTTAACTTAGAAGACTCCTTTCCTTTAATAGCAGTATTATTATCCTGATTTAGAACTCAGATTGTTATCTACTTGTATAAAGGTAGCCCTGTGGTTAATGATTTGTATACTTATCAATGATTAAATTTGATATATTAGAGTTAAAGGAAATTCACTAGATGAACTTGCATGAGGCAGTAATCTATTCTTTGCTCAAATTGCTTTTATACAAACCTGTTGGATGCATACCTTAAAAAGGTTTCATTCTTTTTATTTGGAGTGATTAAAACATGATTGACATTGTTCTTGGTTTTCGGATGGCTAGGTACTTAAGATTCAGATTGTTTCTTCTTATTTTCTTGTATAAGATGAATCATCCGAAAAATATTTAAGTTGAAATTGTAACTATAATTTGAGTTATGTTATAAAGTCATATTATAATGGTAGAAAGAAAACTAGTGTGAATCATGATTTTGGATTTGATGAAATTGATGTCATTTAAACAGATTGTTTAATGAAAACAATTGGTGGAATGTAATTGTTTTAAGCATTAGTGCTTATCATGCTCGATTCACCGAACTAACTTTGTGTTGGCAATTTTTACAGATGGTCATCTTAAAGTGGTAAAGGCAGGCAGATCTGATATGATGCAATGACTGTTTAATCTGATTTTTATGAAGAATTCCGACATGATTTTTCTAATTGTACTATAGAAGAAAGTTACTCATTGCTGAAGACTATTGTATTAATATATGCTGATGTGTATAGGTTGTAATTATATAGGTTTGGGAATAAATGAAATGGGGACATATTACTTATGTGGTTTATGATCTTATTTGTTGAATCGATCTTCTTTTCATGCTGTATGAACGAGAGTGCATTCCTATTATTCTATTCAACGAGATCTAAATGGATTCCATAAGTAAGCTTTAGCTAATTAGATGGCTTGATACTACATTTTTCTGGTTAGTAATTCTTTATATCTTATGATGGTGGTTAAATTTTAAATAAGACCACTGCATTTATAAGGAATGTTGAGGTTGAGCTATGCCTTAAAATGTACTATAACTGGGAGAGAACTTTGACCTCTCGTAATGCACTGATTCGAAAGAAATATATATATGGATATAAACCACCACGACTTAATGGTACTAAGTCTGATATGTTCCAGTTTATAAGATTAATTATTTTCCTAATGGGGGAAAAACTTAAGGGCTGTTGTCCTATTTTGTGGGTACAAGGTTGTTAGGTACCAACCGACAACTTTGAAACAATTTTAAATCTAATTAAAACCCTTTTGTGAAACTGAACCTAATTACAGAAGGTAACTCAAGGAGTGTGGGACTCAGGGTTAGGGAAGGCTACCCAATTAGGAGGGCCTGTAATCCAAATATAACTCAACATAAGTAAATTCTCAGAGGTATGTACATCTTTCCGAGGCTATTCCGTAGGATGTTGACACATGTCAACTGCAAGGTTGTACCTTCGAGAAGATTAGGATCTTCTCGAGGATACAACATTGCAGATGACATATGGTAACACCCTTCTGCATTGATCGTTAAGATTTACACATTGATAATTGGGAAATATTTTCACTCCGGAACTGGTTAGGATCATAGACAGGTTATGAGGCAGCCCTTTGAGACTTAGGGTACCTTAACACACGGTAAACATTGGTTGACCCAAAGATGTCAGCTTAACCATAGTCTTCAAGGGTATCCTTATAACATGAATTATGATACTAACCCGATCCAGAGTGAAAACTTGGGGCAAGGGGACTGACAGAGGTCAGTATAAGACGTTCTATATAACATTAGAGTGGGGTGAAGGACATATTCGGATTGATGAGTATGCCATCAAGGAATAAATAATATGAATAGTATGTTTCAAACCTTTGGCCAAAGTATTACAAGCTGTTGATTGCGTTGTCCTACATCACCTAGCCTAAGGATCATGATGTCGATGAATAATAGTAACAATTATTCAGATAGGTTCCTTAGACAGAACACTCAGAACCCAGAATAGGGAAGAGAACCATGAGAATGAAGTGTTCAGTTGAAAACTTCAATCTCAAAGTTACGCATGAATAGATCGGTAGTTCACCGAGTCATGGAATGAATCGATCGGTAGTTCACCGAGTCATGGAATGAACAGATCGGTGGTATACCGAGTCATTACAGCTGCATATGGTTATCTATTATAAGAATGATTGTTATGATATGTGTGTTCTAAATTATGTATTTAGGACAAGGGAACATTAATAAAAAAATCTTGTTCTAAGGTATTAAAATGAGGATGTTACATTGCATGTGGGTTTTTAGCTAGAAATTGATCTCTGAATATGCATTATCTCTCCGAGATGAATTCTTGCTTGTCAACTTTCTCCCAATGTTTACCAACCTTGAGAATAAGATAGTTTAGTGGTTAAAAGGGGTAACCAACGGTGTTCTAGCTTAACCAAAGATAGTTAGGGGTAACCGACGCGTCGGTCCAAGGTGGGATTTCCTAGGTTTACTAAACTAGGGAGATCCTCCTGATTTCCTTGGATCTCATGTCATTATCCCACAAATTAGACTAGGAGCTTGTTGTGAGCATGCGGGAATGTGGTTAGAGGGAATGTAGGCATTGATTTTTAGGGTTTGGGTAAGTCTTAGTTAGTTATGGAAACTTACTAAGAATAGGTCTCAGGTTGAGTTTGTTTGATGAGGTGTCTAAGTGAAGTGTATGTGTGGATATTATTTAAATAAAATATTCAAATAATAAATATAGTGATGATAATGCATTAATTTAATTAAATTAATATTATTGGGGTGAAGGGGGGTCATGGCTAGGTAAATGTAATAAAGGGTGCCTTTTGGTCAAGGTACGAAAGGGGAGTGTGACCTGATTTTAGTGTCTACATTTTACCCCTTTTTGTTGTGTAGCTTGTATTGGTAAGCGATGCTAACAAAAATAAGATGTGGTTGCCCCATGTGTGGGTGAAGGTGATCCCCTCAAACCAGGAACTGACGAGGCAACAGTTGAAGCGGTAAGTGGTTTGATAAAAGGTAAATGTGAGGAAAAGGCAAGTGGGTATAGGGGAAAAGGGTGAAAGGTCTACTCGGGAAATCTAGATAATGGGTTAGGGTCAAAGGTAACAATGACCAAACATACACACCCATATAAAGTACAACACGCTACCAGGTTAAAGAGCAGAAAAATCTACATCATCTAAGGTCGATAGGTTTATCCAAACAAGGTTGAAGTGAATCCGGTATCCAAGGTATAGGATATGGTCAGAAACACAACATAGGTTAGGTGCAGGAATGTTTAGGTATGTTCCAATACACCAAAGGTAGGGTCGATTTAAATAGTCATGACAATAGGCTAGGTAAGGTCATTAGGTCAATCAACACAGTAACAATGCCGTAAGGTATAGTGAACACATGAGGTCAAAGGTCACTAGCGATGGTCCAGTCCAACTATCTAGGTCAAGGTATGGGTAAGGCCAAGGTAGGGGTAAAAGAATAAGAAGTACCCAAAGGAGGACTAATGGAGGTAGGAAGTGATAAGGTCAGGAAAGGTAAGGTAATGGGTTGGGTAAAGGTTGGATGGGGTAAAGAAGCAAGGTAAAGGGTGGGGTAAAATGGAAAAGTAAGGGAAATGTGTAGGTGAGGGTGACCAATGGCAGTCATGGATAACCGACATCGGTATAGGAAAACTAGCGATGGTGAGGTAGGGCACGAGACCGATGTCGGTCAAGGGGAACCGACATTGGTTAGGTTGGGTTTGTTATAAAAACAAAAAATCCACATTTTTATTATTCATTTGTTATTTGCGAAGTGAAGAAATGACAAAAAGAGAGAGAAAAGAGTGAAAAGTGTCTAGAAGAAACAAGATAGTGAGATGACAGTATGATTTGACGAGGATTGGGTGGGTGAGTACCAGGTCCACGGGATCAGGGTGAGAGAGTTGATTGGTTAGAGGTTACGAGTAGGTATTCAATGATGGTAGAGGATAGAGAGGGATTGGGTAGACCACCGACATATAATGCAGACATGCCACTTTGAGACCGTGGCAACACAACAAGGTAAGTGCCCAATGCTACATTGTTGATTAAATAGATTAGAAGTTTGGGTATTTGTTATTTGTAGGGTTGTGTGGGTTTTGGGTTTTTGTGGGTGGGCAAAAGTTAAATTTGGGTATGGGGGGAATAATGGGAAAAAAAGAGGGGGAAGGGTAGTAAATTGTATAGGTGGGGTGGGTAGAGGTCCAGGGGTAGTTTAGGTCATTGTAGATGGGGTAAAAGGGGTAGGGGGTGGGTTTATAGAAAAGGGGGGTTTGGGAAGTCATGGAATTTTCCACGATAGTGACTCGCATCACTCAAGCTTGGCCGGGCATTGGTTAGGTAGAATCGTAATGGTCACCAAACAGTGACCGATGTTGGTTTAAAGGTGACCAAAGTCTGTTAGAATAAACTAGTACCAGTCATGATTTTAGGCACAAGGGTGCAAAAGTGATGAAGGTTAGGTGGTTGAGATGGGTAGGGTAAAAATAGAGTGGAGGGTAATGATAATTGATGAATATGGTCATGGTAAATAGGGATTAATTTTGTGCTTGGATTGGATGCAGGGGAGAGCGTAGTTACACATACAAGACAATGTTCCACTTTACTGATGATATTACACACTTAATGACCCCTTTGGAGCTGCAAAGCACATGAAGGTAGTGGGCTTGAGTGGGATTAGGTGCTTCCGACATGCTATTTGGAAGCCTAACTCGATGGTCATGCTCATCGATAGATGGGACTCGCAACCAACACGTTCCACCTTCCGATGGGTGAGATGACTATCACCTTGGAGGATGTGTTCCATATTTTGTGGCTACCCATATTGGGGGCCTAGGTTTAACTTATCTCCTTCGAGGCCTCGAGGAGCTGATTGGGAAAACTTTTGGAGAGGGGGAGGCAGAGCTGAGATTCCATAGTGCCAATTTGGGCTATGGCGAGATGTACCTAGCCCATCCGGATGAGAAGAGGCTAGTGGTTTTATTAATGGAGGCAGTGAGCTGCTATGCACTACCAAATGCAGAGGGTGGACACTTTCCCGATCACTGATGGGGTGCTCCATGATATGATGGTGCATAAGACATGCTTTTCCTAGGCACCAACATTCTTGGTGCAGCTATACCGAGAGTTGTGGGCATATGGGTGGTTACATAGGTTTAGCTTGTGTTGTACATTTATACTGCAATACTGGGCCTACGAGCACATAGTCTATGTTTGACCTATAGTGATGCCTTGAGTAGATGCATTTCCCACAAGATGTGTGTGGGTGGGATATAGGAGATGGGTGTCGGTTGTAGGAGAGTAGAGATCAGATAGGCCAACATATGATGTGGCCCATTTTCGGTAGTTGTTGTTGGAGGGGTTATCCGAGTGGACATTATCCGGAGGCCATATGTGGGATTTCCCTCATATAGGCACATGCACGAGGATATAGCCGAGATCTAGCTAGAGAGGTGGATACAAGGTTGTCATGCCAGGGAGGATGAGATGATCCTGGTAGACAGGGTCCGATGGTAGTTTTGGCTTGTAGTGGATTGGTGGATAGATGACACCAGATGTAAAGATAGGTATAGGTAGTGGTGGGTGGCTTAGTTACGAGCCATACCACCTAGCCCGGGGCAACCAGACTTAGCTACTATTACAGTGCAGAGAGATGCCCTATAGGGGCATGTAGTGACGTAAATCACCCAGAGAGGTATACTGCTAACACGGATGGAGGGGTCAGAGGTGGAGGTAGCAGAGCTATGAGTATAGGTGGCTAGTCTATAGGCCCAGATGGTAGAGGGAGAGGGTGGAGGAGATGGAGATAGAGTTGGTCGGTGGCGGCCTTTACTCGGCATAGGTGACAGGTTTACATGGCCATTTGGCCACATCCCATGCATAGATTGGGGCCTTACAGGCTAAGATATAGGCATAGGGGTAGGGGAACCACCACAGGCACAGGGACATGGGACACCACCATAGGCATAGGGAGATAGTCCTAGTTCACAGGTGGCACAAGACAAATGGTCTGGTTCTGCAGGCGTACATGGGCTAAGACCTATGGGACCACCACATACCATGCATGTATCTAGGTTACGGGATGCCCTAGGTGAGGTGAGATATTATCAGGATCAACTCATGGCAGTCGGGATAGACTTCCTATCCTACAGAGAGTACAGAGCACAGCAGGTGTCTAGTGAGAGGACGAGATCCCACACACATAGTGTGGAGAGCACAAGAGGTCAGTGAGCTCTAATGCCCGATCAAGGAGAGGCCACCAATGCATGGTGACTAGAGCTAGGTGATGTGCTAGCAGGAACACAAGAGGCCGAGGGTGCAGTGACATAGAGATGGAGGACATCCGGTGAGATTCCTGCGATGTGGTCACCTAATTTTTGATGTATACTAGTGATTTTTTGATATATATGCTAGCCTGCGTGCCGAAGATAGTTGTGTTTTTTATCACATTCTGGCCTACGTGCCGAAGATAGTGAGGATGTACGATTGATGTTTTTATATTTTGAGCATATACCACCTACGTGCCGAAGATATTTTGTATTAACTCATTCATTTTTTTGTATATATGAGACCGGCGGTGTGCGATGACATTTTTATTATATATCGGCCTTCGTGCAACATTTTGAGATGATGGTCATGATGATATAGGCATGTATATTGAGATACACATTTATTGATTTATATGATGAGATACATGGTATTTTGTGTTGTGTTAATGTGTTTATGAGATATTGGATTTATGGCTTGTGTTAGATGAGATGTGGGTTTGTTATTTTGATATGGATTGAAATTAGGTGAGTTAGGCATGATGGAGTTAGGTTGGTTTAGGCATGGATCGATTCAAGTGTGGTTAGGAATGGTTGAGTTAGGTTTGGTTAGGCATGGATTGATTCGAGTTATAGGCATGGTTGAGTTAGGTTGGTTTAGGTGTGGATTGAGTCAAAGTTATAGGCATGGTTGAGTCGGTTAGTTTAGGCATGGTTGAGTCAAGTTATAGGCATGGATTGAGTCGGGTTATAGGCATGGGTGAGTCGGGTTGGTTAGGTGTGGTTGATTCAAGTTGATTATGATTCATTATTGTCTGCAATGAATGATACTATGGGTCACAAGTGAAATGTTGTATAATCTATGCATAGTGATGATAAAGAAATGGCAGGTGTAATAAATGTATGTTGTGATAAGAAACTTGTTATGTATGTGGCTTAATTTCCAATTTTGTTATAAAAGGGGAACTAAGTGAAATGTGATGTAAATGGTGAGTTAGGCATGGTTGAGGAATTGTTTTAGGGTAGATAATGACGAGCTATCCTCCAAGGGCCCCATGCCCTGAGTACTTTGCCTACATAGTCTTGACAAAAAAGGGACCTCGAGCCGATGTAGTTCTCCCATGAGTTAGGGAAGAATATGAAAATGAGTTGTTAGGTTTTTAGGTATGTTGTGGGTTGAGGTGTAATAGGTATGGGTAGATTATAGGTAAAAGGATGCAGGTGAAGGCAATTATGGTGAAAGGGGAGGATTACCTTAAAGGTAAGCGTCAAGGACCAAGTCCTGTATAAGGTAATCAAAACGTAAATAAATATGGTTAAAAGATAAGAGGGGGTAATAAATCCACCTAATTGGGTAGGATAATACCAAGTAGATCATACCTTGGAGGAGGTGAGGAACATAAGACCCTAAAGACATTACATGATTGACATGTTCTACTATGACGGTAGTCACAGATCACCAAATGTCTAAATTCCAAGATGTCCCTTGAGGAAATTGAGACAATGAGAGTGGAAGTTTCTGACAGGTTGGTGAAAGGTAGTTAATTTTATATGTTTTGAGTGATAGGGCCCTTGGGCAAGGGATCCTAGGTCATAGTGGGCAAGTCCATCACTAAATATTTTTTGTTTTTGTTAGACTGATCGATGCAGGAAGTCTATATGGGATAATGAATATGGTACTCCTTGAGGTCTTCGTGAAGCTGATTAATGTGTGAAGCTTTCGTTTCTCTCATTTTTTAAATCTTCACATAGCTGTCCTTCAAGGGAGTAGTCTACTTATAGCAGTAATTTTGTCGAGAGGAAGATGTACTTTTGAGGGAGTCATCTTTTATTAGAAGTTTGACTCAAGGATTTTGGTCCCATGTGAGGTCTTTGAAATCATGGAAAAGACCAAAGTGGAGGATAGGACTCTTGTTCAAAAGGAAAGGTGGAATGGCCATGGGATCTCATCTAAAGGTAGATGAAAAGTATCCATGAGAATCATGATATGTGTAGTGCCATGGTACACATATTAGAGAGAAGATAACAAGGGACAAGTACTCACATGATTCTTGTGTAATCGTTAGGGAGGTGTATGGAGTGGATAGTGCTCAAGGGATGAGCCTGTAAAGAGACAAAGGGTGAGGTAGGAAAATGAGTCAACAATAGAATGGTCAAAGATGCAATGTGTTAAGGGGCTCAAGTTTGGGTTTACCATCAAGTGAGGATAAACGATAGGCACCTGATCCATAGGTATGAGTTATGATGTATGGTCCAAGAAAATTAGGAGTGAATTTTCCTGTTTACTTTTTTCTTGCTTTGGTTACATGTTGATTTTATTTCAAGACAAGGTCACTGACTTAGAAGGTTCATTCATGAACACGTTTGTCATAAGCATGTTTGATATGTTGTTGGTAAACTTGAAGGTGATCCAGAGCGTTAAGATGATGTTCATCTAATAACTCTAGCTATGATAAATGGTCCTGACGAAATTCATCATCAGTGAGCATGTCATGGAGAGAAATGTAGAGTGAGGGGATCTAGAATTCGAGAGGTAGAACAGCCTCTATACCATAGACCAATGAAAAGGGTGTGGCCACAGTGGAAGTGTGAATACTAGTGCGGTATGCCCATAGGAAAAAATGAATGTGCGTATGTCAATCCTTCCTAGTATCCTCAACCACTTTGATGAGAATTTTGTTGAGGGTTTTGTTAGTGGATTCAGCTTGGCCAGTTGGTTTATGGGTAATAAGGTGATAAGAAACTAAGATGAATGCCAAATGCGTCTCAAATTTTTGCAATGTTTTGTTTTTGAATTGTTTTCCGTTATCGTTGATGAGGTGATGAGGAAAAATAAAGTGACAAATGATGTGATGGTTAATGAACTCACATATCTTCTCAACTTTCATGGAGATGATTGGTATGGCTTCCACCCATTTTGTGTAGTATTCAAGAGTTAGCTTATGATCCATTGATGGCGTTGGGAAGAATGAGGATTGATTTTTCCGACAAGATCCAAACCCCATTGAGAGAAAGACCAAAGGTCACGAGTAACCTATAAGTCATGACTCGGGTGTATGATGAAGGTTGGAATTTTGTTGACATAGTCACAACAATCATGGTTGTGATTGGCACGGCCAATAATAGCCTAGGTGAAGAATACGCTTAGCAACAGCAAGGCCACTAAAGTGACCTCCACATATGCCATCATGAACCTCCTTAATGGTATAAGGAATTTCAAAACTTGTGAGTCATCAGTAAGAGAATACCATCAAAGCTACACTTATAGAGGAGTCCCCCAAGATGATGAAATAAGAGACCTTTTTAAGGAAGGTGTGTTGTCCGTTACAGGTGAGATCAAGAGGTAAGATGGAGAGAGAAAGGTAGTCGAGTACTATTTATACCAAAGGTCACTCGGGTCAGGGGTGTCGGTTCTAATTGAGTAAACATCATGAGGTAAATAAGAAGGTGAATGGAGGTGTTGTACAATGACAAATATTTTGGAATCGGCAGGGGAAGCGGGTATTTGGGAAGCTAAGCAGGCCATGGTATCGGTAAATTTGTTGGTTGAACGTGGGATGGTTTGAAGGGTGTAACGATCAAAGGTGGTCAAAAGTATGTCTACATGATGTTTATACTTTTGAAGTATCTCGTTAAGACATTTGTACATACCATTGAATTGGTTGATGACCAATTGTGAATCACCAAAGATGTGGATTGATTTGAAATCTAGGGCATATGCGGCTTAGAGACCTACTACGAGTGCTTTGTACTCGACAATATTGTTGGTGTATTCAAAGTCTAGTTTGAAAGACAAATGCATGGGTTCTCCATCTAGAGGAATTAGGATAATACTAGCCCCACCCCCATGCTGACACTCGGAACTCATGAAGAAAAGTTTCATTTGTAAGGGATTTGTCTAGGAAAGAGTAACAATTGACTCATTGAGAAAGTCAAAATCAGAGGGTTGAGCCCCAGAAATAGGTGCGTCAGCTAGTTGGTCGGTGATATCTTAGCCCTTGATGGAATTTTGATGAATGAATTTGAGGTCAAGATCAGCTAAAAGCATAAGCCATCACGTGGCACACTGATTTTGATAAGGTTTGGCGTACATGAAGTGTAAGGGGTCGGTGTTGGTCAAACATAGGTTTTTTGGTTGAGTAGGTAATGGCGGAGTTTAGTGGAAATGAAAACTAAGGCTAAGTAAAGTTTTTTTGGATGGTTGTATCGAGTTTCATAATCCAAAAGAGTATGGCTTATGTAATAAAATTCTTTCTCCTTGTGTTTTTCATCACAATGAGTGAGCATGGCTCCCAAGGAATGATCAATAGCTAATATGTATAGGTAAAAAGATGGAATGAGTACAAGTGGTTGGAGAAGGTATTGTTTCAAGGCCTTAAATCTTTGTGGAAGTCATCATCCCATTTAAAGGATACATCCTTCATAAGTAGATGATAAAATGGTTGACACCGATTAGATAATTGTGAAATGAAATGATGAATGGATTGAAATTTACCTTGCAGTGCTAGGGAGCTAGTGAGGGTTAGTAGGTGGAGGCATTTCTAGAATGGCCTTGACTTTAGCAGGTCAACTTCTATACCATGGAGGGAAATAATAAATCCTAGGAGCTTTCCTGAGAGAACCACGAAGATGCACTTTTTAGGCTAAAGACAGAAGTAATATTTAATGAGGTGGTCAAAGATGGTTTTGAGGACGATGAGGTGCTCGAGTAATGTTTAGATTTGGCCAAGAGATCATCCATGTAATCTTCCAATATGTGATGCATGATATCATGGAAGATGTAAGTCATAGCATGTTGATATGTAGCACCAACGTTTTTAAGGCCAAAAGGCATGACTCGATAGCAAAAGGTTCCCCAAGGGGTGATGAATGTGGTCTTGTGTTGATCTTCTGGGGAAACAAAAATTTATTTATAACTTGAGAAACCCTCCATGAATGAGAGCATCTCATGCCCAATGGTGAGGTCAACCAGTTGATCAATACTGGGAAAGGGAAAGTCATCTTTTGGGTAGGCTAGGTTGAGGTCATGGAAGTTCATCCAAATGCGGAGTCCCCCTGTTGCTTTAGTAATAGGGATAATGTTAGAAATCTAATGAGGATAATCAATGGGTAAGATGAAGGAAATGGAAAGAAGGGACTGAAGTTATTCTTTGATGAGAAGAGCAATGTGAGGGTGAATTTTCCTCAGCTTTTCTTTGATAGGTTTGGCATCGGGAATGGTTACGATATTGTGGACCACTATGGTGGGGTCAATACTGGGCATGTCTATGTAAGACCAAGTGAAAGCATGGTTATGATATTGGAGAAAAGAAGTGATGGATTCTGTTTAGCAAAGATCTAAAGATTATCCGATCTTTAGGATGTGCGGTCATCCCGAGTATGAATGTTGATCTCGATAGTCGATTCATTTAACATGGTTTGTAACTCGAGGGTAATAACCGATGAATATTTGAGTCTTCTCGCACTAAGGTATGTGAGTATAGATTCATCATCCTAACATTGAATGACGTTAATTATAGGTGTGTTGTCATCAATCATTTCTAGATACAAGAATGGAAGATTGGAAGGGGTCTCACCTTCATGTTGATAAGTTAAAGGCCCTAAGGAAATGGTGTTTATGAAAAAAATTTAGGGGGGATAGATTCAGGATCCATCAACTCCATCGGTGAGGGTGGTGATGAAGATGGAGCGGGTGAAGAAGGTGGAGAAGGGCTAGTGTCCTTAATGAGTTCAATGTGGGCCTATTTGGTAGGTGGTTCAGGAAATCCAATACCACTACGGTCTTTATTTTTACGGTTGGTACATGGAATGACAAGATAGCAGCCTTACTCGTAAAAGCCAAAATAAAAACCCTTCCACGCATTACAAATGTGGAGGAAGGTATGGGTGAAACGGAAATTGGTAAGTGATTGGAAGTCACGAAAATAGGTGGGGTTATGATGGTGGTTAAGGTGTGTAAGTGGTAGTATCAAGTCTCCCATAGGTGAGACTAGTACGAAGATGAGGAGGACCATAAAGGAGGAGTTCTCTATATGGTGATCATAGTGAGGATGTTGGTGAAGGATTTCATACTCGTGTGGAGTAAGGAATTTTTGACACTATATAAGCAAAGACTCCCCTAGAGTGAGGCATTGAAAAACAACTTCTAAGGGATCGGTGGTTAGTAAGTAGGTATCTGGAATGGATGATGTGTCGAGGTCGATGCGGAGGTGGAGTTAACAGATTGGGAAGATAATTGGTCAACCGTGGAGGTTATAACAAAGTGGTAGGAATGGAAGAGGTATGTGCGGTGAAAGCAATGGTTGTCTTGACTAGGTGGAGGTGTAGGTGAAGGGACAGGTATGAGCACATCATTGGGTCGGTCAAGCATGTTTCATATTTTGAAAGGCAATGGGTCACCTTGGAATGGTATAAGTGTGTCCTTCATGTTCAAACTTTACACAATGATGCAAAGTGGAAGGAACGCAACCCATGACACGGATCCAGGGTCTACCAAACAACAAGTTATATTGGAATTCCCCTCCAAAATGTAAAACAATTCTGGAATAGTGCGGGGACCCACATGAACATGGAGGATGACAGTGCCTAGTGTGAAAGTGATAGCATCATTGAATGAATGTAACATGACTAGATGTTTATGCATGCAATTGTCAGGTATGCGCATTTGAGCAAATGCATGGGATGAAATGATGTTAATGCTAGCACTCCATCAATCATCACATGGTGTACCCGTATGTCATCAATGTGGATGGAGATGAAGAGGGCTAGGTCTAGGTCATTGTTTTGGTGTGGTGTGATCTCCTCCTCCCGAGAAGATAAGGGAGGCCACTTGGTGAACAAGGTGAGGTGAGGATGAAGGTGGTAATTTGGTGAGAGAGGCTACATGATGGGGTGTGATAATGGAGGCTACGGGTGTAGGGTCATTGGGTAAAACCTTAATAGATTGAAGAACCTCCATGAGGGCTTGACAATGGGATTCCAAGGTTTGATGAGCTCATATAAGGACATTTCGAGGGATATTGGTGTAATTGTTTGAGCATGGTGCGATGCGTGATACCATTAGAAATGGGGTACGTGGGGCCACAGATAGTGATTTTAGGTATGGGTGCGGATGGTATGTTGGGTATAGGATGGGTTAGTGGGCTGGTTGCCATTTCTTTTCCATTTTGTGCACATGTAGTGACATGTATCATGTTGATTTGAGGGGAGTTGGAAAATGGAGAAGGTGTAGGGTGAGTGGTATAATGACACAACGGGAAAAAACCTACTGAAGGGGAAAAACCCTATGAGGTCAATTGGGTGCAACGACATTTGGGTGGTGGCATGGCAAGTTATCTTGTGCGAGCCATGTTAATTCCAAATATTGAGGGTGGATCTAGGAGTGTTGAGGTGGAGGTTGTGGTTGTTGAGTGGGCGGTTTGGGAATGGGTGTCAAAGAAGAAGGATCCTCGTTAAGAAGGTCTTTGTCATAAAAGTTGGTTTCTGGTGGACATAATTAGATAAGGATGGTTTTTAAGGACTTACAGTTCTCCACATCATGCCCTGCACACGATGGTATGCGTAAATTTCAGTATCATCAAACCTTTTGGCTTGGGTTTGAGGGGGTCGTAAGGTTGGAGTGGCGGTAATGTGATAACAGAAGTCTCGAGGAGGTTGGTTAAAATTTTGGCATAGGACCCTGCTAGTGGATCACAATGGGAAGTGAACGTGGGTTTGGGTGTAGGTGTGGTTGATTTTCAAGGAACTATTTTTGGAAGAGTAGGAATGGGTCGAGTTATGGTTTTAGGTGCCAGTGTGGTTTTAGGTATCGGTCGTGTTTGTTTGGGTAGGGGTACAATAGATGGATGGGTAGGAGGGTGTGTGGTTGTTTTGACTACCTTATTTTGGGGTAGTGGGGTTTGTTTTTGGGTTGAAACTTCTTGGGTAAAGGTGATGTGGGTGTACGAGGCCTAGAAGGAAAAGCAGATTAAGGAAGAGGGAAAGTTACCCATGGGGATAACGACGGTCTTTGTGAAGGTAGATGACATGTGTCATACTTGGGGTGTGAGGGAAAATGACTGAAGTGTAGTGGGTAGTGAAGCAATAGCTAAGGGTATTGAAGGTATTGGTGGTAAAGAGACCGCAGTGTGGGTGTAAGTCGTGTTGTGTGCCCGGTAGGTTAGAAGTTTGTGAGGAAGGCATGGGTTGTTGTGGTATTGTTTTATGGATGGGTGAAGGTTTCTTGACCATGTTGGGTAGGCCGAGGTCTTAAGACGATGGTACAAGTGTGGGTTTGATTGGTTCGGTCGGGGTATGAGGTCGATGATTTTGTTTCTTTGGTTTGGGTGTCAGTGTAGGTGTGGTATTGACGTTGGAGGATGTAGCTAAATCCAATTTAATAGATGGATGGGTAAGGCTGGTGGTTGGGGTGACCCCTAAAGTGGTAATAGGTTTAGTTGAGGTAAATGTTATAGGTGTGGGTTTGGGTTTAAATGTAGGTTGGGTTATAGGTAAGGGTGTGGTTTGAGCATTAACATGTATCGTGGAAGGGGTTGCAATAGAAGTGGTTGTATTTGGTTTGATTGGTCGAAATGTGTTTGGGTAGATAGTGGAGGTATTAGCGAGGGGTCTTTACATCTATGTCGAGATGGGGAGTAAGAGGTTCGCCCATAGTAAAGCCCTATCCACATAATCTAAGTGATCGACCAAATGTGAGAATGACACATCTATAGGTGGAGTTGGTGAGGACCTAACTGGAATTCCCGTAAACGTGTCTTAGAGATGTGGAATTAGCTAGCTTCACTTATGTGGGTAAGAGAATCAGAAGTAGGTTGGTGGGATTCTGCTGGCTGATGGAGAATGCTCACTAAGAGGAAAAGGTATCTTAATTGGGTCAATGATAGGTGGAGGAGATGATGGGAGCTCCTCTATAAGTGGAGGAATAGATGGGTGCTCCTCTATGGGTGGAGGAGGTAATGGGTGCTCCTCTTTGGGTGGAGGAGGTAATGGGTGCTCCTCTGTGGGTGGAGGTTGACTTGTAGGTAAAGGTTCTCTAAGTGGAGAAGATAGGGGTGAGATGGTCTTGATGTTAGCGGAAGACCCCTCCATAGGTGATGAAGGAGATGAAAGATGTTCCTCTGTGGGTGAAGGAAAAGGGGAGGTTGGTTTTGATGCTCAAGGAGGGTTTCAGGATAAGATTTCCTCTATGGAAGGGATGTGAGGTAATTGGGAGGTGACAGTACCTCGTTAAAGATAGCGTGAACCTCGCGGGTATGGGTATCGTGAGTTGATGTCTCACCAATTTTATTGGATGAAGGGGCATGGTTAGGAAACAATTTTTTGAATATTTATATATTTTGGTTGGGGGTGGCATTGGGATTATCCACAGCTAACTAACCTTTCTCGAGCATTTATTGAATAATATTTTTGAAAGTGATGAGTTTCCGTCACTATGACCCTTTACTCGATGATAATTATAGAAATCATGTTCATTATACCATGCAAACATGGGGTGAGTAGGGTCAAAACCAAAGTGTATCGTTTTATAGGTGAAAGGGTGATGTCTCTAGCTTTGATAATATTTTCTAAGATGAAGAGTAAGGTTCCCCAATTGGGGTATATTTTCACTGCTCTTGTCTAAATTTAAAAGTTTGGATAGGTGAGATATTAGATGAGGGTGTAGCCTGATTTGATGGATGAGCTGGGCCAACCTTGAGTACCACTGTGTTAGCGGTGCCCTTAGCTTTTGAATAATTGGTTTGTGGTTTGGAAGAAGAAGAGGTATCATTTGACTTGAATGCCGAATTCTTATTGTATAATTGGATTTTATTCTCTTTGATGGCCCAAATCTCTAACTTTCGTGCCATAGTGAATGCCTCATCAAATGTTTGGAAGGTTTGGACCTGTAAGGTCGGTGAGATATGTCTAGTGCAAGCCCATGTGAAGAGCTCGATGAGTTCAGTTTGTGGCAGTTGGAAGGTAAGTTGATTGATCAAGCTATGCCAGCGAGCGACAAAATCTGTGATAGATTCGTCCTCATACTGATGTGTGGAATATAGATTGGTCATGGTAACCTTCTTGACGATATTGATAGAGAAATGATCCAAGAAGGCATGGGCCACCTGATTGAATGAGAATATAGAGTGTTTAGGTAACCCATTATACCAATCTAATGCAGGTTTAGTGAGGGACATGGGAAAGGTTCTCAAAAGCAAGGCATCATCATGAGTGATCAGATAACACCCATGTTTGAATGATCAAAAATGTTGCTGTGGGTCTTCTTTACTATTGAAATGATTGAATTTAGGCATTTCCTAATGCACAGAGTATGAATGGATAGGAATGGATGGGTGAATAGACTTGTTGCAAATCTCGTCATAGGTGAGAGTGTTGTGGGAGCTGGAAACTGATGCCTCCAATGTCTGAATCTTGTCCAACATCAATTTAATGAGGTCATTAGTGGGTTGTGATGATTGGATTCCTCATGTAGTGTGAGGAGGTTGGTTTTGGGAATGTAACAGGGGTGGCACTCCAGAGTAGGGGGCTTCCATGTAGGGTGGTAGAGAAGAAGGCAAAGAAATAGGGGCACATACCCGTAATGAATAATGGATGAAACAGAGGTTGTTGGTAGTATGTATATGAGGGTGGAAGGATCGTGGTAACCCCAAAGGGCAATAGGGGCTAATGATTGTGGAATGGAAAGAACCATGTTCGAAATGGGGTAGGGGTCACCGACACTCTGGAGGTGGGAATGTAGATACGGTATGTGTGAGACATTAGGGGTGGATGAGATTATGTATGGGGTAGTCAAGTCGAGGGTACGGTGGATGTAATGGGTGCGAAAGAGGTAGAAGACACGGCGGTCATAGTGGGTATAGGACCTAACTACAAAATTACTAGGTGTAAGGTAGATACGGGTAGCACGGAGCCATATGGGGCCGAAGCGGGAGTGGGTGTGAGAATCAAAGGGATAGATACAGGCATACCGTATATCAACTGACACCGAGGCATCTCGAGTGGATGAGTGGGAAAGTTAAAACTGCAACGTGGCGTGTTTTGGTCAAGGAGTCATGCAAAATTCTCATCTCTGGTAGTGATAGTAGTAGGCTGGATGGGATCCATGACTGGTGATAAAATAAAAGGTGGTGAAGGACTAGGTGGGAGTGGTTAAAAATTGGCATGAAATACAAGGGCATTTTATTGTCTTCGGGTTAGCACCATTTGAACCAGTACTGATCAGGTAGGGTTGCTTCTCTGTAAATGACACAGAGAACAATAGGAACAGGTGAATCTAGTGACAAAAATTGGATTAAGTACCAAATGGTGGTTGGAATGTGAAATAGACTAATCGATGCCTTAGGGAAAACCGACGCGGTCAAGGGTAACCACTACCGGTATGGTGGATCGTAGAAAATGGACAGTGAGTGAAAAACAAGGTAGAAGGTGAAATCTGACAAGTATGAAAAATTTAATGATGTTTATAGCATCAATGGGTATGATGGTAGTGACAGGGACCTGTAAAAAGTTGAAGAAAATGAATAAACACATCCTTTTGAGTAGGTTAGCAAAAGGATCTGAACCGACGTCGATTGGGTATAACCTATGCCGATCAAGGGTAATCGACAATGATTCTTGTGAAATTGAAATAATGATGAAAGAAAGTGGTTGTGAATTAAAATCTGATGTAGAATCAGACCCATAATTCGAGAATGATGATGATATGGCCCAGACACACTTAGGTGAAGTCAAAATACACCAGATGTGATGATGAGCATGCAAGGATGAACAAAAATGTGACGAACGTGATCTCTCACCTCAAAATGCAAGCCAAGCAAAAACACTAAGAAAATGTGATCCTAGGAGTGCCTTTTCTATTATGTTTGTTTAGCTTATCATATTTAGGGACCGACACATGAATTGTGAAATAGAGTTTTTGGTGAGGATGGCTTCCTACAAATAAGGAAATATAAAAGGTGAGGTTTCGTATGTTATGGTGGGAATAGGATTCACTCAAGTATGACTCGATAGAGCGGCAAGAGTTGGGTGCCCACCGTGTCGTAATCATGTGATCGCCTACACTTCTTCCAAGTAGGATGTTGTTTAAGAATGTATGTATTTTGAATTTTTTTGTGGTTTGGTAAGACTCAGAGAAAGAGAAAAAGATAGAAGTGCTTTTCTACGATTCCTTTATCAACCATCAGCTGGTCATGACTTCTAGCGTATAGGTTTCCCTCAATTAATGTGAGCTAATGCAATAAATTAGAATGGAATGCAATTATTTTTAAACCCAAATTGAAAATGTGAAATTGGATGACACAATAAGATGAAGAGGAAGAGGGATGCTCTTTCACTACAATGCAAAACACATGAAGAAATGGTTCTTTTTAATTACACCAAAAGAAAAGTTTCCTTTAGAGCAAATAGAAAGAGGAGGTGGATTACCAGGGAAGAAAATTAGTGTGTACGCTTTTCAAAAGGGAAACAAACACACAATTTTTTTCTAGGAATGAATGAAATGTAAGGAACCCGGATGGGTCCCATCAGGTGTGCCAAAATGTTTCACCTTTTTCTTAGATCATTTCTTTGAAGTGTTGATGAAATAGATAGGGTAACGGGCATAGGAGGAATACATGTTCAAATGTTGGTTGATGGGTTGTTGTGCGTGTATGAATTTTGAATCCACAGATGATCATGAGAGCTTCCTTTTGGCTAGGAGGAACTACCTGTAATGAAAACAAGACCACCAGAAGGAATTAAACAATATGGGAAATGAACTACCTAGCGTATGCTAGATCCAAGAAGTATGATACTTCCTAGATGGCTGTCACTCCACTGTTTTAAACAATTTAATGTTGTAATCAAAGTAAATCCTATTGTTATTTAAAATGATTTAGGTATCTAACTTAAAAACACAATAAGAAATAGATTTAATCTAACAAGCTAAGATAGAATAGAATCCAAAGGTCAAATGATTGGTTTTGGGTCTCTACAGGTTTGATAAAGGTCTCAAGTAGATCATAGGTGAATGGGGGTGAGATGAAATTAGGTGGGTAGGTCTCTGTTCTAGGATGTGTGGGAAAATACAGAGACCGGTGTCGGTCAGGGGTGACCGACGATGGTTAGGTGTAACCGGTGCTAGTTACTGTGAGATCTAGAAATGTCACAGAACAAGCTTTAGGTCTCCTTTGTGATTACACAAAGGACTTTGGTTGGTCGGGACAAGGTATTGGGTGACTGGAGTAGGATTTTGCGAGGTTTTAATGGGTATATAGAAGTGAAAATTTTGGAGAAGGTCAATAGGGGCAAGATAAACAATGGATGATAAAATGATGATGAAATGAAATAAACCAAGAAAGTATGATGTTATACTTACTTGAATTCCATTCTTGAATGCCTATGTGTGAGGGATGGAGGTGTTGATGATGGGTTTGATGGCTACAAGTAATCACCAACTGAATAAAATCTTCTATATGGTCTATATGTACACTCCTCTTTTCGTGGATGGATTAGATCATGACTAGGATGGATGTGCAGGAGAAGAGGCTCAATATCCTTCCTTGCATGTGGGTTTTTTCTAGAAATTGGCTCTCTAAAGATGTGTTATCTCTCTGAGATGCGTTCTTTCTCATCAAATTTCTCCTAATTTTAGCCAACCTTGATAATAAGGTAGTGTAGGGGCAAAAGGGTAACCGATGATGGTCTAGCTTAACCGGCGATGGTTAGGGGTAACTGATGTCGACCAAGGTGAGATTTCCTAGGTTTACTAAACTAGGGAGATCCTCCTGATTTCCTTAGATCTCATATCATTATCCCATGGATTAGACTGGGAGCTTCTTGTGAGCATGCAGGAATGTGGTTAGAGGGAATGTAGGCATTGATTTTTAGGGTTTGGGTAAATCTTAGTTAGTTATGGCAACTTAATAAGAATAGGTCTTAAGTGAGTTTGTTTGATGAGGTGTCTAAGTGAAGTGTATGTGTGGATATTATTTTAATAAAATATTCAAATAATAAATATAGTGAGGATAATGCATTAATTTAATTAAATTAATATTAGTGGGGTGAAGGGGGGTCATGGCTAGGTAAATGTAATAAAGGGTACTTTTTGGTCGAGGTACGAAAGGGGAGTGTGACCTGATTGTAGTGTCTACACCTTGTATGAACCCGAGCTACAAAGATTTGAAGAAGATTCTACGGATGAGAAGTGGATCAATGCAATGCAAGCTGAATATAATGCCCTAATTCAAAATCAAACTCTGGGAGTTGGTTCCACCTCTAGAGAAAAGAAGTATTATAGGGTCTAGGTGGTTATACAAAGTAAAATATAATACAGATGGTAGTATTGAAAAACATAAAGCTAGACTTGTTGCTAGAGGTTTCACTCAGAAACCTGGTATTGATTATGTTGAGACATTTTTCCCTTGTAGCTAAAATGAGTATTGTTAGGACCTTATTTGCAATTGCTGCTCAATTTGGGTGGGAAATCCACCAAATGGATGTGAAAATTTCCTTTTTGAATGGTGATTTAAAATAATAACTTTACATGTCTCAACCTAAAGGATTTGAAGAAACTGGTAAAGAAAACTATGTTTGTAAATTGAAAAAATCCTTGTATGGTTTAAAGCAAGCTCCTAGAGCTTGGTATGCGAAAATTAATTCTTTCTTTAAACAATTAGGATTTGCTAATTGTTCTTCTGAAAATGATCTATTCATTAAGCAAGAAGGATCACATATTATCATTGTTTGTATATATGTTGATGATTTTCTTATGAATGGTGATAATCCTGCTTTAATTTGTAGAATTAAAGAAAAATTGAAACAATACTTTGAAATGACTGATTTAGGTCTCTTACATCATTTTCTTAGCATGGTTGTATTTCAAGATAAACATTCTATTGTTGTTTCTCAAGCACAATATGCAACCAATGTACTAAAAAAGTTTAACATGATTGATTGTAAACCAATTTCTACTCCTATGGAAGTTGGACTGAAAATTGATCCTAAACTTGCATGTGAAAAATTTGATCCTACTTTATATAGGTAGTTAGTTGGTAGTTTGATATATCTAACTATCACTGAGACTAGATATTTCCTATGCAGTAGGAATTGCTCCTAGGTTTATGCAAGAACCTTATAGAGATCATTGGAATCTTGTAAAAATGATTCTTAGATATATTAAAGGTACAATAAATTATGGGTTGCATTATACTAAGAATGAAAATGCTAACTTATATGGATTTTGTGATTCTGATCATGTTGGTGATGTATTGGATAGAAAATATACTTCTGGTTATGTGTTTAAATTTGGTGCAAGTGCCATTACTTGGTGTAGCAAAAATCAGCCAATCTGTTTCTATCTCTTCAACAGAAGCTGAGTATAGAAGTGCAATGGAAGCTGCAAAAGAGGCTCTATGGCTAAAGAGGTTGTTTGATGAGATAAATATGAAGGATCCACGTAGTGTTCCTTTGTTCTGTGATAACCAAAGAACCATATCTCTTGCACATAATCCAATACAACATCGATATAATGAAGCACATTGAGATACATATACACTTCATCCATGAGAAGGTGCTAAGTGGTGAGATAGATCTCAAGTTTGTGACTGAAGAGCAGGTTGCTGATATCTTCACAAAGCCCCTGAGTGTTGTAAATTTTTTCACTTTCATGAAAAGCTTGGATTGTCAGAGTTTCCATTGAGGGGGAGTGTGCATGACAATGTCACCTCCTAATGGAACTTGGTTTTTGTAAAAATACCTTCGGCATTTGTAAAAAATACATTCGGGCATGTATACCTCTTCATCTTCCTTTTAGAAGGAAGTTTAGAAATATCTTAAAGGAGGTCGTCGAAGAAACTCTTTAGTGTTATTGTGTTTACTTGGTAAACATCCAAGATACTGCAAGCATATTATTAAGGAGGTCCTTGGTTATAAAAGGCTCCTATATGTTTGGGTTCAATAACCTTTTATGAGAACCTGTGAGAATATGTAAAACTCACAAATCATACTTAGCCACTGATCATGGGATGATCTTTGGGATTCCAAATCCTTTTATACTAAAAGGTAACTTGAGTATGATGAAGGTGTTATAATTCCTTCACTTAATATGCTAGCCTAAAACCTTTATGGTTTAAGGATTGTAAATCTTGTAGTGTACCACGGGTAGGTAATCTATTGGCATATGTTATCCCACTTAACATTAAGGGGAGTGTTGGAACATAATGATTAAGTGGTCTGGCCAACCCTTAATTAATATGGGTCCATCACTATTATATAGGTTAAATATTTAATAATATGAAATACTTTTCTATTATTAAATATTCATACCTAGGTAATATACATTAGGTAAGTATTTAATAATGTGAATCATTTATGTTTATATTTATTAAATACACTCACCTAGGTATATGTGTCAACCATTTAGGTTGAAAAGGTGGGTTGAGAGACATACCTGATCACCTTATATAAAAAGGAATTTAGGTTCTCATTTGATATATTTGGGAAATATATCAAAGGTGTGCAAATCAAGTGATTTGGTTTTACCCTTGGTAAATAGGGTTTTAAGGAGGAGGTGATCTTACTAGATGTAAAATAAGTTCTCTGAAGTAAAATGTTATTTTCAAATTGGTTTTACCCTTTTGGGGTTTTCCACTATAAATATTGTGTCACCTATGTTATTTATTTCTTGTAAGTATTTCTTTATTTACTTATGTTATGATGTAATGTTTATTTAAATATTTATTATAACATTATATAATATGTAAGTTGATTAAATATGTATTTATTAGAATCCTCAAATTATAACAAATGATGCATGTTATTTCTCACAACTTTGAAAAGAGGTCCCGGAAGTGGAACCAAGATGTAGTCATTTTTATACCCTAAGACCAACAGTCTAATTCCATGCATGGTGACCTATCACCCGGTAGTGCTGGCACTCACCGAGGCACATGTGAGTTCCGAGCCTCTCCTTTATGTGAGTATTGTAAGAATACATTATCTTATGACAGATATTCAATTGAAAATGAATAAAAAGAACTATATAATATTATGAGAACCTAGGACAAGTTATCATCTCATTATATCCAGAAAAGAGAAATAAAAAATAGTATGTATAACTCGATTCATTAATAAAGGAAATGCATAAGGATTATACTCATGAACACTTATGTGATTCATAAAATAGCCTTATATTCATATCAACATGTTCAATAATAAAATTACAATCCTTTGAGGGCATAACATACCCTCATATAATAACATAGAGAAAAGTCATGCGTCGAACTACTCTAGGCTCATCAAATTACAAAAATGAATTAAGAACCCTCCCTCTAAGTGTGTCATCACTCCTATATTGTCCTAATCCCAACCCATGGAATCCTCCATAAGACCTCTGCAAAGCTTTATCTCCTTCCTAGTACCTCCACTCTCTTAGGATGATTCCAAGTATATATTTCTTACTACCTAGGCACCTCAATATATAGCTTTCCTCCCTTCACCACCATGCCTTCTATGGTAATAGATCAACTGCCAAGTATCCAAGTGGTCCTCCAATGGATGATGCCTCCTTTAGTCAAATATCTTCAATTTGTGCAATGATGTTATTCTAGAACCTTCCATCACATACATGGAATATTCCCTTTTTGATCCTATAGTCACCAGGTTGGAACCTTATCCACCCGCATTCTAGAAGGGTCACACTTTTCTCATGTTCTACACAGGATGTCAATATGGATAAGTCTAAAACCTATCTTTCCTTGTGCGTGCATGCCGTGTGTTATTTAAAACTCTGCTAGAACCCTTCCCTACATGTCTTTAACCCACATACCCTTCTTCAACTAGGTTCCACACACCCATGCACCTTCTTGCACTTGGCCATTATTCTGGGGCCCAATAGAATCTAAACTTGTGAAGGTGATGCATTGCCAATCAGCTAAGGCTATGTGGGAGAAACTTTAGATCTTGTATGAGGGAAACTCCATGGTAATAATGTCTAAGCTACCAACTTTTAGAAATATTTTTAAAGGCTTTAAGATGGGCAATGATGATTCTATTTCTACATATTTTCTTAGGGTTGACAAGGTTTTCAACACCATGAAAGGGTTGGGTGGTTATATGAAGGAATAATTTGTAGTCCAAAAGGTTTTGAGATCTCTACCCCCTAATTTTAATTCTATAGTATCTTCCATTTAAAAAGCCAAGTATTTGATTATCTTGAAGATGAATGATTTACATAGAACCCTAACTACATATGATATGAGAATTGTAACGAAAAACCCGTCGAAAAGAGATAGATTTCAAGGCCGAGAAGATAAAAAGATAAGAAGACTAAGGTTGATGATGTTTCTCATGAGTTAGATGATGATGAGTTATTTTCCATGGTTTCTAGAAGACTAAATGTTGGATCTGGTAAATACAAAGGTAAAATTCCTTTTAATTATTTCAATTATTGTAAATTTGGTCACTTTTTTGCTAAGTTTCCTCATAAGTATGAAAAATAATGTGATGATTATCATGAGGGTAGTCATGTAAATAAAAATCATAAATATAGTAAATACAAGAAGGAATTCAAGAAGTTTTATCACAAGAATAATGAAAAGAATAGTTTCTACACAAACGAAAAGGATTTCTTATCTTAGGAAAGTAGTGGTTTTTCATATTCTAAATCAATAAGATCATGGTGTAGACACTAGATTTGGTTCACGCCCTTTAGTACCCTTCAATTAATTAATGTAACACATTTAACTAATCATGAACCCTTCACCCCATATTAATATTCATCCTCATAACTCCACCTCATCATTAGACCTCACCCTAGACCCATTCCAGGGGCATTTAACTCACAGTGACCAAGTCATAACTCTCAACGCACCGAGTCATCACTCTCAGTGTTAATTCACCACTTGACCTAACTAACTAAGAATTATCCTCAAACCTAATTAGACTTCTTCTATGATCTTCCTACCTTTTCTAATGAGAACTCCACTTCCCTAAGCGGACTCAATGAGGAAGGAACACCAAATCTAGGAAGATCTACCTATTTTTGGTAAACCTAGACTTATCCACCATAATCGACATCAATTATCCCTCGGTGGTGTGTTGGTTACCTAACCGCCATCAGTTCCTATATATATAATTTTACAACCTTTTACCTAGGTTGGTCATTTTTAGTTTTGAGAGAACTATTGCATTCAAGTATAAATCCAAAGCCTCTTAGCATCCAAACAACACAAAATAATAAATCACAAGCCAAAGTAAGCATCTGGTTCTCCTTCCTTAGTATTGAAATACTCATGGGAACACTATGGGAGTACTGCCATAGAACTGACTCTAGATTCTCTTCACGTATCAACTAGCATCCACCTTCACCTACCAATTTTCTAAATTTAGGTAAGTATTTGTGATTTCGATCATATTGTGCTTGCTTAAAGTATAGATTCCTTACCTCTTTCATTATACTTTATTTCTACATGTATTCCTTTATCTCCACCTCCTCACTAATCTACCAACCCAACCACCTATATAATTTTTTTCTTTTGTGACTTCCCCCTTTGTATCCTTGAGTCTTCTTAGTAATATTACGAACCTAACCACACCCTTCTCACTCTCTGTGCAATCACAGAGAAGCCCAAAACTATTTTTATCAAATTATTGTCAATTTCCCCTACCGATGTTGGTTACCTAACCACCATTGGTTTCACCTCTATACCGACATCAGTCACCTAACTGATATTGGTCTCTATGTCATTTCATTCCTTTTGACTAGCAAGCCTCTCGATCAACCAAAACTAACCAAGACCTTACCTAATCAATCCAGACCTCACCCGATCAATCCCAAACCCCTGTCAGACCTACAAAACCTAGAATAACCTACCAAACCTCTAGATCTAATCATAACCTTTCCTATTAGATTATATTTTCTTATTGTATTTGCATGAGATACCTAAATCATATAACTATAGTAGGATTTCCTTACTTCATGATATTTGCAATATTAATTTATATTTTAAAGTGGATTGATAGCCTTCTAGGAAGCATCACGCTTCTGGATCTAAAACTTTCTAGAAGTCCACTAACCTATATTATTAATGTTATCTGGTGGTCTTGTTGTATTTCTTATAGGTTGTTCCTCCTAGCCAAAGGGAAGCTCTTCACGATCATCTTGGATCAAAAATTCATTAACACGCACATTCAACCTTCAACCTACATATCACATGTATTCCTCCTAACCTATTTCCTATTTAGTTTTAACTAGCAACAAATTAGGGAACCATCAGGGGTTCTTTGCATTATTCATTCCTAGGGAAAAATTCTTATGTATCTATTTTCACTCGAAATGAGTTCACATTAACCTTCTTCTCTGGAAATATTATTTTCGTTTGATTATCTCAGTGACACTTGTTTTTTGAGATTTAAAATAATTTTTTTGTCTTTTCTTATATTACATTTAATGATATTCATGCCTTTAACCTCTTCATAATTTGTTCTCATTGAATATAATTTATGTATTTGGGTTTTAAAATATGTGCACTTGCATTGTTGAGTTTGTTTCATTATATATAATCTAAATTGTGGGAAACCTATATGCTAGAAGTCATGCCTAGCTGATGGTTGACAAAATTTAACCATAGCTCACATTTTACACAATCTCTATACCAAATCACTAAAAACAAACTACATAGTTCTTAAAAAATACCTTTCATAGAAGAATTTTTCAATGATCACTTGATCCAAGGATTGACAAAGTGGGATCCATTTGGTTTCTCTTTCCAGTCATCATCTCAAATAAGGATCTCCCACACCAAAACTTACATGTTGTCATTAGATTTTATAGGGCATATTTGTTAACCAAAAATTATATCCTTCTTACAGTTAGTCCTAAATGGCATAAGCCACAACATAAAATATATAGCTTAGGATTTTGTGTTTGTTAGGTGTGAGTTGTGTTTCTTCATTATTTCTTATCCTTTTACACCCCACATCATGACTAGTGTATTTCAGTTTTATTTTGGGTTTATTATGACTCCTCATAACCATACTCAGTCTCTAGGTTGGCCATTTATTTGATCTAAATCACCAAAACTTCATTTTTCCTTCTCTTCCCAGATTTCATAGTAACCGATATTGGTCTAATGGCCACCATGGGTTACATGATCTCACCGCCATCGATTAACTGACCGACATCAGTTTTATGCTTTTTTGTTTTTTTACCAAAATAGTATTCTCCACCTTTCTGTTCTTTTTGTGTCTTGTTCTATCATTTTATCACACTTTTAGGTCTCTGATATCATCTTCAAAGTCCAGATTGACCCATTTTCACCTTTCATTTCTAGATCTTTGAGTATCTTATTTTTCACAGAATTGACATCATCACCGAGATGACCGGCGGTGGTTACCCTCATACCGGAATCATTACCCTAATCAAATTTGGTCTTTGTATTATGAATTTACAATCATAACAATGATATAATCACTCATTTTAGAATTATTTTTCCCCATTAATTTTGTTCTTCTACATCATCACCTAAGCTCATAATACCTGCTTTATCGTAAGTCACTAGTTTTGACTCATAAATAAGCTAAATATCTCGTGTTTCATGTTATTTTCTAGCCTCTCCCACCTAACCCATTTCCCTCGTCAATCTCATCACCCATGGACCACAATACGAATCTTTCCATACCCACTGGTGATGAGGAGTTCATGAGACTCCTTGATCACAACCCCACTACTCTGTAGTACTATCTCACTCATTCATCTACCCATGATTCATTAGGGAAGCTTGTATATGGCATGCATGTGTCCATTCCTCCTAGCCTCTCACCAACGGCTACACCAACTACTACCACTTTATCCTTACCCTCTTCCACCCTGTAACATTCCCATTTTAAAGATTTAGAAACAAGGGAATTTTTATTTTTTTTAATAGTGTTCTCTATTCTAAATTATCATAATTTATAACATACACATTTCAAGTTTTTGAATAATGATCTCATTTCTAAATAATCATAATTTAGAACACACATTCCATGCTAATCAATCTCATAACAGATAACCATATGCAACTGTAATGACTCGGTGAACTATTGATCTCTCATTTCATGACTATGTTTCTTACCGATCTCTCATGTTAACTCAATGTATCGTATACTAAGTATAATTGGTTCTCTTACCCTTTTATTGGTATTGAAGTGTTCCCTTTAAAAGGCCTATCTAAATATTTATTACCAATATTTATTTGAAATCTCACTTCTTAAACTAGGTGACTTAGGACAACGCAACTAGAAGCTTTGCGATACTTTCTAAAGATTTTCACATGTTGTGCATGTTCATATTCCTACATGGCATACTCATCAAATGGAATACATCCTTCACCCCACTTCATTTTTTTATCTATAATGGTCTTCACTGACTCCTATCAGTCCACTTTTCCAAGGCTTAACCTTAGTCGAGGTTAGAAACATGTATTGGTATAGAGAATCACTCGCGATGACTAAGGGTACATAGACATACTCAATAGACATAATTCTATTACATGTGTCTAGTTACATTTAGTCATTGTTAGTTACCCCCTATACAAAAGCATTCCCTAAACCGACCTAGAGTAAAAAAATAAGGCTAATTCCAAGTGTATGTAGTTCTAGATGGTCCAATTCGGAAGGGTGTTGTGACATGTCAGATTACACATTGTATCCTTATGAAGACCCTAGTATTCATGATGACACAATACTAAAATTTGTGTGTACTAACATCCTACAGAATCACCTCATCTAGAGGTACATATCCAGTTAAGAAGTTAAACACTTACTTATCTCCTTAATTAAGATTTAATTTTAGCAACCCTGCTGAATCCTTAATTTCTTTGATCATTACGGTTACTAGCCATAAATGACTTATAATTTCCATGCAGATAAATCTACAACCAATCCCTCTTCCTAAAGGTTTGTGTTTCATTCCTTGGTATCTTAATTTAAGTTTCAGAATTATAAACAAAATCAACATACCAACAAAGAAGATTGACTTACCTAACCAATTTTAAGCATGACTGAAATAAAATTTAGATTCCTTAATAATAGACTTCATTAAGGTGAATCTATTTATTATGTATGTATTTATTTCTTTTTAGTTACCTTATTTTGATTTTTTATTTAACAGAAGAAGTATACCTTCTTCCTTCCGAATCTCATTGGATTATGATTCCCAAAATGGTCTTAGAAGAATATTTATTCCCAAAGAATAATTTTCTTTCCTTTGACTCATATTAGTTAGGGTTTATTGAAACCTTTTACTTATACAATAAACCCTATGTAATTTACTCTTCTATTAATGTCAAAATAAACCATAGTGACCTAGTTGAATGTTCATCTATGCATGCCAACTTAAAAGTTCCATTTAAGAAAATAATAGAGTATCAATTCCCTTTTTCTCTATTTCATTTGAGTCCAACTCAAATGATTCAAAACAAATATGTTTATGAGAGAATAAGGATAAATTTACAAATTCCCTTTACAAAGTATGCCCAAAGAGAATGACACATCAAGTACAAATAACACTCAATCCTTTTTCCATTCATCAAATTAAAATACACATTTTACAAGTCTAAACATTTCAGACTTCCTTCATGTCAAGCAACATTAATAAACTTAATTAAGAAATACAACTTTTCCCTTTTTCAATTACATTTCAATAAGAATCATAATTCCTCATAAAATATCCAGCCTTTAGGTAAACATAAGAAGCATCATAAAGAACTTGTCTTCTTTTATCACTTACAGAATCCATCTCAAAAATTACTAGCAGACGGGTCAGTTCACAAACTTAGCATGATAAAAACTAATCATTAAAACGATGTGCTTTCAACTAACTGTCTCATAAAAATAAATTTGCTTTTATGAAATAGTAAAGCAATTCAGCTAGATACTTCATAAAGAATAAGGATCATAAAAAGAAGAACAGAGTGCACAACCACATTTCATTAAGTAAATATCATGATCAAATCAGCACTCTTCAATCAATGATTTTACCAGAAATGTACATCAGATAAGTAATATTTAATCTAAATTACTTACCTCATTCTTACTATAGTTATCTATAGTTCATTTCCTAATTCATTCAATCCTAATCAAGAGAGGTATTAACTCTAATGATTTACTAATAATAGAGACACTTTTGAGAAGAAATGATCTCCTATGTTCAACATTAATGTACTTTATCAACAATAACCAAAACCAAGCACATTCATTCTCTATGAAAATATTTAGGAAGAACCAACAACATCCAAAAATAATAGTTTCCCGATTAAGATATATCATTCAAATTTAAGTCAACTCTAGCCTAAGTTTCATGTTTATCATTAACAAATTTTGTAAAGAATAAATTTCATTACATACACCTGAATGTAGTCACTCGCCAATTCATTACATCCCTAACAAGCATTAGAAAAGGAGAAGAAAATGAATATATATCCTTCAACTAATCATGCTACCATTTCATTCGGATTGATGCGACCGAACTGAAATATCCTTACGCAGGAATAACGTAATGAAGTAATGAATGAGAGAGAAGAGGAAGCTAATAACTTCCTCCAAACATCGAAGAAAAACAACATTACATTCCACAACTCATAAAGGGGAGAAGACAGAATATAATTTCTTTCCGATTTCATAGAAATCAACAATGAATACCTTAACTCATAAAGGAGAGAGAAAGGATGAACATAGTCAAAATATAAAAGGACTGAACTAATTCTTCTAAGCAACATCTGATTTTAACAACCATTGTAACACAAATATCATAGTCAAAATTAAATTGATATAAGATATACAACTAAAACCTGCAAGGCAAAGCCCGAAAGAGAAGGCTTCTCATCAAATAAAGAGAACAACCACTGCAGTACAAAAACTAATACAAGTTTTCAAAGTAACAAGCTCAATAATTAGTTCCTTAATTTTATTTCAAAGAAGATAGAATCTTCCCGAGACGTTTTCTTATTTCCCAAATAGAGAGAGAGACCTACAATGTACTCTTATGTGCCCAAGGGAAACAAATACAAAATTACAAACTTAAGCCAACCATGTACCCACTTTATAAGGATCAAGGAAACAATCAATAGGTAAGAAGGAAATAAATATAGCCTAGTTTTGAATAAAATAAAAGGTGTTGGTGCTCATATTAGTCCGCCCCATTTGTCATTGAATTTCCTCGTTTTGCGGTCTCTTGCATGTTTTCTATCTCCCCATGTTGGTGCTTGAATATTCTGTCCTCTATTTGGTTGCCATGATCGATCCCTTCCTTGGTCGAGGATCACTTAAGGGTCTAATTTTTTTAGTTTCTCTGTCGATCCGAGGGAGTCTCAGTAAATTGGGTGTAAAACTTAGGTTACTCCTTTCTTTCCATTTTCCATTTGCATCACGTATTGTTGTCCCCTGCATTTTTTTCCCAAATACCTAAGGAAACGTGATTGGATATATCTCGAGGATCATGTTTAAACCTTATAATATTTCCAAATTCTCTATCCTTGAAAAATTCATCTTCGGGCTCAAATGGTGGTTTCCATACATTTTTACAGTTTGATGGGTGTGTTTTTCCCATCAAATTTACATCTTTGCATCAATGGAAATGTGGCCCTTTTTGGTTGGATGTGGCTGGTGGGGCACTCTAAAAACTCTGTGGCTCACCTCAACCCAAAATTTGTCCACATGGAGGAACGAAGCTCGTTTGAAAATTCACCTTTTGGTTTGGCCTTGGAGTTACACCGAGGGGACACATGGAGGATTCTGCTGCTTTCCTAGACTTAGAAAAAAAATTCATGTAGCTGGTATAGTTTTTGGTGGGCCATGGACATGTGGTGGGTTGACACTCATTTGAGGATCCACCTCAGGGTCCCACCTTAACAATTGTGATAGGGGGACATGTGGAGGTTTCCGTTAGCTCTGCTTTGTACTTAAACTTTTCAAGAAACTTCCTAAAGGGCCTGGGACATGTGGAGGGACCACGCATGTTTGGGGTCTCTACTTTTGGGGACCATCTCAAAATGTGCCATCGAGACACGTGGCAGGCGGGGAGATGGAGAAGCGGAGCTTCAGGGTTATTTAAGGTTTTTTTCCTTTTGTAAAAAGGGATAAAATTATAAGTTGAAGCGCGGCCCCGATAGGAAAGTAATGCCAACGTTGAATAGTAAAAATGGAGGTGTGGGCCCATGGGGAAAATGTGGAATTTTTTCCTTTTTGGAAAATAAGTATAAAGTGAAAAAATGAAGCGCAGGTCCATTGGAACCCACATCAGAAGCTAAAGGTGGAAGGGCAGAGCTATGGGGAAAATTTGGAAAATTTTCCTTTTTCCAAAAATGAGGTAAAATAGCATAATCAAGCTTTCGTGGTTCCTCTGGGACCCACATTGGGACACGTGTCAAGCTTGTTTTCTAAGGGCGAGGGGCAGAGAAAAATGTCAAAATTTTACTTTTTTCCAAAAGTTATAAAATGTCAAAAGGTGCTCCCATGCCCATTTCTAACCACATTTTTCCATGTGGAAGGCTCAGATTAAAAGTTGAAAGGCAAGATCAATGGTTGTTGTGCATTTCACCTATTTTCCACCATTTTTTCTCCAAAACTCTTGGAGATGCAAATACGCACTATTTTTCATCATTCTTTGATGAAATTATTTGTCGTCTCTATCGGTAAGGTGCCATTGAATGGATTTGAAGCTTAAATTATGAGTCCAAGGATCATTGAGGTTGATATTTTGAAGAGGGAATTACTCAGGCACTCAAAAAAATGGGAATTACCAGAGGAGATGGACGCGGGGCAGAATTTCAAAGGAAAAGGAGGAAAAAGGATGAAATGATGAAAGTGCAGGTGCAAAAGGTGAAAAAGGCGTCACCTCGAGAGTAAAAAGGATAACCTATCATGTCCATCTATGCCGAGGCTCGATAAATGATTAAAAAAGGTGATTTCTCACATGACAAAATCAAAATGATTAAAGGGACTCCCGAAAATTTGTGGCATGACATCCTAGTCATTAGTCGAGGGCCTAAGAAACATGACCATTCACAATTGGTCCACCTAGCAGATTTTGGATCTGAATTTGTTAAGTGTCGTTGTATGAAACAAATTTGTAGCAAGAAAAGGTCCCTCAAATATTCTTCTTTTGGGGATAAAATTTGGAGTGAATGAAATGTATAAATGTATTGAGAATACTCTTGCAAATTGTCGAGTTTGAATTCCTAAGAGAAAATTTGAGAAAGCCTTATTCTCGAGAAGCCCGTCTAAGATACTTGGTTAATTTACTTTTTTGTTATATTTTCTATCATGTCAAGTTGGTTACAGATGTATAGCCATTGAAGAGCACTGAGATTTCTCTAGAAGTTTTCCCCTACTTGATGAATTTAAGCAATTTTGAAATTTGTGTCCAATTTATAGCAATTTGTGTCTACTTTGTTTTAGAATGTCTGTAAATAGTTTTTTCATTCCCATTGCAATCTTACATTGAAATATTTTTGAAATCACATAGGATCTCATCTGTGTGATAGTTTAATGGTATTTACAATTTCATTCAAGAAGATCCTTCATCTTAGATGAGATAAACAAATTTAAAATCAATTCACTATCATTTTTTGATAAAGATTTTTTGTAAGTCTTCGGGTGTACCTTAGGCATGATTTATTAGAGACTTTGGTGTTTAATTGAGTCTTTAAATTCGAGCCTTCATCTTAGAGTCTCAAATATTATGTGAAAACGTGCTGATCTGGGCCTCCACTTTGAAGCACACCTTCTGGTTAAAGGAATGTCTTAACTATTCTAAAGTATTCTATTGTTGAGTTGTTCATTGTTGTGAAGTCCCTTCAAAGATCTGGTATAATCAACTTTATCCTGCTTCATCTCCCACCAAAATCATTCAAAGACCATGAATCCACCCTGAACCACCCCTGTTTTCCCTATGTATCAACAAAGGAACAAAATATACTTGTAAAAATATGCAGAACAATCAAGATTCCATAATGTCTTTAGTAACCTTAGCCTTGTGTTGAAAATATCTCCATCTTCTAGAAGTGACAACTTGTGAGAGTCGATTTGGTGTGTTGATCATATTTTCCCAAGGTTTTCTTTATAAAATTTGTGCAAAAGAAAGGTGTCTACGCTCTCCTTCAATAAAATAGTTTATAAAATAGAATCTCTTACCTTAGTTGAAAGGCACAACCTAAAATAGTTAGGATAAGATCATATCCTTTTAAGGTTCTACCCACTTCTTCAAGGCCTGAGTGCTAAAAATTTAGATAAATTGCTTCCCTAGCTACAAAACGACATACATAATAATTTATCTAATTTTGAGTGTCCTGTCAAATCCATGATGCTACTCAGTTTGTGAAGAAGAGTAAATCTAGGTACCAACAAAAGGAAAATAAAAGTGACTTAACCCAAAGTCGGTTCTCGAAATCATACTAAAAAGGATAAGAGTAAAATTGAAACATTCCGACTCATTTCCTTCATATAACCAAAACTGAACTAATCCAAAGTTCCACTAAGATAATCCATTCTTGCCACAACATCTATAAATAAATCAAAAAGTTATTCACAAACCATTTCATAACATGCAGTGAGAGAAACAACAATATCCTCATACGGCTTCCAAAAGAAGAAGTTAAATTGTATTTTACTAGATTTTGAGCAAGGGAGAACAAATACGAATGAAATCATTTCTTACAATCTCACAAATTTTATAGATTTAAAACATATTAAACTCAGAAGTAAACATATCACTATTGTTTAAAAAAAAATGAATCCACAAAAACATCGAATCCGAATAACTATTATAGCATAGCCCAACCAAAATAATCAAGATTCAAAGCAACTCAAGTTTCAACAGAGGACAATGCATTTCACACCTTCTTCCTACATAGAGAAACAAACCCATATCAAATCTTTATCAAATAATGTCCTTCCCTTAATCCATTTTACATAGACAACAAAATTTCACATAGTTGACAACATTCTAGATCAAATAAAGGTTAAAGCACAATTTACCCATATTTTCAACAAGAAACCAACTCACATTTTATTTTGTCAAACAAAGAATCTCATCAAAAAAATACAATGAACTTATTCAATCATGGATGCAAAATAACATCACAATAAAAACCCATTTGTTTCCAAGAGTAGAATTGTTCTTATGAAGACGTTTAGTAAAAATCATAACTATTTAATAAGAAGAGCCTATCATGTTTGATAGAGTTTCTTGTTGATTTCTAGAAGACTTCTAGCTGATCCTCGAAAATATCTTCCTTCCAAAACAACATCAAAAATCAAATCTTCTTCCTTCCCTTTACCTCCATAGGTTTAGAAATATCTCAAAAGATGCCAAATATTGCAAAGGATCAATAATAAGATTGTTGGTTTAAAGAACTAGAACCTTCATGCAAAGTGAAAAACCAAAAGAACAAATGACCAAATAACTTCCCCCAATTCTACCTTCCTAAACTCATAGGCGGTTTCTTCCACTAAAACCGAGGCCATTGAATGCCACTTTCCCTCCTCTTTCCTCACACCACCATCATTTCAAACTTAGCGAGCTCTATTCCAAAAACGTGTATGTATTTTAAATTTAGCAATGATGCCAGCTAGGCATCCCGTTATCTCTCCATGCCTCCGCCAAACTTGGCAGCTCAAGATGTAAGGACAAAAATTAATCCACATAAATGCCTTAGAAACCATTGCCACCAACTTCCCACTTGCCACGTAACCCTTAGGTCCCCTTTCTTTTCCTAGTAATAGTTTAGGTTACATTAACATTAGCTAGGTTTCCCCTTAGTTCTTAGGTCATTGAAATTTCCTTAGGTTAGTTTGAGACTCCATAACCATTAAGCACATCATCTTAGGTTAGGTTATAACCCATTAGTAGTTTAGTGATGGGTCTAAGGTAGGTATAGATTACCTTAGATTAAAATCCACATAGCATAAGATAATCACAACTTAAATTAAGATTTGAATAACATTAAACATTCCAACTAAGGCTGAGATATTTTCCTTATTAGTCCCACAACAAATTCTTAATCTCCTCATGTTGTTCAATGTTGTAAAACATTTATTAAGGATGTCCAAACTCACCGTTACAACATTATTCCTAGTAAGGACACCAAGCCGGCCCTTAAAATTTATAACAAAACATAGCTCAGTGCCTCATTACCTTTCCATTTTAGAATGTCAATTATCAAGATGATAATAAAAAAGAACTAAATTCTACCTTAGATAAATGGAAATGATTCAAGGTGTGTTGTTGTCATTCGGTAAGTATGAAAAGAACAATATAGATTTACAACTTATAATTCACATAACAGAATGGCTTCATTTCCTAGTAAACAGAATTACAACAAGTATGAATTTCTAAACAATAATAACTTATCCATTGCAAACATGATTTTCAAACATCAAAAGAATACACCTTCCTAAGACAAATCACATGTCAACGTTTGCAATGTCAAAAGTGGAAGTCATCATAGTAACAACCATGCCAAAGACATTACATACCTTCCTCAAAAGAATCATCATCCCGATGATTAACTTAATCAAACCATTAAAGTTTAGGACAAAAATTAATTATTGTCATTCCATTCATATGTTCATAACAGAACTATATTTGAGAAATTCAAATTTCAAAACAATATTAAAATAGTTGTTAAATAGTTCAGTAACTGCCCAAGTCTGGTAGATTTATCATCAAAACATGAATAAAATTTTTAGATTTTAATAGTTTTCATAATCAATTCTGATCAAATAGATGTGGAAAATTAGATCTCATATCTTCAAGATTTTCCCAGGTTGTACTTTCTTCATTAAACTAGTCCCACTAGACCTTACATTGACTTATTTCACAATTTCTTAAGTGCAACTGGAAATTTTCCAACACTCGAATGGGCTTAACCATGATTATTCCTAGGTCTTGGACCTACAAGGAATTCCAATTCAACACATGTAACAAATCTAAAACATATTTCTTAAGCAAAGAAATATGCAAAACATCATGCATTCGTGATAAAGTGGGAGGTAAAGCTAAACGATAAGCTATTGGGTTGATCACTTCAATAATTTCAAAGGGTCCCATGTAACGAGGTGATAAATTGGTAGCCTTGCCAAAAGTTATAGAACTCTTTTTCAGATTAACCCAAAGAAAGACCTTCTCACCAAGTTCAAATTTCCTATAAATCCTCTTTAAGTTTGCATAACTCGTTTCCTATCTGTAGCTTCCTTCAAGCGTTCACAAATAATTTTTACTTGTTTCATTTATGTAAGGATTTTAGGTCATATCACCTCTCTATATTCAACGTTGTCCCATCTAACATGGGTTCTGCATTTCCTTCCATATAGTGCTTTGAAAGGTGCTATTTTTAGAGAGGCGGGATAAGTGTTATTATAAGAAAATTCAACTTATGTGAGGTACTATTCCTATTTGTATTGCTAATCCATGAAATACATTCATAACATATTCTCTAAAAATTGATTTACTATTTCAATCATGTCCATCCATTTTTGGGTGATATGCGAACTAAAAATTCAGCTTAGTCCCGAGGGCTACATTAAGTTTTTGCCAAAATCTAGATGTCATTCTTGGATCTCTATCCAATATGATCAATTCAGGTACTCCATGTAACCTGAAAATCTCATGTACAAATCTTCTTACTAACACAGTGAATCATCCTTTAGATTACCAACAATAAAATGTGCTACTTTTGTTAGTTTATCAACAATGACCAGAATAACATCATGTTTATTTTTTGACATAGGCAACCCCTAGACAAAATCCATACTTATCACTTGCCATTTGTATTGCAGAATGTTGTGAGGATACAATAAACCAGCTTGGATGCATATGTTCAACTTTAACATGTTGACACTCTAAGAAGTGTGTCACAAATTCCATCACATCCTTCTTCATTCCTTTCCAGAAATATTGTTGTTTTATATCAGCAAGCATTTTTGTAATGCTAGGGTTCCCAGAAAAAGGTGAATTATGAAATTCAGCTAATAAATTCTTTCTTAAATCATTTTCCAAAGGTATGTATACCCTGTTTTCAAACCGCAAGATCCCTTCATTGTCAAAATGAAAACCTTTATATCTCACATCATTTGGATCTATAGCAAGTGTTGTCCTTGCTGAAAATAAGAATTAGATTCCATGAATCTTTTCACCTCATCTTTAAATTGAGTCCTCAACATTATAATAGTAGAAATATGCTTCCTACACTTAGAGCATCTACTACTCTATTTTATTTTCCTTTAATATAACTTATGTCAAAATCATATTGAGATATAAATTCTAACCATATTTGTTGTCTTGCATTTAGATTTGGCTGAGTAAAAATATACTTCAACCCAAGATGATTAGTCTTTAGTTCAAAAGGTCTACCAAGAAGATAATGCCTCCATACTTGAAGTGCATGAATAATGGCAGCAAGCTCTAGGTCATGTGGAGCATAATTCAATTCATGTAACTTGAGTTTTCTACTTTCATAAGCTATGACATGATCATTCTGCAATAGAATACCTCCGAGACCCTCCCTAGATGCATCTGTTATGATAGTAAAGTCTCCATTAGGATCAGGTACAATCAAAATAGGTGTTGTAGTTAACTGTTCCTTTAGAATCTTAAAAGCAGATTCACATTTTTCATTCCAAACAAATTTCTTGTCTTTCTTCTGTAATGAAGTTATTGGTGCAACAATTTTAGAAAAGTATTTAACAAACTTTCTATAGTAACCAACAAGACCCATGAAGCTTCTAACTTCATGTACATTCTTGGGTGCAGGCCACTCAGTTATAGCTACAATCTTTGAGGGGTCTACCGCTATCCCATTCTTGCTTATAACATGACCCAAATAGTGTACTTCTGTATCATAGAAGGAACATTTCAATAGCTTACCATATAACTTTCTCTTTCTCAATATTTCCAAAACTATCTTCAGATGCTTATGATGTTCTTCAATGATTTTAGAGTATATGAGAATGTCATCCAAGAATACAAGAAAAAATTTGTCCAAGTATTCTTGAAAAATATTATTCATCAAATTCATAAAAGTGGTAGGTGCATTCATCAACCCAAAAGATAAAATTGTGAATTCATAATTCCCATACCTTGTTCTAAAATTTGTTTTATGAATTCCCTCATCATTTATTCTCAATTGATGATACCTGATCAACATCTATTATTGAATATGTTGATGTGTCATGCATCTTGTAACACCTTGGACAAACTGTTATATTTCTCTTTGCATTACAAGTGTTGGCATGTGATTTTCTTGAATGAGGTGTGTTCCCTTGATTGTTGAAAATCATGCTTGTTATGGATAAATTATTTATACTCTTGGATTCTTTAGAACAAAATGATATGGCCTTCAGGAATCTATTTTCACTTCTTGTTGATAAGCTCCAATCTGATTTTTGAAATTTTCAAACTTATCTCATGTACTGACTCATCCTTGGATCAATTTTAGTGATCCAAGGAATGTTTTAAATCTTCTTAACAAACTGAATGGTAAATCGACATTCATTAGTTGAGAGACATAGCAGACTAAACTTTGTATGTTACAAATTCTTTGGGCTTTAGTGAATGTGTCTTCATTCGGTTGTATGTTGTGCTTGGGCCTTTGGGATTGATCTCTGCAAGACATTATTGTCGTAAACAAAAATAGTCTACTTCATGACTATAAAGGGGATCTGAATCCTAAAACTAAAGGATTAACCTAATGGCATCCTAAACTAGGTAAGAGAACCTACTCCCTAGCTATGTCTATTTAATTGGGTTATAATCTAACCTAATATTATTATTCTATTTTCATTTGGAATGGTGTCCTAACCTAAGCTCTAGTGCTAAATGAATAAGGGAGAAAGTTTGTTAAGGTGATGTTAGGATATATTAACCTAATGCCTAATATTATATGGAAGTAAATTTAACCTAACCTAAAGTGGGTATTACCTATGGCAATGTTTTAAGACCTAAGGTGATTAATTGTTAGACTAACCTAAGTTTTGGGGACATCTATCCTAAACTATTTAAAAGGGACCTAGGGTCGCATGGCACTATGGCGATGGTTCCAATGGATTTGATTTGATTTGATTAGGTATTAATGCAAGTAAGTACTACTAGTTATGGCAAGGGCTAGTTAACTTTAGTGGGGCTTATGTGGAGGCTTCACTAAGTATGGAATTTCATGTTGATTTGGAATTGGTATTCACTAGTTTTGGGAGGTGGTGGAAAGGAGAGAGAAGTGGGAGAATTGAATTAATGGATCTTGGTTTTTGTCTACAAACCATATTGGAAACACGGAAGTGGGTCTCGTGAGAGGTTGTCTGGTTTTGCATGCCTCACAAATTTCACTCTCGCATGGAGCTATCTGGTTCTTTAAACTAGTAGTTCGACTTCTTCTTCTTGGCTATTTTTGGTTTCTCTGGTCTATTTTTGATCAAGGGAATGTATAAGAAGCATTGGAAGAATTTTTTTGGTTTTTGATTTATCGTGGAGAAGAAAAAGAGTTGTAAGCTCGGATGGAAGTCTCCTTCAAAATTGCGTAAGCACTATCGGGCATGATAGGCTCTACCCACTAAGATTTCTTGTTTTTGTCTAAATGAATCTTTAAAACAACTCTAATCTCATGAGATAATTTTTTGTTTGGTTGTCAGGTTATTTACTTTCATGTTTGTTTTATAAATCTATGTGGCTTTTGAAATACAAATCCATTGTTGGTAATGATAGTTCTTGGGAAACTTTCTCTGTGCTTGTCTAAATGGTGGCATGCATGTGAAACTTGTATTTGAAGCTTTGTATTTCATTATGAAACTGGTATTTGGGATAGTGCTGATTAAATGGGAATTCGTTGCCTTATTTTTTGTTCTAAACTATTATTTGGAGCTTGTGTTTTATTTTTACTTGTATTGAAGCATTCGTGGTTATTCTGAGCTTGTATTGTAGTCTTGTGTTTTGTTTGAGCTGGTACTGGAGCTTGTATTGTTCAAAATTTTTTTGAAGCTCCGTGATTGACATTGTACTCGTGTTCAATACTTGTGTGATTCGAACTTGTAGTCAAATTGCTAAGTTTTGTTCTATACATATACTTTGAGCTAGAATTTTTATTCTTATATAAGGATTTGAAAATTCTTGAGCTCATACTAGATCATTGGTGTTTTTTTCTGACCTTGTATTTAGGGCTTCATGTTTCGTTATAGGCTCGTATTTGAACTTCGTGTTTGTTTGAGCCAGTATTAGAGCCTTATGAAGTTCTGAGCTTTTGTTCAAAGCTCATGTTCGACACTGTACTAGTATTCCATACATGGTTGTTCTGAAATTGTGTTGGAATCGACGTGTTTGATTCTATACTTATATTCTGAGCTAGAGTTTTGTTGGTATTAAGGATTTGAAAATATTTAAACTCATTTATGGACTTTCTGCTTGAAAGGTTCTTAAGAGATGTGTTTTGTTTTGAAGTAGACCTGATAATCTCTTTTGAGATATTCTTCTTGTAGCTTCTTTTGGACCGATTGTGGTACTTATGTCATTTAGACTTACGGGCTTCTTTAAACTTGACATGCGTGTGAATACAAAGTGTATCCTGTTCTTCTCTACCCTGAGTGAACCCGTGTCATGTTGAAATCTTGAGTTTTTGTTCATAGGATTAATGGACTGGAACTATGTATTATTGTGGGTTTGGTTGATTTTTAGTTCATTTGGAACAGTTGTAATAGTTTTAGAGGGTTTATGGAAATGCAATATTCATTCTCCTTCTTGTAATAGATGTCTAAAACAATTTCCTTCCTTGTCATAATCTTTTTAAATGGAACTCGAGAGTCCTTGTTGTGATTTTGTTTCAGTCTTGATGGAGGTAAGAATGGGACATCTCTTGACTTAAACATTATTGGACTCTCTTACTCTCTTCAGTTCTTTTTAATTGATTTCTGGGTTTTATTAAAAAGATGGATTGAGTACCTTAGTGCACTGAATTTTGTATGAAAGGATATATTTTATCTCTGTTCAGATAGTTTTGTATTATTGTTCTTATTTGGATCATGAACTACTTACTTCTTTGTATTGAGTTGTTGAAGCCTTGTAATGGGATTTCAGTTCTTGAGTTCATGATTACTTTTGAACTTGTATATCTTTTACTGTTTGAGGATTTCTACTCCTTGATGGATTCATTGAACGAATCTCCAAGTTTTATAGAGAAAGGAACATGTTTTCTTGGGGATAGTATACTGCTTTGGGACTGTACTATGTACTTCGTTCTAAGATTTGAATTTGAACTTGTGCTTGATGAATGGAAATAGGTAAACCAGTTTGTAAGATTTGTAAAGGAAAACTAGAAGTGTGATTTCTTTAACTATGTGTTTGGTTTTGTGTTATCTTTTGGGAACTAGCTAAAGAATTTCTAAGTTTGAAATAGAAATGGGAATTCATTTCATATTATAAATGAAATGAATTATAGATTGGGTCCTTTTCTATTTTATATCCTTTTTCTATTGTTTGGATAAGTTAATTTGATTGAACTTTTTCTGTTTTCAATCTTCTTTTCGATGGAAAATTTATTATGGAACATTTGGTTTCAGATATTTGAATTATATCCTCTAACATATGGGAGTTAGTTTTGACTTGTAGGGGGACTATTTTGACTCTCTACCCTACTTGGATTGATTTGGGATTCTTGTTAGATGCTTTTCCTTAATGTTGAATCCTTATATTGTTATCTTTGAATTGAGGCAGATTCGTGTGTTCTAAACCTATATTTTTCTTTTAGATGATTAGTGTTTGGGGAATAGTATGTATTGATTCTTCTTCCTTTGTTATATGGAAAGATGAAGCATTCTAATATGATCTATGCAGTAATTAACTTCTTTTTCTACTTAGTAAAGATAAATGTGTATTTCTATTCTTATAGAACTATGAAACAATTGGATGACAAGACATGTTGATTGTTTTAAAGTAATTGATAGGATCAATTAAACCTAGTGATATAATTATGATGTTACAGGTTATATTAAGTTATCTTCTTAAAAAATAAATTCGAGACTTTTTAATGTACTTCTTTTCTAAGATGTTATTACTTATGATTATTTGTATGATATATTAATTGTTTCATTAAAGAAGATTTTTTTAATGGAACAATTAGTGGAATGCACTTTACTTTAATGCTCAAGGCTTATCATGCTCAGTTCATTGAACCGACCCATGCCAACAATTTTTGTAGATGGACATCGTAAGTGATAAAAGAAGAGAAAAATTTTATGATGCATTGGCTTATTTAATTCTAGATCTTCTATAAAGAATTTATATTCATTCTTGAGTTGTATTGGAAAAGAAAAGTGTTGTTATTTTAAGATCTTAATTCGATTGACATGCGAATGTCCGAAATGCATAGCCTTGTAAATGTATATTTATCATCATGAATTGAAAGGTTTTGTGTTGGACTTCAATTTGTGATGTGAATACTTTTGTACTTGTATGATGGAAATAATAGTGATATCTTTACGGTATTCCTTATATCTGTTGTATACTATTGTTGTTATAAGATAATAAGTTGGATTAAGGAGATAAGTATAATCTCCCCTATTATAATGAACTTGTTAAATTGCAAAGGTGTCGTTCTCTAACTTCACAATGATAGTTTAATAATGAAATATGCTTGGGACATACAATTAAACTATATAAGTAGTGAATGATAAAAAGGTTATGTTAAACCTAACCTCTAATCATGTAGAGGAAGACTCTTCCTCTCTCATGGAATGAAAGATAAAAGGAATAGTGGTTATGATCTTTAATCTTTATACTAAATTTATAAGGTAAACACTAGCTGATTTAGGTGGATGACACACTTTATTTGGACAGCTAGGTTGCATTAATAATTAAACATTGAATGCTTTTTGTCCTATTTTTGGGATAACTACTTGTTATGCCATGTTAACGAATAACAATGCAAACATGAATTAATGAATTTATCCATATCTAATCAAAGCTAGTAATGGATAAAGAACTTAAGGAATGTTGGAACTAGGGTTAGGCATGGTTTCGTAATATGAATATTAATCCAATTTAATTATAATTAATGACCTCTAAGGGGGTATGTACATCTTGATGAATCAATTCTAATGGATGTTAGACATGCCAATCGTAGGACTATACCCTCAAGAATTCCTTGGACTTCTCAAGGATACGAAGTGTCATAGTTAACATGTGGCAAACCCTTCCATCTTTGTTCATCTAAATCTACGCACATCCGGACTTGAACTTCATTTCCCTCTAGGTCAAGTTAGTAGCATGTTTTGGATAGGTAGTAGATCTCTATGACTTAGGTACCTTCACACATTCGGATAACTTAGGTCAGCCGAGTATCTTCCTATAACAAACTATGATGCTAACTCAGGGGCTAGGGTCAAACCTTGGGCAAGTGGATTGACAAAAGTCAGTAAAGACCATTCTAGATAATAGAGGAGTGAGGTGAAGGACATATTCCAAAATGACGAGTATGTCATCTAGGAATAGTAACATGAACAATATGTTGAAAATCTTTGGCCAAAGTATTACAAGCTACTAGTTACATTGTCCTATGTCACCTAGTTTAAAGCAACGTGATGTTAGATGAATATTGGTAATAAATATTCAAATAGGTTCTTTAAATAGATCACTCAGTACTCGGAATAGGGTAGGAGAACCAAGTATACGTAGTATACATAAAGTATTCTATACTTTAAGTTAACATGAGAGATCGGTTGGTAACCGATTCATGGAATGAGAGATTGGTAGTATACCGAGTCATTACATACCGCATATGGTTATCTCACATGAGATTGATTGGCATGGAATGTGTGTTCTAAATGATGTTTTATTTATAACAGAGAACATTATGTTTAAAAAAAAAAAAATTCCCTTGTTTCTAAAGTCTTAAAATGGGAATGTTACACATCCGATCAAACAGATCATCAATTTTAGGAAGTGGATATATGTTCTTAATTGTTTCTTTGTTTAACATTCTATAATCAATGCACAATCTAAGTGTGCCATCCTTATTTTTCACAAAAATTACCAGTGCTCCTCAAGGTGAGACACTCGGTCTTATCAAACCTTTTTCAAAAGTTCTTACAACTGAGCCTTAAGCTCTACTAGTTCAAGGGTAGTCATTCTATAAGGTGCCTTGGAAATAGGCTCGGTTCCTAGTTTGATCTCGATCGTGAAGTCAAACTCTCATTTGGGTGGAAGACCCAGTAACTCTTTCGGAAACACATCACTGAAATTTCTTAACAACGGATATCTTTCCATGAAGTTATTACCTTCTTCAGTAGTTTCTGACATTTTTATTGCATACAAGGTATAGCCTCTATTTTTGGCCTTTTTAAGTTGCATAGTTGTCAGTTTCCTAACTGAAATCTCATGTTTTACACCCTGAATGATTGTTGTTTTCTACAGGTCATCAAAATAACTAATCTATTTTTCATAATAGTCAACCTTTTCCTTATGCTCAGCTAGCCAATTAACACCTATGATTACATCATAAGACCCTAAAGGAGCAACATAAAGGTCAACTTCTATGGAAAAACTAGGCAAGTCAAGGACTACTCCAAAAAGACACACACTAACTATATGAAAATCATTATTTGTATGATGTACAACCCATGACTTATCCATTATTTCAGTTTTTCTTTTTAATTTTGAAGCTAACTTAGTGTAACAAGTCCCATTTTAAGACTTTAGAAACAAGGGAAAAAAATTTTAACACAATGTTCTCTGTTCTAAATAAAACATCATTTAGAACACACATTCCATGCCAATAAATCTCATAATAGATAACCATATGCAGCTGTAATGACTCGGTAATTTACCAATCTCTCATTCCATGACTCGGTTACCAACCGATCTCTCATGTTTGTCTTAAAGTATAGAATACTTTATGTATACTATATATACTTGGTTTTCCTACCCTATTCCAGGTACTGAGTGATCTGTTTAAAGAACCTATCTAAATATTTGTTACCAATATTCATCTGACATCATGTTTCTTTAAACTAGGTGACATAGGACAACGTAATTCTAGCAAAATTGCGATACTTTGGCCAAGTATTTTCAACATACTATTAATTTTACTATTCCTAGATGACATACTCGTCATTTTGGAATACGTCCTTCACCTCACTCAACTATTATCTAGAATGGTCTTTATCGACTCACTCACTCACCCACTTGCCCAAGGTTTGACCCTAGCCCATGTTAGCAACCTAATTTTTATAAGAAGACACTCACGATGACCTAGGGTATATGGGCATACTCAACCGACCTAATTTGACCCAATGTACCAAGGTACCCCGAGTCATAGAAAGCTACTCCCTATTCTAAACATGCTACTAACGTGACCTAGAGGGAAACTAAGTTCAAGTCCAAATGTGTGTAGATCTAGATGAAAAAATATGGAAGGGTGTTGCGACATGTCAACTATAACATTGTATCCCTAAGAAGCCCTTAGTCTTCTCAAAGGTATACAGTCCTACAGCTTGGCATGTGCCAACATCCATTAGAACCGATTCATCACATTACACATACCCCTTGGTGGTCATTAATTCATAATTAAATTAGATTAAGATTTACATTGCAGTAACCATGCCTAACCCTAATTCCAACATTCATTAAGTTCTATACCCATAATTAATCTGATTTGATATTAAGAACTTTATTAACTCATGTTTGCATTGATGTTCATTAATGTGGCATAACAAGAAGTTATCCTAAAAATAGGGCATAAAACATCAAACGGTTAATTTTTAATGCAACCTAGCTGTCTAAAGAAGGTGTGTCATCCACCTAGGTGTAGCTAGTGTTTACTTTATATAAACAAAGTACAAAGATTAAATATCATAACCACCATTCCTTTTATTTTTCATTCTTTTGAGAGAGGAAGAGTCTTCCTCTACATGGTTAGATGTTAGGGTTAACAAAACCTTTATATCATTCATCACTCATATAGTTTGATTGTACATATAATACATATTTCATTATTAAACAATGGTTGTTTAGATAGAGATCAACATATTTTTACAATTTAACAAGTTTCATTATAGTAAGGGAGATTGTACTATCCCCTTAATCCAACTTATTAATTGATAATAGTAATAGTACACAAACAGATATAAAGAATATCGACAAGATATCATTACTATTTCCTTCATACAAAGTACAAGAGAATTTACACCACAATTTGGAGTCAATCTCCAAACTTTAAATTCATCAAGATAAAATATACACTTTACAAGACTATACATTTCAGGCATACTGCATTTTGATCGACATTAAGATCATAAAATAACATCACTTTTATTTTTCAAAGGCAACTAAAAATGAATCAAAATTCTTTACAAAAGATCCAAAATTAAATAAGCCAATACATCATAAAAAAATTTGCCTTCTTTTATCACTTACGAAGTCCATCTATAAAAATTGCTAGCACAGGTCAGTTCATTGAACTGAGCATGATAAGCACTAAGCATTAAAACAAAGTGCATTCCACTAATTGTTCCATTAAAACAACTCTGCTTTAATGAAACAATTAATATATATCATACAAATAAGCATAAGTAATAACAACCAGAAAAGAAGAACAATTTAATAAGTCTGAATTCACTTTTAGGAAAAGCATAATAAAATCAGCAACCACTGCATTATATCATATAAGAATTGACCTAATCAATTACTTATTTAAAACAAACAACAGATCTTGTCGTCTAATTATTTCATAATTCCTTCTGAATTGAAATACAAAATTTAACTTTACTACGTAACAAAAGAGTTACTTTCAGCATAGTATATAATTAGGATGCTTCATCCTACAACTTAAATAAATAAGAAGAATCAATACCAACTTTCCATGATTCACTATTCATCTAAAAATAGAAAACTGGTTCAGAAAGTACATAATTGATTACCTACATAGCTGCATCAATCAAGGAAACCAATAAAAGGATTCACCATTTAAGAGACAACATCAAATACAAGAATCCCAAATCAATCTGAGAAGGGATAGAGAATCAAAACATTCAACTTGCAAGCCTTAACTAAATTCTACATTATAGAAGATAACATTCAAATATCTGAAACCATACATTCCAAAAATCAAAGCAAGACTCACACAAGGATAGTCTCTTATCATGTCCATCCAGGGAAGATTCATAACATACTAGAGTGTAAAAAGAGGATTCCTTCCAATAAAAAATCCAAATGGAGCATGACTCAATCAAACAAAACAATCGAGTCTAACATGATTATGTTTTCCCTTAAACAGGACAGACTCAGCTTGTTCATTTTTCCACATCAATACAACAATCGACTTAGTACAAAAAAGACTAAACAATCCACAAGGAAGTTTCCATCTCAGAAGAGTGGTTTCCCACTATTTCCTACAAGACAGAAAGGATAGAAAACCGAACCCAAGAAGTCGAATGTGTCTAAGAGGGTAATCACTCTATAGCCAAGAAGAGAGTCGAGTTACAGAGAAGTTCAATCAAATGAACTTATATTTACGAAAGTTAAAGGATCTTGTTATCCAAAATGTACTCCTTGCTCATTTTGTGGCTAAATCCTTTCATTCTTCCCTCTCTTGTGCCTTAGTCATAATTTTTTTCTTTTAAGCACTCAAAACTTTCTTGAAATGGAACCATTGGATATAGCTCTTTCTCGGCTTTCCGTAAAGGTAAATTTTTCCTCATAACTCCATGTATTTTTGAAGTTATGGCCCTACAGAGAGTTTTTGTGGGAAATTTTCCAAAGGCCCGAAAAGGCCCGTAGCTAGTGAAATGGTGCCACGTGTCAAAGGAAGTGGCGTGGGTCGAGGAAAACTTGGTTTTTTTACCAAGTGTTTAGAAAAATTTCAAAAGGGAATATTTTCCCCTCAGATCCGCTAGCGAATTGGACCCCACCATGTGTCCAAGGGGAGAAAATTGAAAATTTGACTAAGTGTTGGTGCATGGAAAATTTGGGAGGAAAAGCCCACAACCAATCATCTTGTGACATGTGTCCTATGGTGTCAGACCAATGGAGCACAGAGGAGAAGTTAGAATTTGGGTGAAGTATTTTTTCACAAAAAATCAAGAAGAATTTTTGGCCCCAAAGACCCGCAGCTAATTAGGTTGTGACACATGTCCCCGGGAGGTCGGAGCTACGGAGCGTGGGGGAGATTGGGATTTTTTCCCAAATGCTAAAATGAAAGGAAAAATGTGTACCCAGGCCCCGCATCCAATAAGACGCTGCCACATGTCCCGGACCGGTGGAAGGTAGGGAGAATTTGGGAAATTTTCCCAAGAAAAAAAAGAAGTAAATTTCAAAGGAAAAATTGCCCCCCCAAGCGCGAACCAATGGAAGCCCGCCACGTGTCCACTTGGCGGTAAAAAATACAAGAAAGGCCCATGGGAAAAAGGAAAAGGAAAATCCCACATCCAATAGGGTTTTTCCACGTGTCCAGGTCAGAGAAATGGTCAAAAAGTGATGGAAAATTTAGGAGGAAATCCCGCGGCGAATCACCTGCTGCCACGTGTCCTCAACTCATCTCGGCGGGGAATTTTTGGAAAATTTTCCATAGGGAAAAACAATGGAAAATGAAGCATTACAGGCTTGCACACGCTTATAACATGCCACGTGGCACATAGAATGGTGGAGTATAGGGAAGTTTTGGAAAATTTTCCAAATGACCAAAATGGTGGAAAATTTAAAAACATTTCCTGCCAATCCGAATTGGCCCTGTTTTGCCCTAAAATTTCAAACGGCCATATCTTTCGATCCAAAGCTCAGTTTTTTGCGTTATTTATATCAATGGAAAGATGGTGAAATTATCTACAAGATTCTTGGGTCATTTTTGAATTTTGATGGATTTAGAGAGATAAAATTTAAAAACTCCTCTGGCACGTGGTCATGGACAAAAATGACATATCAACCACTATTTTTAATGAAGAATGGCTCACATTCTCTCCCAGCATCATGAAAAATGTCAGGAGATGGGCCTTTAAGGATACCCATTCTTTTTACTATGTTTTTGGTCGGTGGTTGAAGCTCACCCACGTTTTCCCATGTTTCTCTCCCGGTCGTGGTTTGCCTTTGCACCGTAAAAGCCGATTTGGCTCATTTTCAAAGGGTTGAACATTTTTTTGTATTACAGGCTCCCTATTTCACCTTGAAAGTGATTTTTGTGGAAAAATCAGACCTTTTCCAAGATTGCAACCTATTTTTCCTCTCGGTGTTGTAATGCAGGTGGTTTTTAATGTTAAAATGACAATACAGGCTTTGTGAATGAGTTTTTATCGTCTTTTTGTGTTGTTTGGTTCATTTCTGACCCTCCATTATAGTTATCAATTTGTGCATGAAGTTTTGTTGCATTTTTATGAACTATGTCAATATGCAGAAGTAAGAAATGCTCACCACTCCTTTGGTGCATCACCTTATTAGCACTAGTTTCAGTTTTTTTTTTACATTCTCTATCTCTGTCCACTTTGGAATTTAGAGTAGGATTTTGAGTTTGAAACCTCTTTATAACTTGTAAGTGATATATCTAATTAGAGGAGTTGAGGAACCAACCTATAATTTGGAGATTCCTCTCCCATTTTACAAGTCCCACACTTGGGGAAAGGATTCAATGTTGTGTAATCACACTGGATGTCTAAGATGTCAAATTAGAAGTCTGATCAACATCTAGGGGTGTTGCTGATTTGTAACAATAGTTTTGGCATGCTCGGTGGGACCTTAGAGGTCTTCATCTCATTGTAACAAAATTGATGTGCATTTGTTGCAAATTTCTTGCTTAAAAGAGCCCTAAATTATACATCCTGCAACCTGTAAGGAAGAAGAATCAGTTGGTTTTAGCAGTGCAGACCACTGAAAACTCATGAGAAGAATCACCACAAGGTCAAGAGTTGGAGAAGAAGAGGTGTTTTTTGAGTATATGTAGTTATCTCCAAGAAGAAGACAAAGAGGGAGGAGAATTCAAAGGTCTCCATCTCCACCAAACAGAACTCTCTCAACTCCTCCACCGGTAGGCCTTTCATTCAATCAAAAGGGTTCTAAGGCCACCAAAATGACACAAAACAACCCCTATGTCAACTTCATTGGCAGCAACCCACTTTCTCTCAATGCACAAAATCTAATCCCAGTTGTAGCGTTGAAGAACATCCCATACTTTACTAGAAAGAATCAAACCACTCCTAGTGATCATGTCAAGGACATTGCTAACATTTGTGTAATCCATGAGATCAATGAGATGCAAGTTGTTGTCAAACTGTTGGCATCTTCATTCAAAGGGAAAGCTTTGCAATGGTTAAGGAGTCTTACCTCGGGATCTATCCAAAATTGGAACCAACTATGTATATCCCTCCATGAGCGCTTTAGGGAAAAGGGAGACAACTGGTCCCTTTTGGAACAACCGACAACCATCAAGAGATCTCCCAATGAGCAAATGACCGACTTCAACTTCAGATTTCAAATGACTTGGGAGAGAATTCCAATGGCAAAGAAGGCCAACAACAAGGTGCTTTTCTATATTACCTTAAAGCTTTAAATTTTGATATTTCTATGTTAATCCAATCCATGGGAGGCACAACTATCCTCGTGCTTATAGCATTTCCATTAGAGCTGAAAATTGTTTTATTCAAGTTTGGCAAGCTAGCTCCAAGTTACATCTTGCTACTACTGGATTACATATGAGGACAGTTCATGTCCTTTGGCCATTCATTACAAGGTGATTTATCGCCTTGTTAATACTATGTATCCAGCAGTCAAACATGGTGTCACCAAAGGCAGCAGCGTGGTGACTCACACAAATTTAGAAACACAGAAGATTGAACCTGAACTAATATCATGGTCTGATATCAGAGTCCCCAAAGAATGGACTCTCTCAAAAAAATTCATTCAATCATCAAAGCCCAAATTAGAAAATGCTACAGCAGTAGTGTAGAAGAAAAGAACAAGGTCACATTAAGTTTCAGGCAAAACTCAAGTAGAAACTTGAGTAAAAAGTCATTATCTAGAAGCACCTCGGTAAATAGTACATCATCCTATTTCACTGTAGGAGAAAGCTCAAATGCCCAAAAGGCAGAAGAGCCTGAGAAAGAAAAAGAGAAAATTTTTCTGTGTAGTCATAAATCTTTACATGATCCGACTACTGATTTTCTCTGGTGCTCAGATTGTGAAAAACTAGTTAGCCAAAAATATGCTCCTGCAAATGGACCAACAATTAATATGGCTTCAGTCAGTACTAGTTCGTCTCTGCCTGAGACAGATGCTCATGAATTAATCTCTCCTGACCAGACACAGCGTGCTGTTTTCTGGTACCAAAGAGCTGTAAGCAAAGAAGTAGAACCTTCAGAAAGTTCAAAGATGCTAAATTGGACAAACAAGGCTGTAAAAGCTGTCCATGAAGAAACAGTTTCAAATAGAGAAAATTAGCATCTATAGAAAAGGTTCTAAAAGCTATTGAGCTTAGGAAAAAGGGTGATAGTGCATCAGCACTAAAATTGTTGAATGAAAGAGTTGACAGAATGCATAGTTCTGTTGCAAAGATAGAACAACAGGTTCAAGAAACACATAAGGTGGTTAATGATCTTCCAGAGATCATTTCTCAGAAGGTTACTGATCTTGTCCAGCCATTGGTAGACCATACCATAGGATTAAAAAGTGTTGTTATCAGTAGACAAGTTCAGACTAATGAAATAATAGAAAGTGGTGTTAATACTCTGCAGGAAGATAATGAGAAGACCCATCAAAGAATGGATGAGATACAAAAATGTCTCACAAGTGAACTCCCAAAGATTCTGCCTAAGATCCAAGAAGTAAACAGAAAGGTTTCAGCTCCTCCAGAAGGAGACTGGTCTAAAGCCGTATCTTGGTCAGATGTCACACAGTTGGCTAGTCCATCTACTAAAAAGTCCTACAAAGAGGTCCTAGAAGAATATAAGCCTTTATTTTTCAAAGATAAAAATGTTAACATGTTGAGCATACAGGGACCAGGACAACCACAACAATACCAGCCAGAACCAGTTGATCCAGCATATGTACAGCCGGTATTTGACGAGCAAATGGGAGAAACATCTGGTGTCACTCATGTTTCACCACCACTACAAGCACCACAAAAGGTACAGACTCTACAGCCAAATTTCTACAAGGTAGAGTGTAAAACTATTTCGGAGATCAAAGAAATTGTTCATTCCATGATCGGTTGGGGTAATACCCAATACGAAACATACAATAGATCTCCTAGAAATATTGCTGCAACGATTGCTAACGGATTTGTTGGCATTCTGAAAGAATGGTGGGACTTGCTCCCAAACAAAGAACTAATATTGGATGCAGGATATTCGGTCTTACTGCAGCCATTATCAAAGAGTTCATCGGAAACATCGATGATGATAAGATGATGAACACAGCAATGTTCTTAAGAGCCCGTCTCTGCGACATGACAAGAGTTCGAGAATACCAGTGCTTCATGCAGAAGCTTTATTACAGTTCCGGCAATATAAACGATGAGACTATGCGTCTCCGTTATATTGAATCATTCCCGGCCTATTTTGCAACTCAATATAAGAAGGCCATGCACGGAATGCGAACTGCTGAACTCAGTTTCGGGGCTATCAACCAGATCATCGACCAGACGAATGCAAAGCTTTGTAAGGATAAGTGGGAGCGCAAGCAAGCGCTTAAGAACCAAAAAGCTTTGGGAAATGTGTTCTGTGAGCAATATGCTCTCGAACCATTCGGCTGTCCAGACCTGGAAATCAATTCCAGGCCCAAAGGAAAATCCTCTTGTAAGGATTGTTCATTTTCAAAGGGGGAGGATCGGTACTACCGTAGAAAAAGAAAATTCAAAAAGAAGAAATATAAAGAGCCTCCATACAGACAGTCAAGGACACGCTACAAGTTCAGAAAGATCAAGCACATCGGCAAGCATCAGAAATTCAGGCCGACCTGCTACATATGTAAAGGGCCGCACTATGCAAACAAGTGCCCAAAGAAAGATACAGATAGAGGTAAAGCCAAGGTAAACGCTTTCTCTATCAAAGGCATTAATGATGATGAGTATGCATTTGTATCAGATTCTGAAAGCCTATCTTCAGACATATCTTATGCATCTCTGGATAATAACTGCAACCTGATACAACAAGTATCAAGAAGAAGAAGACAGCACAGATAGCGGATACAGTTCCGTTCCTTCTTTTGACAATTTCAATGTCAATATGAATACTAACTTTGCACACCCAATGATTCCACCAAGTGCAGAGTATTTAAGAAGGCAATTAGAATGTTTACAGTCTGTGCATGACAGCTGTCCCCCTTGGGACACTGCAAGAAAGATGGCTCTCAGTAAAGAGTTGAGAGAGCTGACTGACAAATACATCAGGACAAATCAGGCAGAACAAGCCAGTTGCAAGAAGCAGAATCAGAACCTGATGAACCGTTCGAGCCATTTCCCATACGACCTCCATTCCAACAAAAGATAAGACAGAGACAGCTTCCAACCAGAGGAAGGTTTGGAGCATGGAGAGGTCGCGGAAGACAAGATATCCAGCAAAGGTCGATGAACCAGGATCATCCTCACATCCAGAACCAGCATCACTGGAAGTCTACAGAAGATGGAGGAAGGACAGAATAACATTCTTGGAGAAGGTCATCTCCAAGGCCACCGAAGAATTCACAAAGTTGCTGGATGAAGAAGAAAAAGAAAAGACAAATCCAGAAGAAAATCTGGATGAATCCTATCATCATGTTGCATCCGAAGGCAAAACAGAAGCTGAGGTATGTACAATTAGTTGTACGCAAAATCCATTCATTGGAATAACTATTTGCATTCCTCATATAAAGCCGTATATGTTAGATGCCATGATAGATACTGGAGCAGAAATAAGTCTGCTCAGGCAATATGCCATACCTGCAGATTGTTGGGTCTCAACCCATACGAAGATTAAATTTGATAAGAAAGAAGTAATCTGCAAGCATATGGCCATAGTAAAATTGATGTTGAAGGTATCCCTTTAGAACTAGAGTTCTACCAACATAACATGGATAGTTATGACTGCCTGTTAGGAGTAAACTTCCTAGAAGCCTGTCATACATTCAGTATATCCAGAGACCATATTATGTTGTTCAATCCTCCAAAGGCGATATCTAGAAGGTACACGTTCCAAGCCATAGTACCTTTACCTCAGAAATCCAAGAAGGTCAATAATGTATGGATCCACAAGTCCATAGCAAATTGTCAGGTTAGTATTGAAGAAATTGTGTCTAAAATACAAAATGACCTGTGCAGTGAGAAACCCCATGCATTCATACACAGAAAGAAACATTTCTGTTCCTTGGATTTACAGCTGATAAAAGATTCAGATGGAAAGGAGATCGTGCCCAAATTTAAGGCACATCACAGAGGTATGCCACCCTCTGAGAGAAAAGAATGCAGAGAAGAAATACAGAAATTACTTGAAAGGCGGTTTTATCCAAGAGTCAAATTCACCTTGGTCCTGTACTGCATTCTATGTCAATAAAAGATCTGAACAGGTGAGAAATAAGAAAAGATTAGTAGTGGATTATAAGCCACTTAATAAGTATATAGCCTCTGTTCAGCATCCTATCCCTGCAAGGGATGATCTCTTGAGCCGAATAAAAGGTTCTAAAGTATATAGTAAGTTCGACCTCAAGAGTGGTTTCTGGCAAATATTTCTAAAGCCAGAAGATATGTACAAGACTGCTTTTATTGTCCCAGGAGGGCAATACGAATGGAAAGTTCTACCCTTTGGTCTCAAAACTGCAGAGCTCAAACACTAATCAAACACCTAATTTAGCTCCTATTCCCACTCCTAGAAATCAGAATTTAAGTGAAGCTTCTACTTCATCTTCTAGTGCCTCAAATGAACTTCAAGAAGTCATGAAGCAATTGCAAAATCTAGGTAATGAGCTGGTTACACTCAAGAGGTAGCAAGCCCAAGGTTTTAGACCTCCCTTCTAGCCTCAAGCTCAGCCTAACAGACAGCCATACCAACCTCAAAGACCACCCAATCCAGCTATAAATTTAAACCAAGTAAGGCCTCCGCCACAATGCACCATTTCAGCCCTACAACCCCAATGCTATATCTTCCTCTAAGGAATTAGTGCCATTGCAAAACAACATAGCTCAAGAGTATGATTGGTGTTTCCCATGCAATGAACCTCACAACTAGTTTATGTGCTTCAACGGTGCCTTGAATCAAGCATTAATGGTGACAAATACTGGTGTGGAGGGTGAAGGTAGTCAAGGAAATAACCAACAACAAGAAACATTCCAGCAGCAATCGGTTCCCAAATGATACTACACTTGTAGATTGTTAGGCGATGATTTTTTTGCATGAATCAAATGGTTCCCCAAAGTGTTGCAGCCAACACAAGGTCAAAGAGGAGGAATTTGGGTGAAGAGCAACCATTGGCTCCAAATAATCCACAACCTCCTACTATTCCACAAATTATCACAAACAAAATTCAGTTCCAAACACACAAGGGCTGCCTAAAACAACTCCTAGGCTAGCTCAAATGCCAATTGTTTCGCCCATATGCAAGGAAAAATATGTAGGCCAAGGGACAGAAAAGAAATGCTTGATCTCCTTTCAACATCATTGATCAAATGAAGAAGACTAATGTAAACATATCAATGTGGGAATCACTATCTATCCTAGGCCGAGAGATTTGCTACAAGCTGCCATGAAGGACTCGGTCAACTTCAAATCAGCAAGTCCAAACACAAGAGAAGGTGCTCACAAATGCTGCCCATCCCGAGGGGAATCATGGAGGACAACAAGGTAAAATGTTGAAGCCCTCCATTCTATGTTTCATTGATCATTGGAAACCAATTAGTACACAATTGCATGATTGATTCTGGGGCAAGTAGTTCAGTAATGCCCAAGCAAATAGCTGATCAACTAGGGCTTTAATATGAGTTCATATCCAAAGGGGTAGTGAAATTGGATGGGACATTAGTAAAAATAGTTGGAGTGATAAAAACTTGAGTCTTACCTTGCATGTCTGCGCCTCAAAGTGTTGTTTTACAAGATGTCTCAAGAATAGACCTTCCACCACTCTTTGCCCTATGTCTGTCAAGGGATTTCACAAACCAAGATCGAGAGGTTACTTATCTACCGATTGGACACACATGTTTTTCAGAACAAGATATGGAACTAAAGCAACAATCAAATATAAACCTATTGCAAACTTTCACATTGAGCCTTACACTCCAAGTTAGATCAACACCAATTCTTCAAATTTGATCAAGAGGATTATCCAAGCACCGATGAAACCGACACCAAGGTAGGAAGCATCCCAGATCTAACTTTGATGAATGGGAAAATAAGGTGCATTCTTTTGATCCTTATCAATAAATAGAAGAATTTGAGTTAGGACTCTATTGCATGCACGAAGAAAATCAACCTATTCCTAAGATCACCAAGCCAAACCACAAGGATGAAAATGAGGTATGGCAATTGTTTTTGATGGATCAAGAAGTAGGTAGGGTGCAGGAGTTAAGTATTATTTAGCTTTTAGATTTCATTTTTCATGCTCTAATAACACTATTGAATACGAAGCTTTGATACAAGGATTGCATTGGTCAATCAAGAGAGGGATAAAGAACTTACAATTCTTTGGCGACAGTGAGTTGATTGTCAACCAAGTTAAGGGGCAGCATGATATCAAGAATGATCTACTCAAGTGCTACAAAATAGGGTGTTGGACCTCATTGAATATTTTGAGGGCTTTGGCGTAAAATCCATTCCTAGAAAAGAGAACCAAGTTCATTGACAGGCTTGCTCGCAGTAGTCGGGGCAGCCTTTGACATTTTGAAAGCATTCAAAAGGACAAGGTACAACCAAAAATCCATGTGATTGTGAGGCCTTCAAGATTACTAGACAACAATGTAAGTTGGCAAGTGTTTGAAAATGATCAAGAAATCATCCATTTCTTGCAAGAAGAGGTTGATTTCTTAGCTAAAAATTAGGAAAATTTGGAGCAGCAGATGGTGACCAAGTGGTACACCGAGAACCAACAAACTTCCAAAGGGACTTATTAATTTGGAGTCTATTTTCAATCCTAATGATCAGTTTAGGAAGGAAAAAGCAAACATTCGAGTCAAGGGAGAAGATTCAAGTGTCCATCTCGGTGGAAGAAGGAAAATCACTCCGAGTTGGTAAAGTGACAATCCGAACAAGAAAGGTATGAGTTCATACAACTTTGTCAAGAATTCCCGATGTGTTTGCTTGGAGCTATGAAGATTTGAAAGGTTTCAATCCCAAGTTAGCTCAACACACCATTAAATTGGATCGCAGTACTAAACCCATTAGGCAAAAACAAAGGCCACCAATCCACACATGGAGCCTCTCATGAGAAAGGAATTAAATAAGTTGATAGAATCAAGAATCATATTCCCTATCAAGCATTCTAGTTGGGTAGCCAACTTGGTTCCATTAGAAAGAAGAGTGGGGAAATCAGATTGTGTTATGACTTTAGAGATTTGAATGAGCATCTCTCAAGGATCATTACCCACTTCCTTCCATGGAGCAGATTTTGCAAGTTGTTGCTAGTTTTGAGAGGTTTTCATTACTTGATGGCTATTTAGGGTACAAACAGATTATGGTGAAAGAAGAAGATCAGTTCAAAAATCCTTTACAACCAAATAGGGAACTTATGCATACAAGAAAATGCCATTTGGGCTATCCAACGCTGGAGATACTTTCCAAAGAGCAATGTACATGGTGTTTAAGGGTTTGATTAACAACATTGTGCTGATATATCTTGATGATATCACTTTTTTTTCCAAAAAATGCAGCAAACCACCTCTTTCATTTGAGACAAGTGTTCCAAAGGTGTAGAAGATTTGGAGTATCCTTGAATCCTAAAAAGTTTATTTTCCTAGCCCATGAAGGAAAAATATTTGGCCACATTGTCTCCAAAGAGGGATTAGCAATTGATCCGAAAGAGTTGAAGCCATAAGAGCACTACCATTTCCAAGCCACAAGAAGGCCCTTCAAAGTTTCTTGGGGAGAATAAATTTTGTTTGGAGATTTTTCCCAAACTTTGCAGCCCTAGTCAAGCCTATCACCAAGATGTTGAAGAAAATCATGGTTTTCAAATGGACAACAGAAGGCAAGGAAAGTTTTGAAGCAATCAAAGAAGCCATCTCTCAAGCCCCAACTCTCATCAACCCGGATTTCTCCAAGGATTTCATCCTCTATGCATTTGGGGGTGATGATACTATTTCTGCAATTTTGGTACAGCAGAACAAAGACAATGATGAGCATCCAATTGCTTTCTTCAACCAAAGCCTGGAGGATTATGAGGTGAGATATTCTTTCATTGAAAAGCATGTTCTTGCAGTAATCAGAAGCTTGAAGAAATTCAAGCATTTAGTTTCAAACAACAAGGTTCAATTGCTGGTTTCTCATGTGGGAGTTAAAGACTTCCCGCTCAACAAAGACTTGAATGAAAAGAGAGCAGGTTGGATTACTCGTGTCATAGAGTATGACATTGAGATCAAAGTCACCAAGTTGGTCGAGGTAAAGGATTGTGTGAGTAGCTGGTTTTGAGCAAACAAAAGGAAGCATGCAATGAGAAAGAGGTTGTTTTGGCGTTACAAGACAACCATGAGAAAGGAAGAACTCATGAAGAGAATGATGGTGTCCTCACTCTTTGCTGGACACAAGACATAATGCACTTCCTAAGTACAGGTCTATGCCCTCCAGAGATGAACAAGACTAGAAGAAGACACTTCAGATTGCAGGCTGTCCCATATGCCCTTGTTGATGGTATTTTGTTTAAAATGGACATGAATGGAGTGTTGCTGAGATGTATTGGTACAAATAATATTCATAGGGTGTTGGAAGAGTTCCATGGTTGACCAGTGGTGGTCATTTTTCACCGAGAGTGACAGCCCTAAATATCATGAGGGATGGCTATTATTGGCCCAAGATTTTCAATGACTGTTATGCATGGATCAAGAGGTGCAAGAATTGTGCATTCTTCACAGGTAAAGAGAGACTAGCTGCCCTTCCATTGCATCCAATTTTAGTTGACCAGCCATTCATGCAATGGGGTTTGGACTTCATTGAGTCATTAATCCCAATTTAAGCCAAGGGCATAAATGGATTTTAACAAAGAATTGATTACTTCACCAAGTGGATTGAAGCAATAGCACTCAAGGAAGCAAATGAATCTAGCATCCTATATTTCTATGAGGGAATATCAACGAGATTTGGCATACCTACTATAATAATATCATATAATGCATTAGCATTCATTAGGTCCAAGGTGAATGAATGGGATGTCAAGAATGGGATCTACCTAAGTACTTCATCAAACTCATACCCTTAAGGTAATGGCTAGGCTAAATCTACAAATAAGAACTTGTTCAGATCATTAGGAGGACTCTTGATGAAAATCGAGGTCTTGGCATACCAAATTAAAATTAGCCTTATGGGCTGATAGGATAACTCCCAAGAGGTTTATAGGTAACTCTCCATTTAAGCTTGTTTATGGGAGAGAGGCAATTTTTCCCATGTCACTTGAGTTGCCAACATTGGAACTCATGAAACAGTTGGAGTTGTTGGAGTTTGAGCCCATGGAGGTTAGATATGCAGAATTGATGGAGATCCATGAAATCAGAAGTCAAGCATCCCAAGCAATGGAGAAGGATCAAGCCTCGATCAAGAATACCTTTGATAGAAAGACCAAGGATAGATCTTTCCAAGTTAGAGATCTAGTGTTGAAATGGGATGCAAATAGAGAAAAAGCCGAGAAGGCATTCAAAATTTGATGCCATTTGGAGTGGCCCATACATGGTCAAAAATTGCAAGGACAACAACGCTTTCCAATTGTCTTCATTGGATGGCGAAGAACTATAGATTCCAGTGAATGGGATCTATCTAAAGCATTGCTACTGAAAGGAATTCTCCACCTTGTACATATTAGCTTAGATTTTCATTCCTCCAAGTACTTGTGCACATTGTTTTGTTGTAGATTAGCTTTGCTTTCCTTAAGTGCTTTGGCACAAGCTTGTTGTTCCTGGAAATGTGTCTTGCAGGCCTTGCTCCAATTAGATGGTGTTCCATCCTCCATCTTCCTCCTTGCAGTGTTCTAGTCAGTTGGGGTACCAAACAGAGAATTTGATGACTCCATGCCCAATAGATTGCTTCGAGAAACTTATAACTTCATCCAGAAGGTAGATGACCCCTATGAGTTGCCAAAACAAGTATCCAAAATGTACCCCTTGCTCATTTTGTGGCTAACTCCTTTCATTCTTCCCTCTCTTGTGCCTCAGTCATAATTTTTGCTTTTCAGGCACTCAAAACTTTTTGGAAATGGCACCATTGGATAGATCTCTTTCTCATCTTTCCAGAAAGGTAAATTTTTCCTCCTAACTCCATGTATTTTTGAAGTTATGGCCCAACGGATTTTTTGTGGGAAATTTTCCCCGAAAGGCCCGCAGCAACAAAGAAATGGCACGACATGTCCAAGAAAGTGGCAGGGGTCGGAGGAAAACTTGGTTTTTTTACCAAGTGTTTGGAAAAATTTCAAAAGGGAATATTTTCCCCACAAACCTACTGGTGAATCGGACCCTACCACGTGTCCAAGGGGAGAAAATTGAAAATTTGACTAAGTGTTGGCACATGGAAAATTTAGGAGGAAAATCCCGCAACCAATCATGTTGTGACACGTGTCTTATGGTGTCGGACCAGCGAAGCATGGAGGAGAAGTTAGAATTTGGGCAAAGTGTTTTTTCAAAAAATCAAGAAGAATTTTTTTCCCCAAAGACCCACAGCTAATTAGGTTGTGACACGTGCCCACGGGGGTCGGGGCCTGAGTCAGTGAAGCGTGGGGGGAGATTGGGATTTTTTCCCAAACGCTAAAATGAAAGGAAAAATGTTTTCCCAGGCCACATGTCCAATAAGACGCTGCCACGTGTCCCAGAATGGAGGAAGGTGGGGAGAATTTGGGAAATTTTCCCAAGCCAAAAAGAAGTAAATTTCAAAGGAAAAATTGCCCCCAAGTGCGAACCAATGCAAGCCCGCCACGTGTTTACTTGGCGGTAAAAAATAAAGGAAAGGCCCACGGAAAAAGGAAAAATAAAATCCCACATCCAATAGGGTTTTGCTATGTTTCCAGTTAGAGAAATGGTCAAAAAGTGATGGAAAATTTAGGAGGAGATTCCCGCGCGAATCACCCGCCGCCACGTGTCCTCAACTCATCGGCCTTGGGGAATTTTTGAAAATTTTCTAAAGGGAAAAACAATGGAAAATGAAGCATTAAATTCCCACACCCCATCAAAACATGCCATGTGGCACCCGAATGGTGGAGCGTGGGGAAGTTTTGGAAAATTTTCCAAATGACCAAAAAGGTGGAAAATTTAAAAAAATTTGCCCGCCAATCCGAATTGGCCCTATTTTGCCCTAAAATTTCAAATGTAGCCGTATCTTTCGATCCGAGATCAATTTTTTGCGTTATTTATATCAATGGAAAGATGGTGAAATTATCTACAAGATTATGGGGTCATTTTTACATTTTGATGGAGTTTGGAGAGAGAAAATTTAAAAACTCCTCTGCACGTGGTCATGGACAGAATGACGCTCCAACCACCATTTTTAATGAAGAATGGCTCGCATTCTCTCCCAGCATGGTGAAAAATGTTAGGGGATTGGCCTGTAAGGATGCCCATGCTCTTTGACTGCATTTTTGGTTGGTGTTTGAAGCTCTCCCATGTTTTCCCACGTTTCTCTCTCTAGGGTCATGGTTTGCACTGTAAAAGCTCGATTTGGCTCATTTTCAAAGGGTTGAACATTTTTTTGTATTGTAGGCTCCCTCTTTCAACTTGAAAGTGATTTTTGTGGAAAAATCAGACCTTTTCCAAGACTGCAACCTTTTTGCCTCTCGTGTGTTGTAATGCAAGTGGTTTTTAATGTTAAAATGACAATACATGCTCTGTGAATGAGTTTTTATCCTCTGTTTGTGTTGTTTGGTTCATTTCTGACCCTCCATTATAGTTATCAGTTTGTGCATGAATTTTTGTTGCATTTTTATGAACTGTGTCAATCTTCAGAAGTAAGAAATGCTCACCACTCCTTTGGTGCATCACCTTATTAGCACTAGTTTCAGTTTTTTTTTTTTTATTCTCTATCTCTGTCCACTTTGGAATTTAGAGTAGGATTTTGAGTTTGAAACCTTTGTATAACTTGTAATTGATATATCTGATCGCAGAGGAGTTGAGTAACCAACCTCTAATCTGGAGATTCCTCTCCCATTTTACAAGTCCCACACTTGGGGAAAGGATTCAATGCTATGCAATCACACCGGATGTCGAAGATGTCAAATTAGAAGTCTGATCAACATCCAAGGGTGCTGCTGATTTACAACAACAGATCTCAAATAGAAAAGATCTAATCAATAATTCATTTCTTTTTGTACTATCAAATGAATTCCCATTTCTATTTAAAGCTCAAAATTTCTTTTGTTAGTTCCCAAAAGAGAACGCAAAATCAAACACAAAGTTTAGAGAAAGTTATACTTCTAGTTTCACCTATGAATTCATACTTTATCAAACAAAAATATCAACACTATCCTGGTTTATCTATTCCTTGTTGTTTAAATACAATTTTGAGTTCATTCTATAGAGAAAAGTATACAGTACAATCCCAAGGATGAAGTACAAAATCTAGACAAAACAAAATACAGTCCACAAGATAAATCTTATTCCTTTCTCCTTTAAAAGACTCAGAAATCCATTCAAATGAATCTAAAAGAGAATACTAAAACCCAACACTAGTATTAAGCTAAGAAAGTTTCTATAATACTCACCAACTCAATAGAAACTGAAATCCCTACAACAAGGACTTACACAGCTCTATACAAAAGAAACATATAGTTCGTGATCATAAAGAAGAACAAATTATATGTAACAATCCCAAACCAGAGGTAAGAAATCCTTCCAAACAAGATTCAGTTTATGAGAGTATTCAACTCTTCTCTCTTTTTTAAAAACCTAGAAATCAATTAAAAAGGATCAGAAAGAGAGTATGAAAACCCATCACATGTTTAAGTCAAGCAAAGTCTCAACATTACCCTCGAACTTGACTGAAATAGAAATCACAACAAAATACTTTCACAGCTCCATCTAGTACGTAAAGATCGAGACAGAGAAGGTAACTATTCCCATCAACTAACACAAGAAGAAGTATGCACACAACATTTCCATAAACTTTGAGAACCCATTAAAGACTATTTCAAACGAGCTCGAATTCCTACCAATGAGTAAGTAATAAAATAGTATTAAACCAGATACATTTCCATAAAAGGTCCAACATCCTTCCAACAAAACAATCAAAGACTTTCAAAAAGACGGGGTTACCCAGAGTATAGGAGAGTAGAAGATCCTCAACGTTTACATGCCATCACACACTAAACGAAAATGGTATAGTCTAGGACAGAAGTACCACAATATTTCCAACTCAAGATGTGTCTAGGTGAAGAATCCAAAAGAGACTCCACTCAAAGCCATTTAATCAAGATCTTTTCGAGCAGACAGTCCCGAATATGAGTTCAAACCACACAAATCTTTGAATACAAGTTCAGAAAAACACAAGCCTCAAATACGAGTTCAATACAAAACACAAAGCTTAGAATACGAGTTCGAACAAAAACAATGCTTTGAATACAAGTTCAGAACACACAAGCCTCAAATATGAGTTCCACATGCATATCCCCATTGAACTTGTGCAGAGAGAGAGAATCCAAAGACTAACATTACCATGCAATGGATTCATAGCCAAAAACCACAGAGATTCATTCAATCATGAAAGTAAATAACCAGACAAAACATGCAACCATTTATCTCATGAGAGAAGAATTATTTTAATGAAACAATTAGAAGAAAGTAAGAAATCTTAATGGGTAGAGCCTATCATGCCCGATAGTTCTTTTACCAATATGAAGGATACTTCCAATCGAGCTACAAACTCTTTTTCTCCTCCAAAAAGATAAAAACCAAACATCTTTCTCTCCAATGCCTCATATACTTTCCTTAGATCAAAAAGAGAACAGAGAAACCAAATCAAATATCCTTACCCAGAACAACATAATGAAGAAATGAATAAGAGGAAAGAGAACAACTAATAACTTCCTCAAGACATCAAAGAAAACAAAATTGGATTCCATAGCTCATAAAGGAGAGAAGGTAGAATATAATTTCCTTCCGATTTCAAGAAATCAACAATGAATACCTTAACTCATAAAGGAGAGAGAAAGGGTGAACATAGTCAAAATTTAAAAGGACTGAACTAAATCTTCCAAGAAACATCTAATTTTAACAACCATTATAACACAAATATCATAGTTGAAATTAAATCGATATAAGATATATAACTGAAACCAAAGCAAGGCAGAGCCCAAAAGATAAGGTTTCTCATCAAATAAAGGGAACAACCACTACAAAGATAAAAAATATTACAAGTTTTCAAAGAAACAAGCTCAATAACTGATTCCTTAATTTTATTTTAGTGAAGATAGCATCTCACGCATGTACATTCTCTTATTTCCCAAATAGAGAGAGAGACCTACAATGTATTCCTATGTACCCAAGGGAAACAAATACAAGATTACAGCCAAGCCAACCATGTACCCTCTTTACAAGAATCAAGGAAACAATCAATAGGTAAGAAGGAAAGAACACCAACCCGATTCAAATAAAATAAAGGCAGGCAAATCAAAGTGATTTAACCCCAATTCAAAGGCTCAAAATCAAACTAAAAAGGTGAATAGTAAAATTGAAACATTCCAACTCATTTCCTTCAAATAACCAAAACTGAACTAATCCAAAGTTCCACTAATATAATCCCTTCTTACAACAACATCTATAGATTTCAATCAAAAGGTTATTCACAAACCATTTCATAACATGTAGGTGAGAGAAACAATATTATCCTCACATAGTTCCGAATAAGAAGTTAAATCATATTTTACCGATTTTGAGCAAGGGAGAAAAAAATTCAAATGAAATACTTTCTTAACAATCCAAAAAGTTCAAAGATTCAAAATGTATTAAACTCGGAGTAAACATATCAGTTTTGTTTTCAAACAAGTTTGAATCCACAAAAAAATTGAATCCAAATAACTATTACAAGATAGCCCAACCAAAATAATCAAGATTAGAACAACTCAAGTTTCAAGAGAGCACAATGCATTTCATACCTTCTTCCTATAAAGAAAAAAAAAAACCCATATCGAATATTTATCAAAAATGTCCTTCCCTTAATCCATTTTACACAAACAACATAAGTTGACACATTGACAACATTCTAGATCCACTAAAGATTAAAGCATGATTTACCCATATTTTTAACAATAAACCAACCCACATTCTATTTTTTCAAAGAATGAATCTCATCAGAAAAATACAAAGTGAACTTATTCAAGCATGGATGCAAAATAACATCATAACAAAAACCATTTTTTCCATGAGAATACTTAGTCTTATGAAGATGTTGAGTAAAAATTAGAACTATTTAATAAGAAGAGCCTATCATGCCTGATAGAGTTTCTTGTTGATTTGATGAATACTTCTAGTTGATCCTCCCAAAAACTCTTCCTTCCAAAACAACTTCAAAAACCAAATCTTCTTACTTCCCTTTACTTCCATAGGTTCAGAAATAGCTCAAAAGATGCCAAAGATCGCAAAGGATCAATAATAAGATTCTTGGTTCAAAGAACCAAAACCTTCATGCAGAGCGATAAAATCAAAAGAGCAAATGAAGAAACAACTTCCCCCAATTCCTCCTGCCTAAACTCCTAGGAAGTTTCTTCCACTAAAACCAAGGCCATTGAATGCATTGAATTCAAATTTCCCTCCTTGTTTCTCACACCACCATCATTTCAAACTTGGCAAGCCCTATTCCAAAAAATTACATGTATTTTAAATTTAGAAATGATGCCAACTAGGCATCCCACTATCCCTCCATGCCTCTGTCAAACTTGGTGGGATCAAGATGTAAGGACGGAAATTAATCGACATAAATGCCTTAGAAACCATAACCACCAACTTCCCAATTTCCACATAACCCTTAGGTCCCCTTTCTTTACCTAGTAATATTTTAGGCTACCTTAAAATTATCTAGGTTTCTCCTTAGTTCTTAGGTCATTGAGATTACCTTAGGTTAGTTTGAGAATCCATACCCATTAAGCACATCATCTTAGGTTAGGTTATAACCCCTTAGTAGTTTAGTGATGGGTCTAAGGTAGGTATAGATTACCTTAGATTAAAATCCACATAATATAAGATCATCACAACTTAAATTAAGATATGATAAACATTAAACATTCCAATTAAGGCTGAGATATTTTCCTTATTAGTCCCATAATAGATTCTTAATCTCCTCACATTGCTCAATGTTGTAAAAATTTTATAAAGGAGGTCCAAACTCACTATTTACAACATGATGCCTAGTAAGGACACCAAGTCGGGTCCTTAACACTTATAATAAAACATATCTCAGTTCCTCATTACCTTTCCATTTCGAATGTTAGTTATCAAGATGATAATAATGAAGAATCTGAATCATACCTTGGATCAATGGAATTAATTCAAGGTGTGTTCTTATCATATGGTAATATGAAAACAACAGGACAAATTTATAACTTACAATTCGTAGAGCAGAATGGCTTCATTTCCTAGTAAACAAAATTACAACAAGTATGAATTTATGAACAGTAATAACTTATCCATTGCAAACATGAATTTCAAATGTCAAAAGAATACTCCTTCCTAAGAAAAATCACATGTCAACATTTGTAATATCAAAAGTGGAAGTCATCATAGTAACAGCCATGCCAAAGACGTTACACACCTTACCACCTATGGTTTCCAAAATTGACCCTACATCATCGCTATCGATTACACCTATGGCATCTATCGAACCTTTGACATCTATCTCTTCTAGGATGTCAACCATGCCTTTATCGACCACTTTGAGTGTAGGTCTATCTACATCTATCACCTCTCATATACCTATTACATCTCAAATTTGCCAATGATGACGACAACCCATACTCCCTTCCAAATCATTGTCGTCTCCATCCCACACTCTCTTCCTCATATTTCTACGAGAGTATTTACTCCCACTCCACCTACCTACACTTATCACCAATTTCCCCATATTTCATCTATCACTTATTCAAGATACTTACCATCTACATCTATTCTAGCCTACATTCCTTCCTCACAATTTTCTTATTCCAAACCACCACATACTCAAATGTCACCCACATCATACCCTCCTCATCTACCCCTTGATAATACAGGGGTTTCAAGTCATCACAACCTACCAATGATATTATCAAAATGGTGATGGAAAAAATGTAGACATTGGAAGCATATGTCTTTAGCACACATAACTCTCTGTCATATGATGAGATTTGTAATGAGCCCATTCACCCATCCATTCAGATTCATCCATACCCTCCCCATTGGGAAATGTGTAAATTCAACCGATTTAACAACAAATAAGACTTGCAACAACACTTTCAAACTTTTAAACATGTGTGTTATCTGATCACTCATGATGATGCTTTGCTCTTGTGAACATTCCCAATGTCCTTGAAAAGACCAGATTTAGATTGGTTTAGTGCTCTATGTAGGCATTCCATAGTTTCATTCAATCAGGTAGCTCAGATTTTCTAGACAAATTTTCTATCAAAACTATCAAGAAGGTCACCATAACCAACTTTTACGCGAAACACCAATACGAAGATGAATTTATCACATATTTTTCACTCGTTGGCAAGCTTGATCAACCAGATTACATTCCAACTACCTCAAACTAAGTTAATAGAGTTATTCACCAGATCTTATGCTAGACACATCTTGCCAACTCTCCAAGTTCAAACCTTCCGCATGTTTGATGAGGCATTCACCATGGCCCTAAACCTGAAATTTTGTCATTGAAGAGAAGAAGATACAATTGTGTAACCAGAATGATGCATTCAAACCAAATGATACCTCTTCTTCTTACAAACCACAAAATAATTACTCTAAAGAAAAAGGATCTATAGACAATGTAGTTTTGAAAGTCGTATCATATCACCCATCCATCCAATCAAATCCTTATTCCAATCTTTCTCATGTTTAGGATTTCCAATTCGAGTGGGAGAAATGAAAATATACTCCCATAGGATAACCCTACTCTTCAGTTTTATAAAAAATTCTAAAATATGGAAGATTCACTCTTACTATTTTGCATAATAGTATGCGTATGTAAGATAAAAATAGATAAGGTAAGGGTGAGGAGGAATACTTGTTATCGAAGGTGGAAGGTAGAGTGTGTACGTTTTGATTTTCTGATCCAATGCTAACTGTGAGAACTTCCTTTTTACTAGGAGGAACTACCTACGAATACAAAACAAGATCACAAGAGGAATACTAAATAATAAATGTTAATGGATTGCCTAGGATAAGCTAGATCTGGGAAGTGTGATACTTCCTATATGGTTGTTAATCCATTGTTTAAAACAACTTAATGCAAGAAATGATGTAAACTAATAATGTCCTATTGTATTTGATATGATTTAGGTGTCTCATTCAAGTAAAATAAGAAAATCTAATCTAATAGGCTAGGTTATGATCAGATTTGGAAGTCAGACAGGTAAATAAGGTGGTTGGGACATGTTAGGGTCAAGATTTAGGTGATTTGGTTTATTTAGGTAAATGTTATGGAGTTTTTGTTATAGGAAGGTTTACTAGACATGAGACATCGATGTCATTCTAGTATGACCGATATCGATTGAGGATAGACCGACAATGGTTTAGGTTAACCGGCTACTTAATGAAGTTTGGTTTTGGTGATTCTATGTGATTACACAGAAAATGGACAGAGAATAGTGAGGTTGATGACAATATTAGGAATACTCGTAGAGATGTCTAGAGGAGGGTATGGAGGCTTGAGAGGTTATAGGTGATTAGGTGGGGGAATCGGGTAGGAGGGTCGAGAGATGATGGGATGCACGGGTGACTAGAACTCCCAAATAGAGATGAAGAAATTGATCTAAATAAATATAGGAAGGTGCAGATCCAAATGTACTTACTTGTACTTACAGACCTAGTGGTTGGATGGAGGTGATGGTTGATCCATGGAACATGTGGAAATTTTTGTGGTTTTGCTTCTGTAATGTTACCATGAATGCTTTCCTTCAAGATCAATGCTTGTTGTTATTTCAGAATTTTTGATGTGCAGGAGTTCTCTGGTGTGTGCTTGTGTGCAGATCTCTCTTCTCCAAAACTCAAATAATTCTTCCAACCTCTCAAACAAGGTTACCAAAGTGAATATATGGTAATCGAAAATGGTTTAGGGTGACCGGAGTCAGTTTTGGGTTTACCAAAGATCAGTTAAGGTGGGAAATCCTAGGTTTACTAAAAATGATAGATCTTGGCAATATTTTTGGCCATTTCTATCCATTATTTAGATCAAAATGAAATTTTGTGCTTAGATAAGTGAGGTTGTGGTTAGAGGAGGAATATGCATGTGATTTTAGTGTTTTAACTAATTCTTAGTTAGCTATGGTAACTAAGAATAAGTCTTAGTAAAAAGGACACATGCTAAGAATAGTTTTATGATGAGGTGTCTAGGTGATGTGGTGGGGTGAGGTGGAAATTAGTTTAATCAAGGTAATTAAATAATGAATATTATGAGAATGCACATTAATTTAATTGTAGGTAATTAAATTAATATACATATGGGGTAAAGGGGGAGTGTTATCCAAATTTGGTGTTTACTCTTCCACCTAAAGGTATAGGTTTGGGTAGGTTGGAGTAGGTTAGAGTAAGTTTTGTGGGGATAGGTTTTGGTAGGTTAGAGTAGGTTAGAGTAGGTACTTAGGTCAGATTTGAGAATTTTTTGAGAAATATGGTAGGGTTTTGTGGATTTGGATGCCACGACAAAGGGCCGATGATGGTCAAGGGTTGGCTGATGTCGGTTGGCCTTGGCTAGCATCGGTCAAGTATTAGGTGACCGATGTTGGTTAAGATATACTAATGCTGGTCAATAGTGACCAATATCATTTGGATCGATGGGAAAATAGGTCAACAAATGAGATAGGATGGGAGTGAACGATAGGCAATGAGATATAACGACAAGTTTAGTGAGAATGGGTAAGGTAATTGTTCAAATAGGTATTTGTTGAGGGATGGGAAATTGGGATGAGGGGAAAAGGGGTAGTCATGAGGGTTGGGATGTGGTTATAGGGAGCAAGTAGTAAGGGTCTTGGGAATAGGTTGGTTGGTTAAGTGTGATGTTGGGTAAAGTCAAGGTTTAACAATGTTGTGATTTGTTGGATGTAGGTTAGGGACCAGCTGCGGATGCAAGATAGAGTACCACCTCTTACTAGTGGTATAGTTGAGTGTGAGCACCGAGGAGTATAGGCGAGATGATGGATGTCATCTTGATTATGGTCCGACACTATAAGCACATTGTTTAGGATCCAAGCTTTATGGTTGAATTCATGAATAGATTGGATTTCGTGACCAATACATTTCATTTGCTAACGGTGAGACCATAATCACCCCGGAGGATGTATAAAGGATCCTACGCTACCTATAGTGGGAGAGAAGGTTTATTCTATTTCCTTAAAGGCATCATAGGAGTTGATGTTAACGGTTTTTGGAGAGGGTATGTTGTAGATAAGGTTATATAGAATGATCCTGAGCTATGGAGATATGTACACATCCCATCCTCAAAAGATGAGGTTGGTTATACTAATTATGGAGGCAATGTGTTTTTTTGCACTGCCATATGTGGAGGGTGGGAGATTCCCATGGGTGTTGATGGGGGTTATCCATTACATGATGGAGGATAGGACCCATTTTTCTTGGGCACCAAAATTCTTGGTGCAATGACACAGGAGCTATGGTCCTAAGGGAGGCTACAGAGGTATAGTTTTTGTTGTACCTTTCTTATTCACTCCTGGGCATATGAATGCATCGTATGTTTGCATATAGGTCATATGCCTTGGCCTGATGCATCCAAAGAAAGCTTTGTTTGAGTTGGTTATAGGCATTAGGTGTCTGTTATTAGAGAGTGCAGGGATGTTAGGGTTATAAATGATGTAGCATACTATAGGCACATACTATAGGGGTTATCTAGAGTGGACATCATTTGGAGGTCATATGTTGGCTTCTCTTCATATAGTCAAATAGTAGTAGAGTTAGATGAGCTACAGTTTCTTAGATGGATAGAGGGACATTGTTTTGGAGAGCACTAGATGATACTAGTGGATAGAGTTAGAGGGAAGTTTGAGCTCAATTAGGATGTTCCTCCACCATTCCCTCAGTATAGGAGAGATGACATGGAGAGGCCTATGCCTCTACCACATCCGATGGTGCTAATAGGGCAGGAGGAGTAGGCAATGGAATGGAGGATTGATGATGTCAAAGTCACAGATAGATATAGGCAGTGGTGGGTAGTGTAGCAATGGGTAGCACTACTGAGGCTAGGGAAACCTTATCTAGCCAAAAATATGGTTCGAGGGAAACATTATAGGGGCAAGTGGCTACCCTTTTGACATAGTAGGGAGTAGTGCAATGGAAGTCGTCAAGTTTTGAGGTATAGGTCATGCGACATCACAGGCAGAGGTAGTAGCTCTTCGTGCCCAGTTGCCGTACAGGGATAGGTAATTGTATAAGGTGGAGATGGAGATGGGGGACTGTATGATAGAAAAGTGACATGCAAGCATGGAAATCTATAAGTACCTCTTCCTCATACCTGACCTCCCGAGGTCGTGCCGAGACAGCTGGTGAATGTTGAATATTAATGGATACAGATAAGCTGATCGGGTAATCTTATATCCTCAATACGTAATAATGGAATTTTTTAGTCTAAGGAAAAGAAGGTCCTCCTAACTTGAATTGGTGTAATGGATCGTTCAGATATAATAGTTGTTCAGAGGCTCCAATCAATGTCAAGATCTACCGAGATCCGATTTCTTGGTTGTTGGATATGTGGGAAGTGGCTTGTGGGAGCTTCATATATATCTCCAGACAAGGTCATGAAAATGGTGATAGGAGGCTTAATGGATTTGTAGTGAACTATGGATGATTTTATGGTCTAGCCCAAAAAATATTAGATTGATTGGCTTCTATATTTAATATGGAGAACTGTGTTATAATATCCGGCGGGAGTGGTGAGGATCTAAATACCGATGTTCGTAAGCCGGTGTCAATACAAAATTGATTTGCAGGCCCATTGGGTTGTGGGACTTGGGGATCACAACCGTGAGTTCATAGTTGTTGTGGACCTATTATGGTCATGTGAAGAATCAATCCCTTCTTCCAACTATCCAGTAATCATACACCTTTTCAGCCTCTATGTTTAGAACTAGAAGTTGTATAATTTTCTCAAAGTACCTAACAGGTGTTCTGGCAACTTGAATGCGTAAGCTAGTATCTATGTCAATGAGGAGGTCTCCTATGTTAGGTTGTGGAACTAAAGGATCACAACCAAATGCTTGTTCTCTTTCAAATCCTTGTACAGTCATTTGGGTATTTTATCAAGGCAGTCTATAGTTAGGATGATTTGACCAAAAGGTGTATGCCTTGTCGTCTTCGATATTTAACCCTCTCAGTTGTTCACTAATTACTTGTAGGTTTGTCATTGCTCGAAAGACCTATATCCTAAGGTATTGATCTATATCAACTAATTTTGTGGGTAGATTTGGTTGAGGCACTATTGGTTCAAATATATATTCTCTAGGATCTCTAGGTCCCGTGACTATAATATAAAATGATTCAACTTTTAACTAAAATTAATAAATTGATTATGAAAGATGTATTTACACTATGCAATCATTCTTCCATTTTTGTATTTTCAATGACGTATTTTATTAAAGTGCAGCTATTCTAGTATATTTAGAAAATGAACAACTAATCTAAGAATGAATTAAAACAAAAAAGTAGCCTCTGTGTGGCTATTTGCCCGCATACGCTTGTGATTCTATCCTAAATATATAAGCAATTAATTATTTTGAATTGAAAGACTCTTGATCCCACCTCGAAGTGAGGAATGAATCATATTTTCTCATAAACTATCAATCCCCATAGCTTCCCCAACAATATTGAGAGCGAGCTTTCAACCGGAATAAAATAATTCACTACTCTATTTGATACGTTGTAACTAGAACTTTGATAGCTCAAACCTGGAATTTATAGAACAATGGTAAATCCAGTTGTGTGTGATTTCATCCCCTCTGTCTCGATCTCCTCATTCCTTCATGTCCTTGTGAATCCATAAAAGCATGTATATGATAGTATCAACAGAAGATGGTATTTGAACAATGGAAGCTTTGGATATAGACCGAATACAATGCGAGTAAGAGAGGGATAGTGCAAGTGAATAGAGCCTCACTATACAATTCCTAGCAAGATTTACTATGGGAATACAATGTAAATGTACCAAGAGTTTTAGAATCTATCCTTGTGATAAAACAAAACCTACAACTTTAATGGATTCTAATCTAGAAATGAAACTATTCTATGCTAAGTTGACTTGCATGGCACAACAATGAAGTAAGACTAAAACAAGAAGATCAAATGACCTCTAAAAGACCAACAATGGAGGAAAAACATGAAACTGATAGAATTCTAAGCAATAAATTCAAATACTGAATAAGAGAATTGAGAAGGTGAGGGGCCATTTGTTTGAAAACAAGCTAGCTATTTATAACAAATGCATTTACCAGAGGGTAACTCCCAATTGAACTCTTTTACTATAAATAAAGGGAAAACACTATTACCAGGGAACCAAAAACATTAATGCAAGCCAAAGTGGTTGAAGAAAGTGGGTGAAATTGAATATTTACATTTGACGCGATCTTCGAAGAATATGGAAAATGCGTACAAGACCGACGCCTTGTGTAGGGCAGCAGCACATGGGACCACTTCCATGTTCTGGGCAACGCTCACAGATCGCCACCTAGGAAGTGTGGTGGTTTCATCACCGAAGACAAAAATGCAAAGAAAAAGAGGGACAAAGGGAAAAACAAAGCATGCAAAGGATAAATGGGGCATGTGGGATACAAATGTATACTTGGTGAGCTTTTTTGGATTCCAAACACCTTGCAAGGAGACTTGTATCATCATTGGGGTATGTGTAACATCATTCCGGTGTTTCAGTACCCTATAATTTCAGGTACGTACATATTTCCCCCTCAGAGAAGTGTTTTAGCCATGAAGAGGTATAAAATGGTGGATTGAAGTATGGCGGTCCCGAAATGGGGAGTTAGGAGTTATACCTAACACGCCCATGTGTTGGAAAGTGTAACATTCCCATTTTAATACTTTAGAAACAAGGAATTCTTTTTTTTGCATGATTAATGTTCTCTATTCTAAATACATAATTTAGAACACAAATATCATAGCAATCATTCTTATAACAGATAACCATATGCAATTGTAATGACTCGGTGTACCACCGATCTATTCATTCCATGACTCGGTGAACTTCCGATCTATTCATGTGTAACTTTGAGCTTGAAGTTTTATACTGAATGCTTCATATACGTGGTTCTCTTACCCCATTCCAGGTTCTGAGTGATCTACCCAAGGAACCTATCTGAGTAATTGTTGCCATTATTCATTAGCATCACGATCCTTAGTCTAGGTGACATAGGACAATGCAATTAGCATCTTGCAATACTTTGGCCAAAGATTCATAACATACTGTTCATATTACTTATTCCTTGATGGCATACTCGTCAATCCGAATACATCCTTCACCCCACTCTATTGTTATATAGAACATCTTTATTGACTTCTATCAGTCCCCTTCTCTCAAGGTTTCACTCTAGATTGGGTTAACATCATAGTCCACATTATGAAGAGGCTCTTAAAGACTAAAAATAAATTGGCATACAGGTGGTCAACCAAAGTTAACTCCATGTGCCAAGGTACCCTGAGACTCAAAGGGCTTCCTCATAACCTGATTATGGTCCTAACCATTCCTAGAGAGAAATCTTTATCAAGTCCCAGGTGTGTAAATATTAACGATCAATGTTGAAGGGTGCTGCCGCATGTCATCTGCATTGTTGTATCCTCGAGAAGATCCTAACCTTCTCAAAGGTACAACCTTGTAGTTGACGTGTTTCAACATCCTACAGAACAACCTCGGAAAGATGTACATACTTCCAAGAATTACTTACGTTAAGTTATATTTAGGTTACAAGACTACATAATTAGGCAACCTTCTCTAACCCCGAGTCCAACACTCCTTAAGCTACCTTTTTGTAATTAGGGTTTAGTTTTACGAAAAGGGTCTTAATTTTATTTTGATTGTTTCCTAGTTGTCGGTTGGGGCCAATCAACCATTTATGCAAAAAAATAGGACAACAACCATTTAAGTTCCTTAATTTAGAAAAATAACTCAACTAATAAGGGAAATGTATCAACCTAATAGGTTGAGACATATTAGACTTTATACCGTTAAGTCTTAATGATTTATAGTCATTGATTCCTTTTATAATTATTGCATTACAAGAGGGGAAAGTCCTCCTCTTATTATAGGTACATTTTAGGGCATAGCCCACTCTCTATGTTCCCTATAAATGTAGTGATCTTATTTTCAGTTTTTACTCACAATCATAAGTTATAATGAGTCATTCACTAATTAAGAATGTAGTAATCAGCCACATCATTAGCTATGGCTTACTTAAGAAGATCATCTATAATCCATTGTTCAAAACAATAAGAATGCACACTCATTCATATAGCCAATAAGAAGATCATCCCAACAAAATAAGATACACATTCTTCATAGGTAATTTCCTCGTAATTTCATTTGTTTCCAAAACCATACAATTACAACTTATGCACTTCTGGCATGCTTTAAGACAATAGCCTTCAACAAAAGATATAACCTTTCTTTTCACAATATAGTTTAAAAATCTAATCAGAATTCTTCGTAAGAATCAATTTAGAACAATCAATACATATGATCAGATTTTGTCTTCCTTTGCCACTTATGAAGACCATCTCGCAAAATTGCTAGCACGGGTCGGATTCAATGAACCGAGCATGATAAACACTAATCCTTAAAATAATTGCATTTCTCTAATTGTTTCAATTAAACAACCCTATTAAAATGACTTCACTTAATTCATACTTTATATCCTAGAATGAAATCAATATAAAGAGAGTCTAAGTACACTATTAAAACCAAAAGGATAGAAGGGATATTCTATTATGTTTGTCCTCAAATTAAAGCATAATTGAATCCAACAATTACCTTCACAATCCAAAATCATAATACACCCTGAAATTTCTTTCTACCAATTATAATACAACTTCATATTACAATATAAATTATAGACGTAATTTCAACTAAATCTATTTCAAATGATTCATCCCATTTTTTGCAAGAAAGTAAGAAGGAGCATCTTGATTATTATACACCTAATCATATGAAAAATATGAAACAATGTATATCATGATTTGATCACCTTTATTTAGCACTAAACCAATTGAAAAATATTAAATCCAATGGATCATACAAAAATAATTTAAACAAGAGGAATGGTTTGTTATCACTTGCAAGTTCACTTGCCAATCTGTCCTTCATCTTAGTATAACTGATTTTCAATCATGGCAAGTATGTAAAGCAATAAATATTTGATTACTTTACAATAAGAATAACAAACAGTAAGTTACTATCAATATCATAACCTACTATAAAATGAAAGGAGTTTCCCAGATTAGGATCCCTAATCCTAATATTCCTTCCATCTTTAAAGTAAAAATCTGCCATCCCATAACTTTACTAATTGGGTTCCTTAAATAATTTCAAAAAAAAAAAGTATATTAACATACAAGAAGAAATCGACATAACTTTTCTTCTTTTACAACCTTTGTCCAACCTATCCTTTTAACTCAAAGATAAAACAAAGATGACCAAACACTGTTGTAACCAAGTTTTAGAACTAAATCCAATTTCCATGAAATAATAACAATTTAATAAATATAATCAAGGAATAAGGATCTGCTTTCGCACTTAATTACATTCAACACTATGATTCGTAGAAACACTATATAGAATTACCCTTAGATCCTTATAGGATGTACCACTATACATTCTATGAAACCAAAATCATATTCTACGTAAACACAATTACAACCTATCAAACTCGATACTGACTGATTCAAATAAACAGCTATTTTCCTTCATATTCTCGAACCATTCGAGATGAGAATCAAGTTAGGTTATATTAACGTTTTTCCTTGATTACATGGTCATCCAATACTAATCAAACTGGACCGAATCATTGTCCCAAGGCCATTTCTTTTAAACACTAATCAACATTGAATATTCAAGATGTGAAATGTATTCAAATCCTAATTTCAAAAGAACCTAAGGTCAAAATATTCTTACCATTATAAATAATATGCAATAGTAGTCAAAGTAAAATAGATCTTCCATAAGCTTCAACCATTTTACTTCTAATGTCAAATTCAAAATATCTTTTAAAAACCTAGAATTGATGAACACCATTTTCCGTTACAACTTATCCAAAAAGCAACCAAGAATTCGCAAGAAGAACATGAACCCCATTCAACAACTAATCTTTCCGTATAACTCATATTTCCAACATACATGGACACCTTAAATTAACAACTAAGCCATACACTGTATTACTTGCAGTACCTGAGAAAATTAAAAAGCAAACAAACAGCTTCACAAGTGGTGTTAAGGACTCAATCATTCCATGTTTCCAAACACACAACATGTAACAATCAAGTTTTCTTTTACTGATTTTATGAGTAACCCGATCTCACAATCATTTTCCAGTTCTCTTGATCATAAACTTGTTATAGTCAGAGTTTCTCAAGGTGGAGTAGACAATCTAACAATCCATTCACAACCAAAGCAAAATAAATTAACTTAGCATTAAAACATGTAATCCTTTACAAATGATTCCTTTCATGGAACAATATTTTATCCAAGTAAATCAAATAGACAGAAGCTTACAACAGTCACTAGATGGTTACCCAAAATGGGTATGAAAACACAACAATTTGCAAAATCCCATATCAACGATTATAACCAAAACATTAACTTGGTAAGGATTTTAAGAAATCAAACACATTTACCAATCTCAATACCAAGTAAACCCTACGAGTCCAGTACAAAGTTACTTTGTTGCAAATACCTAGTGTAGAAGGGTAATACGACGCTTTAACAGATAAGAACTCCAAGCTTAAATCACAGCAAGGGAACAAGAAAACAATGAAAACAAGTTTGCTTTTGAACTAACATTTCCAAGTTAAATCCAGAGCCCAAGTTTACATAAAACCCACAATTCATTTCTACCAGTCAAGCCAAAAATGTGTGAACATCATCATAAAAGAGTTATTTTAATGAAAACATTTAAAGGAAAAGCAAGATTTTAACAGTTAGGGCCTATCATGCCTGATAGTGTCGCTTAAAAGTCGAAGAAGACCTCTGGATGAGCTCACCCTTTCTTCTCCTTTCCACGAAAGATTAAACAACAAAATATTGCTTCCTCCATGCCTTATATATTCCCCATGACATAGAAGTAAATTTGAAACATTCAAAATTTCCATGCATCGGAGAGTAAACTGCTGGTTCGAAAAACTAGTGCTCATGCAAAGTGAAAAACGGAAGGCACAACAAAAGAAACAACCAAACAAAATTCCCTTTGCATGTCTCTCTAGGTGGCCCGAGCTCAAGAACCCATGTAATTTAATTGCATTAAATTCTTTTCTCCCACCCATTTTCCATTGCCACCATCCACCAAAGTTGGTGAGTTCTACATCACAAAACACAAGAGTTTCCATTTTAGAGATGCTACCACGTAAGCTTCCCTCTTTCCAAATTAACCTCCGCTAACCTTGTAGTAATCTTTTCCCCTTCATCCTTATCCTTTCCTTAAATTCCATTGAAATCACCACACCAAAGCTTACACCCCCCTTAGGTTCCTTTCCATAGCATTAGTTTAGGATAGGTTAGTGACTTAGGTTAGATCCTATGTTAGTTTAATCTTAACACCTTAGGTTATAACATAAGTCACCCACCTTAGTATCAGGTTTAGATAACCCTTAGGAATATCAAGTACATAGTTTTAGGATTAGGTTAGATCACAAACCCTAGCAACAATAGGTTATAGTTTAGGTTTAAAACTAATAACCTTACTGATTCCAATTTAAGTCTATTTTAATACGCTGAAATCATCATTCGAATTCAAACAATACAACGTTCCTAGATCAGATTCTGGATTTGCATCAAGTAATTAGCTTTAGATGGAAAAATTACATATCTTACCTGGCTTAAGATCTAGGTCCTTTCCGATGCCAAATGATTTAGACCAGATTCCGATTGCAATGACCTGCCAGATTAATTTTCTAATCCAACAAAACTTCCACTATGGAAATATTTTCATATGAAGAAGATTTTAAAAGAACTTATACTTTCTACGTTCGCTCAAATGACTTAATAATTCACGAAATTTCAATACATAATTGTTCATCCCGAATATAATTAAAACATTCCTTGGATCAATGTAATTGACCCAAGGATGAGTTATAGAGATAGATAAGTCTATGATCTCCCGTAAATCGAGATTGTACTCATATGTGAGAAATGAAAGAAAATAAATCCAAGCATATTCCCTTTCAATCACAGATCTTGAGAGCAGAAAGGACACAACTAATTCAAGCATGATTTCCTGAAATCAAAGGAACATATCATCATATGGAAAATCACATATCAACACTTGAATGCAAAGGAGAAAGTAATGAGTTTAGGGTGTTATAGAAAGTCGCCCTCCAAAATCCCGCTATCTATAAAATGAAAAGGGGGAATCAAGTGTAGATAGATAAAATAAATTGAGAAATAAATAAAATTGATATGAAATGAGGACTTACCATCTACGAGAGGTTTAGAACTTACCTCCATCGGTGCTTTGACCCCGCAAAAGACATTCAAAAACAATTTTAAAAGGCTATATATATAAAAAGAACTCATTTCACTATTCATTTGCACGGATTGATTTCATAGTTTTTGAGCTCTGGGACCCATGGTGATGGTTTTTGATGAGATTATAGTCAAAACATTCGTGGTGAGATAGTGATCATGCCTCCGAGAGTGGAACATCGACCCGCGAAGTCTCAGGTCAGTTCTTCTTGATTTATTGTTTTTGAACCTAAAATGTGGAAATGATGAAATATTTGTCTCAAGGGGGGTTATTTTTGAAAATATTAGTTTTAAATGAGCCTCTAGGGGGCGCCCATAGGGTAGGTCTATTTTTTAGTTAAAATGGTGAATTTTTCCTATTTTTAGGCATTTTTAGGGCATTCGAGTTGTTCGTGTTTTTTTTTTGACAAGACCACCACCCCGTGTAGGGTGGTGGTTATAGACCGCCACCTTAGAAGGTGGTGGTTACAGAACCACCACTCTGCATAGGGTGGTGGTCCATGATAGAAATCCAAAACAATGCTTTACTTAACTTATTTTTACATTTTTAGCATTTTTACTTGTTCTTAATAGTCTTTCCAATTGGATTTGGATACTAACTCACTCCTTTTTGTGTTTTTGGGTGTATGCAAAAGAAGGAGGAGTATATTATATGGAGCCAAGAGAGGGAGTGTGATTGGATTCCAACAGTATTAGAGGCACTCACTCAAGCAGAGCAAGATACACTTCAGAGGGTTGGCATTTGAAGGATTGCGCCGGTCCCTCACGTTGCACCTGCTAGTCATATATTATGTGACTTATTTTCATAATGGGATGTAGATCAGAACACCTTCCAATTTCCAAGAGTTAGGGGTGAGTGGACCATCACCCTAGAGGATGTTTACCGTATACGGGGTTTCGATCCTTGGGTGGTGGTTGTCTCTTAAGACAACAGTATCGAGATCTTAGGTGGTTCAGTGGGCCACATATATGGGGATGTAGTTGTTTTGATGGGATCAAAGAAGGGAGTGAGGGTCCACTCCATTATTGAGTCAAACATTCCTATGCTCCGCAAGGCCATCATGGGCATCCTTGCTTTGAGATTGATTGGGGACAAGGGAGGAGACACTCTCTTATATTGTTGGGCCCCCATCATTACACGATTAAGGGGTATGGACATGTCTATGTTTAGGAGTATAAATCCTTAGGACAACCTACCATTATTTATATAGGGTAGTCCAATTACAGGGATAGTCATTGAGCCACCCGACTCTTGTCATGAGTTGGGTGTATGAGCATATTACTCCGTATGGGAGAGGTGTAGAGGCAGAGGATCTCGGGGCCGTGAGGGTAGTGAGGTGGACAGGGATGGCAGTTCTTAGAGCACCTCACCAGCCAGTGGCCTCTTTGACCACTATAGACATGGAGGCCACTCCTTATTAGGCCATGGTCAGGGCTATGGGGAGAGGATACCATTACATTGATTGCTTGTCAGACTACCAGTCAGCTAGTAGATAGGGCGGGGAAGTTGGAGATCCACCCCTTTGATAGAGTACCATAGCAGCTCAGCCTCCCTATATTGACATGTTTCCTCCGGTAGGGCCAGTGTATAGATCTATTCGTGAGGCTCGGGGAGGTCCTAGAGGCTAGGGTTGGACCATTGTTACCCCTGGTGTTCCTATCACGGCCAGGAGGGTGGTACATGCCTGAGGGAGAGCCGGTGCTCCTCAGGCACCTTTACTTCATATTGCCGCTATTCCCACCCATAGCAATGATGATCCCATCAACATGGACTCCGAGTATAAGGAGTTCACTAGGGAGAGACAGAGGAGATAGAGGAGATGGAGATTGGAGAGACGAGTGGGGAGGAGGATAGTGATCCCGAGTGACATGATACTCAGGAGATCCTATAGGCCGAGAGGGCAGAGCGGAGCACAAAGAGGGTGACTCTAGTCTCAGAGGAGTTTCTCTCTCAAGATTTAGGGGAGATGGAAAGTTTGTTGTAGGCATTACATTTCCCTAGACATGGGAGAGGGACATCGGGCCAAGTGGTAGCTTCATCACGAGCATGGATTCTAGAGATCCTTCATGGAGGCTCAGCGATCCGAGTGAGTTGTCACTCTTCTCTTGACTTTGTTCTAGTTAGAATTGTCTTAGTTGTTATTTATTTCTATTTTTTTACTCTTGGTTTTATCTTTTGATCATTTTCTAACTTATTTTCTCCTTTTTTACATTCACCGTTGATGAGTGATGAGACTTGATTCGCTGAGTATACATAGATACCTTGTTGCTTCCCTCAGAAAAGAATTATGTTGAGCTTTCTATGGATGTGGGGGAGCCTTCAAGAGCAACATACATATAGATGTTTTCACCTATGTCTAGCATGCGGTGAAGATCATGAATTCTCTCTCGCACTGAGGTAGTTGGGTATAGGATGACCGAGTGCTTGATGAGGAGGAGTCATTCTCATAGCGAGATAGTAGCTATTGCTCATGATCATGAGCCCTCAGTGCATTCAGAGCACTAGCATAGCCGGAGTCCTAGACGTGGTTGTGCACCTTTTGAGGGATCCCATAGGGATTGAGAGGCCATTTTTGTAGTGTTTTGTCAGATATTTGTATGAGTGTTTTTGTAGTCTTCAGATCATTGAGCATTTTGACCATGCCTAGTGCATGATGGCATTGTTTATGAAACTTGATTTATGTGTGTGTGTGTGTGTGTGTGTGTTTTTTGGATCTAGACTTTTGGTGCCTAGAATTTTGTGAATCGTTTCCACATGTGTACTTAGATGTTTTTAGAGTACTTGTTTTCATGCTTTTCAGAATGTATGCAATGGATGAAAAATGATAATAAATGAATGTTTTACTTTGTATGTTTTTGTAATGCTGATATGAGATGATACAAACATATGGTAGTACTAAAATTTTAAACTCTTTGGGAAATATTTGTAATTTCTTCTTATGTTGGCAAAACATGATGAATGTATGGTGATAAAGAGATGAATTTTCCCCATTCCCAACTCCACGCAACCAGTAAGATGCGAGGGATCAACACCAAGGGCAAGGAAGGGCACAAATTATATGAGTTTGACTAAATGGAATGATGAGAGACAAAAAAACAAGTAACATAAAGAAAACCTAAACCTACACACCTACCCTACTCAGAACTACTACCAAGCTTAGAAGGCCACTTACTTTCCATTTTATCTAGACTTAGATTCATAAATGGAAACTTGGTTGACAAAATCTGGTTTTGAGGATTTGATCTCTTTGGAATTTGGACATTTGTTTTCTCTTAATAGAATTTGATTTGTGCTTCTAGCATACCAAGATTTGTTAATTTGTGTGAATGGACCCCCCACACCCTGCCTCATGCCACTAGTAAGAAGCATGGGTTTGTCACCAAAGGCAAGATATAGGTGAGTAAGGGCACTTATTTCCTTTCCCAACCTCACACCACCAAAGACGAGATGCAGTGCTTATCACCAAAAGTTGATGGGGTAAACAAGTGTGTAAAATAAAATATTCTATTTGCTTGGTGCTTTTGATTCTATTTGATTTTGACATTTCTAATCTATGAATTTAGGATATCCTTTCTTTTAAAGAGATTTAAGAGGGATAGATATGACACCAAGAAGCTTCTAGAATAGACCGTAGGTAAGGACAACTTCACCTAGTAGAAAGAAAGAGAAAAACCAAGTATGTAGGCCCCGATATGGTTTTCGTCAATACTTGTCTGTCAAACTTGATGAGAAGATATGAAAATACTTGATGATGTTTGAAGAGATGTGATTTGAATTCTTTTGATAATAATTTCAAAAATTTGTAACAGATTGCTTAAGAGTAAGCTCCTGGACTACAATTTTTATGAAATGAGTGGACAGAATGAAATAGCTAAATGACTAATGCAATGTAGGTAGCTATAATGTACAAGTGATGATTCTGATGTTTTATGAGTAAAACAATTTAAGATGCAAGGAATTGATAGTTTCACCGAATTCCTCACCTTTTGGTGCACGAAAGATACACACCATTTCCGTAGTCCTTCATGACTTGGTATGGGCCCAACCATTTGCACCAGAACTTCCTCCCTTCACCGGTTTTCTTATCAATCTAGTTGTCTAGCCTTAGAACTAGATCTCCCTGGTATATTTCTTGCTCATAGACCTTTTTGTTATACTGTCAGCACATCCGGTCAGCATAGGCTCTGTGCCATTGTTTGGCATTTAGCCTGGCCTCATCAAGGCTTTCTAGTTGAGAGAGGCGTGCCTCCCTGTAAGCTTCTTCATCCAAAATCCCTTGTAATGAGATGCAGAGACTAGGTATTTCAACCTCAAGTGGGAGAACTGCTTCTGCCCTGAACACCAGTGAGAAAGGGGTTGGTCCTATTGGTGTTCTTATTGAGCTTTGATGGGCCCACAAGGCTGGATATAATTTTAAATGCCAATATCGCTTGTTCTCCTTGACTATTTTGAGGAGAATAGACTTTAGCATTTTGTTTGTCGCTTCGGCCTACCCATTGGCTTGAGGGTAGTAAAGAAAGGCCATGTGATGGCTTATTTTGAATTTGCTACATAACTCAGGGAACCTTGTCATTTTTAAAGGACGTGCCATTATATGAGATAATGACTTATGGGACACCATACCTGAAAATGGTTTGGTCTAGAATGAATTTGGCAATTACCAAACCTAGTACCTTTGTGGTGAGAGGCATGGCCTCCACCCATTTGGCAAAATATTCCATGGTTGTAATTATAAAATTATTTCCATCATTTGATGAGGGAGATAATTTCCTATCAAGTCCAGACCCCACATGGAGAAGGGCCACGAGATCACTATTGGTTGCAGGGATTGTGCTGGCATGTGAATCTCATGAGAGAATTCTTGGCATTTGTGGCACTTACATACAAATTCCACTACATCATGCTCGAGAGTGGGCCAAAAATAGCCCATCCGATGTATTTTGTGAGCGGTGGCGTGACCACCGAAGTGGCCTCCACATATCCCACTGTGGGATTCATGAAGAATCTTCTTGGATTCTTCTATGTCGACACATCTTAGAAGCATGTCGTTGAAGGCTTTATGATAGAGTACCTATTCTAAAAAAACATATTTAGTGGTAATAATGTGTAACTACCTTCTTTTTTGTGATGTGGAACCTTCTGGGTATGTGTGTTCTATGATAAAATTGATGATATCAGTGTACCAGGACATGTAGAAATGGGGCCCTGGTTTTGATGAAGTATACACACTCATCAGGAAAGTCTAGATTTACCAGATTGCCTCCATCTAGTGGATTGTCAGCTAACCAATCTACAATGATTTTTCCTTTAACAAATTTTTGGTTTATGAATGTCAACTCAAATTTTCCCATTAAGGTTATGAAACGTCTAGCCTTTTTAGATAAAGATCCTTGCGTGAGAAACATTCGTAAATGATCTATCTTTACAATGACCCTTATTTCTTGGTTTAACATGTAATGTCTTAAACGTTTTGTTACAAAGACTATGGCAAGGCATTCTCTCTCTGCCTGTGTGTAACGTGTTTCATAATCAAGCAATGTTCGCTAATGAAATAGACCACACATTCCCATTTATCATTGTCTTCTTGAGCTAGCATGCAGCCAATGAGACATGAGTGGCTTGTGAGTATAGGATCAAAGGGTGGTCTGGTTTGGGAGGAATTAGTGTGGGTGGAGATAACAAGAAGTGTTTAACTACTTCAAAGGCCTCGTTGCATTCTTCAGTCTAATCAATGTTATAATCTTTCTTTAATAGATTGTTGATTGGATGAATGGAAAAAATTAAATCTGGGATGAACCTTTGGATTGCACCAAGTTTCCCAAGAAATGATCTAATTCCAGACTCATCCGATGGTGGGATCATTTCGAGAATAGCCCATATTTTGGCTGGATCAACATCAATCCCTCATGAAGATATAATGTAGCCCATAAGTTTTCCTCCTGTCACACCAAACACGCATTTCTCTAGGTTTAATGTGACACCATATTCAATTAATCGTGAGAGGATAATACGTAACACTTTCGGATGATCACAACATTTCTTGGCCTTGGCCAACAAGTCATCCACATAGGATTCCACAATTTTATGGATAAGATTGTGGAATATATATGTCATTTCCCATTGATACGTAGCATTGGCATTCTTAAGACCAAATGGCATGACAACGTAGCAATAAGTTCCCCAGGGAGTTATGAATGTAGTTTTGGCTTGATCTTGTTTAGATATTTTAATATGATTATACCATGAGAACCCATCCATGAGGGACAACAATTCAAATCTAGCTGTTGCATCAACAATAACATTAATGGATGGTAATGGGAAGTCATCCTTGGGACAAGATTTGTTAATATCTTGAAAATCTATGTAAATGTGTATCTTCCCATTCTTTTTAAGGACATGGACGATATTAGATACCCATTGTGAATAGTCAATAGGATTGATGAATCCCACTTGGAGAAGCTTTATTACTTCCTCTTTTACCATGAGAGCCACTTTTGGCTTCATTGGTCTTGACTTCTGTTTAATTGGTTTTGCATCTGGTTTAGTGACAAGATTATGCATCATGACATGTGGTGCAATGCCCGTCATTTCTTTATAGCTAAATGTAAAAGCATTTTGATGTTCTTTGAGGATTTGGGTGTGTATTTCTATCTCCCCGAGTTAACGAGGATCCCAACTTCAAAAAATTTGGTTCTTCCTTTGTTCCAATGTTTATGTCGATGGTTCCTTCTATTAAAGAAGTGTTACCTTCTTCAAATTTAGGTGGGGCTGGAGGTAGTTCCAAACTTTCTCCATCTTCTATCTCATAGAAATCAAGATCCTTCTATAAAGGAGACTCTACCATGGGATTTACAAAATAGGAAGAGGAACGTGGTATTAGGGAAAGATCAACTATACGATGAGCAAGGTGTAGCTCCGCATAGGTGTTTAGATATTTGAGAGTGACTCTATCATCGTCAAAGTGATCCACAATAGTAAAATCATCCTCAGCTTCTCCATGAGTTAGGAGTGAGTTTGTTGGTATTTTACACACTAATGGTTCGGTATGAAGTGATACTGTGAAATTTGTATCTTCCAACTCACTGTTTGGGGTGAAATGGGAAGATGAGGTTGCTATTGAGTCTGCAAGAAGGTTCAGTTGTCATGGGATTGCTTTAATTGATATGAAGTTAAATCCCTTTCTTAGATCTAATACTATTTTTTTATAGAGTTGTAAATGTTTATCCCTAGTTTCATATACCTCAGAGACTTGGTTTGTAACTAGTTGCGAGTCTCCTAGCACTCTAATGTTATCGATGCCCATTCTTTTGGCTAGGATGAGGCCAAGGAGGAGAGATTCATACTCAGCCCCATTGTTTGTACATTCAAAGTTTAATTTAAAGGTTAAAGGTAGGATATTTCCCTCAGGTGAAGTAAAGATTACTCCTGCCCTAACTCCAAAGTGACATATAGCTCCATCGAAGTGGAGAGTCTAATACTTGCTTGGAAAAATGGATGTTGGGATATCTGTTGTATCTATTTCCTTTGCTTCAGTTACTTCTACCATAAAAAATTTTTCTGATGGAAGAGAAGCAATTCCCAAGGTGTGTCCCATACCCATAGAATCAAATGGTAGGAGAATAGGTAAGTCCTTCTCTAACAACTCAACAATTTTTGTGGTAGTCCCTAGTAACACTGTTTTTATAAAATTGGTCTCATTTTTGAGTGCTGGAATGTCCTCGGTTGGATTTGTAATTTCTAATTCTGTGGTGGGTATCAACTCTTCTTTTGGTTTCAAATTAATTGGTTTGATGAGTTGATTTGTTGGGAGTTCAAACTAAGAGTGAATTCTCGTCTTTTCTTCAAATTAGCTAGGTGTATATCGAAGGGTTTTGGGTCACCTTGTGCCATAAATATTTTCCCTAAGTGTAGAAATCTTATTTCTTGGAATAACGTGGAAGGGATTGCCTTCATACGGTGTATCCATGGCTGACCAAGGATCATATTATAGTTGGTTTCCCAATCTATAATATAAAATTTGGTGAGGACTGTCTTGGGTCCTAAAGTGACTAGTAAAACTATGGTTCCAATTAAAGTGGCCTTGAGGCTATCATATCCTCTTAATGTATTTCATGTTGTGGAATAGTTTGTCTCTCCATATCCTAACTTTTGAAGAAAAGTGAAGGGGACTATGTTAACTGCTGCCCCATCATCAACCATTGCACATTTAACATAATTATTGTAAACCCATACTTGTAATTTCGGTGTTTGTTGGAATTTTTCTTATATCAAATATAAATTTAGTAATCCTATCTGCTACCCCGTGGATAAACATAAAAGTATACATGGTTTACTTGTGTTTCTGGAGGAGGAGTGATGTTGATTAAATTACCAAGGCCTAACACTTCTAAGAGGGAAGCCCTGTGGATGGGAGAGTTCTTTAAAAAATCCAAAAAGGAGATGTGAGAGAAGGTTTTAGTTAAGTCATTAATTAAATCATAGGTGCCTATGGGTTTTACCAATGTTTGTTGATTGTTGTCTAGTTCCAATGGATAACTTGGAGTTGGTTGAGAAGAATAATCCTGTGTTCTTGTTATGGTTTCTACAGGTAGCTCGGTGTCTAACTCTACCAAACCAACTATCTTAGTTTGGGGTCGAGTTCCTAGTTGGGGTGCGACTGGTGGATTTAATGAAGTTGAAGCTTCATGATCATTGTTTCCTATTATAACACCCTTGTTTGTTCCATTAGGATCTAACCTGTTATATTAGAATGGTTTGGGAGTGGATCATTAAAGATCTTGAGGGGTGCATTTTGAGGGGAAATTTCCCCTGTATAAGTGTTTGGCGTTGGTACTATAGGATTTGATAAAAACATATCTATAAAGATTTACTTTTGATCTTTTGGAAAATGTTTCATGAATTTTTTGTAGTCACAACAAGTCCTAATATCATGGCCTTGAATCTTGTGGAAGACACAATACAAATTGGGATTATAATTTTGAGGCTGTTGATTTAAAATCTATTGTGGCCCAAAATTCTGATAAGGTTGCTGGTTATTAGAGTTAAAATTTTGAGGCTGCTACCTTTGGTTTTAACTCTAATATCTGGTTGGGTTTTGATTTGGACCTTGTGCTTGGATTTTTTGTTGTTTCCATGGTGGACGATTAAAATCCACTGTATTGATTGTTGGAGTAAAATTGTTATTTTGTTGATTATTAACAGGTGGCAAAATGTTTACAATGTTTGCCTTTTTAACTTGGTTAGTTACTCCATCTATTGTAACTCGCGTGGTTCTTGTTAAGGATCTTAGGTCCTTGATTAGCATTCCTGATATTAGGATAGGCCGTGGTGTTTTGGTTGGGAGTGGTTAGTTTCCGTTGGTTCCATATGTTTTATGACCACTATCTATCGCTGCTTGGTCAATTCGAAGAGCACTCTCAAGTACTTCATCATAAGTTCTTAGTGGGAACTTCTGGACTTCTTCCTTTATCTCTCTATTGAGATAATTAAGGAATAAATCACATAGTTCCATTTGATCCATGTTTGGAGCACTTGCTGATGAGTAGAGAACCATACACCATCTTTGAATAAAATGGCCAAAATGGATTCATTATGTTCTTGTTTAATATGTAAGAATTCCCTGATTCTTGTTCTTAACAATTTGTTCATGTCAAAAGCTTTGATGAAATCTGACATGAGTTGTTTAAATGAGTGTATCAAGGCTTCAGGTATTCTGTAATACCAATCAAGGAAATACCTTCTAAGGTTTTAGGGAATATTTTGGCAACAACCCCATCCCAAGGGAGTAATTCTTGTATGGTTGTGGCATAGGCCTTAATGTGTGCATTTGGATCCCCTTCCCCTTTGTATTTGGGTAAATTGGGAAGAGGTCTTGGAAGCATAACACTTCATATGGTGAAATCTAGGGGCTCTTTTAAATATTTTGAATAAGTCCCTACCACATAGGCCTCAACCATTGATGGTGCTTGCTGAGGGGGTGGAGGTGGCGGTGGTAAGGGTTGTTGATATGACATAGCATATGCATTTGTAGGGACATAAGGGAATCCCTGTGGTTGAATGAACATCCCGGGAGAAGAGAACATGTCTCCTTGTGGTGAATTTGAATAAATGTTTAAGTAAGGAGGAGCATTGTTTTGGTATGGGTTGTTTGGTGCCAAGACATGAGGTGTCATGTTTTCTACTGAAGAAGTGTTTTAAAATGCGGTCCTAGTTGGCATTTACTATGGGTAATTATATAGATGTTGAGGAGGCATGCCTAATGTGCCTATTCCTGTAAGGAGGTCAACCTGACTGGGGTGATGCGGAGGGTTGAGGATTCTGCTTTCCCAAAATATGAATTTTGGTTTGCTTGAGCAAGTTCTAGCCCTCTAACCTTTTTAGCTAAGGCTGAAATGACCTCTATTGGTGAAGAAACAGTGCTTTTCCTTAAGGGTGTTTGTTGTATACCTTGAGGTTGTAAAGGGTTACGATACCCTACTATGAATTGATCATTACCCTGTCAAGCTTCATCGAGGGTATTTCCCATAGGTGGAGGAATGGGGGTGTTTGCCTAGAATAGGGTATCAGATTGTATTTGTAAACTCCCTATCGGTGGATATATATTTTGGAAGCATTGTTCAATTTTAGCAAAGCGTGCTAAGTAATCTTCATCCAAAAGGGAGTGGATCTGACTATCTACTTATCTGTGGTCCAGAACAAGACCTAAGGAGATGAAGTGGATTCTCCCATAAACATCATATTATTAGAGCCTGAGGACTCTGGCTATTTGTTGTGTTTGTGTGAGCTGATCAAACTCCTCAATTCGGAACGAAGAACTAGAACTAGTTCTGTGAGGGGGAGTTTGAGATGACAAGTAATTACTTGAATAGTTATCAGCCCATGCAGAAAGTGAGGGCGATGGTTGTCTATTTGTTTGACTATAGTTTACTTTGAGACTTGAGAGAGGTCTGCCATATGCATCGTATCCCGACATATTCGGGGGGTATATGAATACCTATAGAATAATGGGAAAGAGTGAAGGTGGATGAAAGAAATGAAAAATAAAAGAGGAAGAATTGTTTGTTTCACGTCGGGTTCACCAATTTTGTACGATGGAAAAGTGACATGCAAGCATGGGAATCTATAAGTACCTCTTCCTCATACCCAACCTCCCGAGGTCATGCCGAGACAACCGAGTGAATGTTGAATATGAATGGATATAGATAAGCTAATCGGGTAATCTTATATCCTCAATATGCAATAATGGAATCTACAAATCTAAGGCAAAGAAGGCCCTCCTAACCTGAATTGGTGTAATGGATCATTTAGATATAATAGTTTTTCTGGAGGCTCCAATCAATGTCGAGCTCTGCCGAGATCCTGTTTCTTGGTTGTTGGATACGTGGGAAGTGGCCTATGGGAGCTTTGTATATATCTCCAGACAAGGTCATGAAAATGGTGATAGGAGGCTTAGTGGATTTGTAGTGAACTATGGGTGATTTTCTAGTCTAGCCCAGAAAATATTAGATTGATTGGCTTCTATATTTAATACGGAGAACTACGTTATAATATCTGAAGCGAGAGTGGTGAGGATCTAAATACCAACGTTCATAAGCCGGTGTCAATACTTAATTGATTTGTAGGCCCATTGGGTTGTGGGACTTGGGGATCACAACCATGAGTTTATAGTTGTTGTGGACCTGTTATGGTCATGTGAAGAATCAATCCCTTCTTCCAACTATCCAATAATCATACGCCTTTTCAGCCTCTATGTTTAGAACTAGAAGTTGTATAATTTTCTCGAGTACCTAACAGGTGTTCTGGAAACTTGAATGTGTAAGCTAGTATCTATGTCAATGAGGAGGTCTCCTGCGTCAGGCTGTGGAATTAAATGATCACAACCAAATGCTTCTTCTCTTTCAAATCCTTGTACAGTCATTTAGGTATTTTATCAAGACAATCTATAGTTAGGATGATTTGACCAAAAGGTGTATGCCTTATTGTCTTTGATATTTAACCCTCTCAATTTTTCACTAATTGCTTATAGGCTTGTCATTGCTCAAAAGACCTGTACCTAAGGTCTTGATCTATATCAACTAATGTTGTGGGTAGATTTGGTTGAGGCACTATTGGTTCAAATATATATTCTCTAGGCTCTCTAAGTCCTGTGATTGTCATACAAAATGATTCAACTGTTAACTAAAATTAATAAACTAATTACAAAATATGTATTTACACTATGCAAGCATTCTTCATTTTTTGTATTTTTGATGACGTATTTTATTAAAGAGCAGCTATTCTAGTATATTTAGAAAATGAACAACTAATCTAGTAGCATAATTAACACAATCAAAGTAGCCTGGTGTGGCTATTTTCTTGTGTAGTTGTGATTATATCCTAAATATATAAGCAATTAATTATTCTGAATTTAAATACTCTCGATCCCACCTCAGAAGTGAGGAATGAATCACATTTTCTCAGAAACTATCAATCCCCATAGCTTCCTCGGTGATATCAAGAGTGAGCTTTTAACTGAAATAAAATAATTCACTACTCTATTTGATACATTGTAACTAGAACTTTGATAGCTCAAACCTGGCATTTACAAAATAGTGGTAAATCCAGTTGTGTGTGATTTCATCCCCTCAGTGTGATCTCCTCATTCCTTTGTGTCCTCGTGAATCTAGAAAAGCATGTATATGATAGTATCAATAGAAGATGGTATTCGAACAATGGCAGCTTTGGATATAGACTCGAATACAATGTGAGTAGGAGAGGGATAGTGCAAGTGAACAGAGCTTGACTATGCAATTCCTAGCGGGATTTATTACAGGGAATACAACAAATGTACCGAGAGTTTTAGAATCTATCCTTGTGACAAAACAAAACCTACAACTTTAATGGATTCTAATCTAGAAATGAAACTATTCTATGCTAAGCTAACTTGCATGGCACATCAATGAAGTAAGACTAAAACAAGAAGATCAAATGACCTCTAAAAGATCAATAATGGAGGCAAAACATGAAGCTGATAGAATTCTAAGCAAGAAATTCAAAGACTAAATAAGAGAATTGAGAAGGTGAGGGGCCATTTGTTTGAAAACAAGCTGGCTATTTATAGCAAATGCATTTACCAGAGGGTAACTCCCAATTGAACTCTTTTACTATAAACAAAGGGAAAACACTATTACCAGGGAACCAAAAACATTAATGCAAGCCAAAGTGGTTGAATAAAGAGGGTGAAATTGAATATTTACATTTGACACGATTTTCAGAAGAATATGGAAAATTTGTACAAGACCGCCACCCTATGTAGGGTGGCAGTTATGGGATAGATGTCCTATCCTGGGTGGTGGTCATGGGACCACCGCCTGGCAAGCGGCATTATCATCACTAAAGACAAAAATGTAAAGAAAATGCGGACATAGGGCAAAATAAAGCATGCAAAGGCCAAGCGGGGCATGTGGGATACAAACGTATACTTGGTGAGGTTTTTGGATTCTGAACACCTTGCAAAGAGACCTGAATCATCATTGGGGTATGTGTAACATCGTTCGACGGTGCAAGTACCCTACAATTTTAGGTACATATAGGGACATGTAGCCACCCTATAGGTGCAAGTAATAGGTTTACAAGGCTAGTTGGCCACTGCACAGGTGTAGATTGTGGCCTTACATGCCCAAGTATAGCATAAACACCCTCACAAGCCCAGGGATAGGGTCTCACTTTACAAGAAGAAACGAGACTAGGTTCTATGGTACATGGAGGAGGGAAGGGGTCATAGATACAGGGGTTAACACCACTAGTAGTAGGAAAAATCTCACAGGGTTCTGTGAGACATATAACACCCCACCGAGATAGTGTCAATGGCCAAATTTAGGGATGCTCTAAATGAAGCTAGATATTACTATGATCATTTGATTTTGATGGGATAAATGTCTATTCCTATGCATATTAATGGGTACAACAAGCCTCAAGTGAGAGGATGAGATCTCACACACATAGTGCAGAGAGTAAAGGGGGATGGTGATCCTGTACAGAGTTCAAGGTGAGGCCGCTAGTTTATAGAAGCTTGACCCAAATGTAGGCTAGGTGGAGGCAAGGGCTATAACCATAGAGGGTAGAGAGATGGTGGCAAGGCATCGGGTTAGTGGATAGGATACGAGATGAGACTAACATAGACATCAGATGGGCCGATGATTGATGTCGTCATGTTGATTAATATATTTTATATAAATCAGCTTTGTATACCGATGATAGTGAGGTTGTACATAAGATTTTTTGATAGTTTTGATCATATATCAGCTTACATGCTGAAGATGGTGAGGCTTTATATGAGAGTTTTTGAGATAATGATATTTAGTTGTATCATGTATATATGTATTGATACACAGACTCTCCCATTTATATAGTTGATGATGTTTATTGCATGGATGGTATACTTATGTTGTAAATTTTTCATCGTTATATGTATATGGGTGGAAACTAGGTGGATTAGGCATGATGGAGTCAAGTTGGTTTAAGCATGGTTGAGTCAGGTTGGTTTAGGCATGATAGAGTCATATCGGTTAAGGCATGATGGAGTCAAGTCAATTTCGGCATGATTGAGTCAGGTCAGTTTAGGCTTGATGGAGTTGGTTCAGTTTAGACATGATGGACCTAGGTCAGTTTAGGCATGATGGAGTTAGGTCATTTTAGGAATGGTTGATTGATTTTTTAGTTTTGATTTAATTTCCAAGTTATTGGTAACATGGGAAATAAATTATGAGTTATGTGTATGTTATGGTGTAAACTTCCAAAAATTGTGATATTATAGAAGTGTGGAATGAATGATTAGATGTTTTAATGGTGTGATAAAATGGTAGATATGTATGTGTGGTAAATTTCCAATATTTTTGAAGAATGGAAACTAATTATGGTAAAATGTCAATAGAAAAACATGTGGGAGGAAATGGGTTAGGGTAAAGAGTGGTCAAGCTAACCCCATGCCCTAGGAGTGTTGCCTTCATAGGCTCAACAAAAAGGGGCCTCAGGATGATTTAGTTCTCCCATAATCTACGAAAGAATATGATGAATTAGAGGAATGTGTTGGTAGGTTTTAGGCATTATTGATTCTAGTTCATAGGCATGGTTGATTCTAGGTCATAGGCATGGTGGATTCTTAGGTTATAGGACTAATTGAGTCTAGGTCATAGGCATGGTGGAGTCTTAGGTGATAGTGGAAATATTTTAAAATGTAGGTGTCAATGGTCTGGTCCTGTATAGGGTAATCAATAATTAATGAAGAAGGTGAATGGTAAGAGGTGGTAAAGAGTCACTTAATTGATAAGAATTTTTTTAGTAATGTTCCTTGTTATAAATACATAATTTAGAACACACATTAAAAAAACAACCATTCTTATAACAGATAACCATATGCACCTGCTTGGTAAACTATAATGACTTGGTAAACTACCGATCTATTCATGTTTAATATAAGTATTGAATACTTTTCTGTATACTACGTATACTTGGTTCTCTTACCTTGTTCTGGGTATTGGGTGATCTATCTAAGGAACCTAACTAAATAGTTGTTACCAATATTCATCTACATCACGATCCTTAGACTAGGTGACATAGGACAATGCAATCAATAGCTTGTGATACTTTGGCCAAAGATTTCCAACATACTATTCATATTACTTATTCCTTGACAACATACTCATCAATCCAAAATACGTCCTTCACCCCACTCTATTGTTAACTAGAATGTCCTTTACTGACTTCCGTTAGTCCTCTTGTCCAATGTTTATCCCTAGTTAGTGGTTAACATCATCGGTTATGATAGGAAGGAGCTCACAAGGACTTGGGGATAGATTGGCATACTTTGGGTCAACCTAAGTCAACCTGTGTGCCAGATACCCCGAGTCCTGAGGGCTACTTTGTATCAACTACGCTACTACCCAGCTTCCTGGAGAGAAACTAAGTTCAAGTCCAAAGTGTGTAGATCCAGATGATCAATTCGAAGGGTGTTGGCACATGTCAACTACAATGTTGTATCCTCGAGAACATCCTAATCTTCTCAAAGGTACAACCCCAGTAGTTCACATGTGCTAGCATCCTACAAGACAACCTCATCGAGATATACATACTCTTAGGAGATTATTAAAGTTAAATTAATTTGATTCCTAAAGGTGGGTTTCAGAACCCTGCCCCAAACTCTAATCCAACTCTCCTAAGTTATTTTCTAAATCAGGTTCCATTAACCCTTGCGAACTTCCTTAACTTAATATTACTTTTGATGTTCATTAACTTTGGTTAATCCGGAACTACCACCAGAAGAAAGGACAACAAACCTCTTAAGTTCCATTATATATAACTTAACTATTCAGAAAGTGTAACAACCACCGAGGTTGTAACTTAGTAGACTTTATTAAATGAATTCTAATGATTGTATTTATATCTACCCTCTTGCTTACTTTTTAATAGAGAGGAAGAGAGACTTCCTCTTCATAGTTAAGTTCTTAGGGTTCACACACCCTTTTATCTTTTATAAATTCTATAAAGTTCATTGTAAGTTCATCACATGTTACTTTAATAATATGAATTGTTTAGATAAGAACATTGATTATCTGCAACTTATTTAGTTGCTTCACGTTTAGGGATAATACTCTAATTCCCTCTTCCCTACTTATCCAGAACATTCATTGAAACATATAAATAACATGAAGAACATCAACATAAATAGGATTCCATTTCTTTTGCAAAAGTACAAGATAATTTACATAATCCATGCAAGTAAATTCTCATTCTACATTTCCTTTTCAAAACTTATACATTTACAACTTATGCATTTCAGACATACTACATGACAACAACCTTCATTCAAAAGAAAATAACTTTTCTTTTTCAATACAACTTAAGAACAGATCAGAATTCTTCACAAGAATCAACTTAGATCAGCCAATGCAACATATAAGTTTTTTCCTTCTTTTATCACTTACAAGTCCATCTGCAAAAATTGCTAGCATGGGTCAGTTCAATGAACTAAGCATGATAAGCACTAATCCTTAAAATGAAGTGCATTCCACTAATTGTTCCAATAAAAACAACCCTACTTTAATGAAAACAAGTAATTCATACTCCCTAAGCATAAGTAATATCAATAAAAATAAGAGCAAACTAAATAGGTTTAACAAAAATAAGAACATAATATAATCTATAATACCTTGTCCTATAAATTAACGTATAATTGATCCCATCAATTATCTTTACCAAACAACAAACATAACATATCATTGTTTCCAATTCTACCAACTATGATACAACACATATCTTTACCATAAGATATAGAAGTGTTTACAACATATTCCCTCTTGGATGCTTCAACTAACTTTCAAGTAAAGAAGAAGAGAAAGCATCCCATTTTCCAAAGTACATAACCATCAACAAAGCTGAAATAATGTATATCATGATTTAAATTGTTCCTTTAAAGTAACTCCACTTTAAAATTTAACAATTTAAGGTATTCATCAAAACAGATCCAAAAGAAAGAAATCCAAGAAGAAGTGATGGATTAACAGTCAACAACAAGCTACAATTTCTTTTGCCAATCTAACTTCAATTTCATTCCACTTCATTTCAGTCAAATGACAAGTATACAAGACTAATAAACACTGATTTCCTTTTCCAATAAGAATAAAAATCAGGAGGTTCCAATCAAAGAACTTAACCCAACTGCATTATAGAAGGAGTCTTACCAGAATATGATCCCAAACCCTAATCATTTCTTTCAACTTAATAAAACAATTTTACCTTCTCACATTCATACAGTTTAAGTTCATTCAAGAGTTCCAAGGAAAGAGAACAATGACCATTTCAAAGAAAGAGAGTACTAAAAACTATCTTCCTTTCTAAACCTTCCCATTATAATGCATGAATTCTACTTACCCTTAGGAACAATGCAACAATGAAACTCATACACGGTCCATGGTCAGTAAAGGTTCACAGAGTATTTCTTTAAAGGCCTAACATTCTCCCATTGGACCAGAACAACCTCGATAAGAAGAAATCATGTTAACATTGCTCATTCTTAGAACCCTATACAATCAATAGTGAAGTTCCATTAAACCTTACCATTAACTTTCCCTATTTTAAACTCTGAGAGAAAACAATGAAGTTCAAACACAATCGCAATCAAGTTTAGATCACAATCAATCTTCCAAGACATAACATACATTTATTAGTCCCAACAAGAGTTGAGAATCTGAGTAGTTGCTAACACTCAAGACTTCCCAATAGTTTAGGAAAAGTAGAACCATCTCAATGGTATGCCAACGCATCACTACAAGAACTATAAATTGGGTTTCCAACAAAAGACAAGATCAAGCATCTAAAAATAATATGTACAGTCCATGACTCATTTAAAATTCCAAGTGCAATGCAAAGCATAAATGTCATTGAAGGATCAAACCATTCAAATACATGCAACCAAGTTAGGGTAACAACATGTTCCCTCAATAGTTTATTAAGTAATCAAAAGACTATAATACCTGAACCAACACAACGTTCAGGTTTCTATTTCAATTAAGAACACCAAGTATTAAATGGTTTGTACAGTGATGCATCTCAATATCACAAACACAATTACATAATACACCAGCACCGTAAGACTAGACCGAGTGCAATGAAACTGTTTACATATAGTTTGAGTAAGAAGAAATGCTTCCATTCTCTCGTTAACATCCTTTCAACCCTATTTCCAAACTCAAATGGGATGTAAGATGCTTGACAAAGCTCAGACCAGATGAATCACAAGTCAAGTTCATAAAGAATCTCCAAAAACCATTAATGTGGTCATAAGAACAAGATTTCACAAGCACCATGCCAAAGAGACTTCGAGTTACAGTCTAGTTTACCCAAAATAACAAACACAAGTTCCAAATTCAATACTGTTCCAAAATCAATCAAGTTTTCACAGGATGAAAATGCAAAACTAAACCATATACGGTTTTTCCTATGCATGCAAGTTTCCATAACAGTCCATGTTTTTGTAGGAGAAATATAGAAACCAAACTATATATGGTTTTTCCAGTGCATGCAAACTTTGCTACAGTCAAAGTTTCCACAAGGTGATACAAAAACAAGCCATATACGGTTTAATTCCCAGTTAATATAACTATGAAATAACACGTTAACACCATGGAGCTAATAATCTCTACAATGGTTCCATCCACCAAAACAAGTTTCCAATCAAATAGCTCAAACCAATTTGTGAATTTCCATAAGAACTAGAGTTGCTTACCAGCTCGGGTATATGAAACACAACAAGTTTGCAACACTAAACTCAACAAATACAGACATATCTCTATAATGATTAAAGGCCAAAAATAAGTCAAACCCAACAACTATTTTCAACCACTAAAGAAGAAAACAGTGTTACCAGTTTTGTTTACGTATACATGGTTCCTTTATGAAAAAGGCAATGCAAAGTAAGCTTTCAATAGAATCATGTAACACATAGATTCAAAAACACAGAATACAAGTTTTACAAACCCATCTATCAATTTACCAATTAAGCATGAATGCATAGAACTCATCAGAGAAAATTTGTTTTAATGAAAACACTTAGAGGAAAGCAAGATATTTTAATAGTTAGGGCCTATCATGCCTAATAGTGTCGTTGAAAAATCAAGAAGACTTCTAGCTGAGCTCGCTTCTTCCCTTCTTCCCATGAAAAGATCAAACAACAAAATACTTCTTCCACAATGCCTCATATACTCTCCATGAAACAAAAATAGATTTGAAACCTCCAAAATAGCCATGCAATGCAGTTTAAACTACTGGTTCAAAAACTAGAGTGCAAGTAGAAAGAAAATCGAAAAGCATGCAAAATGAAATACCAAAAAAAATCCACTGGCATGCCTACCAAAGTGGTTTGGGCTCATGAAACTAAGTTCATTAATTTCATTAATTCCATATCTCCCACCCAATCTCCCTTGCCACCGCCTGCCAAGTCTGGCGAGTTCCAAATCAAAAATAACATGTGTTTCCATCTCTAGTGATGTTGCCACCTAGGCCTCCGCCAACCAAACTAGCCCTTGCCAAAGTTGGTAGTCCCTCATGTCCTTTCATCCTTATCAACAACATTAATGCCTTAGGAACCGTCACCAATACTTGTGACCCCTTAGGTTCCCCTTCATGCCAATAACTTAGGTTAGATTAATGGCTTAGGTTAGATCTTAGTAGGTTAAAGTTTATAGGATTAAAGTTTATACCTTAGGATATAACACTAACCACAAATAAAAACAACTTGAACAAATGAATAAACACGCGGTGGTGGCCCAAAAATGTAGCAGTGCCATAAGCCAAAATGTATGATAGCGCCCAAAAAGACAAGAATAAACCCCAACATAGGTCCTTAGCAATTAGGTTAGATAACTCCACATAGGTAAGTAATCAAAAATACAATAGCTTTTAGAAACTAGGTTAGATCACCAAATAACCTTGTAGTGTTAGGTTCTAGTTTTAATACCTAGCAACCCTTCTAACTCTTTAGTACTAGTTTAGGTTAGAAATAGAATTGTATCAAGTAACATAGCTTAGGTAGGAAATACTTTCACCTAGCTTAGGATTTCGTAAGTCAATCCTCAATAGGATCCCAGATATCTTTCTCTTGTGTTGTGAACAACTGCATTCCCATCTTTATCAACAATGACCTGTCATGGTCGATCTTCAAGGACCCAAGCCAAACAACCTACTGAATGGAAGTGTGTTCACATAGAAGTCAAAGAACTTGCAACAACAAAGTTCAGTCCAACGTGTAGCTTAACTCATGGAATGTCGATTTTACCATTCACTCAATAGAGCATTTTTAAAACATTCCTTGGATCACTGAAATTGATCCAAGGATGAGTTGATAAAAGACAAGTTTACAACTCTTAAACTAGATTGCAAACCACCTACCAGAAGTGAAAAATGGATTCAAAGAAGTCATACCAGTTTGATCAAAGGATCTTAAGAGTAGAAAAGACTTATCCATATCAAGCATGATTTCCAATAATCAGAAGAACATATCCATATAAGGAAAATCACATATCAACACTTGAATGCAAAGGAGGAAAATAACAATAGTTAAGGGTGTTACATGCTTCCCTCCTAAAAATAATCATCGTCCGATGATTACCTCTTTTAACAAATTACATCAAGGATAGTCAATTCATTCACTTCTCTTATCCTAAGTCAAATATTTCAAAACCTTATAGTTCCAGAAATCAGTAATAAATAACTTTTTATTCAATTCAAGTAAATATCTACCCAAAACTGGCTTACTTAATATCATAAAGGATAAATTCATAAAAATTATCAGTCAATAGCTTCAATTCTATTCAAATAGATATGGAAAAGTAGTTTTCATATCCTCCAGATTTTCCCAAGTTGCACTCTCCTTGTTAAACTAGTCCCACTGGACCTTACATTGACTTATTTCTCTATTTCTTAAATGCAACTGACAGTTTCCAACACTCGAGTGGGCTTAACCATGATTATTCCTAGGTCTTGGACCTGCAAGGAATTCCAATTTAACACATGTGATAAATCTGAAACATATTTCTTAAGCAAAGAAATATGGAAAACATCATGCATTCGTGACAAAGCAGGTGGTAGTGCTAAATGATAAGCTATAGGGTTGATTACTTCAACTATTTCAAAAGGTCCCACATAACGAGGTGATAACTTGGCAGCCTTGCCAAAAGTTATGGAACTCTTTTTCGGTTTAACCCAAAGAAAACCTTTTCTCCAAGTTCAAATTTCCTATCAACCCGCTTTAAGTCAACATAACTCTTTTTCCTATCTATACTTCTTTTTCAAGCATTCACAAATCATTTTAACTTGTTGTTCCATTTCCATAAGGATTTCAGGTCCAATTACCTCTCTATCCTCAATGTTATCCCAACTAATAGGGGTTCTACATTTCCTTCCATAAAGCACCTCGAAAGGTGCCATCTTAAGAGAAGCATGATATGTATTATTGTATGCAAATTCAACTAATGGAAGGTACTCTTCCCACTTATACTGCTGATCCATACAATACATCCGTAACATATCCTCCAAAACTTGATTTACTCTTTCAGTCTATCCATCCGTTTCCGGATGATACGCAGAACTGAAATTCAATTTAGTTCCTAGAGCTACGTTAAGCATTTGCCAAAACCTTGACATCATTCTAGGGTCTCTATCAGATATGATTAATTCAGGTACTCCATGTAATCTAAAAATTTCATGTACAAATCTTTTAGCCAAAACAGAGAATCATCCTTTAGATTTCTAGCAATAAAATGAGCTACTTTTGTTAGTTTGTCAACTACTACCAAAATAACATCATGTTTATTTCTTGACATAGGCAATCCTTGTACAAAATCCATGCTTATCACTTGCCATTTATACTGCGGTATGCTATGAGGATACAATAAACCAACTGGATGCATATGTTCCGCTTTTACTCATTGACATTCTAGATAATGAGTCACAAAATCTATAACATCCTTTTTCATTCCTTTCCAGAAATATTGTTGTTTTATATCAACAAGCATTTTTGTAATGCCAGGGTGCCCAGAGAAAGGTGAATTGTGAAACTTTGTCATCAATTTCCTTCTCAAATCATTAGGTAAGGGTACGTATACTTTGTTTTCATATCATAAGATTCCCTCATTATCAAAGTGAAAACCTTTATACTTTTCATCTTTTGGATCTACAGCAAGCATTGCTTTCACTTGCTGAAAGTAAGAATCAGATTCCATAGCACTTTTTACTTCATCCTTAAATTGAGTTCTTAGTGTTATAAGAGTAGAAATGTGCTTCCTACGACTTAGAGCATCAGCCACTCTATTCTCTTTTCCTTTAATGTAACTTATGTCAAAATCATACTGAGACAAAAACTCTAACCACCTTCGTTGTCTTACATTCAGATTTGGCTGAGTAAAAATGTACTTCAGTCCAAGATGATCAATTTTCAACTCAAATGGTTTACCAAGTAGATAATGCCTCCAAACTTGAAGTGCATGAACTATGGCAAGTAAGCTCTAAATCATGTGGAGCATAATTCAACTCATGTAACTTAAGTTTTCTACTTTCATAAGCTATGACATGATCATTTTGTAACAAAATACCTCCAAGACCCTCCCCAGATGCATCCGTTACAACCGTGAAGTCTCCATTTGGATCAGGTATAGCTAAAATAGGTGTTGAAGTCAACTAACTTTTCAAATTTTTAAATAAATTTCACATTTATCATTCCAAACAAATTTCTTATCCTTTTTCTACAATGAAGTTATTGGTGCAGCCACCTTAGAAAAATCCTTAACAAATTTTCTATAATAACCTGTAAGGCCCATGAAGCTTCTAACTTCATGTACATTCTTTGGTGTAGGCCACTCGATTATAGCTACAATTTTAGAAGGATCTACAACAATCCCATCTTTACTTATAACATGACCCAAATAGTGAACTTCAGTGTCATAGAAAGAACATTTGGACAACTTACCATATAACTGTCTCTTTCTCAAAATTTCCAAAACTATTTTCAAGTGTTCATGATGCTCCTCCACACTTTTAGAATATATGAGAATTTCATCCAAGAATACAAGCACAAACTTGTCCAAGTATTCTTGAAATATATTATTCATTAAGTTCATAAAAGTTACAGGTGCATTCATTAATCCAAAGGGTAAAACCGTGAATTCATAATGTCCATACCTTGTCCTAAATGTTGTTTTATGAATGTCCTCTTCCTTAATTCATAATTGATGATATCCAGACCAAGGTCTATCTTAGAATATACTGATGCTCCACGCATCTGATCAAATAGATCATCAATTCTAGGAAGTGGGTATCTATTCTTGATTGTTGCTTTGTTTAACATCCTGTAATCAATGCACAATCTGAGGGTTCCATCCTTCTTTTTCACAAAGATCACTAGTGCTCCCCAAGGTGAAACACTTGGTCTAATCAAACCCTTAGACAAAATTTCTTGTAACTGAGCCTTAAGCTCTACTAACTCTATAGTAGTCATTTGGTAAGGTGCTTTAGAAATAGGTTCAGTACCTGGTTTGATTTCGATTGTGAAGTCAAACTCCCTTTTGGGTGGTATTCCTGGTAATTCTTTAAAACACATCACCGTAGTTTTGTAATAGCAGTGGATAACGTTCAAGAAATCACTTTTTTCTTCCATATTCAGAAATTTTTACTACATATAAGGTACAACCCTTATTTTTGGCCTTTTTAAGTTGCATAGTATAGATAAATTTCCTAACTAAAATTTCATTTTACACCTTGAATCTATGTTGTTTTCTACAGATCATCTAAACAACTAATATGTTTTTCAAAATAGTCTACCTTTTATTTATGCTCTGCTAACCAATTTACACCTATGACTATATCATAAGATCCCAAAGGTGCTACATAGAGATCAACTTCTATGGAAAATCTAGGTAAGTCAAGGACTGCTCCAAAAAGACACATACTAACTGTATGAACAAAATTATTACCATAATGTACAGTCCATGATTTATCCATTTTTCCAGCTTTTCTTTTAAGTTTTGAAGAAATTTACTAGAAATAAAACATTCAGTAGCTCCCAGTATCAAAAATAATAGTTACAGGTATGCCAAATAACTTACCAGGAACTTCAATAGGTGTAACTTACTTTTCAGCTTGCTTGTCAGCTACTGCAACATGTATCTTGTGTTGCTGATTACGATCATCCTTCTTCAAAGGACATTGATTCATGTAATGATCTTTTCCACAGTTATAACAACCTCCTACCAGTCCCTTTTTGGGCTCAAAATTATTCCCAGCCTTGTAGTTATCATTCTGACCTCCATAGGGTTTTTGCCCGTTATTATTATTTCTGGAAAATTGTTTCATGTATTACCAGCAGTCTTATTCATTGTTGTCTTCTTATTATTATTAGTTGAAACTTACTTTTGTTACCAAAATTTTTCCATGGTCCTTTCTTAGGTGCAAGAGAAGCTGAAGAAGAGTTTGGAACTTTCTTCCGTACTTCTTCTTTGTGAGCAGAAATAGCCTTTAATTTTTTCCTTATGGAATTTTCAACAACCCTTCCATAGTGGTTGGGCTATGAACATCAACCTCTCCCCCAATAATGGGATTCAACCCCATGATGAATTTCCATATCCTGAACTTCTCATCAGTTTGATACTGAGGTACATACTTGAGTAGTTTTGTAAACCATTCCCAATACTCAGTTACAGTTAACTTCCCTTGAGCTAAGTTCTTGAAATTCAGTCATTTTCTAATCATAATAAAGTTTTGGCAGCCATCGTTGCCTAAAATAACCTTTAAATTGATCCCAAGTGATGTTAGTTTCATCAATGTTTAGCTCAGCCTTATGGCTGTCCCACCATGAAGATGCTTCATGGGAAAGCTGATATGCTCCCCAAATAGCTTTGGTCTCTTCTGAGAAGTTCCTTATTGCAAATTACTTCTCCATCTCACTTAGCCAGATTCTTATCTCCATCACCTAATGTGGTGCCATCAAACTTAGGTGGACTTATCCTTTTTATATCATTAGTGAGTTCAGCAGCCAACCTAGCCTTTTTATTTTCTGGCTGGTCAGGCACATTCACATTGTTATTATCAACACCCATATTGGGGTTGTCCTCAAGAGGTGGCTGATTGTTATTACCAGCTTCTTCTTCCTCCTCATTACCCATCACTTGTTTTGAGCATAGTTAAATGATCTCTTGTGTCCAACAGGGCAGCAAGGATCTCATCAAGTTTTTGGGTTGTTGCTACTCCTTCCTCAAGTGGAGCATTGTTTGCAATGTTTCCTCTTGTTCTAACCATTTTTTGTTACAAGAAAATTCAAGTTTTTATCAAATTATGGACATAATAGGTCCAAGAGTTGCAACCTTCAGCTCTGATACCAAGATGTAACATTCCCATTTTAAGACTTTAGAAACAAGGGAATTTTTTTTTGAGTAATGTTCCTATTCTAAATATGTAATTTAGAACACACATTCCAAAACAACCATTCTTATAATAGATAACCATATGCAACTGTAATGACTTGGTAAACTACCGATCTATTCATTTCATGACTCGGTAAACTACCAATCTATTCATGTTTAATATAAGTATTGAATAATTTTCTAGTATACTACATATACTTGGTTCTCTTACCCTATTATGGTATTGGGTGATCTGTCTAAGGAACCTAACTGAATAGTTGTTACCAATATTCATCTATATCACGATCCTTAGACTAGGTGACATAGGACAATGCAATCAAGACTTGCGATACTTTGGCCAAATATTTCCAACATACTGTTTGTATTACTTATTCCTTGATGGCATACTCATCAATCCGGAATACGTCCTTCACCCCACTCTATTGTTAACTAGAATGTCCTTTACTGACTTCCGTCAGTCCTCTTGTCCAATGTTTAACCCCAGTACTGGTTAACATCATAGGTTATGATAGGAAGGAGCTCACAAGGACTTGGGATAGATTGGCATACTGGGTCAACCTAAGTCAACCCCATGTGCCAAGATACCCTGAGTCCTAGAGGGCTACTTCATATCGCAACTATGCTACTACCTAGTCCTGAGAGAAACTAAGTTCAAGTCCAAAGTGTGTAGATCCAGATGATCAATGTAGAAGGGTGTTGCCACATGTCAACTATAATGTTGTATCCTCGAGAAGATCCTAATCTTCTTGAAGGTACAACCCTACAGATTGGCATGTGCCAACATCCTATAGATAGCCTCATTGAGATATACATACTTTTAGGAGATTATTAAAGTTAAATTAATTTTGATTCCTAAAGGTAGGTTTCAACAACCCTTGCCAGAACTCTAATCCAACTCTCCCTAAGTTATTTTCCAAATCAGGTTCCATTAACCCTTGCAAAACTTCCTTAACTTAAGATTTCTTTCGATGTTCATTAACTTTGGTTTATCTGGAAACTACCATGAAAAAGAAAGGACAACAACCTCTTAAGTTCCATTATATATAACTTAACTATTCAGGAAAGTGTAACAACCACCGAGGTTGTAACTTAGTAGACTTTATTAAATGAAGTCTAATGATTGTATTTATATCTACCCTCTTGCTTACTTTTTAATAGGAGAGGAAGAGACTTCCTCTTCATAGTTAAGTTCTTAGGGTTCACACACCCTTTTATCTTTTATAAATTCTATAAAGTTCATTGTAAGTTCATCACATGTTACTTTAATAATATGAATTGTTTAGATAAGAACATTGATTATCTGTAACTTATTTAGTTGCTTCACATTTAGGGATAATACTCTAATTCCCTCTTCCCTACTTATCCAAGAACATTCATTGAAACATATAAATAACATGAAGAACATCAACAGAATAGGATTCCATTTCTTATGCAAAAGTACAAGATAATTTACATAATCCATGCAAGTAAATTCTCATTCTACATTTCCTTTTCAAAACTTATACATTTACAACTTATGCATTTCAGACATACTGCATGACAATAGCCTTCATTCAAAAGAAATAACTTTTATTTTTCAATACAACTTAAGAACATATCACAATTCTTCTCAAGAATCAACTTAGATCAGCCAATGCAACATATAAGTTTTTTCCTTCTTTTATCACTTACAATGTCCATCTGCAAAAATTTCTAAGACAGTCATTAAATGAATTGAGCATGATAAGCACTAATCCTTAAAATGAAGTGCATTCCACTAATTGTTCCAATAAAAACAACCCTGCTTTAATGAACAAGTAATTCATACTCCCTAAGAATAAGTAATATCAATAAAAACAAGAGCAAACTAAACATGTTTAACAAAAAGAAGAACATAATATAATCTATAATACCTATCTTATAAATTAACGTATAATTGATCCCATCAATTATCTTTACCAAACAACAAAACATAACATATCATTGTTTCCAATTCTACCAACTATGATACAACACATATCTTTACCATAAGATACAAAAGTGTTTACAGCATATTCCATCTTGGATGCTTCAACTAACTTTCAAGTAAAGAAGAAGAGAAAGAATCCCATTTGCCAAAGTACATAACCATCAGCAAAGCTAAAACAATGAATATCATGATTTAAATTGTTCCTTTAATGTAACTCCACTTTAAAATTTAACAATTTAATGTATTCATCAAAACAGATTCCAAAAGAAAGAAATCCAAGAAGAAGTGATGGATTAACGGTCAACAACAACAAGCTACAATTTATTTTGACAATCTAACTTCAATTTCATTCCACTTCATTTCAATCAAAGACAAGTATACAAGACTAATAAACACTGATTTCCTTTTTCAATAAGAATAAAAATTAGGAGGTTCCAATCAAAGAACTTAACCCAACTGCATTATAGAAGGAGTCTTACTAGAATATGATCCCAAACCCTAATCATTTCTTTCAACTTAATAAAATAGTTTTACCTTCTCACATTCATATAGTTTAAGTTCATTCAAGAGTTCCAAGGAAAGAGAACAATGACCATTTCAAAGAAAGAGAGTACTAAAAACTATCTTCCTTTCTAAACCTTCCCATTATAATGCATGAATTCTACTTACCCTTAGGAACAATGCAACAATGAAACTCATACACGGTCCATGGTCAGTAAAGGTTCACAGAGTATTTCTTTAAAGGCCTAACATTCTCCCATTGGACCATAATAGCCTCAAGATAAGAAGAAATCATGTTAACATTGCTCATTCTTAGAACCCTATACAATCAATAGTGAAGTTCCATTAAACCTTACCATTAACTTTCCCTTTTTAAACTCTGAGAGAAAATAGTGAAGTTCAAAACAATCGCAATCAAGTTTAGATCACAATAAATCTTCCAAGACATAACATACATTTATTAGTCCCAACAAGAGTTTAGAATCTAAGTAGTTGTTAACACTAAAGACTTCCCAATAGTTCAGGAAAATAGAACCATCTCAACGGTATGCACAACCATCACTACAAGAACTATAAATTGGGTTTCCAAAAAAAGAAAAGATCAAGCATCTAAAAACAATACATACAATCCAAGAATCATTTAAAATTCCAAGTGCAATGCAAAGAATAAACGTCATTAAGGATCAAAACCATTCAAATACATGTAACCAAGTTAGGGTAACAACATGTTCCATCAATAGTTTATTAAGTAATCAAAATACTATAATACCTGAACCAACACAATGTTCATGTTTCTATTTCAATTAAGAACACTAAGTATTAAATGATCTATATAGTGGTGTATCTCAATATCACAAACACCATTACATAATACACCAGCACCGTAAGACTAGACCGAGTGCAATGAAACTATTTACATATAGTTCGAGTAAGAAGAAATGCTTCCATTCTCTCATTAACATCCTTTCAACCCTATTTCCAAACTCAAATGGGATGTAAGATGCTTGACAAAGCTCAGACCAGGATGACTCACAAGTCGGGTTCATAAAGAATCTCCAAAAACCATTAATGTGGTCATAAGAACAAGATTTCACAAGCACCATGCCAAAGAGACTTCGAGTTACAGTCTAGTTTACCCAAAATAACAAACACAAGTTCCAAATTCAATATTGTTCCAAAATCAATCAAGTTTTCACAGGATAGATGAAATGTAAAACTAAACCATATACGGTTTTTCCTGTGCATGCAAGTTTCCATAATAATAGTCCATGTTTTTCACAAGGAGAAATACAAAAACCAAACTATATATGGTTTTTCTAGTGCATGCAAACTTTGTTGCATACGATCAAATTTTCCACGTTAATACAAAAACAACAAGCCATATATGGTTTAATTCCCAATTAATATAACTATGAAATAACACGTTAACACCATGGAGCTAATAATCTCTACAATGGTTCCATCCATCGAAACAAGTTTCCAATCAAATATCTCAAACCAGTTTGTGAATTTCCATATGAACTAGAGTTACTTACCAGCTCGGGTATATGAAACACAACAAGTTTACAACACTAAACTCAAAAAATACAGACAAATATCTATAACGATTAAAGGCCGAAAAGAAGTCAAGCCCAACAAATATTTTCAACCATTGAAAGAAGAAAATAGTGTTACTAGTTTTGTTTACATATACATGTTTCCTTTATGAAAATGGCGGGTGCAAAATAAGCTTTCAATAGAATCATGTAACACAAAGATTCAAAACACAAAATACAAGTTTTTTAAAACCCATCTATCAATTTACCAATTAAGAATGAAGGCACATAACTCATCAAAGAAAAGTTGTTTTAATGAAAACACTTAGAGGAAAGTAAGATATTTTAATAGTTAGGGCCTATCATGCCTGATAGTGTCACCGAAAAATCAAAGAATACTTCTAGTTGAGCTCGCTTCTTCCCTTCTTCCCCACAAAATATCAAACAACAAAATAATTCTTCCACAATGCCTCATATACTCTCCATGAAATAAAATTAGATTTGAAACCTCCAAAATAGCCATGCAGTGCAGTTTAAACTGTTGGTTCAAAAAACCAGAGTGCAAGTAAAAAGAAAATTGGAAAGTATGCAAAATGAAACAGCCAAATAGAAATCCACCAAAATGCCTACCAAAGCGGTTCGGGATCGTGAAAAAAATATCATTAATTGCATTAATTCCATATCTCCTGCCCAATCTCCCTTGCCACCACCTGCCAAGTCTGGTGAGTTCCAAATCAAAAATAACATGTGTTTCCATCTCTAGTGATGTTTCCACCTAGGCCTCCACCAACCAAACTAGCCCCTATGAAAGTTGGCAGTCCCTCATGTCCTTTCATCCTTATCAACAACATTAATGCCTTAGGAACCGTCACCAATACTTGTGACCCCTTAGGTTCCCCTTCATGCCAATAACTTAGGTTAGATTAATGGCTTAGGTTAGATCTTAGGTAGGTTAAAGTTTATACCTTAGGATATAACACTAACCACTAACCCCTAACATAGGTCCTTAACAATTAGGTTAGATAACTCCACATAGGTAAGTAATCAAAATACAATAGCTTTTAGAAACTAGGTTAGATCACCAAATAACCTTGTAGTGTTAGGTTCTAGTTTTAATACCTAGCAACCCTTCTAACTCTTTAGTACTAGTTTAGGTTAGAAACAAAATTGTATCAAGTAACATAGCTTAGGTAGGAAATAATTTCACCTAGCTTAGGATTCCATAAGTCAATCCTCAATAGGATCCTAGATATCTTTCTCCTATGTTGTGAACAACTGCATTCCCATCTTTATCAACAATGACCTATCATGGTCGATCTTCAAGGACCCAAGCCAAACAACCTACTGAATGGAAGTGCGTTCACACAGAAGTCAAAGAACTTGCAACAAAAAAATTTAGTCCAGCGTGTAGCTTAACTCATGGAATGTCAATTTTACCATTCACTCAATAGAGCATTTTAAAACATTCCTTGGATCACTGAAATTGATCCAAGGATGAGTCGATAAAAGAAAAGTTTACAACTCTTAAACCAGATTGCAAACCACCTATCAAAAGTAAAAAATGGATTCAAAGAAGTCATACTAGTTCTATCAAAGGATCTTAAGAGAATAAAATACTTATCCATATCAAGCATGATTCCAATAATCACAATAACATATCCATATAAGGAAAATCACATATCAACACTTGAATGAAAAGGAAGAAAATAACAACGATTAAGGGTGTTACACTCACGTACCCAAGATGGGCTTATGAATGTAAGACCCTAAGGTGTTACATAATGGATTATTCTAAGGATGAAAAAATTCACATGATCATGAAATGTCATAGTTACGGCAAGTCCCTTGAGTAAATAGAATAGTAGGGTGAAAAGAAAATAAGGTGAAAATAAGTGGTTTAGTGTAACTTAGTGTACGACAACATGTTTACACTGGAAAGTAACCCATGATAAAAAATAGGCAATCCCATGTCAAAAAGCTATCATTTTCTTCATTTGTTTTTATTTTTGATATCTTGGTTAATGTAAGAAGTCTATATGGGATGATTATATTATCTTGAGGTCTTCGTGAATTTTATCGATGCAGAAGCTTCGCACATTTTATTTTATTTTTGAAATGACTTGATATAGCTTTCCTTCGAGGAGAAATCTATTTATAGTGGCGAGATAGAGAGAAGAGATATCCCTTTTGAGGGAGTCATCTTTTGTTAGAGTAGGTATTTACCTTAGCTCATGTTCACCTAGACATTTTATTTACCTTAATTGTATTTATCCTCACCCACTTATGTGTGTGGATATTTCTTTTATCGTATTTAGATATTAGGAGATATTATCTAGTTGTTAGGTATAGTTCTTTCCTTGATCTATGGTATTAACTAGATCCTTGATGTCTAGTTCTCTCCTAGATCTATGGTCTTGACTAGTTCTGTAATGACTAGTTATTTCCTTGATTTATGGCTTGATCTACGACCTTGACTGGTTCTTAGATTGTTATTCCTTACCTATTTAAGCAAGGCCCATTCTCAATTTATTACATTGAGTTCCATAATAATATATGATATTGTTTCTCATTTATTTGCAAAGGTTTTATGTAAAGTTATTCTGGCGAATTAATTTCATCTTATTGATCATGGTAATTGATCGGCATCTCGTATTCTTGGCTTGGTATGATCTAGTTATAGTTCCTTTCATTTATTTTTTTTTTTTTATTTTTTATTTAGAAACGAACTAGTCAAAGTCGTAGATCAAGCCATAAATCAAGGAAATAACTAGTCATCAAAGAACTAGTCAAGACCATAGATCTATGAGAGAGCTAGACATCAAGGATCTAGTCAATACCATAGATCAAGGAAAGAAATATACCTAACAACTAGATAATATCTCCTAATATCTAAATAAGATAAAATAAATATCCACACACATAAGTGGGTGAGGATAAATACAATAAAGGTAAATAAAGTGTCTAGGTGAACATGAGCTAAGGTAAATACCTACTCTAAGACCCCCTCAAGTGAAGCTTGGGGCCAAAATAGAAGTGGCATGTCCACAATATGAGTCCCGGAAACTAGGCCTAATGAGGTACTCATGTAAAATAACTATGCAAAAAAGAAACACCGTAAGGTACCAAAAACTAATAACAACAATGTAAAGAGAGTAAAGATCTCCTCTAAGGCATCCCAAGAAGCTCGGCTCAAAAAAATCATACAATGCTGAAGAAGTTTGGTGTGCACCGTGGTCCGAGTCCACCGCTCAATCATAAAACTAAAAAAATTGACATTGGGCTCCACCTTGCAGAATAGCTCCATACAAGGAGACTGTCAATAGAGTGATGTCAAAAGTGCAAGAAAACACCAAACATAATTTGATCAATTGCTTCAAATAGGTGTGCCATGATCCAAGAACAATAACCAAAACAACAAGGTAAGGACACAAACTCCAAAGTGTCACAATCCAAGAAAAGCCAAGGTAACAAGGCAAGGACACGAAACCTGAAGAAGAAGGATCAACACCACACCCTCCCATATTACTGAATGGGTGGAGTGATGCTACAAATCTGTATGAGTTTCCCAAAATCAACTACTCGAACACTGACAAAATAACACTTGGACTTCACCAGAATAGATCCCCCACAAGAGATACTATCAACATGCCAAAAGTGTCGAAAATACAGATACAAAATCTCTCAACAAACAAGAGAGATACACTACACCTGCTAAAGAAAAATGCTCAAAACAAGAAGCATCACAATGTAGAAGGTATAGAAAGTGGAGCAAGAGGCCGAATGGTGGAGGAGCCATGCCTATAGATTCCTCTCAATGAATTCCTATGTTGCCACCATGAGTGATCAAATATCCACCCCAAATCAACACGGATGGATGAAGAAGATGTCTGCATATGACTTGGTGTAAAATGCACAATGGGTGCATGCAAAAGAACATCAGAATGTGTGTTAGGTTGATCATGTCTGATAGCTGAAATCTCAGGTTTCTCAAGCTTGAGTGAAGATGTAGAACTCATGTGTTGCTCATGATCCTCAAAAAGAGTTGAGCGAACAAACAAAGGAGCTCTATCAATGTGTGATCCCAATGAAGTATCTGCTCGAAAACCAATGTCATGATGAGAATTCCACTTAACATGTGGAATAGAGGAAATAATACCCTGTGAATGTCTACTAATGACTCCGCTAGTGAGACCCATAGAACGGAGCATGTGAGAACTGAATGCAGTGGTATGCTTCCCAAAAAATCCATGCATTAAGTAGAAGTAGGATACACAACATGTGGTATTGTAATAGGCACATATGTGGAAGAGCATGCAGTAACAAGCTTCATAGGTGTATGAGCATCAAGAGCAGGAACAGACTCAAAGACTGACAGATCAATGTCAATGGGTTTAGGAGAAATAGCTGCAAGTGGACTAGGAGCATGGATATGGCTGTCCACAATATGATGGTGATGTTGTAGGCTAGCAAGTTTGTTCTGCAAGAAGTGTATTATTGTATCCTTATCATGAATGAGTGATTATAGAAGAGAATTTCACTTCTTGAGCGATCTATTTTCTTCCAAAAATTTTACAATATCCTCTTGAAGTCCACATACTTCAGAGAAAAGCATATCATTCTCAAAATCCATGATAGGTACAAACTGCAACTCCCAAAAATTTAGGACGTCGGGCTCAACTGAAATTGTGTCCACAATTGATTACAACACTCCTCCATATTTGGCACTTTATAATTATAGTGAAAGTCTAAAAATAAATAACTCCAATGGAAATATCATGAAAAAATAATCACTTTTGTAAAAAATGGCACTCAAAACCGAGTTACCGATCAAAAGTTACATAGCAATCTCTGCTCTCGATACCATGAAAGGACGATAACTAGATCATACCAAGCAAGGAACAAAGATGCTAATCAAACACCATGATCAATAAGATGAAAGCAATTCACCAAAATAACTTTACATAAAACCTTTTCAAACAAATGAGAAACAATATCATATATTATTATGGAACTCAATGTAATACATTGAGAATGGGCCTTACTTAAATAGGTAAGGAATAACAATCTAAGAACCATTCAAGGTTGTAGATCAAGCCATAAATCAAGGAAATAACTATTCAAGACCATAGATCTAGGAGAGAACTAGACATCAAGGATTCGATCAATACCATAGATCAAGGAAAACTATACCTAACAACTAGATAATATCTCCTAATATCTAAATAAGATAAAAGAAATGTCCACACACATAAGTGGGTGAGGATAAATACAATAAAGGTAAATAAAGTGTCTAGGTGAACATGAGCTAAGGAAATACCTACTCTAACACCCCCTCAAGTGAAGCTAGGGGCTAAAATAGAAGTGGCATGTCCACAGTATGAGTCCTAGCAACTAGGTCTGATGAGGTATTCATGTACAATAATTGGGAAAAAAGGGACACCACAAGGTACCCAAAACTAGTAACAATAAAGTAAAGATAGTAAAGATCTGCGCTAAGGCATCCCCAGAAACTCACCAAAGAAATCGTACAATGCTGAATAAGTTTGGTGTGTATTTTGGTCTGAATCCACTACTCGATCACAAAACTCAAAAATAACTGACACTGGGCTCCACCATAATAGCTCCATACAAGGAGACTGTCAACAAAGTGATGTCGAAAGTGCAAAAAAATACCAAATATAATTTAGCATTGTATGATTTTTTTGATCCGAGCTTCTTGGGATGCCTTAGAGCGGATCTTTACTCTCTTTACTTTTTTGTTACTGGTTTTGGGTACCTTGCATGTGTCCCTTTTTCCCGATTATTGTACATGAGTACCTCATCGAGCCTAGTTGCCGGGACTCATACCGTGGACATGCCACTTCTATTTTAGTCCCTAGCTTCACTTGAGGGGGTGTTAGAGTAGGTATTTACCTTAGCTCATGTTCACCTAGACACTTTATTTACCTTTATTGTATTTATCCTCACCCACTTATGTGTGTGGATATTTGTTTTATCTTATTTAGATATTATGAGATATTATCTAGTTGTTAGGTATAGTTCTTTCTTTGATCTCTCGGTATTGACTAGATCCTTGATGTCTAGTTCTCTCCTAGATATATGGTCTTGACTAGTTCTTAGATTGTTATTCCTTACATATTTAAGCAAGGCCCATTCTCAATGTATTGCATTGAGTTCCATAATAATATATGATATTAGTTCTCGTTTGTTTGGAAAGGTTTTATGTAAAGTTATTTTGGAGAATTGCTTTCATCTTATTAATCGTGGTGTTTGATTAGCATTTGTGTTCTTGGCTTGGTACAATCTGGTTATCGTTCCATTCATCTTTTTATTGGAATTTTGACTCAAGGTTGAATCCCATTTTGCTTTTGGACATTTTAAGTCATGGAAAAGACTATAGAGGAAGATTAGGTGCTTGTTTAGAAGACAAAATCATAGCACATAGAGGTTAACTATAAAGGATATGGTTTCAAGTGAAGAATGACCATGGAATTTAATATTTGAAAAAGACAAAAAATATCCATGAGAATCATACCATGAGTATAGCCATGGTACTCATATTGAAGATAAGGCTGAAAGGTGAAGGGTAATCACATGATTCTTGTTTAGTTGTTGATCCTTAAAATGGGTAACATGGAAGGTGAACGATGCTCAAGGGATGAGTGGTCAATAGGCACGAAGGTGATTTAGGACTTGATTTCAATAATAAAATGGTTTAAGATGTAAGGCATTAAGGGGCTCATGATCAAGTTTACCTTGAAGTGAAGACAAACAATAAGCACCTGATCCATAGACACGAGTAACGATATAGGGTCTAGGCTAATTAGGAGTAAATTTTCCCAGTTTACTTTTCTCTTCTTTGGTTACATGTTAATTTTCATTTAGAATGAGCTCCCAACCCGAGAGGTTTTTTTCGTGGACATGTTTATCATAGGCATGCTTGATACATTTTTGGTAGATTTGGAGATGGTCAAAAACATTGATATGATGTTCATATAACAACTCAAGTTGTGCTAAACAATCTGATGAAATTCATCATCGTTGAGCATGTCTTATAGTGAGATGTACAGATGGAATCGGACTTTGAAAGGCAAGACATCCTTAGTACCATAGATTAGAGAGAAAGGTGTGGCAATATTCAAAGTATGAATACTAGTTCAAGTAAGCCCATAAGTTGAAAAGAATGTACATATGCCAATCCTTCCTAGTATCGTCAAATAATTTCATAAGAATTTTGTTCAAGGTTTTATTTGTTGATTTTTCTTGGCCTTTTTGGGTAGTAAGGTGACGAAAAACTAAGTTGAATGCCAAAAGTGTCGCAAAGCTTTCGAGAGGGTTTTGTTTTTAAATTTCTTTCCATTATCGGTGATGAGGCGGTGAGGGACACCAAAGTGACAAAAGATGTGATGGTTGATAAATTCACATATTTCCTCATATTTTTTAGAAATGAGGGGAATGACTTCTATCCATTTAGTGTATTATTTAGTAAGCGATTATAATCTATTGATGGCATTGTGAAGAATGAGGATTGATCTCTACACCAAGATCCAAACCCCATTGAGAGAAAGGCTAAAAGTCTCGTGCAAACAATAAGGAATGACTAGGTGTTTGATGAAGATTGGCATGTTGTTGGCATTTCACACAATGTTTGACATAGTCACAAAAGTTGTGGTTTAGGGTTGGCCAATAATAGCCAAGGTGAAGAATGTGTTTAGTGATAGCTAAACCACTAAAGTGGCCACCACAAATTTCGTCGCGAACTTCCTTGATGATGTAAGGAATTTAAGAACTTATACGGCATCGTAAGAGAATACCGTCGAAGACAAGATTATAAACGAGACCACCCATGATGACATACAATGAGACACCTTTAAGAAACACACATTTTCCATTATGAGTGAGATCAGGACGTAGAATGGAAAGTGAAAGGTAGTCTATAAATTTTTTATACCAAAGGTCACATGGATCGGGTGCAATGGTTCTCGTGAGTTGACCTCATGAGATAAATAAGAGGGTGATTGCAACCTTTGTATTGTTACAAATATTTTGGAGTCAGCATGCAAAGTGGGTCTATGAGAAGCTAAGAAATCCATGGTATTCAAAAATTTATTAGTAGAACATATGGTGGCATTATGTTCATAATTGTCAAAGGTATTCAAAAGTATGTCAACGTGACATTTGTAATTTTGGAGTATTTTGTTATGACACTAGTATATACCATTGACTTGGTTTACAACTAGTTGGGAATCACCAAAGATATTAATTGATTTAACATCTAGGGAGATGGTAGTTTGAAGGCCTAATATGAGTGCTTCATATTTGATGATGTTGTTAGTGCAATCAAAATCTAGTTTGAAAGATAAAGGCATAGGTTCACCATTAAGAGGAATGAGGATAACACATACACTACCTCCATGTTGACATTTAGAACCATAAAAAAATAAGGTTATCTGGTAAGTGGTATCATCCAAAGAGACGGTAGTAATGGATTCTTCCTAGAAATTGAAGTTAGAGGGTTGATCCCTAGAAAGAGGTGCATCTTCTAGTTGGTCAGCAATGGCTTGGCCTTTGACAAAATTTTGATGGATGAATTCAAGATCAAAGTCTACATGAAGCATCAGCCAATGTGAATCACATTGATGTTGGTATGGTTTGGCATACATGTAATGTACGAGATCGGTGTTAGTGATGAAAAGGTTTTGTGGTTGAGTAGGTAGTGGCGTAGTTTAGTAGTGATAAAGACTAAGGCTAAGAAAAATATTTCAGCATGGGTGTACATAGTTTTGTAGTCTATAATTTTAAATCTTATGTAATAAACCACTTACTCCCTATGTTTATCCTCGCGATGAGTGAAAATGGCCCCTAAGGAATGATTAGTAGCATAAATGTATAAGTAAAATAGTTGGTCATCCTGAGGAGGAATGAGCACCAGTGGTTGAAGAAGGTATTATTTTAAGGCATTAAAGGCTTTGTGGAATTCATCATCCCATTTGAATGAGATGTCCTTTTTGAGGAGATGATGAAATGGTTGACAACAGTGATCAGAAAGTTGTGAAATGAACTGATGGATAGATTACAACTTACCTTACAAACTACACTAAAGTTGATCTTTATGTTGTTCCTTTGGGGTCTTATGATGTAATCATAGGTGTTAATTGGCTAGCTGAACATAAGGAAAAGGTTGATTTTTTTGAAAAACATATTAGTTGTCTGGATGACCTGCAGAAAACAACATACATTCAAGGCATAAAACATGATATTTCAATTACGAAATTATCAACTATGTAACTTTAAAAGGCTAAAAACAAAGGTTGCACTTCATATGCTATAAAATTTTTTGAAACAATAGATGAAAGTAGTGACTTCTTGGAGAGATACCCACTATTACGAAATTTTAGTGATGTTTTCGGAAAGAGTTACTCGGCCTTCCTCCCAAATGGGAGTTTGATTTCATGATTGAGATCAAGCTTGGGCCGAACCTATTTCCAAGGAAGCTCGTATCGAATGAATACAATTGAAATGGTATAACTTAAGGAAAATTTGTAAGAGATGTTATCTAAAGGTTTGATAAGACCAAGTATCATGCCTTGGGAAGTACCATAATTTTTTGTGAAAAATAAATATGGAACACTTAGGTTTTGCATTGAGTATAGGATGTTAAACAAAGCAACAATCAAAAAAAGATATCCACTTGCTAGAATTGATCATCGATTTGATCACATGAATTGTACATTAATGTATTCTAAGATAGATATTTAATCTGGATATCATCAATTAAGAATCAAGGATGAATATATTCATAAAACAACTTTTAAATAAAAAGGTACAAACATTATGAATTCACAGTTTTACAATTTGGTTTGAAAAATACACCTACAAATTTTATGAATTTGATGAATAATATTTTTCAAGAATACTTGGAATAAAAATTTCTGTATTCTTAGATGATATTCTCATATATTCTAAAAGCATTGATGAGCATCATGAGCATTTGAAGATAGTTCTATAAATATTAAGAAAGATAAGGTTGTATGGTAAGTTGTCCAAATTTTCTTTCTACGAGAGGAAAGTGCACTATTTGGGACATGTCATAAGCAAGGATGGAATAGTTGTAGATCCCTAAAAAATTATTGCAATAACTGAGTGGCCTACACCTAAGAATTTACATGAAGTTAGAAGCTTCATGGATTTTGCTGATTACTATAGGAAGTTTGTTAAAGACTTTTCTAAGGTCGTTGCACCAATAAATTTGTGTGGAATGAAAAATGTGAATATACATTTAAGACTTTAAAGGATCATTTAACATCTACACTGTTTTGGTTGGACTGATCCTAATGAAGACTTTAGTGTAGTAAAATATGCTTCTGAGGAAGGTCTTAGAGGTATTTTGTTGCAAAATGAGCATGTTATAGCTTATTAAATTAGAAAATTCAAGTTACATGAAATGAACTATGCTCCCCATGACCTAGAGATTCTTGCCATTTTTCAAGCACTTCAATTTTGGAGGCATTATTTTCTTGGTAGACCTTTTGAGCTAAAAATGATCATCTTGGGCTGAAGTATATTTTCACTCAGCCAAATCTTAATGCAAGATAGTGAAGATGGTTAGAATTTCTATCTCAGTATGATTTTGACATAAGTTACATAAAAGGAAAGGAAAACTAAGTGACAGTGCACTAAGTCATAGAAAACATATTTCTTCTCTTATAACATTGAGAACTTAGTTTAAGGATGAAGTAAAAGTGTTATGGAATAAGATTCTTTTTTCAAGAAGTAAAAACAACACTTGTTGTAGATCCAAATGATGTTAGATATAAAGGTTTTCAATTTGATGACGAAGGAATCTTGAGGTTTGAAAATAGATTATATATACCTTTGTTAAATGAATTAAGAAATAAATTGTTAACTGAATTTTATAATTCACCTTTTTTTGGACATCCCAACATTACGAAATTTTTTTGTTGACATAAAACAACAATATTTCTAGAAAGGGATGAAAAAGGACTCGATTGATTTTATGACACACTACTTAGAATATCGGTGTGTTAAAGATGAACATATGCATCCAATTGGTTTATCTTTGTACCCTCATAGTATACCACAAGTATAAATGGAAAGTAATTAGCATGTATTTTCTTAAAGGGTTGCCTATATCAAGAAATAAGTGACATTATTTTAGTTGTGGTGGATAAACTTTAAAAAGTGGCATATTTTATTGTTGATAATCTTAAGGATGACTCACCCATTTTAGAAAAAAAAATTGTGCATGAAATTTTTAGATTGCATGGAGTACCTGAATTGATCATATCATATAGAGATCCAAGAATGAAAATTAGATTTTAGCAAATACTCAATGCAACTTTAGGGACTAAACTGAATTGTAGTTCCACATACCATCTCGAAATAGATCTATGCAAACTGAAAGAGTTAACTAAGTTTTGGAAGATATGTTACAAGTGTATTGCATCAGTAGTACAAATGGGAAGAGTACCTCCCATTAGTTGAATTTTCTTATAACAACATGTATCATACCTCTCTTAGAATGACACCACTCAAAGCATTATACGAGAAGGAAATACGTAACTCAAGTCAACTATGATAGCATAGAGGACATAGAGGTAATTGGACACGAGATCCTTACGGAAGTGGAACAAAAATTTAAAATGATTCATGAACGTTTGAAGGAAGCAACAAATAGGAAAAAGAGTTATGGACACTTAAAAAGGGTTGACAAGAAATTTAAACTTGGTGAGAAGGTTTTTGTGGGTTAAACCAAAAATGAGTTCTATAACTTTTAGTAAGGTTACAAAGTTATCACCTTGTTATGTGGGACCCTTTGAAAATTTTAAATAATCACTTTACCTCCTACTTTATCATGAATGCATGATGTTTTTCATATTTATTTTCTTAAGAAATATGCTTCAAGTTTATCACATGTATTAAATTGGAATTCCTTTCAGGTCCAAGACCTAGGAATAAACGTGGTTAAACCCATATGAGTGTTAGTGATGCAACCTAGAATTTACTAGATAACACCCTAGACGTGTTGGCACATCACTCACCTAGACTAAGTGCTCACCCGAAGCTTACAAGGGTACCGGTTCCTTAGGGTTTTGTAGTAGGATGTTAGCATGACAAAGGAAGAAACATATAGATCCATAACTAATCCATCATTCTACAATGCATGCCATATTCATATCTATGAAAGAAAAAACTTAAACAATAATCATGATTGAAACAAGAAAATTCACTACTCAATTACACATAGGAATGACACTTAGATTCAACCAATAACTCCCATATATTAATAAACATAGAATCTCCTTACAATAATTGCATTCTATACAAATGTGCACATGGATTTGTTACAATAATCTAATCATTACCTCTTATACTATGCATATTCCTATATATCTCTCCTCACTATATCTCTATCATCCTCCTACCAGGTAGTTCATTACATATATATATGGTGGGGATTGCCATTCACCTCTTATCTATTCCAAAATAGACCATATGCTATTAGTAGCCACGTGCCACTTACAAGCATAGTTACACATGCAACTATTTTATCTATAGACCTCTTACGCTTAATTGAAGTGGCAATCATATTATTAGTTCATCTCCATGCAAAAAAATTTGATCCAATCTTCTAAAGATAGACAATGCATGGCACACAATTCTCTACATAGTTTGTGTGTTCTGCAAGCCATCTTCTAAAAATAGGTCTTCATGCTCAAAATTGGCTAAGTCCTGAATACTAAACTTTCCCTCCACACGTGGGTTCTTCTTGTCCATTCGTGCCCTTAAACCTGGCATGTTTTCCCACATGGACTTCTTGTGTGAGTTCTGTCAAGTGTTCTCTAATGAACAACTAGAAACTCTTGATTGCACTTAAGAAATTGTTAAATAAGTCAATGTAAGGTCTAGTGGGACTAGTTTAACAAAGAAAGTTCCACCTAGGAACTCCTCAAAGATATGAAAGTTGCTTTTCTATATTTATTTGAACAGAATTGATTCCATGGATTGATAAAAATTTAAGATTTGATTCTTAGTATAACAATAAATCTACCAGTTTTGGGAAGAAACTAAATTCTTTAGTATTGAAACAACTATTTTAATGTTGAATAATTATGAAAATTTGAATTTCTCAAATTTGTTTCTGTTATGAAATTACAAAGGAAAAAATTATATCTTGATTGAATTTATTTTTGACTAATATAATCATCGGGAGGATGATGATTTTTAGGAGGGAGGTATATAATGCCTCCAAACATGACTAGTACCTATGATGATTTCTACTCTAGAAGGTACAAACATTGGCAGGTGATTATGTCATTATGACGATGTACTCTTATGACTTTAAAAATCATGTTTGTAGTAGAAAATAATTCATCCATGGAGAAGGTACATTTTTTCATTCTTCTTCTTAATTTTAATGGAGCAATTCACCTCCTTTATGTAGAATTAATTCATTTCTTGAATTGAGAAATTTGGTTTATGTTTTCATAATTCTTATTTCGGAACATAATTACTTTGGATCAATTTCGTTGATCCAAGGTATGACTTTAATTCGCTACTTGAGATAATAATGACCTAGTCGGATAGATTAGGTGATCTATGTATCTTACTATTCTAATGAAAGGAGTGAAGTCCTTAGACTCAGTGACATATTTGAATTTCGATATTTGGTTTTTCCTTCTTCACTTTTTAGATTTCAATACTTGTTGAACCGTAACCTATTTTAACTATATGTTTTAATACTAAGGGACTTTAGCCTAAAGCAAAGTCTAACCTATGTTTTTGCAATCTTTTGTAATTAAGATGCTCTGACTTAAACTTGAGACCTACCTTTGGACCTATGTTGTTTTCCTAAACTAATGTTAACCTAACTTAAGGTATGGCCAACCTAAAGGGGATGTATGGAATGACATGGGGATTGGGTGGTCGGTGGCATTAGTTTCTAGGTATTAAATGAGATTTAATTCATTCTTATCTCCTCCTACCACAAACTTTGGCATGGGCATTGGGAAAAGTTGGGGAAAGTTGAGTTGGCACCCCCACCAAGTTTTGTTGCATGCAAAATTTAAAATTAAACACTCTGCTAAATGTGGAGATGGTGGTGGCATGGAAAATGGAGGGAACTGCAAATCCTTTTCATTTATTTTTTTCAAATTCATAAAAATTTCCTAGGAAAATGCATGAGGGGTTTTGCATGGTTGTTTTGTTCTTTCGGTTCATTTTCGAGCTCGAGTTGTGCATGATATTTTTTTAGTTCATCGAATCTCCAGTTTTAATCTTGTTTGAATTGTTATTTGCATTACATGGAGCTATTTTTGGAATCTATAAAAGCTATAAGAAGATGATAAAATATTGGAAGTTGGTTGACATTGCTTGGAGAAGAAGCTGCTATTGAAGTGTTGCTTGGAAATATTCTGCAATCGGTAAAGGAGAAACACTATCAAGTATAATAGGCTCTACCCATTAAGTTGTTTTGCTTTTACTTAATTATTTTTATTAAAAGAACTCTTCTCTTAGAAACAATCTAGATTTTCTTAGTTGATATGATCTCTCTGCTTGTGATTTTGTGATTGTTATCGCGTATACTTTATCAACCCTATTGAAATAATGATCTAGGTTTTTTTTTCTTGATTTGGTCTGTTGGATTATGTTTTAATCTTTACATGTACGAGCTTGAGATGAATTCAATACTATAGGTAATATTTTTGAGCTGTGTAAATGTGGTAATATCTTAGTTTCTTAACATGTGGAACTTGGTTGGAATACCTTCGGTGTTAAACCATTTAAATATCTTGATTGTTGCTAGATCTTTCTTGAATCCTTTTGGGGATTAAACTTCTGCAACTTTGGATTTAGCATATTATTTTTAGTTTTGATGGAAGGATTTAAATTTTGAAGACATGTCTGAATTTTATCACTTCTATGTTTTTGATTCTGGGTTTTGTGTTAACTTTCCTATTTCATTCATCTGTTCCTATGAGTATTGAGGAAAGATACATTGTTTTGGGTTTTTCTTGGAAAGGAGTTATTTGTCTATTAAATTTTTTTATATTTTTCATTTATAAATGGAATAACCGTGTTAGCTCCTTAAAAGGAATTAATGCTTGTGAAAGTGTAATTTAAGGAAAGTGTTATTTTGTCTTCTATTCTTTTGAGTATTTGGGTAACCTCTGAATGTAGGCATTTGATGCTAAGAATGGAAACCTCTCGGGGTATTAATTATATATGTGATGAGTTTTGTGGTCATCTTAAACTTCATGAAAGCTCCTTGTCATCAAGTGGTTATTTTATGTTAACCTACTTCTAGTCCATGGACTATCAAACTCAGTTTTAGTTTGGTTATGGACTAAGGAAAGGGTAGCTCCGTTGAAAAGAAATGCTTGATCTTGGATTAGTGGTATTTTTATTCATTCTTAGCTTCTTTATGAGCATCTGAGTTTTTGGAAGTATGTTGTAGAATTATCCTCCTGGTCATCTCCTTCTTTTATTTCTAAACTAGGGAAAATGAATGACTTCTCGGCTTCAGATATTGAAGCTACGAATACCGTATCCTTTACTGTTGTTGGGTAAAATATGAATGTTGTTCTTCATTCTTTATTTTTCGGGACTATTGTCATTTAATTCGATCCTTGATTAATCCTCTTTCAATATTTTGGTAAAGGATAGTAGAGACATGACTTTTCTATTATGTTCTTGTTTAAATCATGCTCTCTTTCTAATCATGCTTAAAAATTTGAGTAAACAATCTCTCTCTCTCTCTCTCTCTCTTTGATTTTCCTTCTATTTCAATCTTGATCGGAAGCTATCAAGTTTGGTATGTTTTGTAGTACATTCACTTTGGGACTTGCTTGAAGAATTAAGTTGAGTTGTGATAGGACAATATATCGAAGTAGAGGTTATTTTGAGGGATTGTTGTGTTTTGTTTGAAATATTCTCGGTAAGTCTTTTTGTTTGGTGAAAAATATTTTAATGGTTGAAGGAACTAAAGCTGATTGTTAAATCCCTCCATTCTACTCTTTGAATTAACTTTGGTATTATTGTATCTATTTGGGGATTGTGTGTTTAGTCCCAATTGCATGCTAATTTGATCTTACCCTTTGATGAGATCTGTTTAGTGTTGGACTTTAACTTAAATTGGATTCTAATTCTAAATTTGAGTTATAGGATTCGTAAAATAGAAAATATTTCAAATTTACGTTGTTTGAACCATCCTAAAATTATTCCTATGTTTTGATACAATCTTGGCATCTTAGATTTTAGGATGAATTTAGGTGAATAAAATGTTGAGATGGAAGTACTATTGTTCTATCTAATGTTGAACTATTCCTAAGAAATAGTTAGGATAGTTATCTTCTCATGTTAAATAGGTTTAATTGAGAAGTGAATCATGTAAAGTAATATATGAAAATGAAATTGAGATTTTGATGAAATAGTACTTATCTAGAATACTTTTTTAATTCTTGTTATGTAAGACAATAGTATGAAAGTGGAAATTATTTACATCATGACCTATTCTTACTTATGTTATGGTTTATCACTATTTCTCTCTCTCTTTCATTTGTTAATAGTAATTCCTTTTGGTATGTCTTACTATATTTCTTAAAATTGTTTCATAACAAGAGTTCTCTTTATGAAACAGTTAGCTAAAATCACATCGTTTTAATGTTTAGTGCTTATCATACACAGTTCAATGAACTGACATGTGCTAGCAATTTTGTAGATGGACTTCGTAAGTGATGAATGGAGAAAATATTTATAGGAAGTCACATTTGTTTACCAAAGAGATTGGATCTTTTATGATGAAATATGGATCATTATTAAAATATATTTGTTGGAAAGGAAAGTTATACTTGTAATTGATCTTGTTGTTGTTCTTTGACATTAGAAATGTTTGAAGTGTTTGGTATTATAATGTATGAATCCCCTTGATGAATGAAATATTTGTGGAATTGTTTGAACTTGATGTGTATTCTTTTTGGTATTCTATGAATTGAAATGATAAGTATTTCTCTAGTTTTTCTATCAGGTAATATACCATTTTGGGTTGGATTAAATTGAATAGA